>OY987255.1:44590774-44705174 GCA_963920725.1 Rhamphomyia laevipes | reverse complement strand
GGCATCGAATGGGTAAACGCTGGAGCTTAACTTCCAAATTTGAGTTAAATCGGTAAAGCCGTTTAGGAGCTATGCCCAGGTGAGGAAAACATGAATTGTAAATTCAATAAAAGGAAAGTAATAAAAAGCTGCCAAGTTAGAAGAGTGCTTCATATGTCTTGTGTTCAATCACCCTTTTGTGGCATCAATTTCAATATATTCGCTTTAGATGAAAAATAAACCAAAAAATTATTTATAAAATTACCTGATCAAAACTGAATATTATTGTTAAAATTACCAAAAAATATAAGTTAGAAGCCCTCTCATTTAAAATTTTTAAAAAAAATTAAAAGCACATTGCATTTTACACCACTAATTTTTTTATTTTATATTTCTATGACAAAATAAGACACAGGTTCTGTGCATTTTTTAGCCACATCCTATGTCTTTTTTTAGTCACATGTTGACGTTAATTTTTTTTTGATCAATTGTAGGTACCCGTCTAAAAAACACCAAAAATTTAATAATTAAAACTAAAAATGTATGAATTTTCAAAATGTTAAATTTGTTACTCCTGTAAAATTGTTACTCCTGTAAATAAAGACTATATTATTAACAAACTAATTTCTCAGTTTTTAAATCTAACCCTCCGCAGAGGGGGAGTAAGTTATTTTATAAACACACCCCCTTATCAACCCTAAGGGGGCGGGTTATAACCAAATGAATTTATTTAGAAAGAATCTAATCTGATAGACCTAATTTAAAAGTTAAACCATCCCATCTTTTATAGTTTAGTTTTTATGGACTTTTAAATCTTAAAAAAATCAAATTTAAATAGAAAATGTATGAATTTTCAAAATGTTTACCTTGTCACCCCTGTAAAATAGCGGGGGTTGTGGTTAGAGGGTTGAGTTTTTCGGTAAAGATGTAAAACTATATTATTAACAAAGTAATTTCTCAGTTTTTAAATCTACCCCTGCACAGAGGGGGTGTAACTTATTTTATAAACACCCTCCTTTGCAACCGAAACGGGTGAGGGTGTTAATTTCCATATAATTTCGTAATACTTTTACCCTCTCTACTTTATGTAGAGAGTACAATATCCTATTTTAAATATAGAGGATTTTATAGCTATTTTAAATTTCCAAAATTCAAATTTCAAAGCCCCATAAAAACGTGGGGCTGCGTCCGATACCCCCAATTTTTTAAAAATTTAATTAAATAGTGTGTATGTACGTACTAAAGAAACAGCATTAAAATCCCATAATATATAAGCTGTGTTTTTTCGTGTTCATAAAAAGGGGTGTGTTCGACCCCTTTTTTAAGGGGGTTGCAATTGACTTATTTGAAAATGCACCCCACCACGACATACTTCCAATATTTGTTTACATTTCTGTAAAATTTTGTCAAAATCGGAATTGGTTTACTACTATTTCTAAGCATTGCAATAAGAGCATTTTTACCCTGCGTACGGCGGACACAGAAATTTTTATCACGGATTCGGATTCCTTGATATCGAAAATGGATAAATCAATTAAAATTTCAATTTTTTTTTTTTTTTGCATCTCGACCACAAAGCTTCATATATCTTTAGATATATGAACTTTTTTTAAAGAAGACAAAATAAAAAGTATTTTTACATACTATTAATTCTGATTAGATTTGCTACCAAAATTAATGGTCAGTCATACTTCCCTTTATAAGGGGTCTACTTCCTCTTTACTATACTTTACATCTACTGAACCTCTAATCCAGTACGTTTGCAGTTAACCCTACTACAATTGACCATTACTGAAACTCTAGATACAAGAATGTAAGATTAAATTTTAGTATTCTTATTTATTAGTTTTTAGTCGAATTATTACTATTTATAAAGGAAAGTATTTTTAAAAAATGTATACTTATTAGTTGGTCAAATATTTTAAGTTTTAGCAAAGAATATATAAATACTTCGTATATAAGAAGTTTCAACGCTATACAAAACGAAAATTCGTTAAAATATAAATAAACTACCAAGATCAGTACATCGAAATTATGTATACAGATTTTTTTGTCTTCTTTAAATTTTTGAGAAATATGAAATCCTTTTGCTCACTCAGTGAGATCGTTTTTTATTCTCTATTCTATATGATAAATTCTTATTTTGCATTTGCTTGGTAATATGGTTATTGCGAGGGGCTGAAGAAAACAATTTTTATTTCTTAAATTTATACATATGTATATGTACGGTATTTATATTTTATTATCTAAATTTGCGATTGCTCGTGTTTTAACAAAATTATTTTATGCTTATTTTTTATATTAAAATCACTATTAACAAAATAAGCTTTGATCTATTCATCACAAGTTATTTTGTTGGAAAACTAAACAATCGATTATTTGACAAGTTATTTTGTTGGAAAACTAAACTATTTGTAGTACAATATTGTTCAATGCAACATTAAGGACTCGCCTTTTCTTAGCATTAAACAATGCATAATTATTAATCGCAGTATACTAAAAAATTGTTGGAAATGATTTTTTTTTTAATTTTTATCTTACAATTTTCTTTCCATTTTTCTAAAAGTATATAATTATTTTTAGGAAATCTAAAAAAATTTAAATTTTTGAAAAGCTCTTTGGGTTTTTCACAATTTTTTAGACAACATTTAATTTTAGCCCTGAAAAGGTTTTTTTTTCTATTACCAAATTCATAATCAAAACAAAACTAAATAAAATAAACTTTGCTTAGCAAAATTAAAAATAGAATTAAAATTATTGCATTAGTAAAATTTAAATAATAGTATATTTGTTCAGAAATGAACATTTTTTTTTTAACTTAACATATTCTACAAAAATATTATACCGATCACAACACTCATCGTAAACCACTTGACTTTTTTACAACCGCTTTACAATAAGACATACAATATTCTTTAAACATATACTTAAATATAATGTAGCTCTTTAATTGTAATAAATTGCTAATTACACTATATTATTCTAATTATTATTTGGTATAGGTGCTTCCCGCCAAAATTGTTGCTTACGATTTTAATGCAATTGTAATAAATCTCTCTTTAGCAGATTTATATACTCTAATTAATTTCTTAAAAAAATTAATTAAATACTTTCGATTGAGTTCCCAAGTAAAGCGGTTGTAAAAAAGGTCAAGTGTCGTGGTTAAAAATTATTATTAAAAAATTTAAATTGTTTGCCTAAAAAAATTAAAATTAAAATTAATAAACATATAGATTAAAATAACGTAAATTTATAATATTTAGTTATATTAAAATTTGAAATAAAGTTAAAATTAAAATGTTATTAGATTAAAGATAAAAGTACAGTCACGTCAAGTGGTAACAATTTATATATTTTAACAAATCCTAATTAAAACTAAATAACTAGTAAAATTAAAACTAAATATAAATAATAAATAAATTAACGTATAATTAATTGATAATAAGTTAAATAAATTAAAACATATACAGTCCACAAAAAACATTACATAAAATTCAATAAATTACAACAAATATTACAATAAACCTGAAAATAAATATATATTTGTACAAAAGTTTAAAAGTTTGGTGTTTTTTATTTCATATATACAAATATTTATTTTTATGTTCGTAATACATTACGAAACAGTTTGGTCCAAATTCGAACCGGATCGGTGAAAAAAGTGACGGAAAAACATAAAATCATTCTTAAAAAATATTAATTTATTGAAAAATCTAATTATAAAGTTCTTATTAAAAGTAAATTTATTCAGAAAAAATATAAATGTCATACAGTGCAAAGTTTATACAGTGTAAAAAGTTAATTGTGTTGACCAAATTTTAAACATCTGCAAAAACAAAAGGCAAAAATAGTGTATAAAAATTGCATAGTAACAGGTCAAAATTTATCATACGATTATCGGTAAAAAATCGTCAAGTAATACAAACCTTTTAAACGTATAAAATAATACAATTTTTTATAAACTTTTATAAAAACATTGTGCTGTAAAAAGAAATCATCTTAGAGAATCAACATTAGTTACACGTCGTGGGATTGCGGTAAATTTATCGATAATAATATTCAATGATATTTATTAAATAATTATTCAGAATTATATTATATTAAATTATATTTTTTATATATTTCATATTTATATATATCAATGGTTAAATTTAAATAACACATACAAATATGTCATCAACGATATACAAAAAAAATATCGTTTAATAAAAATTTTGTCATACAAATATATAAAAATAAATTATCGTAATATTATTATACCAAAATATTAATTAATCCTTGTGTTAAAGTTGGTACACTAATACACCAAAAAATAATTAAAGCTACACTGCTAAAAAAATTTTATAAATATATTCAACGCAAATTATAATATATAAAAATATATTTTTTTGTATTTGGTTGAATATAATATATACATATAGACAAAATAAAAAATTTCTTACACGGAGAGAAAAAGGTTTGGCTGATATATATTCAATATTACATCGGTCAATATTTATTACCATAGATATACCATAGTTGGTATTCCAGTTATAATAAATAAAATTTAGATTACACTGAACAAAATTCTTTGGTAAAAATTCAATATTTTTCGTCAATATTACCTACATATGTTGTTTGATATTCCAGTGTGATTTGCTTAAATACACTGTGAAAAATATATTTGGTAGATATTATTTATAGTTCGTTATTTATGGTATTTTTACGATACATCTGAAACAATTCTAAATTCTTCAACAACATTGTATACATTCACACTGAAAGAAAGAAAGGTTTTATTTTATACAAAATATTTCACGAATTAAATATTTTGAATTGAGTATAATTAAATATAGTATTAGATAATAATTTGAATATCTAATAAATACCGACACAATAATAATAATTATTTTGAAACTCGTTGTAATTCTCATTCAATTTGCTAGCAATGGAACGCCTTACCGTACAACGTGGCCGTGTTAAGGGTACCTTAACACGCATAATGACTTTTGCTACTGCGTTACCAGCAAATATTACTATAACAGCTATTGATCAGAAGCGTGCAAAATTATTAGAATTATGGGAAAAGTTTCATCAACTCGAAGATAAAATGATCGAAGAGGCCGAAGATCCGACTACACTTTCCGACCTTGAGTTAACCGAGTTCCAAGATAATTATTATACGGTAATGGAAATTTTAGAACAGAAACTTCAAGAAATTTCTCAACTCGACAACGCGCCACAAAATACTTCTATTGCCGAAGCAACCTTTAACACAACCGCTAGTATTCGTACCGAAACACAGCTGCCTAAAATTCAAATTAAACCCTTTGGGGGTGATTATACTGAATGGGACACGTTTCGTGATCTGTATGAAAGTACAGTTCATAATAATCAAAATCTATCGTTGTGTCAAAAATTTTATTATTTGAAAAGTTTTCTAATAAACGAACCAGCTAATTTATTGACACATATATCGGTGACGGATACGAATTATACTGAGGCATGGGAAAAATTAAATAACAGATATGACAAAAAGGGTCATATAGCGAATGCACTTGTCAAGAAATTCATAAATTTGTCAAGCGGTTCACAATCCAATTACGAAAGTCTACGAAAATTTGTCGATACCGCTGATGAAATCCTACGTGGTTTAAGGGCATTAGGCCCAGACGCCGAAACCCGGGACATTTGGTTAATTTACATTATTATGAACAAGCTTGACGTTGACACACAAACTGCATGGTCTAAATCAATCACCGACGTACAATTTCCGTCGCTGACTCAATTAATTTCATTTCTAGAAAAACGTTGTGATATGTTAGCTCCTAGATATTCAACTGAAAGGGTTCGAAGGCCGAATTCCACTCCAATTAGACAGTCAACATCGAAATTTACGAGCTTTCATACAACTGTCACAACATGTCTCAAATGCAATGCCACTCATGAATTATACCAGTGTTCGCACTTTACCGCGATGTCGCCACAGCTGCGGCGCACATTTGTTACTTCACATACTTTGTGCTTCAATTGCTTGCGAGCAGGTCATCGATCTACAAATTGTAGCTCAAACAATTCTTGTAGAAAGTGCCATAGTCGGCACCATACGTTACTGCATACTGGCACAACTTATCCACGTACACCAGGTACGCCTCGCTCAAACGGAACGCCACGCACATCACATGTACGCCCAGATGGGCCCGTGGAGATAGCATCTCCTATGCAATCGAATCACTCGCTTATTAGTTCTGATACTTCAATCGTAAGTGCTCATTCCGTTCATTCAACCAATTCACCACAACTTAAAGTATATTTACCTACTGCGGTAGTATATACACAAGACCAATTTGGCGCAACCCATTCTATTCGAATTCTACTCGACACAGGCTCACAATGCTCATTTATCACTGAGGCTTGCGTCCAAAGATTAGGTCTTTCTCGCTCACATGCAAAACTTGCCGTATCAGGGTTGTCATCAACAGGAGCTGGTACCACGCGTGGTACAGTTTCGCTTACACTGAAGTCACGATTCAGTGAAAAATCAATTAACTTAATTGCTTACGTTATGCCACATTTGACTAGTTTGTTGCCAAACTTTATCGGAACCAGCAGTCATTACAATCAAGAGCCAATGATAAAACTCGCCGATCCTGACTACGCGCAACCAGGCCCAATTGACATGATAATTGGTGCTGATAAAACATTTTTGATTTTCGAGAATCAAATTCTGAAGGGCGCTCCAGGCGCGCCCAGTGCACTGCTCACCATGTTTGGGTGGGTAATTGCTGGTGAAACGGCTTCTCAGACAGTTACCCAAGAAAATTGCTCTGCGTACATTACGCTCCACACCACACTTAATTCCGATTTTGACTTGAAACAGTTTTGGGAACTAGAAGAAGTCACACCACAGTCTCTTTTGTCAAACGACGAACAACGCGTCGATTCTCACTTTATTAACACTCATTCTAGATCAATAGATGGTAAATATATGGTTGAATTACCATTTAAGGAAGGAGAGTGGAAATTCGGAAATTCATTGGCAGCGGCAATCGCGCGCCAAAAGTCAATGGAAAGGAAATTTAATCAAAATTCAACACTGAAACAAAGATACTCAGATTTCATGGCTGAATATCTGAATCTGGGCCATATGTCGCCAATTCATTTAAATGAGATCCATACCCAGCCTGGTGCGTGCTACTATCTTCCCCACCATGCTGTACTGAAAGAAGAGAGTAGCACCACGAAATTACGCGTCGTATTCGATGGCTCGGCAAAATGTTCAAATGGAATCTCACTCAACGAGTCCCTCTCTATAGGTCCTCCTATTCAACGTGATTTATTTGGCGTCTGCACAAGATTTAGGCGTCACAAATACTGCTTTTCAGCTGATATTCAGCAGATGTTTCGTCAAATTTGGGTGGCTGAAAAGCACCGAGATTATCAGAGGATTGTATGGAGAGACGATCCAACACAGCCATTTACACACTATCGGTTAAATACCGTGACGTATGGTACGTCACCAGCGCCATATTTATCAGTGCGCACTCTCATGCAACTCGCTACAGATAATGAAACTACGCAGCCTGAGATAGCCAACATAATTTCAAAAGATTTTTATGTGGATGATATATTGTCAGGCGCCGATACGATTGCCAACGTCACAAACCTACACCATGCTCTAATGAAGGTACTATCATCAGCTGGGTTCAATCTACGCAAATGGAGCACCAATTGTCTACCTTTATTGTTATCAATACCAGAGGAACAACGCGAACTATCACCACTAGCGCTGCAAGATTCATCGTCAATAAAAATATTAGGATTACGCTGGTGTCCCACCAATGATTCATTTTCATATAAAATATCTTTACCAGATCCGAAGCCGTTCACAAAACGCAGCCTATTGTCGGAAGCTGCACGCGTATTCGATCCGCTAGGGTTTTTAGCACCCGCGGTTATTTTAATAAAAATTCTGTTTCAAGAACTTTGGTGTAGGAAACTTGATTGGGACGACTTGCTTCCAGAAGATCTGGCACATCGATGGGAGTTATTACGATCGCAAATACACCATTGTGAAAACATTACAATAACGCGTCGAATTTGGGTCGCTGGTGAAGATATCGAGTTTCACGGGTTCTGCGACGCGTCGGAAAAAGCCTACGCGGCCGTAATATATTGTCGCAGTCGCGATGAATTCGGAAAGGTTCAAACGGTCTTGGTTACGGCGAAAACCAAAGCTGCGCCGCTGAAACAAATTACGTTACCACGACTCGAATTATGTGGTGCTGTTTTATTATCAAGATTAATTAACAAAGTTTTTCTCTCGTTTCAGATGAAACACAAATCTTTTTTTGCTTGGACAGACTCTCAATTAGTTTTGCATTGGCTATCATCACCGCCACGTCGTTGGTCTACGTTCATCGCCAACCGCACATCTGAAGTACTCAACATAGTTCCACGGTCTAGTTGGTCACATGTTAGGTCAGCCCATAATCCAGCTGACTGTGCATCACGTGGCATATTACCAAGCGATTTGGTTCACTTCAAGTTATGGTGGGATGGGCCAACTTGGCTACAAAAAGATCGTGAAGATTGGCCGGTTGCAGCCACAACACCGTCGCTAGACGAACAGCAACTTGAAGAACGTAAAACTAATCTTGAAATTCATTCCCATCATGCGATTGTTGATGATTATAATGTGTTAACCAGACTTATCGAGAAAATATCATCTTGGTCAACCCTGTATCGAATAGTCGCTTATTGTAATCGGTTTAGTTACAACACAAAACAACGCAACAAATCAGATCGTATGATGCAATCGCTCACTACGTACGAGCTCATCAAAGCTAAAACAATATTGCTACAATTTGCTCAACATTCAACATACAACAATGAAATCAACAAGTTGGCCGCTCAGAAAGAGTTGCCAGTTAATAGTAAACTTCTATCACTCACACCATTCCTCGACTCGGACAAGATATTACGCGTTGGTGGACGAATAACAAACTCAACGTTATCGTATTCAGCTAAACACCCGATAATACTTCCAAAAGATAATAATATCACCCAGCTTATTATTCAATATCCGCATCGCGTTCATCTTCACGTCGGAGCGTCAGGTCTCTTTGCTATTTTACGGCAACAGTATTGGATATTCGGATGCCGAAATCTATCGCGAAAATTGGTACACGACTGCGTTATTTGCTTTAAACAACGGAAGGCCACTATAACACAGCTGACGGGCGAACTACCGGCAGAAAGAATAAGATATGCAAAACCATTCAATCGCGTTGGTGTTGATTATGCTGGACCGATCACTCTACGCACGTTTCGTGGTCGGAATCCCAGGTATTCTAAGGGATATATATGTTTATTTGTATGCTTCACTATCAAGGCCATACATCTAGAACTTGCCAGCGATCTGACAACCGATACGTTTCTCGCCGCTCTAGATAGGTTTTGTGCTCGCCGCGGCAAACCAAGCGAAATTTTCAGCGATAATGGTACCAATTTTCACGGCGCACGTCGTAAATTAGATGAAATGCTGCAATTAGTTACATCGCAAAACCACAATGCGACAGTTATCGATCACCTCGCGCCAGACAACATTATTTGGAAATTTATTCCTCCAGCCTCACCACACTTTGGTGGCTTGTGGGAGGCTGGTGTGAAATCAGTTAAATCTCATCTGAAACGTGTCATTGGGACACATATGTTAACGTACGAAGAAATGTACACGCTTCTGACTCGTATTGAAGCTATCCTCAATTCTCGTCCGCTAGTCGCGACTTCTGATACAGATGTTGATGTGTTAACTCCAGCTCACTTTCTAAATGGGGAACCGTATACAGCGATTCCGGAACCCGACGTAGCTCCCCATGAAATATCACTTCGTTCTAATTGGCTATTACTTCGTCATCTGAGCCAGGGGTTTTGGAAGCGGTGGCATCAAGAATATATTACATCCCTTCAACAACGTCCAAAATGGCGTACATCAGAGCGGAACGTTGCCGTTGATGATGTAGTGTTGCTTCACGATGCCAACCTTTCAGCTACAAAATGGGTGATGGGAAAAGTTGTAAAGGTTATTGTCGGAAATGATGGTCGTGTTCGAATCGCACATGTCAAAACAGAGAAAGGAGTTTACGAACGACCCATCACAAAATTAGCCGTTTTACCTGTTTGCTGAAAGTGATCTTTCAGGGTGGTCCGGGATGTTCAGAAATGAACATTTTTTTTTTAACTTAACATATTCTACAAAAATATTATACCGATCACAACACTCATCGTAAACCACTTGACTTTTTTACAACCGCTTTACAATAAGACATACAATATTCTTTAAACATATACTTAAATATAATGTAGCTCTTTAATTGTAATAAATTGCTAATTACACTATATTATTCTAATTATTATTTGGTATAGGTGCTTCCCGCCAAAATTGTTGCTTACGATTTTAATGCAATTGTAATAAATCTCTCTTTAGCAGATTTATATACTCTAATTAATTTCTTAAAAAAATTAATTAAATACTTTCGATTGAGTTCCCAAGTAAAGCGGTTGTAAAAAAGGTCAAGTGTCGTTGTTAAAAATTATTATTAAAAAATTTAAATTGTTTGCCTAAAAAAATTAAAATTAAAATTAATAAACATATAGATTAAAATAACGTAAATTTATAATATTTAGTTATATTAAAATTTGAAATAAAGTTAAAATTAAAATGTTATTAGATTAAAGATAAAAGTACAGTCACGTCAAGTGGTAACAATTTATATATTTTAACAAATCCTAATTAAAACTAAATAACTAGTAAAATTAAAACTAAATATAAATAATAAATAAATTAACGTATAATTAATTGATAATAAGTTAAATAAATTAAAACATATACAGTCCACAAAAAAACATTACATAAAATTCAATAAATTACAACAAATATTACAATAAACCTGAAAATAAATATATATTTGTACAAAAGTTTAAAAGTTTGGTGTTTTTTATTTCATATATACAAATATTTATTTTTATGTTCGTAATACATTACGAAACAATATTGTTATTACTAAAGTGAGGAGTTAGAAAGAAGAAAGGAAAAATAACTAGAGAAATTTTAACAAGTGTCTGTGGCGGGCGCCACGTTGTCTGCTGTAAAATACTGTAAATTTATTTTTATGATGCAGTTTACATACTGATGTTGGTCATTTATTTATATATTAACAAATTTTGGATTTTCCGTTTTTCAAATTTTGGTTTTGTATAATTTTGGTTCCGTTTTTCGTTTTGTAATATACATAAAATAATTTTGTTTAAAACACGAGCAATCGCAAATTTAGAAAATAAAATATAAATACCGTACATATATGTATAAATTTAAGAAATAAAAATTGTTTTCTTCAGCCCCTCGCAATAACATATTACCAAGAAAATGCAAAATAAGAATTTATCATATAGAATAGAGAATAAAAAACGATCTCACTGAGTGAGCAAAAGGATTTTATATTTCTCAAAAATTTAAAGAAGACAGTAGTTTATTTTTTATAATTTTTAGTAGTTTTAACTTCGTTGAAATATCTTATAAAAATTGTATTGTCTTTGGTTTTAGTCAAAAACTGTAGAATTTTTATATTGTTTATATATATTTACTATTATATATACATTATATACAATAGTATATATATTATATATATTATTATATACACACATAATTAATATATAAAATATGAAACAATTAATAAATGAAACAGTTGTCATATGAAATATAATGAGAAGAAAACAAGAAGTTAAGTTAGAAATGTGAACGGGTTTGGATGAAATCGAAATAGAGAATTTGATAAAAAAAAAAAAAAAATTGTGTTTTTTTAAAAATAAATTAAATAAATAAACGGAAAAATTAATATTAGAAGCCTACAAAATATCAGAATAAGAAAAAACGTGTTTAGACACGTTTATAATATAAAATTAAAAATATGTAAATTTTAAAATATTTTTGATGCATTTTTTTTTAAAATTAGTGAAATAGTGGAAAAATTTTGATATTTGAAAATTAGAAAAAAAGAATTTTTACAAATATAAAATTGTTAATATAAAAAAAAAAAAATTTGAAAAAAAAAGTTAGTTACATCAAAGACAATCACTATAAGATGTAGGATAGTGTTCTAAAACCGCGTAATATAGGATGGATTTTTCAACAAATTATGAAAGCTTATGAAATATGAAATTGAAATTTTTTTTGTTTTTAAAAAAATTTGTTAGAGAATATAAAAAAAAAAGAAAAAAATTCTCTCAGCGAAATCAAAAATATTTATTTAGAAGCGGGTAGTTGAGGGTTGAGACAGAGGGAACAGAATTATCAAGAATTTTCTATTTTTTTTAACAGAAAACAGAAAAATAATATTTGAATTTCAGTTTTAGAATTTTTTTAAAAAATATTTTACTATATTTGGAGTTCAATGTATGTTGCGTTGGACTTGAACTCTAAAAATATTAGTTAAGTTTAAATTTTTTTCTGGGCATTTTTAAGGTCAGGGAATACTAAAATTTAAAAAGATAACGTTCCCAATTGGTACATATTATTGATTTTAATTTAGTTTGTATCCATAAAATTTTGGGTCAGCAGTTTCAATCAAAATTTCGGATTATATAAAAAAATACATTAGTGATGTCCTAAAATACGGTTTTTTGCTACAAATATTCGGTTAATAACAAACCACCGCTGGGCATAAATACAAGTTATTTTTTAAAAAAAAATTTGAATCATTTTATAGGTTGCATAGATTTTTTTAAGCAAATGTGCTAAATTTTTTCTGGTTGTTCTAAAAGTCGTTTTATGTCCATATAAAATTGAACGTCATAAAAGTTTTTTACTATAATTATGTTTTTTTTATGAACGAAATGTATTAAATTACACGCCGCAGTTCAAAAATATTAAATTATGTATATGACTTTTTATTCAGAGAAAAAACAATTTTTAGTCTTTTATGTTAATTTTTGTTAATTTTCTTTTTTTGAACAATGTTTTTATTTTTCAATTTGGTCAATTTATAAAAAAATATATTTCATACATGTCCTCCGTCGCATATTCAAATCGTTTGAACTTACGCTTCCGGCCGTCGAGTCCGTCGTGGCTGACTTTATATATTTTAATTCTTTAAATTTTAAAATTTATGAGAAAAAAAATTTGTTCATGTTCAATTGGAGATAAAAATTTGAATAAACCAATAGAAACCCACATTATATAATTTAATACACTTCCTCGTTTGAATTGAAAAGAAAAAACTTTAACAATTCGTGTTTATAAATTCATATTTAAAATACTTAAAGAGAAAGACTTTTAAAACAAACAGGCAGAATTTGGCACATTAGCTAAAAATAAACTATACAACCCATAAAATCCAATATTTATTTCCTGCCCCCGCCTCCTTTCCCGCGAAATCGTCAAAAGTCATGAGAAGAAAAAAAATCGAAAAACAAGAAATATATATGAAAATTGCGCACACGATGCCAATTTTTAAAATTCACATACATAATGCAAAATATTTTATATGTAATACAAACATAATTTACAATGTTCATTAAATGTAATGTGAAAATCTGTATTCTCAATCAATGAATAATGCATAGACAGATGTAAAAGGGTGTTTGCATTATCAGACTTTTTCTTAAAAAAATTAAGTGGTCCCTTATCTGATGGAAAATAGTACAGTGTGTGAAGGTAAAAAAATAATCGCATGCTATTTTGTATGAACAAACTGAGGGTGCGTTTTCATAACATTTTTCATCAGACTTTTTGGATAGATAAAAAAACTCGTATCAACTGTTTTAAGAAAACTCTGATAATAATAACACACCTTAAACAAATAGAGTTATTATACAATAGAATAGAAATACCAATATTTTTAACAAGAGAAAAGCTATTTTCAATTACATTAAAACAACAATAAAGCAAAACCAGCAAATAAAAATCTCTTGACTGGTTATTGAAAAGTGTAAACTGGTCATTGTAAAGCTTTTTTAAAAATATAGCTTTTCTAATAACCAGCTTAGCTGGTTTTTACAAAAGCTACATTTTTTAAAATTCATACGATTTTTTGTTCTATATCCTACATCTCTATATAATTGTCTCTGGTTACATATAATTTTTAGCATCATTACTGTATTTTGCAATTCTGTGATAAAAAAATTAGTTGCACAAATACATATTAAATATAACATACATCAAATTAAAATTTGTGTGTTGTATTTTTTTGGTTTTGAATATTGGCGTTGTAAATTATTTTGAAAATTCGAGTATCGAATATTGATTTTGATGTCCATTCATTTTGGGACAAATTGGATTTGGAATTGGAAATTGGAATATCGATTATTATAATCGATTTTGATGTCACTTTGCTTTGAAAAGAAAAATTGGATTTGGAATTGGAAATTAGAACATCGATTATTATAATCGATTTTGATCATCACACTGCTAAAATTAATTAGATTTGAAATTTGACATTAAAATATCGATTATCATTATCTATTTTGATATTCATTTATTTTGGTAAAAATTGGATTTGAAATTTTGGAAAAAATATTGGAAAATTTGTTTGTATTGGAACGAAAAAAAGTTAAAAACTAAATAGAGGTGTGGTGTAATTGTTTATAGTTCCGGAAATTATCTTTGATTTGAAAGTAAAACAATTAAAGTGATGTTGTTCTGTTGAAGTTAGAATTTATTCTCAATTTTTATTTCTTAAATGCTAAACATTAAACCTTAAAATCTAATATTTTATTATGTGGGAACATAATTATTTTCACACGATTTTAATTTTGACAGTCAGCATTTATGCAAAATAAAGAAATATATTTAGTTACGCGAAGATTAAGTAAATTCAAAATATAGAAATATATTTAATTACGCGAAGATTAAGTAAATTCAAAATATAGAAATATATTTAATTACGCGAAGATTAAATAAATGCTGATTAGACGTAAAATCGTGTGAATTAAAATTATTAAAATAAAATTATTATATGACATATTCCTTCCCTCCTAAAAAAAGTTGGGGTTAGGACTTTTTTTTTTTTAGATTCTTTAATTTATAACTTTAGTGCATTTTTATTTTATTTTATTAATAGTATGTGTTATTCTTTAGTAGCATTACATATAGGTTTTAATATATATTTTTTTTTTATTTTTTTTTAACTTTCTTAAGCACATTAATTTATACTTTTTTTTTTTAAATTTTTTTGTATTTTTACATGTAGTTTTTTTTTTTTTAAATTTTATGATATACCTTTTTTTTACAGTAATTAGAATTTGTTTAATAATATTACAAATAATTTTTTTAAAATTCTTTTAGTAGTAGTACCTTTTTTTATACATAGAATTTAATTTTATTTATATTTGTGTGTAATATAATAATTTTTAAAGTAATATACAATTTTTTTTTGTATTTTTGTAGTAAGTAAAATTATTAGAAATCTTTTTTTGTAAATTTTATAATTCATATAATTAATTTTTTTGGTAGTAGTACTTACATTTTTTTATACCTTTTTTATAAAGTAATGCGATATTTTTTTTTCTATTTTTGTAGTATGCATAATTAGAAATAAAGAAATAAATAAAATTTTAGAAATAAAATTTTGTAAATTTTATAATATAGTTAATTCTGTTAGTATTAGTACCTTTTTATATATAGAATTTAATTTTATTTATATTTGTATGTAATAATTTTTAAAGTAATACATTTTTTTTTGTAGTGTTATTAGAGAATAATTTTACTTTATATATTTTTTGTTTAATTTTATATTATATATATATTTTTTTTTTCTTTAACATATAGAACATATGATAGATTTGATTTCCAATGTAACATAATATAATTTATAAATTTATTATTTATTACATATTTATGTAGTTTCTTGATTTAAAAGATTAATTCTAGGGGCAGGTTGGGGTTGTACCGTAGTATCGGTAGGATTTGTATTAGGGAAATAATTAAATCTGCAATTTAGATTGAAAAATCTGCTAACTATCCAAAATATTATAGATATGATCAAAACGATAGTTATTATAGCGAAAGTAATTGTCATAACGTTGAAAGTTTTGTGAGTTTGTATTAATTGTTTTTCATTATCTATAATAGCATCATTTTTTATATTCAAACCTATAGTTCATGAAAATCAAAATTTTCCATAGTCATGTTTTCTTTCTCTAGTGGGAATTCAATTTTAAATGGAACTACAATGGAACTGTTAAAAAAATAAGTTATTGCTTTACTTTCAATATTATGATGTTCAGTTTGTACGTTTATTTGAGCTGTGATTGCTTTACAATCTTCATTTAATCGAACTATGCCACTACCTGATAATTCCGTAGTAAAACTTTCATTCGGACAAATAACCTTGAAATTTGTGGTAGCAGGAATAACAAATAACCAAGAGTTGCTTTCAAGCAAACTGTACCATATTTCATGATTTGGTGAAAATATTTTAATATCGCAGTTTTGTGGACTTTTTTGACCAGAAATTAATCTTACTATACAATTATTTGAGATTTCGTTGTAAATTATGAATTTTTTTGTAGAAATATAAGAATGTTTGTCTATTTTAATGCATGTTTGAAATTCGCTTTCAGTTAAAAATACATATTTGCGTTGAATTTCATTTATGGCAACATATTTTTGATCTGTTTTAACATAGAAATAGGGTTTCTTTTTAATTAATGCAGGCAATATTGTTAGTTGAAATAAGTTATAAGTATCTGAAATTAGCGGAACAGTTAATTTTATCATGAGAGTATTCATAGAATAAATTGGTTCGATTTTTGCAATTTTATTTAGTAGTGGTAAATTAAAATTTGATAATTTAAATGGTAAATTATATTTACCTATTAATTCTAATTGTATTTCTTTTAAGGAATTTAATAATGCCGTTGACTGTAAAATATGCCTGTTAAATTGATTTAGCCTTGCTTCTTGAATAATGTGAAGTAATTAATTTTGTTTATATAGGAGATGACTAATTGATATTGAAATTATTTGAGCTGAATCATCGAACGTAATGAATTCCTCTTTCAAACATAGTGAGATTTTGAACACTATCATATAAGTTCACTATTTCTTTATGAATTGTTTCAAAATTACGATTAAGTTTTCGTGTTGTTTTATTGAATGAATTTACTAAGTGAGAAATTATTGTAGTTTGTGTATTAAATGAATGTTTAAGGTTAACTTGGTTGCGTTCCAAATTTCTAAAATTTTCGTCAATAGCTTTGGCGTCCCGATCGTCCATCACACCAAAAAGCATATTGGCTACTTCCCCTACTACATCTAATAAGTGTCTTTTAAATAATCTCTGTTTGGTAAACTATTTTTCAATATATTCTTGTGTTCTTTTAACTTCAATAAGCGATGCATTTATTTCTTTTATACTTATTTTGCAGTGGTCTAAAAAAACTTACTTAATTGCTCTTTACATATTGCGGCTAGTTTATCGAAATTAGAGTCGATAAGTTTTAAGTCTTGTTGAAGGGGTGACATATTTAGATGAATTATAACTGTCCATGACGTTAGAGACTGGCGTAATTCTCCAATATTTTCCAAATGAACGCCTGTGTTGTTTATATATTGAATACTCGCCGGTTGACCCCATACAAGAGGAAATAAAACGAGTAATGAGAATGACAATATAGTTGATAACAATTTTACGCAGTGGACGTTCACAACCTTTAATAACAAATTACTTATAAAAATGTTACCAATTTATTTATACATATATAATATATATATATATATATATATATATTAAATTAAATTAGGATTAAAAGGAAAAGGTACAAAATTATTTTGCTATGTGTAAAATTTTTTTAATCTATTATTGTGAACTTTTTGAAGGTTTTTTCCAACCAAAATAGTAGTGTTCAATGGATTATTTATTTCTGTTACTAGGAAAGGACCTTTATACACAGATTGTAATTTAGATTTTCTAGCCTTATCAATTAGTAAAACATATTCTCCTACCACAAAGGATAATATTTTATCATAATATTGTTTTGATATATGTTTGCTACGATCTATATTATTTTTCGCTAACTGATAAGTTTTTTGTAATTTGTGTCGAAGTTGTAGAAAATAATTTTCATGGTCATAAATTGGTGTTGGTAATCTTTTCATAGTAGAAGGTAATTCTGATGTGAAACCAAATAATACATCACAAGGTGTTAATTTTGTACTAATATGCGGAGTATTATTATGTACGTGAACATATTGTCTCAACCAATCATCCCAATTGTAAGGACAAGTTTCAGAAAAGTTTCTTAAGTATTCCACTAAAGGGCGATGTGTTCTTTCTAACACACCGTTAGACTCTGGATGATATGACGTAGTTTCTAATTTGTAAATTTTTAGAAATTTGCAAACCTTTTTGAAAAGTTCACTACAAAAATTAGCTCCGCGATCTGTAATAAGTTGCTTATGAATTCGATATATACTAATTATTTCATCATAGAATACCCTAGCCACTGTACCGGCTTCCATATCCTTGATAGGATAACAATTTACAAAACGCGTCAAATCATCTTCAAAAGTTAAAATATATTTATTGCCTTTTTCTATTTCAATTAATGGAAAAATTATATTAACTATATCCATAAAAACTTTATCAAATGGTAATTTAGATGTTTTAGTTATCATCATTGGCATGCGAGTATGTCGTTTTTGTTTATTTTTCTGACATTTTACGCATTTTTTAACATAATTTCGAATATAATTGAACATGTTTTTCCATTTGTAATACCTTTTAATTTGCAAATATGTCTTTAATGCACCTTGGTGACCACCAAGTGGATTATCGTGATATTCACCAAGAACGGTATTAATAGTTTTTGAATCTGTAATTACAGTACGTTTTTTATCATTTATATTTAAGAAATTATTACTTGATTCTTCTACGATTAGCTCTTCATCGCTAGAATCATCTGAGATACTATTTGAATTATTAGCAGTATAATTTATATTTTTATCTGAAGAAGTCTGTAATTGAGTATTTTCATCAATTTTTTGAGTTTGAGCACGAGTAAGAACAAAAGTTTTTGAATTAGATGGGTTATTATCAATTTTATTTTCTTCTGGAATTCTACTTAAGGCATCTGCAACTACATTTTCTTTACCTGGTCTATATTTAATATCAAAATCATATTCAGATAATTTAAATTTAAAATTTGCTAATCTTCCCGACTCGGTATTCATGTTAAAAAATTTAATTAAAGGCTTATGGTCTGTGTAAGTTGTAAAATGACGACCTAACAAATAAGATCTAAATTTTTTACAGCCCAAACTATTGCTAAACCCTCTCTTTTAATGGTAGAGTATCTACGTTCAGTTGGACTTAAAATTCTACTTGCAAAAGAGATAGGTGAATCGAGTCCGTTTATGTTTTGGGATAAAACAGCCCCCAAAGTTGAAGAACTAGCATCTGTAAAAACAATAAATGGTTCCGAAAAATTTGGATTAGGATAGGTGGATTTGAAAGAGTAGTTTTTAATTTGATAAAGTTATATTCACACTCAGACGACCATATACATTTTTTATCTTTTTGAGTAATTTCCCGTAAAGGTTTTTCTTATGTAGCATAATTTTGAATATTTCTTCTGTAAAAGTTTGTCATATCTAGAAAAGATTGTATTTGTTTAACATTTGTAGGTCTTGGTATTTCTAAGATATTTTTTACTTTATCAGGGTTAGGCAAAACTCCGTTTTCAGTTATTTTAAAACCAAGGTACACAATTTCACGTCGCAAAAAATTACATTTTTGTTAATTTTGTACTAATATGCGGAGTATTATTATGTACGTGAACATATTGTCTCAACCAATCATCCCAATTGTAAGGACAAGTTTCAGAAAAGTTTCTTAAGTATTCCACTAAAGGGCGATGTGTTCTTTCTAACACACCGTTAGACTCTGGATGATATGACGTAGTTTCTAATTTGTAAATTTTTAGAAATTTGCAAACCTTTTTGAAAAGTTCACTACAAAAATTAGCTCCGCGATCTGTAATAAGTTGCTTATGAATTCGATATATACTAATTATTTCATCATAGAATACCCTAGCCACTGTACCGGCTTCCATATCCTTTATAGGATAACAATTTACAAAACGCGTCAAATCATCTTCAAAAGTTAAAATATATTTATTGCCTTTTTCTATTTCAATTAATGGAAAAATTATATTAACTATATCCATAAAAACTTTATCAAATGGTAATTTAGATGTTTTAGTTATCATCATTGGCATGCGAGTATGTCGTTTTTGTTTATTTTTCTGACATTTTACGCATTTTTTAACATAATTTCGAATATAATTGAACATGTTTTTCCATTTGTAATACCTTTTAATTTGCAAATATGTCTTTAATGCACCTTGGTGACCACCAAGTGGATTATCGTGATATTCACCAAGAACGGTATTAATAGTTTTTGAATCTGTAATTACAGTACGTTTTTTATCATTTATATTTAAGAAATTATTACTTGATTCTTCTACGATTAGCTCTTCATCGCTAGAATCATCTGAGATACTATTTGCATTATTAGCAGTATAATTTATATTTTTATCTGAAGAAGTCTGTAATTGAGTATTTTCATCAATTTTTTGAGTTTGAGCACGAGTAAGAACAAAAGTTTTTGAATTAGATGGGTTATTATCAATTTTATTTTCTTCTGGAATTCTACTTAAGGCATCTGCAACTACATTTTCTTTACCTGGTCTATATTTAATATCAAAATCATATTCAGATAATTTAAATTTAAAATTTGCTAATCTTCCCGACTCGGTATTCATGTTAAAAAATTTAATTAAAGGCTTATGGTCTGTGTAAGTTGTAAAATGACGACCTAACAAATAAGATCTAAATTTTTTACAGCCCAAACTATTGCTAAACCCTCTCTTTTAATGGTAGAGTATCTACGTTCAGTTGGACTTAAAATTCTACTTGCAAAAGAGATAGGTGAATCGAGTCCGTTTATGTTTTGGGATAAAACAGCCCCCAAAGTTGAAGAACTAGCATCTGTAAAAACAATAAATGGTTCCGAAAAATTTGGATTAGGATAGGTGGATTTGAAAGAGTAGTTTTTAATTTAATAAAGTTATATTCACACTCAGACGACCATATACATTTTTTATCTTTTTGAGTAATTTCCCGTAAAGGTTTTTCTTATGTAGCATAATTTTGAATATTTCTTCTGTAAAAGTTTGTCATATCTAGAAAAGATTGTATTTGTTTAACATTTGTAGGTCTTGGTATTTCTAAGATATTTTTTACTTTATCAGGGTTAGGCAAAACTCCGTTTTCAGTTATTTTAAAACCAAGGTACACAATTTTACGTCGCAAAAAATTACATTTTTGTGGTTGAAGACGCAAATTAAAATATTTAATTCGTTTTAAAACTTCGATTAACTTTGTATTATGATCTTGCAGATTCTTACCGTAAATAACCACGTCGTCTAAATAAACAAAGCATTTTATACCTTGAAGGCCGGACGAAATATAATTCATAAGACGTTGAAACGTCGCAGGCGCACCTTTTAAGTCAAATGGCATACGTTGAAACTCGCAGTGGCCTATATGGGTACTGAAAGCAGTCTTTGGGCGATCCCTTTCCTCTATTAAAATTTGATGATCAGTTTCCAAGCTGATCCAGTATATCATCAATACGCGGTAAAGGAAACGCGTCACCAACTGTCTGTTCATTGAGTTTACGGTAATCTACAACAACTCTATATTTATTTTTGCCATCTTTACCGGGCTTTTTTGGAACAACCAGTAGAGGGCTATTCCACGAGCTTTTGCTATTTGATATTATACCTTCATCAAGCAGACGTTGTACTTCTTTATTCATAATATTTTTTTGCGTTTCCGGTAGTCTATATTGTTTTTTATTAACTGGTCCTATAGAGGGATCAGTCGGTATTTCATGAGTAAGTGCAGTTGTATAAGTAAGTTTATCATTTTCTAAATGAAAAATATCTAAATAATTCTTGGCAATTTTTTCAATTGAATCGCGTTCTTCGGGATTTAAATCATTTTGTAATTGTAGTTCATTTAGTAAATTTTGATATCGATTTTTAAAATTATTATTTTCATTATTTGCTAATTTATTTAATGAATAAACTCGTTTTTTTTAACGATTTGTTATTTAACGATTTAATATTAAAGTTCGATAATATTTCGAAATTGGCTTTTGGATTTTTTAAAATAATTTCTTTGTTATTAATATTTGCTACGCTAATAATAACATTTCCATTTACTACTTTACAAAGAGTACTCGCAAGATAGACACCAGGTAAAATTTCTTGTGAAAAACATATTAAATCAGAATTATCAGGCCATGACGGGCAGGGCCATTTGACTACTACCTCGGAAAGTAGTGAAGGCTAGGCCGGTTCTGGATCAAATTATGTTTTCTTGCATATTTGTAGGTTTTTTTATTTTTTTTAAATATAATTTATGTGAATTAATTTTTATTGCATATTTTTAGGTGTTTTTTTGTTTGGGTGTAATTTTTGTTGGAGATGGTTTGTTTTGTATGGGATTTTAAGGGTGCCTGAATATATGTATAAAGTTATTATGTGAATAATTTATGAGTTTTATTGTTAGTTGAGCTGGTGTGATGACGTCGTTTGAAGATATTCAAACAATTGCTGAGTTCGATCTTGATGATGATAATGAATCATCGTTTTCATTAGAAAACATAAATAAGTTTTTATATAAATATAATGATTTTGTACTTGAGGAATTTAAAGAAAAATTTATAAATTATCCAAAGTTATTAACAATATTATCTAATTATGATGAAATGAAACTATCAATACATGGATATCACTTCTCCCGCTGTTTGTGGTCTTCTGATAATGCTACAACCAGTCCTGATACCTGTCAATGTATTGATATATTTATATATAAATTAGAACGATTATTGGAAATTGTGAAATCTAATTTTAGTGAATAAAAGAAATATGTTTTTTATTTTAGAATTTCTGTTTTATTTATCCATGAGTTATGTTGACTTGAAAAACCAAGCCATTTTACAAATACTTTATCCTTATTTATTTTTAAAATTTTTTCAATCAAATACATGTTATTATGTTTTACATTATTTAGTTCTAGTTCATAGAATCCTCCTTCAATAGGTTGACCCTGATAATCTTCAAGTAAGTATGTTATAGGATTTGTATTTTGAATTTTACGTATTTTAAAAATTTCTGTTGTCCAATTTGGTGTGTAACCTTTTTCAAAAACATGTTTGTATTTACTTATGCGAACATTATCTCCAATTTTATATTTGCCTGCTGTAAATTGTTTTATATGTGAATACACAGTTGAGAGTAAATAATTAGAATTTTCTTTTGTAACATCATACGGTCGCATTTTTATTGTTCTATGTTTTTTATGGTTATATTCGTTAATTAGTTGGTTTAATATATGAATCCATTTATAAGAACCATTCAAACTAAAGTTTTTCCACATCATATTTTTTAAAGTTCTATTAAAACGTTCAACTATTGATGCTTTTAAAGAACTATATGTAGAGTAGTGATTTATATATTTTTTTTGTATTAAATCTTGAAATATTTTATTAAAGAATTCAGTTCCATGATCTGTTTGAAGATTATCAGGTTTTCTTCCAGTTTTGAATATTGTATTCATTGCATTAGTTACTTCTTTACCAGTTTTGTTTTTAATTGGAATTGCCCAAGCAAATTTTGAAAATGTATCAATTACTGTTAAAAGATATCGATAATTTTTATTAAATTTCGCATATGCACCCATTTCAACCAAATCCGCTTGCCAAAGATCATCAAATCCTTTAATAATAACACGTCGTCTGTGAAAGTTTTTGCGAGCTGGTCTATGTAATTCGTTAACTACTTCATTCTTACTCATTTTGATGTAAAATGATTATTATACTATTCGATTTTTTATTTATATACATATTTGAATGAACTTCACTCATACTTTGGTTCAGTATTAACTTTAAAAGGTTTAGTAACAATTGTATTGTCAACCTTTCTTGTATCTGCTATTGTTTTTATATGATTAAATACAAAAGTTTCAAATGTATCATATTTTTCTAGCAAAGCTTTTTGTTCCTTTTGTAAAACATCTAATACAAACTTAACCTTTTTTTCAATTATATCATCAGTATAACCCTTTGTTGCAGCATCATTTTTGCGAATTGGTTGGTGAACGTTAACAATTCGTTTATTTTGAATGTCATAATCATTTTTCTCATCCAATATAAATCCAATTCCATAAGGTCCTGTAGGTCCCATTGGTCCAACTAATCCAATAGGTCCTTCAGATCCAACAGGTCCAATAGGTCCAATAGGTCCAGCAGGTCCCATTAATCCTCGTAAAGGTTTTCTGACTGGTTGACCAGTACGACCAAACTTATCTATAGGCATATTTGCAAATGATGTGATTTCTTTAAATTATTTCCTTTTATTGTATAATATTAGCCTCTCTCAACTCATCCAAAATACTAATAATTTCATTATTATGATTATTATGACCAGCTTTTTGAGAACCTAGTAACAACTGTAATCTGTCAACTAATTCATTTGGATTATCTCAGTAAACATAATCAAGCTTTCTTTTAGAAACTTTCATCATAAGACCCCTACCTAATGCTGTTGATGTTGATGATGTCTTTCGAGTATTATACTGATGTGGAAATAATTTTTTAATTATTAAATTATATTTATTACCACTATTTCCTCGCATTTGTTGATTTGAATCATATCCACGTCTATGTGCATTAGTTTCTGTCAATATTTTTTTATATGTGTTTAAGTCTTCATCAGTATATATAGTTGTATCTGGATTTTTCATAAATATTAACTCTTGCAATCCAATTGTGTTTTTATATGAACTTTTATCAATAATTATTTCATTTTGTTTTACTACTATTTGTTTATTACCAATTTTCCATTCAGCAGAACTTTGATCAAAATATGGTCCAAAAGTTGAATCAAAATTTTTCGGTATAGAAGTAGTAGATTCAAATATTTTAGTATATTTTGATATAGTATTAGGGTTTTCAATTAAATGTTTTATAGGTGTTGGGGATAATAAATGTTTTGATGTAAATTTATTAGGAGTAGATGAATGAAATAAAGTTTTAGATTCATCCACACTATCATAATCATCATTATCATCAGAATCAGTTTTGTTTGATTGTCTTATACTAGAAACATCATCATAAAATCTTGATTTTTTTTTTTTTATAATTTCACCAATTGATTTCTCTTGTTTTATTTCAGGATAAAGTGATTTTTCTTCTAATGCTTTTGCAACATTTTTGAGTGGCAATGTAATTGGTTTAAAATGTTCTTCTAATACATGTTCTGCTTCCACCTGACCGGATTTTAAAGATCTATATTTTCTTTTTACTGCTTTACTAGTTCTAATAATATCTTTTATAATTTTCTCATTCATATTTGTTAATGTATATTATATTTAATTAGTCTGTTTAGCTGTTGAGCTGTTAATCTGTTTAGCTGTTGATCTGTAGATCTGTTGAGTTGTTCTGATTATATATATGCTATTCTTAGTCTATATAACAGAATTCATCAAACCCTCTACGATAACAACCATCTTGTTTTTCACTATCCCTATCTATAACTAAAAAGCCATATTTTTTTCTCCAACAATTAAGACATATTTCATGAAATTGTGCAAATGTCATATCATTGCTAACATGATCTGTATAAATATGTCTTAGATTCATATCATCCTGCTTGAATATTATTAAAAAGTTTGCATTATCTCGAATGAGATGTTTTGGAATATGAGTATAAGATTGACATAAGTAAAAACTATCAATATTATTGTGACGACCCATACAAAAATATTTTCGAATATTATTTTGTCTATCACATGCGACATCATCAAAAATAAATATAGAATATGATTTTGCTTCCTCAGGTGGAATTATATCACTGTTGTTAGAATAGGTGTAGTATCCGACTTCTGGAATAGTTGCCATAACTTGATTAAGAAATTCATATTTTGGTTGATGTAATGATTTGGAATATATGTAAATGTTTTCAAACTTCAATCCATTGGGTTGTTCTAATAAGCTTAATATAACATTTGTTTTTCCACAATTAGATGGGCCCACTATTAATCCTCGTATACTATTTGGTAGTAGTTCACCATGCTTTCTTGGTTTACAATCATTTCCTTTTATTTTTATATCTAAATTATTTACAGGTAAAGATTTGTGTTGTTTAATGAATTTCATCTTGACTACTGATAAATTTTCATAGGTCTTAAATTAATATATATATATATATATATATATATATATATTATATATATATTGAAAACAAAATATTTATCATTCATAATAAGTTAATCTGTCAATAATGATTGATTATAATAAAATTTATATTAGTCAAGAAAAAGATGTTAAAGGAGAAGGTATTCTGAATAAAATTATAAATAAGTTGCCATTTGAATTACATTTACCCGGTGGTTATCAATATTGTGGACCTGGTACAAAATTAGAAAAAAGATTAGACAGAGGTGATCCTGGTATAAACCCCCTAGATAGAGCTTGTAAAGAGCATGATATTGAATATTCTAAATTTACAAATATTGAAGATCGAAACATTGCTGATAAAGTTTTAGCAGAAAAAGCTTGGAAACGTGTTCTTGCTAAAGATTCTAATTTATTAGAACGAGCGAATTCTTTATTAGTAACAAACGCTATGAAGACTAAAATTAAATTGGGAATGGGTGTAAAAAAACATATGAAATTTAATAAAACTAAGACAACTATAAACTTATTTGAAAAAGCTATAAAAGATGCTAAAAATGCTATAAAATTAAAAAAACCTAGTAACAATAATGATGCTATAAAGATAGCACTTCATGCTGCTAAAAATGTGATTAAAGGGAGAAGGGTTATATCATCCAGAATTATATCAGTACCTAAAACAGGTGGAGTCATACCATTTCTAATACCTCTTTTTGCAGGATTATCAGCTGTTGGAGCATTGTCTGGTGGTGTAACGGGTATAGTTAAAGCGATAATCGATGTAAAGAATGCAAAACATGAATTAATTGAGAATAAACGTCATAATCAAACAATGGAAAGTATTGCTATGGGTAAAGGTTTATATCTCAAACCATATAAAACAGGTTTGGGGTTGTATTTGAATCCACAATCAAAAAACTAATAGAAATCCTACCCAAGAGAGCATTAAGCGAAATTGATTTACATAAATACGTAAAATTTATATCACATTTTCGAGGTGTGTTTATGCGAAATAGTTTACCTGTAAAAGCATTAAATAAAGAGAGTGGTATTATTAATTTGGATAACTCATCAGGTTTTGGTACTCATTGGGTAGCATACAATAAAAATAAAAATGATGTAATATATTTTGATAGCTTTGGAAACTTACAACCTCCTATTGAAGTAATTAAATATTTAGGTTATAATATACAATATAACTACAACTCTTATCAAAACTATAATACAATAATATGTGGTCATTTATGTATAGCATTCTTAAACAATCTGTTATAATAATAATAATAATTTAAGTTTTTATATTAAAAATGAATAAAAAGAAATGTTTAAAATAAAATACTTCATTGTTTCTTTGCTAATAATGTCATTCACACTAACATTTACTGGTAATAACTCTGTATTAACTACTGATTATTTTCCACCCTTAGAATTAGGTGATGACTATGTTTGTGGTCTTGTTGAATTAGTTACTTATAATTCTATACCAAATATTGACATTCACAACAATATATTACAAATAGATGATAAAATAGTTGAAATTCCTATAGGTTCATATGAAATCAATGATATAGATTCATATTTACAAAGTGCTGTTGATTTATTTTATAATGGTGAGGAAGATATTCAACTAAGCGCTAACAATAATACAATGAAATGTGAAATAATTAGTTCTAAAGATATTTATTTTGATACTGCAAATTCATTGGGAAAGCTACTTGGTTTCAGTAAACGAAAATTGGCTCCAAATCAATGGCATTTTTCAGACCTACCAGTAAATATATCAAATATCAATACTATACATGTTCAGTGTGATATTATACATGGATCATATATGAATAATAAGCAAGTACATATATTACATGAATTTTGTCCAGAAGTTAGTCCAGGCTATAAAATAAATGAAGTTCCCAGAAAAGTGATCTATTTACCAGTGAATACTAATCGAATAAGTTCTATCACATTAAGATTAGTTGATCAAGACGATAACTTAATAAATTTTAGAGGGGAAACTATAACTATTCGTCTTCATATAAAACGTTGAAATGCTTCTATATAATTTAAATAAATATCAACGAAAAAGTAAAATAAATATCAATACATCAAAAGAAGTGAATCGATTAACATCTAAAAGGGGTGGACAGATTAAAAAACTCTTGACACCAGCTAATAAATTTTTTTTAAAGTCAATTGGATTAAATTTAAAAAATGAATGAAATATTAGATATTACTCAAAACATTAACTATGATGAAAGTATTTCAAAAATTGAATATCATACTTATTCACCATTTCAACAATCTTTTAAAAACAATGACGTCATTCAAATATTAATTCAACATCAAAATCTTAATATATTACCGAGTGAAAGTTTCTTGTATATTGAAGGAAGACTTTTAGATGAAGCCGGTTTAGTTTCAAAAACTGCTCACCTAGTTAATAACATAGCTGCATATATATTTGATGAGATTCGTTATGAAATAAATGGTGTTGAAATTGATACAACACGAAAACTTGGATGCACATCAACATTGAAAAACTATATTTCCTTTAATGCAGATGAAAGTAAAATGGCATTTAATGCTGGATGGGATACTGCTAGCAGTAGTTTGTTACATAACGGATATTTTAATTTTTGTGTACCATTAAAATTTTTATTAGGATTTGCTGAAGATTATAAAAAGATATTGGTTAATGCTAAACATGAGCTTATTATTACTAGAGCTAGAGATGATAATAATGCAATTGTAGGCACAAAAGCAGATGAAAAAGTTAAACTTGATATATTTAAAATTCAATGGAAAGTTCCACATATACTTGTAGCAGACAGTTCAAAGCTATCATTATTAAAGTTTATTGATAAAGGTATACCAATTAAAATGAGCTTTCGTAGTTGGGATATGTATGAATACCCAATTTTACCTCAGACAACAAGTCATGTATGGACTGTGAAAACTACAAGTCAAATTGAAAAACCACGCTATGTAATTTTCGCTTTGCAAACAGATAGACAAAATCATTTGCTAAAAGATATTAGCTATTTTGATCATTGCAACATTACCGATTTCAAAGTGTTTTTGAATTCTGAAGTTTTTCCATATGATAATTTAAACATAGATTTTAAAAAAGGTCAATATGCAATTCTGTATGATATGTATGCTAAATTTCAACAATCTTATTATAATAAAACTAGTCAACCATTACTCGGTAATCAAGGATTTCTTGCACTTGGAACGATTATTGTGGTAGATTGTTCACATCAAAATGAATTGATTAAAACAGGGCCTGTTGATGTAAGAATTGAGTTTAAAACTTCTGAAAACATTCCCGATAAAACAACAGCTTTTTGCTTATTAATTCACGATAGAATAGTTGAATATAATCCATTAACAAGTGAAGTTAAAAAATTAAACTAAACTACAGCATAATGGTATAGCAGTAGGAAAAGAATGTTGTTCATTACTAAATGTTTATCTATATAAGAAATTTTTAGAAACTATTGATTGTACATTTAAATAAAATAAAAGAATATTTTTTTAATTTGAAATACTAAATTTTTGTTTTATTTAATCATTTTATTTGTTATAAAATATATGCTTTAATAATATATTTATTAATCAACTATTTTATAATGACCCCATGGTAATGTATCGTGTGAATTAGTTAGAAGTTTCCTCTTATCATCATTTGCACTTAAAGCAGTTTTATTTTGTTTTAATGAATAGACTACATGTTTACGTGATATTATATTATTCTGTTTGCATCTTAATATTATTTTGGATTCCAAACAATCTAAGTAATCTTGAAAAAATATAGATTTTTTAACAACAGAACTTTTAATACCCTTTGCTTTCTTAAACGCATCTTCTCCATTAACTCTAATTGAATACATTTTTGATCTTAAACCAACGAATTCAGTCATTATTTTTCCATTGTTTTCATCTTTCATTATACCAGGTTTTTTTTTGTTGACTAATTCTATTCCATATTCATTATTTGGTAGGTAATCACTCGTATCAAATTTATGAATATCTGATTTTATAACTTTATATATATCATCACATTTTATTTCGTAAATTAGTGAATCAGTATCAGTATACATCATTTTACAATCAAGTTTAAATTTTTCAATCATATAATTATAATGAAAGTCGTAAACACATGTTTTTGATATATCTAAAATGCTAAATCCAACATAAATCGGTTTGTTCATATATATTTCTGTTTTATTTAGTTCAATTGCAACTAAATTTGAATCAAATATTTTTGAACTGTGAAACGTTGGTCTAGATATTAATGAGTTTGCTCCATATCGCCCATTCCATTTTGTTAATAATTTCACAATTCTATAATTTCTTACATTTTCCATTGTTTTACCGAATATTGCATTTATAATTAATTTATATAAATTTTTTTCGAAATCATTTTTAGATTTAATTCTTATTTCAGTATTTAAATCAATATAACTTTTTAACCAAGGAGATTGTTTAAATTTTAAAATCTTGTGTATACAAGTTAGAACAAGACCATGCTTTAAAGCTTGTTTCAGATTTCGATAGTGTATTATATATCTTTTCTTTGAATTCAAAGTAGTTAATAATTTCTTAGTTTTACTATTTGGAGAAGTTAAATGTTCAGCGCAAAATGGTAAATCTCTATGAATATCATGTATTTCTTGTGGGTAATCGAGATCCACTTCTAGAATATACCCATTTGAATCATTATCATTAATCTTTTCAACATCAAATTTTTCTACTTGATTTTCATTTAACCATATAAAATCATTAATTGGCAAATATTCAGACATAGCCCAACCATATAAATTATTAACATCATAATACATTAAATATGTACTTTCAAGTGTGGAATCATATGTTGGCATATATTTATTGTTTGCTTTACTATATCTATTTGAACATTGACTTAAACCACCTCGTATTCCTCGTTCAATAAATAGTATCATATCAATATCATTTAATAATTGCAATGTTACATTAGTATATTTCAGCATACAATCCCATGTATAACCTGGTGTTGTATAATAATGTGCAGGATCTAGATCATATGTATTCATACATTTAATTCGAAACGATTCAAAAACATCTGCTAATAGTAAAATATCTGTTTTCATATATATATCAGAATATTCACCTAAATTTTTTATATTGAAACTGTTCCAAACATTTTTTGCATGATTGTAATCATCATCTGATATATTAGCATCATTTAAATGATTATAAAAATCATCTTTGCTGGGTAATTGATTGACATTTAATTTATCTATTGAATCCAAAAAATCATATGGAAAAAATCCTTTTCTTATAATCAAATTAAATTGTTCATTAGTTAAATTTGAACATTCCTTTCGTGTTATTAATTTATCATTTAGTGGAAGATATGATGAAAGTTTATCTAACGAAGCAGGCATAAAGCTAAAAGAATCAATAAATTTAAATTTTATATCACATTCATCAATTGATTTTAGAAATGATATGTATTTCTCTTTATGTTTTGGAATCAATAATGTTTGTCCAGGAATTTCAAGTGCAATATCTTTAATAATAAAATGAGAGTCATAACCTGATAGATTGTGAAATACCACTGGAATTTGTCTTGTATTTGTATATTTTTGATTACATACAGAATGTGCTGGACCTCTATATCTTCCAGTTAAATGACAATGATCTTTAACAATAACAGAACTAGCATTAAAATTTTTATTGCATATATAACATATTCGAGCATTCTTGAAATTAAATAACTCAGCACTTGTTAAATCATTCATTGGTAAAATATTAATATAAGCAAAAAAAATATGATTAGCAATTTCGCTCAATTGATTTGCAAACCATTTTCCAGGATTCTCACCACGATATGATTTATAATATGATTGAGAATCATTATACGCACATTTAAAATAATATCCTATGCTAAATATTTCATGTTTTTGGTAAAGTTTTGAGTTGCTAGTTTGTGCTACTGAAATAGGTTTTAGAATTGATTCTAAATCAGCATAAACAATAAAAGGTACCATCTCTTTGTTTTTATAATTTTCAAAATATATTTCAGTTTTAGTTGGTATTTTAATGCTACAAAAATTTTGTTTCTCACAATTAATAACATGACTGTTTAAATTCACTTCTAACTTAAAGTAATGCAAGCAACGATCACATAAATACTTTTTATGATCATCTTTAGACAATTGAGTTGAAACTAGTCTTGATAAATTTTTAATCCAACAAAAATGATAATTCATAGTTTCTACATTATCATTGTTATTAGCATCATCATCATCATCATCATCATCATCATCATCATCATTTTTTTCTATACCATAATTTTTCTGAATCATTAACAAATTTACATGCTTAATTGCTTTTGTTTTTGTTAATCTCAGTGGTAATATTGTAAAATTATTTTCTGATTTTTTTTTTAATATATAAACATTTATTGATATATTATTCAAATTTTCAAATTTTGTTATTTGATTTATATGCATTGGAAAATTTATTCCATTTATATTTAGAACTGTTGAATAATTTGGATAAGAATTGTATCTATTTGCGTTATTGGCTACCGGATATAGAGCTGATACTATTGCCCAAGCAAAACAGGCATCATCTCTATTTTGTACATTAATACATGCATGTTTTTTCTTAATGGAACATGGAAGATCTATATATGAAGATCCAATCATTCTGTCACAATCATTCATATTTATAGACAAGTAGATAATTGATGAAAGGGTCCAACCACTACCTCTTTCTTGATATTCGCTAAGCTCATTCAATATAGATTCTTGAATATTTTTTATAAACCACTCTTTATAGTCTTCTTGTAATTCAATAGTTTTATTTGCAGTAGACAAAAATTTGTCTTCAATTATAATATCATCCCCAGATTTAATTAAAAATTCACAACATAATGATGTATTGATTTTTAAACATATTTGATTGGATTTTTCAATACAATGTTTTATATTATCTTTGAATACATTGCTAGAATCTATTAAAAAATTATTGGGATCTTTGTGACCCAAATTAATTATAATTGCTGTTTTGATTCTATTTTGGAAAGCACTTTCAATATATTCCCACTTAACATTCGAATCATCAACAATATCATCACCAACACCACCACCAACAACACTAGAAAATCTTTTTTTAATTAAGTTTTTAGCACACTGTAATCGCTCAATTTGATACTCATAATGTTTTTTAGTACCAGTTTTTATTGATTTTCTTATTAAAACATCTAATTTTTCAATATATTTATCAATTTCGAAAATTCTATCACTAATTTTATCATTAGATAAATTACTTATATCAATAATATTGCGAAATATATCGTCTATAGATTTTCTTTCTTTTTTGATTATTTCTTCTTCTTCTTCTTCACTAATATATTGTCTCTTCTTATAACTAGCCATTTCAAATATAAATTTAAAACTGAAAAGTTTTATTCAAAACAACAATTTCTGCAATATAAATTTGTAAATAAAAAATAATACATAATTCAAATTTTAATTTTATATTTTATTTTTCTAAATATTTTTATATATTGAATACATTATTCCATATTTTCACATTTAATTTTGTATTTCTTGTAGTTGCTACTACAATTATCTATTACGATGTCTAAATCCGATATGTGATAGCATATTGATGTAGACTTTGATGATCTGCTTATCACCCTTTCAGCAGTTGAGAATAAATGCTTTTCAAGATGATATCTTCTTTTGTTTTGATTCCACCAATCCTCTGTAAAATTCTTGCTGTTATACAATGCTGCTAGTGCTAGATGTTCTAGGGTTGGTATTGATTTTGGTTGCAGCTTCTCCTTAGATGTTAAGTTCATTTTAATATTTTTGGAGTTCATCCAAATTCCCCCATTCATCTCTACGATTTTGTTTTAAATAATGAAAATTATTCAAGTTTTCGAACGTCTTTATTTTTTTCATTCATAAAGTATATATAAGAAAAAACTCTCCTTATCAATGAATGTTTTCAAAACCGCATAGTTACTATTTGCATCATTTGTACTAAATATTTTTTATAATTTTTTCTTAGCCATGAGAATAATCTTATAAGAATAAAACAATTCTTATCAAATATAAAAAAAATGCATGCAAAACAATCCAATATTCTATTAAAGTTATATATGATTGTTTGATTTATTGAAAACATACATAATTGTTTGGTTCATTAGATCAATATTAATTATTTTTGATAACATTTTGTGTATCAGTTTTAAGAAGGAACTAAAATTTTGAAGTTTTTTTAAGTACTTTTTTCCTGATTATTATCAATAAATATTTTTTTTTTTCATGCTCTAGAGGTGTATAAAAACAGAAATTTTTTAGCTATATTCCACAATTACTAGAAGTCTTTCTTAAGTAATAGTAAAACTAAAAATAATTATATAAAATGGCTGAAAATTTTGTAACAATCTTGAATAATAAATATAAATACGTCGAGCTTGATACTAAAAAACCATCGGATATGGTTGTAAACAAAATTTATCGGGTAGTAGATTATAAAAAATGTACTACGAAATTTGGAGAAAGGTGTATAGCTACATTCTCCAAATTCAAAATTTTTATGCCGCTTCGATATAGCGGGATGAGCGCTCGAGAGATCGAGAACATAAAAAAGGGGAGATGCGGTTTGAAGAGTTTGGGTCCTCGAGGTAGGACAACTGTATTAGAATTTGTGAACCTCAACAACAACAAGGACTACATATCAGAGGAGGATGATGAGGATGAAGACGAATATGATGATCCAGATGAAAATAATATTTTCTTGTGAAAATAATTATATATATGTATGTATATATATATATATATATATATATATATATATATATATATATATATATATATTAATAAAAAAAGAAATAAAAACAGAAAATATTTAAATAAAAATTATGTGTTTTATTGAACAATTTAAACTTTTCACTTTTCCATATTTCATAAAATAGCAACATTCTTCAATTTTTTTTTCTTTTATACAGCTTAGGTATAGCGAGATCGTTATCATAAAAAAGAGAGATATTGTTTGAAAAGTTTGGTATGACAACTATTTTAGAATTTGTCATCCTCAACAACAAGAAGGAATATATCAGAGCAAGATGATGACGATGACTATGATGGTGGAAATAATATTTTATTGTAAAAATAATTATGTATTAAGAAATAAATAAATAAAAACAAAAAATATATAAATAAAAAATATGTGTTTTATTCAACAATTTCAACTTTTTAGTTTTCCATTTTATAAAAGATATTTTTAGCGGTTAATATATTTCCATGTGATATGTTTGTTTCAACTTCTTCACATCTATTATCACCAAATCTGATCTATAAGATGTGTCATAATTTGTAAACTTTTCCATTTCACCATTACTCAAAATTCTTTGACTTTCAACTTCCATATATTCAAGACAATTTATTTTCAGCATTCGTTTTTTAAAATTGCTATCATATGAACATCGTATTTTGATTTTTTCTTCATCACTATGTTCCAATTGAAAATGACGATAGAATATATTTTCACTTTCAATAAAACCAGCAATTTCTTTTTCTTTTTTAATTAAATTATGTCTAAATCCTTCAATCGCTTCTTCAACGGTAACGTAATTTTTAGCTGAATCTTCTGATTGTGTTGATTGCTCATCTGATGTTGTGATTGTTGATGTTGTTGCTGGTTCTGTTGATGATGTTATTATATCAGATAATTCGTCAGGAGGATTTACATGTTTCATTAATTTTATTGATAGAGTTACTTGAATTATTTCATTACTAGGAAGTATAACATTAAATGTAGAATTTCCATTACTTTCATCATTTAATGTAATAGTAGGAGTAATAGTAGGAGCTGCATAAATTCTAATAAATAGTAGGCTTAAAATATTGATAACTGAAAACTTCTTCATATTTAATTGTTTGATTTCTAGCTAACTCTTCAAGGTTTGTCTGTAGAATGAAATATTTTTTTGTTTTTCTCAATATCAATATTACAAGCGTTGTTTTTGTAAATAGTTTTGATAAACATCTTTATAATCTTCCACTAATATTAATAAACATAAAACATCATCTTCTACAGTGGAATTGTTTACATTTGTATTGTAAAGCATTTGAATTGTATTTAATTTATCTATTAAATCAATAATTTTTTCCTTTAATATATATTCTCCATCATATTCATAAGATTTTTTTACATTCTCTGAATATTCAAGTGCTTTAGTTAGTCTCTCCTGCAATTCAGAATTTTTATTAGATTTATTTTCTTCTGTTCTCCTATATACAGATGTAGTAAGAGATAAAGATTCTATTTCATTTTCTGATTTACTCTTTGCATTATACTCCCAATCATCTACCAATAAGAATGGACAATCAATTGGAAACTTATTTGTTTTGTTTTCATATTTCCCAGGTGTATTATTTATTTCCCCAACTATTCCTATGTCTCCACCCATAACTTCGATTTTCACATGTTGCCATTCAAGAAATTTAACATCCCAGTTGAGATATGCTGGTAATGCTTCACCATTTCTTATAAATAATAATAAAACCCTTTCACCATTTTCGGGGGTTGCCCAAATCTCCACTATAGAACCCAAATATTTAATATAAACTATTTTAAATGATTTCCATTTTCTACTGCAGACACAATATCTATGACCGTGACGTATATTTTCACACCAAAACATCTTCACTGTTAGCCTATTAATTTGTTATTATTAATTTATATGGATTTAGTTAGATATTTATAGTAAGTAATTAATTTCATAATTTGGCATTGTCTTAAATATTCAATAATACATGCACATGTATAGGTACATTCACATTTTATTTGTTCACATTTGTTTGTACTATTTGGAAATCTTATATAGAAATCGATGATTAAATCTTTATGCTCACTAAGAAGAATAGTATTATATTTTTCCAAAAAATCTTTTATATAATTATCACCCATTGCTTAGTTAAATACAGAAAATATTTTCAAACGACGTCATCATATCAACTCAATTATATAACTAACAATAAAACTATAAATTAATTTCAACGGATCATTTTTAAATTTTTCTTTAAATTCCTCAAGTACAAAATCATTATATTTATATAAAAACTTATTTATGTTTTCTAATGAAAACGATGATTCATCATCATCATCAAGATCGAAATCAGCAATATCTTCAAACGACGTCATCACACCAGCTCAACTAACAATAAAACTCATAAATTATTCACATAATAACTTTATACATATATTCAGGCACCCTTAAAATCCCATACAAAACAAACCATCTCCAACAAAAATTACACCCAAACAAAAAACACCTAAAAATATGCAATAAAAATTAATTCACATAAATTATATTTAAAAAAAATAAAAAAACCTACAAATATGCAAGAAAACATAATTTGATCCAGAACCGGCCTAGCCTTCACTACTTCGGAACGTGAAAGAATTGTAATATAAGTTTCATTTTCGATTTTTTTTGTTTCATTGTATTTTTGTTTCAGTGAATTTTCCGTATAATTATTATTTATTCCGTTTAATAGTAGTTCTGAATCTGAAGGTAATGTGCTATTATCTAAATTTAGTTTTTCGGTTGTTAGAGATTTTATCCCATGCGAGGGGTAAAAATCTCTTTCTTCAATATTATTTTTATCCATAGAAATTAAACTTTGGAAGTTCTCAGAATTTCCTGGATTTGAAATACATTTATCCGAAATGTTTGATATATCAAAATTCTGTATTTTCATAATCATCAGAAATTAAACTTTTTGAGTTTGCAGAATTTCTTCGATATGATATGGAAATATTATTTAGAGATATATCTGAACTAGATTTATTAATATTTATTGGTAACTTTTCAGCAAGACATTGTGCGTTAGCATTCTTTACCGATAATAATCTTGAAGTTAAATGATTAGAAATATTGTTTTCGCACATTGAACTTTCAATTAAACACGATTCTTTAAATTTAATATTTGAATTATTACTAAAAGTTAATAATTTATTTCGACCTTCTATATTAGTATAAGAAAATAAAATTTCTTGTCCTAGTATACCTACACAATTTGGAATTGGTAGATTTTGTACAACATGAAAATTTAATTCTATTGGTGGATCTAAATGTATTGTGGCTTTAATGAATCCCAGAGTTGATCCATTAGAGCAAAATTTATTTATCTGTATAATATTTGTGTGATCAATTATAACATTTATATTCAGTGCAGTTTGGGATATAAGATTAATATCTGAGCCTGTATCTATCAGAAATTTAGGGTTTGGAATTTTACATATATTTAGAAGTATTTCAACAATACCATTTTGGTTAAATTGAAAATTTGAAGTTTTTTCTATATTTTTATTTGATTTTTTATTGTCGGAAGAACAAATATTTTTTACTGCATTCTCCCGACCAGTATTTAGTTTTTTTCTTGGTTAGTTTTTTTCTCCCAATGTTTTTTTGTATAACAATCATCAATTTTATGACCAATTCTTAAACAAAAATCGCATTTTGGACGATTAGATTTGTAAGAATTTTCTCGTTTATTTTGTGAATATTTATTTTTGTTTTCCGATACAAAATTTACGTTACGTTGTTGTAATAATTGTGGACAGTTTTGTACAATGTGTCCATAACCCTTACAATTTACGCAAAATGGCGTGTTTTTTCGTATTCTACATTCTTCAAACGTATGATTGAATTTAGAACAATATTCACATTTAATTCTTGGTTTATGTTCCGTAAATCTATTAGTTTGATTTGAGTTCCAAATTGTAGATGATAAATTTTGTGGAATTGGCTGTATTGATGAGTTCTGACTATATTGGGATTGCCAAGGGGCTTGGGAATAATTAATTATATTTGGAGATATATGTTGCTGTTGATATGTATTTTGTGAGTAATAAACTGAATTAAGTGTATTACTTGTTGGTGGAAAATTATTTAACATAAACATATTATTTGGAGAATTGGTTTCATCGATTTCAATTTTACGAATTTTATCGAGTATTTCTTGAAGACCGGTTTCCGAGCCTATTAATAAATATTGTCTAATGTTCGGATTTAGAACACCTGTTTTTAAAGAAAAAATTGCAGCTAATTCTAAATCTTTTTCGAGCGCTGCAGCATCGGTTGGATATTCAATAGCTGCACTCTCCTTACATTTAGCTAATAAATTTTGTATTTAAAGAACGAAAGAACTAGCAGTTTCATTCGGAAGTTGCCTACATTGTCTAAGTTCATTTGACAAATGAATATAATTTTTTCTGACTGAAAAATAATTTTTTAATTCTTTTTCGAAATCTTCAAAAGAATTTGGATTTTTATTTTCCATAACAATGTAAGCATATCCCCGCAATCTAGTAATTAGAAGTTTTAAGAACAATATTTCATTTTCTTTAATTTTGATGCAAGACTTTACTTGTCTACAACATCCTAGGAAATTTTGTAGATCAGTACCTAAAGAATCTACTGAACCCGAAAATAGTGGAATTAATTGAGAAACCATTTGGGCAATATTTTCTTGTGCCATATTGTTGGTATTCTCAAAAAATTCGATTTGGTTAAAATATACGTTTTCAAATTCCTTTTGCAAAGATAATAAATTTCTAGGATGAGATATTTCTAAAGAGTCAATAATTTGTATATTATCTTTTAAAATAGAGTTTTCTAATAATAACGAAAGATCAATATTTTTTGACACTGGAATTCTATTAACAACCGAATCTTCTATAAATATAACGTCGTTTGTATTGTTTGTGCCTAAAATTTGTGAAATTTCTAAATCTGTATTAGTTTTAGAATTTTCTATTATTTTATTATTTTTTGGTGAAGAAGAAAGATTAGGGATAAAAATATCAGATATTGCTTGTAAATTATCTTTAAAATTTCTATGTTTTAATTGGAATTCAAATCTTTCACTTTCTGATTTTTTTAATAAATTATCACTACGTTCTAACACTTCACTTAAAATTTTATCTATTTGTCTATTTTCTCTAATTAAATTATGTAAAATTCTATAATATCGCTTACCGGATCTTAATGTATATAATAATGATGTATTTGGTACTTCTTCTTCTTGTTGATCTTCTGGTTGATTTACTTCGACAGGTTCTTCAGGTTTCTCCAATCTTCTAGTTTCTTCCAATTTCTGACTTTCTGTTGCACTTTTGATGTTACTTGATATTTCCTTCTTTTCCAAGTTAATTTGCAGCACTAACTTATTTTTCGACATGAATTAAATAATTATATTTCAAAATTTGTCGGTATAACTATTTGTAATTTTCACCACAATTTAATAAATTTATCATTTATAAATTTATTGTCGGTATAATTATAAATGTACATTTATAAATTTCAATAATTTTTTTTTTTAAAAAAAAAGTTAATATACATGAAACTGTTTTTATGTCACTATAAAAACTGTTTCTATTTCACTACAAAATTCAATAATTTTTTTAAAAAAAGTTAATATACATGAAACTATTTTTATTTCACTATATTGTTTGTTATAATTTTACTTGTTATTAATTTATTTATTTAAAAAACAAGATTTATTTATTTTTTAAAACGTATTATGGAATTTGTATTTATTATTTTACACTATTTTATTTAAAAATAAAAAAAATGTCAGTAAATACTTTTTTTTCGAATTTAGTAAAACATATATACTATTTATTAAGAAAAAATATCTTAAAATATAGTTTTTTTTTGTGTTTGACCGAACAGTATTTAACAAAAAATAAGTTTCACCGGCTGCGCCAAAATATGTGGTGTAATTATTTATAGTTCCGGAAATTATCTTTGATTTGAAAGTAAAATAATTAAAGCGATGTTGTTCTGTTGAAGTCAGAATTTATTCTCAATTTTTATTTCTTAAAAGCTGATTAGACGTAAAATCGTGTGAATTAAAATTATTAAAATAAAATTATTAAATGACAGAGGTTCTGCAGCTAAATGAAAATTTTGGTGAAATATTTGATTTGTTTTGGTAATATTTGATTTGTTTTGATTTTCGTTTGGAAAAAATATTACAAATAAATTGGAAATAAATAAAGTGGAAAAATAAGTAAAAATGAATAATATAAAGAATTTAAAAGTTAACGAATTAAAATCATTTTTAGTATCAAAAAATTTATCGGTTTTGGGAAAAAAATGTTTTGGCGACACGGTGTGAAACTGTTTTAAATCTTATGAATGAAGAAGATAGAAATATTGCGTTAAAAGATTTACATGGTGAAAAATGTAATTATGAAGATGAAAGTAATAGTTTATAAAATGATACTGATTTTGATTTTATGAAGGATTTAAATAGTACTCAATACAAATCAGCTATAAATTTATCTGAAAAAGAAAATTTACTTCAAAAAGAAAATCAATTATTAGAAAGAGAAAAAAATTATTAGAAAGGGAATTAGAATTATTAAAAACTGAACGAACAAATAAAAATGATTTAAATTTACATCCTGAAGATATTAATAAAATAATTCCATTATTTGTTCCTGCAAAACGATTTTCAATTTCTGCATATGATTTTATTGACAAGTTAGAACAATTTGGAAAATATATTGTTGGAGTGATGTTCATAAGTTACATTATGCACGAATTAGATGTGAAGGAGCTGCTAAAGCTTGGATACAAAATAACATTGATTTGGATTGGAACAATTTTAAAATAAAATTAGTAGCAGATTTTCCTATTTCTGAAGACGAAACAGAAATTCATGGTTTATTATCACGTCGTAGAAAAGAATTGAAGAAATTTTTGAAGATTATATTTATTTTATGAAGAATTTGGCAGATAAAATTAATTTGAGTGAACAATCAACTATTAAATATATAATCAGAGGAATTGATGATCCTTCAATTCAAAATATTTTATCGCTTGGATATTTTCCTACTGTTTTTGATTTAGCACAGCTAAAACAATACAACTGTATTGTTACAAGAAAAAATTATCAAAGGCCGTTTCAAGCTAAACCTTTTGTACCTAGAGGAAATTTTATCAAGAAACCTGAAATTAAGAATGAAATAAGAACGCAAAGAGCAGAAACTGGCAAATGTTTCAATTGTGGAGAAAGTAGTCATTGGTCAACAACCTGTAAGAAAGAAAGACGTCCATGGGGAGCTTGTTTCAAATGTGGTAATTCTGAGCATAAAGCTTTTGAATGTAAGGTAAATAAATCTTGTAACTTTATAAATAATTCTGAATATTATATAACTTTTAATTGTGTACAATTAAACAATACTAAAATTATAGGGACTTTAGATTGTGGAAGTCCTATTTCTATAATAAAAAATAAATATATCAACAATATTTTATTAAAAAATATATTGGTGTTGATATTTGTGGAGCTAGTGGTGCAAAATTAGATATTGTAGGAACAGTAGTCTTAGATATTAGTATTTCGAATTGTACTTTGCCAATTAAATTTTTTGTATTTCCCGAAAATACTTTAAAAGGTAATTGCATATTAGGAAGAGATTTTATGAAATCTAAAAAATTAAAATTACTTTTGAATCAGATAAGCTGACAGTTGCACCAGTTGATCAAATGAATATTGAATTAAAAAATTCTCAACCATTTTATTATGAACCTAGAAGGTTATCCATAAGTGATCGGAATGCAACTCAATTTATTGTAAATGACTTATTAGATAAAAAAAATAATTAGGCCCAGTCGATCTCCATATAGTAGTCCAATAGTATTAGTAATGAAAAAATCTGGTCAATTTAGATGTGCGTTGATTTTCGAAATTTGAATAAATTAACTATTAAAGACCATTTTCCTTCACTCCGCTTTGAGGATTTAATCGATTAATTTGACCAAAAGAATTATTACTTTTGAATCAGATAAGCTGACAGTTGCACCAGTTGATCAAATGAATATTGAATTAAAAAATTCTCAACCATTTTATTATGAACCTAGAAGGTTATCCATAAGTGATCGGAATGCAACTCAATTTATTGTAAATGACTTATTAGATAAAAAAAATAATTAGGCCCAGTCGATCTCCATATAGTAGTCCAATAGTATTAGTAATGAAAAAATCTGGTCAATTTAGATGTGCGTTGATTTTCGAAATTTGAATAAATTAACTATTAAAGACCATTTTCCTTCACTCCGCTTTGAGGATTTAATCGATTAATTTGACCAAAAGAATTATTTTACATCATTAGATTTGAAAAGTGCATTCTATCACGTTCCAATGTCAGAAAAGCCAATTCCATTAACATCATTTGTTACACATTTTGGACAGTACGAATACTTAAAAATGGTTTTCGGTTTGGCGAATTCAACATCTATCTTTCAAAGGTATATAATAGATATTTTTAGGGAATTATTGGAGAGTGGTAAAATACAAATATATTTGGATGATATATTTATTGCCACTAATACATTGGAAGAATATTTAGAAATTTTAGAAAAAGTTTTTGAAATTTTAGCTAAATATAGATTAGAACTTCGATTAGACAAATGTCATTTTCTACAATCAACCATTACATTTTTAGGGTATGTAATTAACTCTTACAACCATATAATTAATTAATACAACCAAATTTAATTATGAAAAAAACTTTGATACCACTCTAGGTCAAATAAAGAAATTAATTCCACAGTTTAAAGGACCATATATAGTAAAAAAGATTTTTGGTAATTATAGATATTTAAATTGTGATGTAGAAAATAATCAAATTACAAGTAGACCTTGTGAAGGTGTGTTTAGTTCAACTAATATGAGAAGATATTTATTGCCAAATGATGAAAGTTAATGTATAAATATAAAATTATATAATGTATTAAAGGTAATAAAAAAAATATATATATTTAAATTAATTTTAATTTAACATAAAAAAAAATTAAAAATAAAAAAACAAAAAAATTGTTATTTTTAACATCATATATATAAAAAAATGTACTTATGCATGTTTATAAAAAAAAAACAAATATATTAAACATTATTTTTGTTAATCAAATTTATGTTTTAATCTTAAAATGAATCGTTTTGTTCTTTATTTAAAGAATCATTGAATTGATATATTTATGTGGAAAATTTTACATATTATTTATGTTGTAATGAAAAAAAAATTAAGATTTGATTAAATTCGTGAAAATTAAATCATAGTTAAATTAAAATATAATTTTAAATATTAAAATGTAATTATTTATATATTTAAATAAAAAATAAATAAATAAATATTACATAAATAAAAAAAAATGAAATTAATTAAAAAATTAAATATGTTGTAATGAAAAATTAACATTTGATTAAATTCCTGAAAAGTAAAAAGTATTAAATAAATTAAAGAAATTATATTAAATATTGATTTGAACGGTCGAGCCTACCTTAAGTCAGGGCTGGCCGAATTGTAGGCATTTCGCCATTTGACACTTGACACTTGTATGACATACAGGTCAAAATATGAAACAATTAATAAATGAAGCAGTTGTCATATAAAATATAATGAGAAGAAAACAAGAAGTTAAATTAGAAATGTGAACGGGTTTGGATGAAATCGAAATAGAGAATTTGATAAAAAAATAAATAAATTGTGTTTTTTTAAAAATAAATTAAATAAATAAACGGAAAATTAATATTCGATGTCTATAATATATATATATATATATATATTTGAGCGGTTAATAATAAATAGCTCTAAGCTCTAACTCATGCTACTTGCAAAATTGACAGCTCATATATATATACAAAATTATTAATTGTTAACAAAATTAACAGGTCATATATATATATACATATATATATATATAAATATATATATATATTTATATATACATATATTTTTTTATTTTTGGCCCCATTTTTTTATTTTTGGCTCCATATGTGCCTCTTTACCTGAAACATTACCCAACGAGATATACTCAATGAGACCTTTAATTTCATACCCCACATGAAATTTATTATTTTGGGCCCCATTTTCCAGGCTCCCACATGACTCTTGTTGCCCTAAATACTACAATTACTTGCCCCAAAAATATCTATTTTTCCAGACCTTTAATTTGATATTCCGCATGATTTTTTTCATTTTTGGACCCATTTTTTGGGGGCCCCACATGGTCCTAGTTACCCACTTTTGCCACTTGCAAAATTAACAGTTCATATATATACATATATATATATATATACATATAATTAACAAAATTAACAGCTCATATATATATATTTTTATTTTTGGCCCCATTTTTGGAGCTCCATAGGGCCCTCTTTACCTCAAACATTACCCAACGTGATATAGTCATCAATGCCTTTAATTTGATACCCCACATGACTTTTTAGAAAATAGGCCCAACCCCCAGCCCCCTCGCTGGGCCTTGAAAATTATGTGGCACTGAATAAATCATAACACGAGCGTTATTTCCAAATTTCATTTAAATCGGTAAAGCCGTTTAGGAGCTATGGCCAGCTGAGGAAAACATGTTAAATAATAATTTAGATTTAGAGTATTCTTAAGCGAATCATTACGTTAAGTATAAGTAAATAATTGAGCCGTTCAGAAGCCAATGTGATTAAGTCCAATTTTTCTAATTTTGGTAATTTCTAATAGAATAAATTTTATTTATTAGAATTTACCAAAATTTCAAAAATTTCAATAAGTGGACTTAATCACATTGGCTTCTGAACGGCTCAATTATCATTTTTTTTTGTATGATATTAAGTATTATGATGTAAATATGGCTAAAACAATAAAAATTTAAAAAAAAAAAACTAATCAATAATTAAATTTATAGATATTTAAACCACTTGAACAAATCAGTTGCAATTAAGCAGTACATGTGTACACATCGCACGGGCTAATTGTAATTTCTCATCAAGAGAATATATATATAAAAAATTTTTAAAACCTATTCGTTATAATCATACAATAAACTATTGTAATAAATAACACAATAAAAGTTTGTGTATTGTCAACTAAAGTTGATATATAAAAATGAATGAAGAGGATAAGAAACCACCGGATGAAACTAAAAAAAAGATAGCTAAAAAAAAGCCAGTTAAAAGGAAAACCCTCGCTGAGGTAACACGGGAAAATGAAAATTTGCAAAAGGAGCTAAGCAAAGTTAAAAAAATGCTACAAAAACTGATGAAAACCGATAATAACATCGCCCCACAGGGATATGTTTCAATATCTCAAAATGGGTACTACATAGATGATGACCAGAATGACGAAGATCTTATGGAACAAACAAATGATGAAAGTGAACTAAGTCCAAATAAAGTGGGAGATGTTAATCCAGTAACAATAACAGATAATAATAACGATATTGTCGCAAAATTGAAATTAAAAAACAATGAAAAAAAAATTGAATAAATTGTCGAAAAATAATAATTCTACCACAATGGAAATTGAACCCCCCGGGGATTCCACCTTGACGCGGTGGTGGGGCTTAAGTAGGATCGATGAGCGAAGTGGGCGATGTCGGCGGATACTGTAGCTCTGTACAGTATCTGGCAGGTCCAACCATGCCGATAAGGCCACGAGTGAGGTCTGAAAACCAAGAGAATCCACAACAATATGGAAAATGCAAACGGAAAAGGACAATTCTCGTGTTGGGATATCAACACAAGTGTCGCCTGTACCTACGGCAGGCGGCGAGGGCTTGGGTCTGGAAGGATCTAAGTCGCCAGTAGGAACGTGTATGAAGGTGGAATCAGGCCTTGATGCACGCAGCAATGCTACTGATTTTGAATTAGATGATGAAATATTGCGAGCATTGTCACAATCATCATCTACCACTCTCGGTTTGAGCAACCTAGAGTTAGGAAGTCTAACGGATTCTGGTTCCGACATGGAAGGTGATGGTAATAAGACCATCATTAATCTGGAGGACTCGAAAGAGAAGGAGGTTGGTAAGGCAGGCTCCAGCACCAAACCAGCTGAGACAACATTCCGCAAGATTAACCCGCACACAGGGGTTCAATCCAGGAATATAAGAAGAGATGCGCTCAACAGGATCCGAAGCGCTAAAAGACGATTGCAAAAATTGTCGCTGAAAGATCCGAAGGAACTAAGTGCCTGGGACAAGGAAAAACTTGTTGAAGCCAAGCACATAGTTGAATCAGTTGAGCTGAGAGAACTGGTGAAACTGTCGGCTTCCAATGCGTCTGATAAGCAGACTAGGGAGGCTGACACTAAGAAGGCGAAATCGTCGACATCAACCTCCGGTGCGTCTGATAAGACTAGGGGGGCTGGTGATAGACGAGTTGTCAAGGCATCTCGATCCGATGCGTCTGCAAAACAGACTAGGGAAAGAGATGTTCGCGATAACAAAACACGTACTGTACCGAAGCCTACCGCTGGAAAAGCCGCGATAGCCAAGGAACAGTACGTGAAGAAGAGAGGAAGATCCGATGATGATCTGTTACCGAAGGCCCCTAAAAAGGCAAAAGGTATAAGTGATGAGCTGCAGGTAGCTATTGTGGACGAGGGCTCCCCAGAAGGGAAGTTCGATAGCGACCAATGGCTAAAGGCAGAAGAAAAGATACAGGACGCACTAATTGAATACTTTGCATCCGGCTCAGCGGATGAGATCCAGTTCGATGGTGCAGGTTGGGAGAAAGGGTACAAGATAGTGGCTTGTGCAAACAAGGTGTCGAAAGACTTCCTAACCACTACCCTGTGCAAGCTAGATGGTATATGGGAGGGATCAAGGCTGAGAGCCATCCCTAGAGCCGATACCGTCAAGTTCATGAGGCCGAAGGCGTGGATCTGGGTACCCAAGCCGTTCCAGACGCCAGAAAGGTTGTTGAGTCTCCTTGTTGGACAAAACAAGGAACTCAAGGCAGAAGACTGGAAAGTGTTGAAGGTTGATGCTCGAACGGAACGTGGCCAGCACTTCCTAGTTAGTATCAACAGGGATTCCCTTCCAGTTTTAGAGAAGAGCAGGTACATGGTCAGGTTTAGCTTGGCTCATGTGTATGTGAGGATGGTAGGTGGTGGTGGACCTGATGATGGAGATGATCCAGGTAAACCTCCACCACAGTAGGGCTGCCACAGGCAATCTGATCGGGTATATGAGCCAACACAACATCGACGTTGCGCTCATACAGGAGCCGTGGATCGATAGTAGAGGAAGAATACAAGGTTTAAAAGGTAAGGATTTTAACCTGTATTATAAAGGAGGCGTAAGTAGACAAAGATCATGCATTTTAGTCAATAAAAAGCTTAAAATGTTTCTTTTAAATGATTTCAGTGATGAAGATAACACAGCGGTAGAATGGGGCAGGAGTAAGATGGATAAGCCTCTACTCCTTGTCTCATCTTACATGCCATATGATAGCGTGGATGAGCCGCCATCAGAAGTTCTGAGGAAAGCTATAGAGAAATGGAAATACGATATGCTGATCGGCTGTGATGCCAATGCACATCATACGCATTGGGGAAGCACGAATATCAATAGCAGAGGTGAGTCTCTTTTAGATTATATTAGTGGTACTAACCTTAGTGTATGTAACAGGGGAACAGCCCCTACTTTTATAACTAGAAATAGAAGGGAGGTCCTAGACCTAACATTAGCCACTAATTCTAGTTCACTAACGGTAAGACAATGGAGGGTGTCGGATGAGGCTTCGCTATCCGATCACTGTTGGATTAGGTTTCAGATTAACTGTAAGCGGGAAAAAGGGTCAGCTTTAGAAATCCTCGTAAAGCTGACTGGTGTAAATACAGGGAGGCTTTAAATGGCTCCTTGGGGGCGCCAGCCCATGAACGTCTAACGGTGAGTAAAGTGATTGATAGGGTGGTTGATGACATTGGCACTCTGATGGCAGATGCCTTTGACATGAGCTGCCCTATCAGTCGGACGAAGAACGGTAAGAGACCACCTTGGTGGAACGTCGAGGTGGAAGAGTGCAGACGAGTTGCAAGATCATTGCACAATAAGGCAAAAAGGGATAACTGTATAGTTGACTGGGATAACTATAAGGAAGGTCTCAAGAGGTTTAAATATACGGTAAGGAAAGCCAAAAGGCAATCATGGAAAATGTTCTGTGAATCCATGGAAGGTGTCAATGAGACAGCAAGATTGAGGAAGTTGTTGTCGAAGGAACCAACAGTTCCGAACTACATAACAAAGGAGGATGGAGCATGGGCTGAATCGTGCCAGGAGACACTGGACACACTTATGAAGACCCATTTCCCGGGCTCCCAGCCAGTGGGAAATGAGTGCTCACATGAAGGGATAAGAGGCACGCAAGAACTTTGGAATCTAGCCAAAGCGATTGTGACAGAGGAGAAGGTAGTATGGGCGGTCAAATCATTTGCTCCATACAAATCACCAGGTCCGGATGGTGTTCGACCGATTATGTTGCAGAGGGCCCCTGGATCGCTGGCAAAATGGCTGGTAGTGATTTTCAGGAGTTGTCTATATATGGGGTACGTACCGAAAAGCTGGAGAAATGTAAGGGTTATATTCTTACCAAAACCCGGTAAAAATAGCCACACTACAGCAAAGGATTACAGACCGATCAGTCTGTCTTCCTTTATGCTCAAGACAATGGAGAAATTAGTAGAGGTCCATATAAAAAGCAATTGTCGAGATGGCTCTCTTTCGACTGCTCAACATGCTTATTGGAAAGGGAGGTCAGTGGAAACAGCACTACATAATACGGTGACGCAAATTGAGACGTCACTGAATAACAAGGAGTACACATTGGCAGCGTTCCTTGACATAGAAGGGGCGTTCAACAATGTCAAAACTGATGCTATTGAGAAGGCGCTGATTGATACAGGCGTGAATAGAGGTGTTACAATCTGGATTGGCCAGATGCTTAAGACAAGAAACATAATGGCAAGCTGGGGTACTAGTGAGGTAAGTTTAACTGTCACCAGAGGTACACCACAGGGAGGAGTGTTATCGCCATTTCTGTGGCTACTGGTAATGGACAGTGTCTTAAAGGAGTTAGAGAGGAAAGGGTACAAAGTTGTCGCATATGCGGATGACCTTGTGATCCTAGTAAGTGGAAAGTTTCTGGATACTATCAGCATGTTGATGGATACGGGCCTCAACATAGTAGCAAGGTGGACTGATAGCTGTGGGCTATCAGTAAATCCAGCCAAGACGGAGCTGGTTCTTTTCACCAGAAAAAGGAAAATCCCAGTCTTTAATCTACCAGCGCTAAACGGAGTGGAGCTGACACTCTCAAGCAGTGCTAAATACCTAGGGATTATACTGGATTCCAAATTGAATTGGAATATGAATGTTGAGGAAAGGGTGAAAAAGGCAACCATTGCATTATTTACATGCAAGAGATTCTCCGGGAAGAAATGGGGTATTAAACCGGACATAGCATACTGGCTATACATCAGCGTCGTGAGACCTATACTCACGTACGGCGCGCTAGTATGGTGGCCGGCAGTGGAGAAGAAAACAATGATGAAAAAGTTAGAAAGGGTACAAAGATTGGCGTGCATAAGTGTCACGGGAGCTCTTCGTACCACACCAACTAAAGGCATGGAGATAATTCTTGATTTACATCAAGTGAGCGAGGTGGTTAAAAACAACGCAGCAAAGGCGGCGCTGAGACTTCGTGAATCTTATGCTCTAAAATTTAAGCCGTATACACATAGTAAGATACTGGGAGAATATCGATTGGACACTAGAGGAGTGCAGACAGACTATCTAGTACCACAGATGCTCTTTGAGAAAGAATACAGCATTCAAATCCCGACAAGGGATGAATGGGATAGGGATTTGGTGATACCGGACAGGGGGATTGCTATATTTACGGATGGATCAAAGACAGCCAGTGGAACTGGTGCAGGTGTATTCTCAGCAAAACTAAATATAGAAGAATCAGTGAGGTTGCCGAACCACAGCAGTGTGTTTCAGGCGGAGGTATTAGCCATAGAGCATGCGGCAACACTGGCAATGATGAAGGTGATATCAAACGAGAATATCACAATCTATGTCGACAGTCAGGCCGCTATCAGGGCGCTTGATTCCACGGAAGTAAAATCAAGCTTGGTTAGGAGATGTAGAGATGTGCTTCAGACACTCTGCAGGATTAGTACGGTAAAACTGTGTTGGGTACCTGGTCATAGCGACATACATGGAAACGAGCAAGCCGATGAACTGGCTAGGAAGGGCTCTGAGAAGGATATAAGGGAGGCTGATCAATCCATTCTCATCCCACTGGGAGTCGCGAAGAAAGAGATTGACAGGATTACGGAAATGAATGTAAAGCAGATATGGGTCAATACCGATACTTGTCGGGTGACGAAAGAGCTTTGGCCGGAGAGAAATCTTAGGAAAACAAAGCTGCTTTTATCACAGAATAGGAGCAACCTAAGAATGTCGGTAGGCATAGTAACAGGGCACTGTCTCTTAGGGAAAATGGCCAAGAGACTGGGACTCACCACGGGGGATTCATGTAGAGGGTGTCATGATTTGGGTGTAGCGGAAGATGTCAGTCATATGTTGTGTGACTGCCCCGCATTGAGCAGAAGTAGGTATCGCATCTTGGGTAATTACCGGTTCGATGGACTACAGGAGTTAGCAGGGATCCCGGTCAGAGAGCTGTTAAAGTTTGTTAAGAATGCGGGGTGGCTTGAAGAGCAGTAGAGGGAAATATTGTTGTTATTGAAGGGGATACCTATGGGCCAACTAGTGGCCTAGTGTTGGGGATGTAATCCCCCCCCTTACTACTAACTAACTAATGGAAATTGAAAAAAATTGTACTGAAATTGATAAAGACAATCAGCACAACAGCTGCAATATTAATAATTCAATTATTTTAGAAAATAAACAATCAAGCAAAACAACGACCAACAAAAAGGAGAAAAAAATACCACCAATTAACATTGCTGATCAAGAGCCAAATGACATTGTAAATTTATTAGTAAGTAGTGCTAATTTAAGTAAAAATGAATTCTACATAAAAAAAAATTAATAACAATAAACATGCTATTTATGCTAGTAATTTAGACGCATATAAAAAAACTAAAACTGCTTTAGACGTAGATTATTATTCATTTACTCCAGGTGTAGAAAAAAATAAAACTGTAGTTCTTAAAGGGCTACATAATGGTGAAGATCCCAATAATATTCTTAACTATTTAGGAGAATATAATTTGCCTAATGTAAAATTTGTAAAAGTAGTTAGATTAGTCACTAGTAAATCAAAAAAAAAAACGATAAAAATTTACCCATTTTTCTGGTACAAGTTACCCCAGATAGTAGATTAATAGATATTTATAGCATTAAGCATCATAATAATCAAATGGTGTACTGGGAAAAATTAAAAAGAAACGACATTATTCAATGTATGCGATGCCAAAGATTTGGACATGCTGCTCCAAATTGCAAAATGCAATATAGGTGTGTAAAATGCCAAAATAATCACTTGCCTGGGAATTGTAATTTACAAAAATCAAATGAAAGTGAAAAACAATTATACTGCGTACTTTGCAAAAACTACGGACATCCTGCATCATATAAAGGCTGTTCAATGTATCTAAAATTAAAAGATTCACTTAAAAAAAAAAAAATTATTGCACAAGAAAAAATGCAACAAAAAGATGTTTTCATTAATAATTACACAATACCTAATAAAAGCTATTCACAAATGTTGCAAAAAAAGGATAGTAATAATAACTCTAAAAATATCATACCACAAAATTATAACATACAAAATACAACCACAAATGATTTTACTGAAATAAACTTATATCAAACAGACTAAATATTATAGAAAAATCCTTACATGAAAATTCGTCAAGAATTGATTTTTTGTTTAACTACCACTTTAATGATGCACAGCCAAATTAAAGCATTAAAAATTATTAACATAAATGTAAATTCAATTAAATCTACACAAAAACGACATTTTCTTGCAAATTTCTTAATAGAAAATAAACCAGATATAGCTTTATTAAATGAAACTAATTTAAGTGATTGGGATAAATTATATTTTAACGACTATAATATTATTAGAAATAACAAACAAGACTCTACTAACAAGAGAGGCACAGCAATTTTGTTGAATGATAATTTAAAATACAAAGTAATACATAAAATAAAAAATGAAAATTTTAAGTGTCTAGATTCTAGAATCTACGATTGTTAATTTAAAACTTAGCGAAAATAAAAATCTTTATTTAATGTCTGTTTATGCCTCGCCATATGATGGTCAGGCTTTCTGTTTCGAATTCCAAAAACTCTTTGAAATTCTAGATTTGATTAGTTTAGATAACTATTACCTTATTGCAGGTGATTTTAATGCTAAGCATATTTCTTGGAAAAATAATTATAATAATCCAAGAGGAAATACTTTAAACTTATGGCTTCGTAATAATAATATAATTTATAGATCACAATTATATCATAGTGCTGATCCTACTTACCCTAGATGCGGCTCTTATCTAGATTTAATTATAGCTGATAGTAGACTACAATTAAAATTAGATAAAAATTGCTGTTTAAAAACGTTAACGTTTGAGAGCGATCATAGAGCCTTATGGACAGAAATTAATACTCAAAATTTTGATCAATTTATGTTTGAGAGAAATATACCACCAAAATCGTACAATTACGATAGAGCTAATTGGAGCAGATTCAAAAGAGAGTTAGATAGAACATTAAATCAAAATAGTAATTACATAGTACCAACTACAAGAAATCTTAATAATAATGAAATTGATTATTATTTAGAAAAAATAACCTCAAAGAAAGCACCAATAAGTGTATACCAACACACAAAAATGAAAATAATTTTCACGATTTTTCCAATCCTATAATAAAAAAATTACAAAACCATAAAAGTATCTATGTATCTGCTCTGCATAAATTATATAGAAATAATACTCATTCTAATGATTCAAAAATAATAAGATTAAAATCAATAATAACCAATATAAACAATCTTATTCAACAAAATTTCAGTCTAGCTATTAACAGGTTTTGGAGAAATAAAATTCAAAATATTAAGCCATCTAACAACATGTTCCCTGAATTAAACAAAATTTTCAGAAAGAAAGCCAGTTTAAACATTCAAAAATTAGAAATATCACCTCATCAAAATAACTTACTAAACAACATAAATGTGCACAATCTTGAATTAAATGATAACAAATATATTATAGAAAAAAATGAAGACATTGCGAATATTTTAGGTAAAACTTTTCAGAACAAACATTTACTTTTAGAAAACATGAATGAACAATTAACAATATTAGTTGACCAGAAAATAAATAACTTTGAACAAACTTATGAAAATAATAGTAATGATAATACGATTGTCACATTTATGGAAACACTAAAAGCAGATAGTTTAACTGAAACACAAAATAATGATAGTTTTTTTACTACGCTAAGTAACTTAAAAGACAACTTAAACCAATTAAAAAATAAAAAATCTACAGGTGTAGATGGTATATCAAATATTATTCTGAAAAATCTTTCAGATAAAATGTTAATACAAATAGTAACTATTTTCAACAATTGTTTAAATAATGGATATTTCCCAAAAACATGGAAACAAGCTAGAGTTATTGCAATTCGAAAACCAGGAAAAGAACCTACAAATCCAGAGTTTTATCGACCAATTAGTTTAATGCCGAATCTAAGCAAACTATTTGAAAAAATAATTAAAACAAATTTGATTAAATTTATGAATTCAAAACATATAATCAGTGACTATCAATTTGGCTTTAGATAAAACCACTCTAGCATTGTTGGTCCATTAATCAAAAAGAATGTGTGGGTGCTGCCCTAATAGACCTCAGTGATGCTTTTACTACGGTATGGACAAACAGCTTAATTTCAAAACTAATTGATTATAATTTTCCTATTGCAATGATAAAATTAATAAAAAACATGTTGAAAGATAAAGCATTTATTGTTGAAGCTAATGGTGTTAAATCACGACAAGTGTTTAAAATAGAAAATGGCTTACAACAAGGCACAGTAACGTCGCCAATTCTTTTTGCTATTTATTTAAACGAACTCCTAGATATTTTAAATAGATCATTCGAAAGTAATAAAACCGGAACAATAGCATTTGCTGATGATTTGACTATTTATGTGATTGGTAAAAAACAAGTAGATATTGAACAAAACTTACAAAAGATGTTCGACATTGCTCAAAACTATATTTCTTCCTGGCGTTTGAAGATGAATTTTAGTAAATGTGAGCTCATATTGTTTAGAGACAAGATTCAAAATTTCCACTACTCCATTCGAAAAATTGGAAACAATTTAGACTTAGAGCGGACAGTGAAAACAGCATTTCACCTAAGCAAAATGTAAAATATTTAGGAATATGGTATAGTCACGATCTAAATTTTTCCCTTCACGTAAACAAACAAATTGAAAAAGCAAAAAAAGCGTTTATGATGGCTAGAAAACTTTTTTATTCGAAATATCTGACTCCTAGAGTTAAAATAATAACTTATCAGTCATTAATCCGTTCAATTATTTGTGATACTGGTCCAATTTGGTTCAATATAAGTAGTTCAACAATGGAAAAAATTAGAATATTGGAAAGAAAATGTATACGGGCATGCCTTAGTACATATAGAAAACCATCAACAAACTATAAACATTATGTTTCGAACAAAAACTTATATAACATGTCCAACATAATTCGCGTCGATAATTTAATATATCGTTAATAAGAAATTATTTTCGAAAAGCTACCGAAGTGCAAGAAAATACACTTATCTGTCATTCTGTTTATTGTGATGAAACCTATATAAAAAATTGTATGTTAAAAGGATTTTTACCTCCAGAAGGCTTTGTCACGTTAGACAAAAATAATTATATACAAAATAATAATAAAATTCCTCTATTATACCATTACAAAAGAAGATCTACTGATAAAACTATAAATTTCAACCCCAACAATTTTTCCATGCTAAATACAGATTTTAAATTTAATAAAGCAATTTCTAAAAAAGATTACAACAGAAAAGTAAAAAAATCGATTTACTGGTGGCTAAATTAACATTTACTAATGTTAATAAAACATAATTTTAATTTTCGTTTTTAATTTAGATTATAAGTACTAGCTCTAAGTTTTTTTTTATATACATATTTTTAAGATAAAAATAAAATAAAATATCAATTGTTTTTTCTTCTCATTTTCAATTGAAAATAAAACTGGTAATATAATGTATATAATTATAAATATGTAAATAAAACTTTTTTGTTAAAAGCAATTAATTACGCCATTAAGTTACTAACTTAGAGAGAGGCCCATTAAGTTAACTAAATAAAAAAAAAAAAATATTCTGTTTTAAGTTTTGTTATAATGATGAACTATATAAATTTGTAATTTTTGGTAGAGATAAATAAACAAAACTATAAAAAAAAAAAAAACCACTTGAACAAATTGAAGAATCGAACAAATTTAAAATCATTTTCAAATAAATAAATTAAATAAATTGACGTCAACGGCAATAATTGACAAATAGATCCACCTCTGAAGACAACCACCAAATTTGACAAGTAGGTCACCTAGGATTTGGAAAACCAAATAAAATCATAGCATTTTGATCTAAGTTGACCCACCATTGATATATGACTATTATACGTTCCAGAGTTTTAACAGCTTAGACACTAAATTAATATACTGAATCATTTTTCTCGTCAAGAAAAAAGTATTTATTTTTTTCGAAGTTCACATGCGTTAATTTCCTTTAACATGATTACAAAATGTTCGTTAATTTATATGTATACATATGTATATATATTATAATTTTCTTAACAGAAATTAATAAGTCTTTTGTTTTAATTAATATAATTGGAAAAATATATTTCTTTGATGAAAAATCAAATTCGGGCTTCAAAAGTAACAAAAAAGATATATTTTCCCCTTACGAGCAAAATGATTCAGTACGCAACATGCATAAGTGCAATTAATCTCAACTTTCGACAGACGACGGATATGAAATAAAAATGATTTTTATAGATTGACGAATTTGAATAATAATGAGGATAGAATTCCCATTACTTATCACACTGACCGTAGAGCTAATAGTACAAAAATTCAGTTTAGGGCTACTAACTAATTTTAAGTATAGTTCGGATCTATCTGATAAAGATTTAAATAAAAAAACGCGATGGTCACTATATTGGTGGAAGAATAGCTAAAAATGTATTACATAACATGTTAATATTTTTTTTTATTTAGCATTAAGGTTATAGGTCTAAGTTTTATATAAAATTAAATATGGTGCTGAGTTTTTTTGTACCTTTTTTCCAGCTATAATGTATGAAAATTTAGTTTGTTAATAATAATTTAAAAAATTAAATTATATAAAAAAAATTTTTTTTAAGGTATATTACCAAAAAAATGTAAATATAATTAACTTAGAGTAATTCTTAAGAGAATCATTAAGTGAATACTATATAAAAATGAAATGTATTTAGTTTTGTTGCACATTATTTGTATATTTTATAATTTTTTGAATTAATAAAACAAAATAATTAAAAAAAAAAAAAAAAAAAATTTGAAAAATATAAAAGTAATTGAAACAAAGTTTTACTGAAATTGATATAAATGTGACTTACGGTAAATATGATTTGAATGTTATTTCAAGTTGTTTTCAATTTATTTTTGTTGGAATATCGTAATCTTTAACTATTGATTTTCGTGTATTTGGATTAATTAATAATTGATAACACAACAATTTATTTTTCTATTGTAATAATTAAAGATTTTGCATTTTCTTTTATTTAAATAATCTAGAATATTCTTTTTATATTAACTAAAATTTGTCAGTTATATTTTTTCATTCTAGTTTTGGCATTACAGTAAAGAAGTTTTAAATTTAGATTCAGTATTAAATTAAAGTAAATTATTTTTTTTATACATTTATAATTAAAATTCTTTTTCCAAAAAGATTCATGAATAATCAATCATCAATAAATTTTTTTGTAATAGATCGAGTTGGAGTTTTTTTTATTAATTTATTTATTCATTATTTATTTTCTACACTTTCTGGGGGTCTAATTCATTCCACATATCCATTTTTATTTCATCAGGTTATGGCAGTGGCGGAACTTCAAAATTTGGGCCTCCTCGCATAAAAATAAAATATTCTCCCAATTTTTTTTGTTAAGAAAATCATGTTAGATATTTATTTTATATATATCATATCACAATCAAAATAAAAATAATATAAGAACGAAACTTAAACTTAATGGACCTAAAATATTAAGGTCCATTAAGGACCTTAAATATTCCTCCTTAACTTAATATTGGCAAAATCAGTAATGATGCTCTTTTTATTTCCTTTTTCCATCAGCCACTTTTGCTTCAATGAAAAGCATTGCAAGATCGCTTAAACAAACGGTGTTTACCAATCGTTCAGAGTTCAGATAATACAATCATTTTCTTAATATTTTTTGTTAGCTTCAAACGCAGATACACTGAGAAAAAATTAGCTGTAAAATATTAACAATATTCATGGATAAAATATTGTAATATTTTTTTGTTATTTTTTTAATTTTATAACAATATATTGTTGAATTTGGTGTAATTTTACAAAATATTGCTAAAATATTCAAGTTCATAAAAACAAAACAACAGAAAAATTTTCAAATTTAACAAAAAAATATTGTCGATTCACAGGAAAACATCTAACTGTATAAAACGCTAGGTTGACTAAAAATTTAACAATTTTATGGCTAATATTTCAGTTTTTTTCTAAAACCAAATGGTTATTATAAATTTTTTCAGTTTACAAAAATATTACAGAAACATTATTATTAGTTTCTTCAGTTTTACAGAAAGTTTAACAAAATTATTGTCAAATTTTCAGTTTTACGAACAAAATAAAAATAAATTTTATAATCTTTTCAGTTTACTGAAATTTTAACAATATTATTGTTAAATTTTAAGTTTTACAGAAATTTTTGCAATCAATATTGTTAAATTTTCAGTAATACAAAAAATTTAACAAAATTATTGTCAAATTTTCAGTTTTTCGAACAAGGTAAAAATAAAATTTATAATTTTTTCAGTTTACTGAAATTTTAACAATATTATTGTTAAATTTTAAGTTTAACCAAAGAATATATAAATACTTCGTATATAAGAAGTTTCAACGCTATACAAAATGAAAATTCGTTAAAATATAAATAAACTACCAACATCAGTACAGTACATCGAAATTATGTATACAGATTTTTTTGTCTTCTTTAAATTTTTGAGAAATATGAAATCCTTCTGCTCACTCAGTGAGATCGTTTTTTATTCTCTATCTATAACTATATGATATGATAAATTCTAATTTTGCATTTTCTTGGTAATATGGTTATTGCGAGGGGCTGAAGAAAACAATTTTTATTTCTTAAATTTATACATATATATGTACGGTATTTATATTTTATTTTCTAAATTTGCAATTGCTCGTGTTTTAAACAAAATTAATTTATGTATATTACAAAACGAAAAACGGAACCAAAATTATACAAAACCAAAATTTGAAAAACGGAAAATCCAAAATTTGTGAATATATAAATAAATGACCAACATCAGTATGTAAACTGTATCATAAAAATAAATTTACAGTATTTTACAGCAGACAACGTGGCGCCCGCCACAGACATTTGTTAAAATTTCTCTAGTTGTTTTTCCTTTCTTCAATCGAACTCCTTGGATGGATGGATGGATTGAGAGAGGGGAGTCCGTGAAGGACTCAAGCACTCAGGCCAGAACTAGGCCCATTGTACCCCTCGGTGCGAAGAACCTTCATGTCACTCCCGCTGTGGCGGTTGTGAGCCATCCGCTATCTTTTCCGAATTTACAGATTTGTTGCCATCCATGAACCCCCGCTTCGCTCAGTTCGTTCAGGAGATAGGCACCAAAGCATTTATAACGTAGGTGCATGAGGCAGGGACAATGACACAGGAAGTGTTCAGTAGTCTCTCTATCCTCTCCGCACCCCCTACAGACGTGCACTTCAGAGCGCCGGATTTTGTAGGCATGATCCCGCAACATAGAGTGACCTGTTAAGATCGCAGTGCCCAGGTATACCGAGCTCTTGTTGAGTCGCAGGTATTTATTGGTTTCTTTCTCCTTCGGGATGCCCCAGAGACACCGCGTGGTGTGGCCGATATCACTAGCTAGCCAGATTTGTTGATGAGATTCGTCGGCCCATCGTTTTAGGTTCGCTTTAAGAGTCTGCAGTGCTACCCCAACTGTAGTCGTGATGACCTCCAGTTGCGATCCCTTTCTTGCTAGCTCGTCTGCTTTTTCGTTTCCCGGTATATTGCTATGTCCAGGAACCCATTTCAGTGTGACTCTATTCGACCGCGCCAGGTTGTTAAGACTGTGTTTACATTCTTGGATCAGCTTGGATTTGGTTGTATAGGATGTCACCGCTTTTAACGCAGCCTGACTATCTGAGAAGATTGTCAGGTCCCTATCTGTGGTTCCTTCTAATAGAAGGTGGTTGCAGATTTCTTTAATTGCCACCACCTCTGCTTGGAAGACTGTGGCGTGGTATTCCAAGCGAATAGACCTTTCTAGATTTAATTCCTCACAGTACATACCCGCGCCAGTCAGGTTTCCCATTTTGGAGCCGTCGGTATATGCTGTTAACAGGCCAGCTGTTTGAGACACTATGTCAGTGTTCCAATCAGCTCTAGAAGGGATACTGAGTTTTACGTTTGATTCCAGGAAGGTTTCTTTCTGGGAATCGCTAGGTTTCTCAACATTGGGTATGATGGATTTCACAAATCCCAGGATAGACTCATGAGGTACAGAAGAACCTGCATGAGTCCATGCCTGGTTTAAGTGAAGTCTCAATGCAGCCCCCGCAGCAACTTTTTTGATGTGGATCCCAATCGGGTGGATAGCCGTAATGGTTTCCAGTGCTGCTGTTGATGTTGTTCTCATTGCGCCAGTAATACTGAGGCAACAAGAACGTTGAACTTTTTCCAACAACTTAAGATTGGAGAGTTTCTCAATCGCCTTCCACCAGACGAGAGATCCATAGGAAAGAGTAGGGCGGACGACACTGGTGTAGAGCCAGCGAATCATATCCGGTTGTAGTCCCCATTTCTTTCCCATCGCGCCCCGACACATGCCAAAAATCCTATAGGCTTTTTTAGCTCGTTCTTCTAGGTGCGATCTCCAGTTCAATTTTTTGTCTAAAATAACGCCCAGATATTTAACATTAGCTTTTAGTGTTAGCCGGGTGCCTTTTATAACGGGAAGACTCAATAGTTGAGTTTTCCTTCTCAATGAGAATAAACAGATATCGGTTTTTAGCGGGTTGATGTTCAGCCCACAGTTGTCTGCCCATTGGCTAACAATATTCAGTGCAGGTTGCATTAACCCAGAGAGTTCCGATTCAAATTTGCTTGTGACGAGAATGACCAGGTCGTCTGCGTAGCATACGACGAAGTATCCCTGCCTTGTGAGTTCGAATAGGAGGTCATTCACGACTAGTATCCAAAGCAAGGGTGACAGAATGCCGCCCTGTGGTGTACCTTTGTGAACTTTCCCTGCCCGTTCTTGGTCCCCAAGGTTCGCATAAATTCTCCTATGTGCTAACATGTGTTCAATCCACTTGGAGATTTGTGGGTTGATGTTTTGTTTATGTAGCACTTCATTAATTTTTTGCAGGAGTACATTGTTGAAAGCTCCTTCCACGTCTATAAAGGTTCCAAGCACAGATTCTTTGAAAAGAAAGGCTTTTTCAATGGTGTGAACCACTTCATGAAGAGCGGTTTCCACCGATTTACCCTTTAAATAGGCGTGCTGTTTGCCAGATAAGGCTGCCGATGGGAGCTTATCTCGAATTTCTCTTTCGCAGATTCTTTCCAGAGTCTTTAAAAGAAAGGAAGTAAGGCTGATTGGTCTGAATGCCTTGGTGGATGAATAGTCATCTCGACCCGGTTTTGGTATAAAGACCACTCTAACCTCCTGCCATTTTGCCGGGGTATATCCAAAGAGGATACACGCCCTGAAAAGGTTTATTAATCTATCAGCTATGAAATCCCATGAGTTTTGGAGGAGAGCAGGGAATATCCCATCTTTACCTGGGGATTTAAATGGTTTGAAAGAAAAAACAGCCCATTTAGCTGCATTAAGGTTAATAAACTCTAATTCCGTATTCTCCAACCTATTGCTAGGCCGGTATGAATCTATTACAACAGAGGTGTCAAAGCATTTCGGGAAATGCTCTTCCATTAGTAATTCTAGTGACTCCCCTGCTGATTCAGCCCTGATACCTTCACTATTGATTAGGAGTTCAGGTTGAATGTGGGTTTTCGCTAGAAATTTCTTAATTCGTGACGCCTCGTTTACGCTATCTACACCATCACAGAATGATCTCCAAGATTGTCTCTTGGCTGAGCGGATGGCGTACTTATAATCTTTGAGCGCATTTTGATATGCGTTCCAATCTTCATCACGATTACAGTTCTTCGCTTTATTGCAAAGCCTGCGTACCCGTTTACGTTTTCCTTTGAGGTCTTGTGTCAACCAAGGAGGGTCAGAGTCGGATCTGGCCCGTTTCAAGGGACAAGACTCTTCATAAGAAACCATAAGCAGATTCGTGATCACATTTACTTCTCTGTCAATATCTTCACACGAGTGCAATGCACGGGGGAAGTTAACTGAGAGATTTAATTTTGATTCCACCTTGCTCCTGAAAGAAGCCCAGTCAGTTTTTGCCGGGTTTCTATAAGGAATGGCTGGTGGGACCGTGGCATCAATTTCAAAACGTATATATCTGTGATCCGATAAGGATGCTTCGTTCGAAACTCTCCAATTATGGATGTATGCAGATATATCAGTGTTATATCTATTACTTCCCTACGAGAACGCGTGATAAAGGTAGGTTCTACCCCAAGGTTCATTAATAATAGGTTAGTTGTATAAATATAATCAAGCAGTGACTTACCCCTTTCATTACAGTTTGAGCTGCCCCATACTGTATGATGAGAGTTTGCATCACAGCCTATAATCAGTTGTTTGTGGTTGCTCTGCGCTAGCTTCGCTACCTCATCCAACTCGGTAGATGGCGGAGGGGTGGGTGAGTCAAAAGGTAGATAAACAGAAGCAAAAATGATCTGCTTTGGTCTCCCGTTTAATTCGCCCTCCCATGAAACCGCTATGCTATCTTTACTTGAGACCTGTGGGTGAGAAAATAGATTAATATTTTTCTTGGCTACAATACAGGCCCTGGGCTTACCTTGTTCATTATTGTAGAACAGATTTACTGATTTGTTGCTCCATCCAGAAACCTTGTTTACGACGATCCAAGGTTCCTGAATTAGCACCAAATCCACTTCGCTTTTCTCGAAAAGTTGTTGTAGGTTGGCCGTGGCCGCCCTACTACGATGGAGATTGATCTGAACAATTCTCATGAATTGTTTTGATCAACCTCCATCTCCAACTCTTCCGTTGACATCTCCTCCGTTAGGGTTTGGTCATCATCTGATGCCAGGAGCGGTCCTAGTAGGAGTAAATCCTCGTCTTCGTCGCAAGACGTACCTTTAACCGATCCTGTCATCAGATCATGTCCAGCCCGTTCATCTGTTTCGCCAATCACCAATTCGGTGATCAGTAAGCCAGATGATTTTTCTAACGTTGGAGCAGCATTCGCGCTCTCTTCTTTAGAGGGTGCTGGTTTAGCTTCAGCAGCAGAACTGGAAACCGGTGGTTGTGTGGGGCAGGTTGGCGACACATTTTCCAATTTGAAAAAGATGCTTGCCATCCTGTACCACACCTCCCCCCTGGTTTCGTTAATCCTATCGAATGAGGTCTGGTCGATACCCAACACCAAGTAGATTCCTTGCGGATTCTCCTTAGCAAAGTATACCGTCCAGAGCTCAGTCGGCAGGTTGTTCTGTTGCTTAATCTGGCTAAGGATGGCTGGTACAGGTTTAGGTGGACCTATCACTTCAACCGTTACCCTCCTTAGCTTTGGAATGTCATCTTTGCTTACCATCTGTAAGCGGATGTCATCCCAAGGCAACTTTATTTCGCTAATCAATTTCCCTAGGAAGTCTACCGAGAACTTGTCTAGACAGACTGCCCAGAAGAAATCGCCACAAAAGCCACTCCAACGGATACGAACCGGCAGAACATCACTGGTTGACATAAAAGCAGCGTCTATAGCTGATTCTAATGCCTCCCTGATAATAGACTGTCTGTCCCGAGCGATCCTGCCCCCAGGTGCTGCAGAGTTGATGACAGCCATCTCGAAAGATGTTTTGTCAACTCCTCTGACCACTTGAGAATAGGAACCCAGGGTTCGTTTACCCGTTGGAATGACCTTCGGTCTTGCGACAGGTTTAGATCTACGATCTAAGCCTGATTTGGGAGCAGGTCCTTCCCTATAAGTTGATAGCTCAGGGACTACCTTCTTATTGGTTGGTCCTGCTTCTCCCGAATCATCCGAGCGGATTCTCTTTTTTGCTACTCAAGAGCCCGTGCAGGATCAGTTGTCCCCATTTTCCAACCTAATGTGGTTGACATGGCAACGCCTGACACCACACGGGCCCCTGCCGCAGCAGGAGCAACACAAGTAGTTGCTGGTTTGGCCGGGTGGACCGATGTGGAACCTGGCAATGCACTAGCGGCTCCCGCGGTGTTTCCACCTTTGGGATTCAGCCGTGCACCACCCGGTTCTCCACCTTTCACGCCCTGTACCGCAACGCGCAACTTCTCCCTACTCTGTTTCCGCTTCTGCCCGACAGACAGTGGTTTCCCATCACGTGGTATAACCCCCTTCCGCGCAGACGGACTTCCAAGGTTGAGCCTTTCCAGCGCAGCCCTTGCCCGCTGTCGTTTGCGCTGTTGCGCACCCGACAGTTTATTTTTCTTTTTCTTTTTAACCAGGACCGCACCTCCTGTCGTGTGGGAGGGGGTCGAGGTTTGGGTCGCGTTTTTAATCGTATCGGCCCTATCTACTCTTGCTACTGGCGACTTAGTTGTTACCTTAGTAGCAACCAAGCCCTCGCCGGAAGTCGTAGCCTCTTCCGACACTTGTGGTAATATCCTACCACGAATTTTTCTAGATTCGGACATTCAAATCATGAAGGTGGATTCTCTTGGTTTTCGGTCTTCGCCCTTCGCCGTTCCAGCATGTTTGCACCTACTGGCATCGCCTCAGGGTTCCTCAGACTTACTTAAGCCCCACCACCGCGACAAGGTGGAATCCGACGGGGGGAATCGAACTCCTTACGTTAGTAATAACAATATACTATTATTTAAATTTTACTAATGCAATAATTTTAATTCTATTTTGAATTTTGCTAAGCAAAGTTTATTTTATTATGAATTTGGGAATAGAAAAAAAAAACTTTTCAGGGCTAAAATTAAATGTTGTATAAAAAATTGTGAAAAAACCAAAGATTTCCTAAAAATAATGATATACTTTTAGAAAAATGGAAAGAAAATTGTAAGATAGAAATTACAAAAAAAAAAACCAATTCCAACAATTTTTTCGTATGCTGCGATTAATAGTTATGCATTTTTTAATGCTAAGAAAAAGCGAGTCCTTAAATGTTGCATTGAACAATATTGTACTACAAATAGTCAAAATAATCGATTTTAGTTTTCCAACTAACAAAATAACTTGTGATGAATAGATCAAAGGTTATTTTGTTAATAGTGAGTGATCTTAATATAAAAAATAAGCATAAAATAAATTTTATTAAAACAGGAGCAATCGCAAATTTAGAAAATAAAATATAAATAAATACCGTACATATTTAAAAATTGTTTTCTTCAGCACCTCGCAATAACCATATTACCAAGCAAATGCAAAATAAGAATTTATCATATCATATAGTTATAGATAGAGAATAAAAAACGATCTCACTGAGTGAGCAGGAGGATTTCATATTTCTCAAAAATTTAAAGAAGACAAAAAAATCTGTATACATAATTTCGATGTACTGATGTTGGTAGTTTATTTTTTATAATTTTTAGTAGTTTTAATTTAGTTGAAATATCTTATAAAAATTGTATTGTGTTTGGTTTAACAGAAATTTTTGCAATCAATATTGTTAAATTTTCAGTATTACAAAAAATTTAACAAAATTATTGTAAAATTTTCAGTTTTTCGAACAAGGTAAAAATAAAATTTATAGTTTTACGAGTACTATGAAATACTATGAAGTTTGGTGATGGGTTGGATGGTAAAAAAAAAAGTTCGCTCAAAATTTTTTTCTAGGCGTTTCCGAGGTCGGGGAGTCCGAAAATGCAAAAAAAAATAGTGTCCGAGGGAGGCGTCCGCGTATACGTACGCGTACGCTTTTATGTGCGCAGCTACATCTCCTAGAACCGCTCGTCCGATTTTAATGAAATTTGGCGCACAGGCTCTAACAGACTTCGTCCCGGTGCCGGTACAAGATGAGATCGATACTTTAAGTGGGACTATGTTAGATTTCCCCATTTATGTGGGAACCTATGTGTTTTTGTTCTAAGGAAAAATGTAAAAAAAAAATTCATGTCTCAGATTTGGATGAAATTTAAAACATAGGTTGGTATCATGATTGTCCACAAGCCTACCTAGATACAGGTCTGTAACTTCAGGGGGTCCATAGTAAAATTTACGATTAAATTTCGTATGCTCTAGAGCATATAGTAATTTTTATCTAATTAGCATAAATTTTTATACATATGATAGTTTCCGTATGTACTTAGCGCCTGTAAAATTTAAAGTTGATAGTTCAGTGGGTCCATGTAAAAATCCGTAATTACTTTTCATAAGTTCAACTCTCTATATCTACAGTACGTTTCACCCAATTTCAATTATATTGAATACACAGTTTCATTTAGTTATCTATTTGATAATCCACAAATTTGTAGTTGGTAGGTATAGTACGTTCATGGGAAACTAATATATGAGCAACTTAGTTTACGAAGAATATTTGCTTTATGTTCTACAGCGCGTAATTATTATCCGATTTCAATGAAATTTGGTACACAGGTTGGATTCGTATTTACGCATATTTATACTTATTATAGTTATTTTAATAATATTATTAAAAAAATATAAAATTATATAAAAATATAAAATTAATAAAAATATTAAAATTAAATCAATAAATAATAAAGATGAGCAATTTTGAACAAAGCACTGTTTGTTACAAAGATAATGTTAATTACAAAAAACTTTTGGACATAAATCGCTGTTAAAAAACATACTACGAGTTATCTGCTCCCCCTAGTTAGCAGCTTTTTTTCAGTTTACTGAAATTTTAACAAGATTATTTTACAGTAAATTTTACAATAATATTAATAATTTTTCAGTTTTATTTTTAAAATTAACAATATTATTGTTAATTGTGTTATATAAAAATATATAATAAGATTTTTTTTTTTTTTCGAAATATAGTCAGTTTTTCGTTTATGAATTTGTAGTACGCGATTTTTGTAATGGTGAAAGAAAAACGTTTAAAGTTATTAAATAAAGAACAGTGTTTAAGTAAATTAAAATTAAAAAAATTTGTGCGCTATTTAAATAATAATAATAAACAAATAATTTTGGAAATATTAAGAGGTAAGTTTTTTTTAAAGAAATAATATTGCAACCACTGTTAATAACAATTAACAAGTTTGAAAAAGTTGTTTAATATTTTTTTTAAATTCATTCTGAATAGCAAATAAGATAACCGAACAAAAACTAGGTTCTCTAAGTTCTTTGGATTTGGATCTGTTGTTTTAGGATAATAACCTAGGTGCGCGTGTTGATTTTGAGACTGCATTAAATCATTGGAAAACTGACCATCTACTTAAGCAATTGGAACTTTTAAAATTTGTGTAAAGGTGAGTAAAGCGTTAATAAAAAAAGTAAATACAACGATTTTAAACACATGTTATATTTTAGATTATGACTTGACTCTTTGTTTAAGTCTACAACCAGAAAACAGTGTATTTAAATATAAATAGTTTTATAGTTTTTAATTCTATAGGATTAATTTTTATTTTATAGTTAATTAATACTAGTTAATTGTTTTAAGTGTAATATGTTCTTTGCAGACGTAAAAGATTATTTTAAGCATTTAAAAAGCTTCCATTTTCTGGGCCCTCACGATTTATACAACTGTAAACAGTGCAATCAATCATTAATAGCTTCAAAAAACACACTTTAAAATTGCATGGAGTATTTAATAGTATTAACAATTATAATAAAAAATGTAAAAGCCCAAAAAAATTAAGTTCTGAAAAACAAGCTGTTATATAAATACCTCCTGAAAATAATGTGTGCAACCAATTGTATAATTCCGTTCAAAGATCTCAAGAAATTCAAGAAAAAGATTACGAAAAGAATATTAACCAATTGATTAAAATATTAAATGAAGCAGCCCTAAATTCAGTTTAAGTTTGCATAGTAAAAACAACTTTACCAAAAAAGATATAGTATTTATTCAAGATCAGATAACTAAATATATAACTTGTGTAATTACAGAAGAAATTAATTCCAATTTACCTAAAAACATGGATCCACAGGAAAAAGTTTATATAGTGAAGATCTTAGATATATGTAGCAATCCATTCAAAGAGATTGAAACAGAGTACAAATTTTTAAAAGCTCTTGAAAAATTAGATTATTTGAAAAAACCTTTAGAGTTTACAATAAACAATGAAGTTTCTGCAATTTTTGACCACGGAGTATCAGTATTTGGAGAAGAAATTAATAAAGGTATAATATTGCCGTTAGATTTTCAATTTAGAAATTTTTTTGAGCGACCAAATTTTCTTACTACGGCTTTAAAAAGTATAGAAGATCTACAAAATTCGACAGAAAGAATTTCTAACTTTGTCCAAGGAGACCTGTGGAAAGAAAAAATAATAAATCATGATGATAATAAAGTTATACCATACTTTCTTTACGTAGACGAATTACAAATCAATAATGCTCTCGGATCCCATACAGAATCAATAGCCGCTATTTATTGCAGTTATCCAACAATTACCTCACCATTTAATCTACAAAAGATTCTTTTATGTGCTTTAATAAAAGGTATTGATTTTAAAAAGTTTGGAAACGAAAAATGTTTACATTTATTAATTGACACAATGAATAGTTTGGAAAACCAAGGTATTATTTTTAAAATTAAAGATGAAACTGTTAATATAAAGTTTGTTTTAGGATTGATATTAGGCGACAATTTAGGTCTAAATTATATATTGGATATGAAGAAATCTTTTGTAGCTAACTCATACTGCAGATTTTGCAAAGCAACGAAAAAAGAATGCAAAACTATGTCACGAGCTGATTCTGATTTATTAAGAACAGAAATCAATTACAATGATGATCTGCTGAAAAATGATTAAGTAGCTATGGCTACAGGTGTAAATCAGGCTTCTATTTTAAATAACATCACTTCATTTCACGTGGTGAAAAATTTCTCAGTTGATATTATGCATGACCTGTTTGAAGGCGTATGCCATTATGACTTATGTCAAGTTATATTATACTTCTTGGATAAAAAATACTTTTCCCTCGAAGTACTTAATAGTAGATAAATGGGATTTTCTTATGAAGAAACTGAGGTTGGAAACTTATCATCTCGAATCCCTATGGATCGGTTAAAAAGTAATTCACTGAAAATGTCGGCTAGAGAAATGTGGACTTTTGTACATTTCATACCTATGATGATTGGAGATCTAGTCCCTGAAAATGATGAAGGTTGGAGACTTGTGTGTATTCAAATTATAGATTTAGTTTTGGAGTCCTACTTTTTTCGAGAGTCATTAATACATTTAGAATCACTAATAAACGATCATCATCAACTATACATAAAACTATTTGGTGACTTAAAGCCGAAACATCACTTTCTTGTCCATTATCCGGCAATTATACAAAAATCAGGTCCACCAAGATTTTATTCTACATTCCGGTTTGAATCAAAACATAGGGATCAGAAAATATACGCTAATACTATTACTTCCAGAAAAAATATTATTCAAACCTTAGCAACAAAATTTCAACTTAAATTTTCTTATCATATTTTGTTATCTCAAACTAATATAAACGAAATAGTTATTTTTTCTGAAAAATGTCATAAAATCAATTCATCATATTCTGTTCAATTATTAGAATATCCTTACATGCTAGAAACAAGTTATGAATGTTACAAAACCATAGAATTTAAAGGAACATTGTACAAACAAAATTACTTCTTAGCAGCTTATAATTTTCACCTATTTTTATACGAAATAAAAGAGTTAGTAATAGATTTAAAATTGCCAAATATAATTTATGTTATATGTAAGGAAGTAGCTAAATGTATTTTTCAAGATCATTTTCAATCCTTCATTCTAGAAAGATTAGATGAACCGGTTATTAAAATATATCCTATAAGCCATTTTATTGGACCACCTATTCATATTTATAAACTTAAAAATAATTCAGAAGCTATAAGATTAAAAAAAATATTTTTATGTAAATTTTATAGAATTAATTAGTTTTAAGTACATTGTCAATTATTTTATTTAGTTTTAGATTGTATACTTTAAATTATGATAGGATAACATTAATAAAAAAAAATCGATAAAGGGCAAGAAAGAGGTATAATATTTTTAGTAATTTTAAATAAATATTTATGTTTATATCTTATTTAGATTATTTCAACCATGAACAATTTTGAAATAGAAAAATTACTCGAACAAATGAACGACGATGATGAAAGGGAAAGCATTAATGGAAGTACATACAAAAAGGTCATTGCTATGGTGATAGCACATACAAAAAGGTGCTCTCACCATAGCAATACCATCTGGTGTTTCTAAATCGTAACTCATAAGCACATATCGAATTGATTTAGTAAGGTGAACAGGGTCAAATAATGCATATATTTTGATATTTGTATTCTTATTTTGTTGGTGGAAATATGGTGATTGCCTTATTTTACCTAACATTTTAAAACATTTTTTGTTATTTGGTCCTTGATCGCAAACTACTGCTCTAACACGCAATCCAAGTCCAAGTGCAACACTGATAGTTTTTTTCAAAATTGAAGTAAGATCTTCAGCATTTATGCTATTATCTTAAGCAAAGTCGCCTAAAACGTATTTCCAATTTGAAATAAGACCCCTTACCATGAAGACACATATTTGTTTTGCTCTTTTTCCAGTCCTTTTGAAATCAAAGTCGAGAACACCAATAATTTCATCGCGATAAGCATCATACTTTAAATCTTTCCTAATTGCAATTTCATCAAATAAAATAACTGATTCCTTAGATATGTCATCCATGTCATGTCACTAATATTTTTAAATTGGTACAAATACTGGTCATGAAAACCGGCGTGAAAATGTTTAATGGGACACCAATTGTTAATGGAACTTTGTAATGGTAGATGCAGCTTTATAGCGTTTTTTAAATATCTATATCCTTTTGGGGAATTAAAATGAATGTTAAGAGCAATATTTTTGTCTTCATCGGTCCAAACATTTTTTTTTCGCAAAATCATTTTTGAAATTTTTTTCGCTGGTTTTGTCATATATCAAGAGAATCAATAATATTAATTAAATTTTTGTTCCTCAATGTATTACGTAAAATTTTATTTGTCTTTGATTCATAATAATTTTGGCTTTTAAGCTCTTTATTTTCAGATATTAAGAATTTAAAAGTTTTTTGTTAATTGTGAGCTGTTTTTCTAAAAAACTAATTTTTTTTGTGTAAAAAGCCTCATTTTCTTCTTTTTTCTTTAAAATATTTATTGTGTCATTTTCAGTTATATTCAAAAAAGCGTCGGTTTCATACTATTATTTATTGGATCAACTAAATTCTAGTTATAAAAAAAAATATATATTTATATAATACATCATATATCAAATTGAGTAGTAAAAACTATCTTTAAACATTTTAGATTTGAAACTATAAGAATTTAAAATTAAGTATTTATCATTATAAATTTTAAACATACGCGACAAAGAACAAAAAGCACCATAATTTGAAAAATGATTTTTAATCATTAGTGGTTGAAAAACACGTACAGAACGTGACGGAATTCTGAATTTAACCTTGGACAGTAAGATACATGAATCTATCTCGCCGACTAGCAATTTATGCCCAAAACTAAAAGACAAATAGTCGCGTCTTTTCTCTAATGATGGCAAATCTATGAGGCGTAGTCTCTCAATATAAGGTGGAAGATTGAAATGATCGCTCCAGTTTAGATTTCTAAGAGCAAATCGAAGGAATCTCTTTTGCACACCTTCTATGCGATTTTTATGAACTTCATAATATGGACTCCAGACTTGACATGCATATTCTAATATTGGACGGACAAAAGATATAAAAAGAAGTTTAATTACATATGGATCATACAATTCACGAGACTGACGTTTTACAAATCCCAACAAAGAATTAGCTTTTTTCAATATAATATTAATATGTTCTACAAAAGTTAGTTTTGTATCAAGACATACGCCTAAGTCATTTGAAGAACTTGTCCTTTTTAAAATTGTATCATTTAGTTTATAAGTAAATTTTTCAAACTGTAACTTACGTGTAAAAGTCATTACAAAGCATTTATCAATGTTTAAAATTAGGTGATTAATTTTACACCAGTAATATAAGTTATCTAAATCTGATTGTAAATCAATACAATCCGAAATCGATTTGATAGCTTTGAAAATCTTTACATCATCCGCATAGATTAAAATATTTGATTTTTTAATCACACTTGATAGATCATTTACAAAAAGTATAAATAACAGTGGGCCAAGGTGGCTACCTTGAGGAACACCACTATAAACATTAAAACTTTCTGAGATGATATTATTAAAAATAATTTTATATGATCTACCAGTGAGGTATGATTGTAACCACATTATAAAATTTTCATTGAAGCCTATTTTTTTTAACTTCATTAAAAGTATTTCATGAGAAAGTTTGTCGAAAGCCTTACTGAAATCAGTAAATATACAATCGACATTAAGGCGTTTCTCAAAACTTTCAACTCCAAAATTAACAAATTCCATTAAATTTGTAGTGGTGGACCTCCCTTTCATAAAGCCATGTTGCTCCATTGTGATCACAGATTTAACATGAAAAGAAAGACAGTTTGTTACCATAGCCTCAAATAACTTAGGAATAGAGGACAGTCTAGCAACAGGACGATAGTTGGAAATATTACTTTTAGGTCCTTTTTTATGAAGTGGAATAATAAAAGATGATTTCCAAATAGATGGAAAATAATTATTTGACATAGAACATTTAAACAAATACTCAAGTGGCTTACATAGATTACGTCCACATCTTTTTAAAATAACAGATGGTACCCCATCAGGACCACAGGTATAAGTTTCAGATAAACCACCTATCTCTTTCATAATAGAATCCTCAGATAAATTAAAATTTAAATTAGATAGATGTGAAAATGATTGAATATTTTCGACAAGACTATCAGGATCAGCACAATTTGAAAGAGAAATATCATTAGCATCACAGAAAGAATTCTTAAAAAAATCAACAAACAAATTACTAATCACAATAGGATCAGTAGATGATATATCGTTATAACAGAGAGAAGACGGATAACCCATAGATTTGCGCTTTTGATTAATAAATTGCCAAAAATCCTTAGGATTTAATTTTAATTTATTCTGTATATCAGATAGATAATTCATATATTTTCTATTAACTTCGTGATCAAATTTGTCTCGGCAAGCAATATAAGAATCGTAGTCATTAGCTACATTTGAACCACAAAATTTTTTCCATTTATTATTACGTAAATTACGCAATTTTTTTAACTCATTATCATACCATGGTGGTGATTGTTCAGAGTCGGAAAAGCAAGTAATAGGAACATGTTTTAAAAATAGATTAAATAAAATATTATAAAATTTAAACAAACATTTATCTAAGTTATCACAATTATATATATCAGACCAATTTGTATTTTCTAAATCAGAATTCAATTTAATAAAATTAGTTTTTTTGAAATTAAATTTAAAATTATTAGAATATACAAAACTCGCTGGTTTGTCAATATTTAATGATATTTCGAGAGCAGGATGATGTGATTCTTCCGGAACAATCGGGTTATCAGATCGGATAACTGACAAATCATAATTATTTGACGAAAATACTAAGTCCAGTAAACGACCATTATCATTTAAGATATCATTATGCTGCTCTAGATTTAATGCAGAAAATTGGTCTATAATACCAGCATCGACAGTAGCATTACATATAGGAATTAACATATTATCAACTTGAGATTTAATCCAATTAATTTTTGGTAGATTGAAGTCACCAACACAAACAATTTCATCATATTCTTTTGATATTGATGATAAATATTCCAAACATTTGAAGTAATTGTTATATACTTCAGCTGAACTATTAGGTGGAATATATACGTTAACTAAGAATAGCGACGATCTACACATAGACAATTGTACACACATAATTTCTAGATTTTGATATTCTGGAAAGATAATTAACGTACAATTAAAATTAGAACGAACAGCTATCAAAATTCCTCCACCAACTGTATCAATATCACTATTACAATGACGATCTCTTCTGAATACTTGAAACGAAGAGTGAAATAACTCTGAGTCCAAAAATTTTGAATTTAACGATGTTTCAGTAAGAGCTATAACATCGTATTTTGAATTAAATGTATTGAAGTAAACCTTATCGGTCTTTGTCCTTAACCCATGTACATTTTGGTATATTATGTTAATACCAATTTTTAATGATTGCGTCTCAGTAGAGTTGTCCTTATTTTTTGAAAAGAATTTCGTTGTTTGTGGTCATTAAATTCATGTACAACCATACCTTGTAGCCAGAACTTATTATCGTTTAAAGCTGAGAAGTAATCTTCAGTTACGAACAATTTGAAAGATGCATATTTATTATTGTTTTTGCAATTATACATTTTTTCAATTTTAAACGAATCTATATTTAATTTATGTTTAATATATAATTTTAATGCATCTGGTGAGAAAGCTGGATCCAATTTTGATAGAAATATACATTTAAGTTTTTTAGACGTTTGCGAGACATTTAAATTAGACATTGATACATTACTATTTGTAGAAGTGGACGGCACATTATATAAATCAGGTACATTATCGCCAATCGGTAAGACTGGAACATTTAATAAATCAACATTTGTAAAGTTGGACATCACATTATATAAATCAGGTACTGTTTCATTGCACTTTTCCATAGCCTTATCATTTAATATTGATTTATTGCACTTATGCATAGTCTTGTCATTTAATATTTCTGTAGTTTTATTTTTATTATAATTTTTAGAGCTATGTTTTCTCCTCTTTGAAGTATTTTTATTGATGGATTTTTCATCCTGTATAAAATTAAAAGATACATAACTGGAAGTCATTTTATAGTTATTATTAGCATTACTTTTATTTTTATTTCGAATTATATCATTATTATTGGATTTTGTTACATTATTATTTTTATTTGTGTTATTATTATTATTAATATTATTATTAATATCATAATCATTATTATTATTATTATAAATATAATTATTATTATCGTTATTATTATTAATATTATTATTATTATTATTTTGATTAGAATTATAAATCTCCTCAGAAATGGAAATGCAGTTTCTATTATCTGCGGCTGCAGCAAAAACTTCACTTTTCCTTAGATTGTCCTTGCTCTTTAAATCATCAATAATATCATTAAGTGTAATTCTAGTCGCAGCAAGCTCATCACCATACATATATAAGCGATTTTTTAGATCAACTATACTAACGTCATTTTTCAAATCGTTCAATTCGCTATATATCATATTATAGTGTTTCAAATTTTCAGAAATATTTTTTTCAAATGACTGCTGAAACATCGACGAATTATTTTCAGATATAATTTTAGTTTTTTTTATTGATGAATGAATAGAATCAAAATGAAACTTCATTTTATTAGTTAAAATTTCATCATTTCTAATATTATTTTCATTAGAAGAATTCAAATTAGTAAATAATTCATTAATTTTATTTGAAACTTGTATAGAGCTTTCTATTTGAGCATTAAATTTCTTATCTATCTTATCAACAACGCAGACTAATTCGTCAACATGTTGCAGAATTGAATTTATTTTTTCATCAACTTTTAAAGCTTTTTTTTCATTCTTACAAGCAATATTACTAATAGACTCTACAGAATTTGAGAGTGATTTCAATACGTCATTATTACTTTTAATTGCCATAAGAATATGTGAGAAATTTATTGTTCTACATTCTATACAGTAAAACGTGAAGCTCTTCTTAAATTCTCCCAAATATTTATTTGCACCGCGAGATAAACCGATACATTCAGAATGATAATATTTGGAACATATACCATTGCATGCAATTAATGTAGGCGTCGGTGTGTTATCATTAATAGAGCATTTATCATTACCACACTTATACATAATAAAGTAATTAAAATTTAAGAATATAAAAATATAAATATAAAAATACCGGTAACAGTTCAACAGCTTTATAAAGTTCAAAGTCCAAAAAACAATCAGCTGTCCAATAGATTAGCACAGATATTTTCAAAAAAATTTTAGTTTTTCAGACAACACAATGTTAAAAAAAAAAGAACATCTATTGATCTATAGCCTTCCATACTTATTGGAAGGCTATAGATCAAATCTTTCAAATTCATTTAAAGTTAAATCGATTTTTTCTGCATTGACTTTTTTAGAATAAGTTTTTATGCGAGGGTTTTTCAAAGATGTGTCTTCATGAATAAAATTGTAAATGGTGGGATCTATATTTATGGTTTTTCTTCTTCTTTATTTGAGATATTTAAATTTAAACTTGGAAATGCATTTTTTGATAAATTTCGTTTTTTAAGCCACTCTTTTTTAAAATGAATTTCGCAAACAAAATATTTTTTATTAAAAGCAGCTTCACATTGACATATAGATGTCCATTTATAAAAATTAGTTTCATCCTTAGGGAACTGAAACCAACAAATACTTTTCATTCTTTTAGTATTACTACATGAAACTACAGCACATTTTGTTCCACAGCCTCTCCTATCTTTTTTCTGGTATTTAAACATTTATTTCAAAAATTTTAAATATATGTACTATTTTTAATTTTATTAGGTATAAAAAAAAACAAATAAACAAACCAACTAATCACTAAATAATAGTATATTTATTACCTGTATGAAAAAACCGTATGAAAATTTTTCTGTAAAATCATAAAAACAAATTAATATCATATCGCTTCGAAAATTCCTAACCAAATGAAAAATTAAATTGCAATGCAACGTAGATTTTTTTGGGTATAACAAAAACTATTTGTTTGCTTTGTGCCTTTGTGTGTATTTCTTTACGATTTTGAGAGGGACAAAAAATATTCGAGTGAAAGTACCAGATTGAGCGATTTTGGGAACTTTGAAAATATTTTTTGAGTGAATGGGTACTTTCAAATTTTATTTAGAAATTCAAATTTGTTCTAGGCTGGTTTGTTTGAATTTGTTGTTCTGTATATATTATTTTGTGGTATGTTGTATGTAGTATGTTGTATCATAATTTGATTATTTCTTTTTTCGTCAGCACTGTATGGGAAGCGCCGAAGAGTATGCTCAATTAAATAAAAATTATATTAAAGAAAATTGAAAATAAATGAACTAGGTAGCTCTCTGATGAATTTTTTGAAAGTCCAGACCAAACAAAAAAACAGCGTAGCTAAGCCATTTCACAATCACCATAGGACAGCTTATGTCCCATGAAGGTTATGACAACCAAATTCCGCGACATGGGGAGAGAACTAACTTTAGATAGAGCAACAGCTTGATGCTAATTGCAACCCATAAATTCTAAGTTGGATGTAGTAGATCGTTTAGTAAGAGAGAATACAGAATTGAAATAAAAAATGGCAATTCAAGACAAAAAAATATTAGATCTGCGTCTATTCTGGTTTTTCCCGGAGAATTGGGAATTGGGTAAAATCAACTGACAGTTTTCCCAAGAAATCTTTCCCAAAAATTTATTCCCAATTCCCCGAAAGTGTATTCTGGCACACCGGGGAATTGATCATTGGGAGTAAAGTCTGTAGAAGAGCATTGTAGTATATATTCTGCAATTTTTAATGTAATTATATGTGACATCTGTCATTTTTTATATAAACAAATATAATTTAAAAGAAAGTTTTATCATAAATTGTAAAAATACAAAACGCAAAATGGCTTTGGAATTGATAAATTTCATGGACGATGATGATGAGCGAAGGAAGAATTTAGGTATTCACCGAAAAAGATTAAGGGATAATTCGGATCCATTTAATATGTATGAAGCGGAATTTATTTCTATATATCGCTTCCCGCAAGCATTAGTTTTAAATTTAATGAGCCTAATTGGGCCACATATGGTATCAACAACAATCCCAAAAGAATTGAGGACATTGTGTGCACTAAGTTTTTTTTGCGGAAGGTAAGTGTAACTACGGCATGCAAACAAAACAGTTTATATTAAATAAAAACATTTATTTATAAGTTCTTTTCAAACAAAAATAGGTGGTAATTACATTACGTGCATGTCGCAATCTGTTGTCAGTAGATGCATTAAAGAATTTTGTACCATCGTTGATAAACATTTGATGCCCATGTTCATAAGATTTCCACAAAGTAGTGAAGAAATTAATTCAATAAAAATACAGTAAGAAAATTTGAAATATTTGACCGAAAAAACATTGCTTTAATTAAAATATATATAATAACTACAGGTTTTTTTCAAAAATTTAATTTGCCTGGAATAATAGGCTGCGTGGATGGCACACATGTTTCAATGTTTAGACCGGCGGAAAATGTTGAACATGTTTATTTTAATCGACATCGTTATCATTCAAAAAATGTACAATTGGTAAATCAAATATTATTTCCATTTATTTGCAGACACAATTTATTATTAATTTTGTAGATCTGTGATTCGGATCTAAGAATCTTAAATGTGAATGCTAAATATGGGGGATCAAATCATGATGCAACAATTTGGAGAAAATCATTAGTTAAAGCATTTCTTCATAACAAATATGACGAAGGAAACTTCCAAAACACATGGCTGTTAGGTATAATGTTTAAATAAATATATTAATTGAAGTAAATCATATAAAACAATTCATATACAATTTAATATTCATCCAAAAATTCCATATCAATATATGATGCTTCCATTTCTGTATTTCCTGTATTTGATTGCCTTCCTGTATTTGATTGCCTAAAAATAAAAAAATAATATCACATTATTACATATATTTTATATTTTAAGGTGATAGTGGATATCCTCTTGAACCCTGGCTGATGACACCAGTTTTAAATCCAACAAGTGAAGGTGAGAAGGCGTACAATAGTGCACATCGATCAATACGTAATTGTATTGAAAGGTGTAATGGTGTGTTGAAATCAAGATTTCGCTGTTTGGGAAAAGACAGATGTATAAAATATAGCCCGGAAATGATGGGTATAATCATAAATACTTGTGCTACTCTGCACAATTTTTTAAAATTTCACCATTACACAGACCAACATGATTTAGTGTTTGGTGAAGAGGAGGAAGCAGAAACTGAAGAAGATGAAGCTGTTATAATCACCGAGGGTCGATTATTAGATATTGGAAGACGTACGAGGTCTACAATTATACAAGATTTTTTTAGTAATTAATTGTTAATAAAAAGTTAATAAATTGACAATTACTTAACATTACCTGTTATTTATTAAAAGTTCCCTTAAAATATAATTTCTTTTTTCCATTGCAACACACATTCTTAGCTTTATTTCATTATTTTGTTCTAAAGCTATTGCAATTCTCCCTAAATTTACTGTTTTTTCCTCATCGATTTTATTTAATTCTTTTAGAATCTCATCACGGGTGAATGCTGATCCTAAAAAGTTACAAAAAACTGATTATGAAATTATTAAAACTGATGACATTATTTATTATGATATTATTTTATTATTTATTAAATTAGTTTATGTGACATATAGTATAAATAGTACCTCTAATTCTTCGAGAGCTTCGTAAAGGTTCCAAAAATCGCCTTCGCTTTCATATTGCTCACGAGTTTTTTCTGCTGAATGACTTGGCTCGGTATGTGCAGTAACAACTGGTGCTATATTAATATTTCCAAAGCCACCCTCCATAGTACTTGACCCTTCAACGGATTCAATGGAAATCACATTTAATATTCTGGCTTCTAAATCATTTAGTTCCGCGGGTTTTTTTTTATTGTTGCATCAGTTCCAAGACCAGTTCTATTGGCATATTCTCGTAAACTTACTTGAGCACCCCGAGCATACTTTCTGAAAAAAAAATATACATAATTATCCACTAATTAAGGTAAAGTATACCTACTTCATATCGATCCAGGTTCTCCGCCACTTATCGTGATCCTTATGTGCACCACCTAGCGCATTTAATTGGTTTGCCACCTCAGACCATTTCATTTTTAAATTATTTTTACCATCGTTGCGATCAAAACTACATTTAATTATAATTTTATTAAATAATTAATATATTTTTATAGGAATTATACCGATCGTTGGCCAATGCTGTATCACTTTCCATTAAGAAACTAGTAGCTCCTTTTGTTCTTTTGAAGGATGCTTTGCCTAAATTATTAATAATTAATAATTTTAATAAACACTTTTAAGCAATACTTACTTTAGAAACTGAACTGCTACTCATTTTATAAATTTAATTTTAGAAATTTAATTAAAAAATCAATTCTCAATAGATATTCCTATATTATATATAAATAAAATATAATAAAAAAAAAATATAGGTATATTCAAGCAAAATTAAACTTTTTCTTTATTATTATTCTTCTCCATACCTTTTTCTTGGGGAGTTTTTGACAGTATTTGGGAAAAAATAATTATTCCCAATTCCCTTTTCCCAGTAGCCGGAATACAATTTGAGGAAAAATTTTAAATTTACTGTCAAACATTAAATTTACTGTCAATTTTTCCCAATTCCCAATTTCCCGGGAAAAACCAGTTTAGACGCACTCTGGAAGAAATTATATTCCATAATGTCAAAATAAATAATGAGGAAGGTGTGTTATCAGCTATGAAACTTATTCTAAAGAATGATCTAGCAAATGATCCATAGAAGTAGAACGAGCATATGAGGTAGCAAAAAACAACGAAAAGCACAGCATCCTTGTTGAATTTAAGTCAAGCAATATGGTAGAAAACATACTCAAAAATTCGCAAAAATTATCAAATTCCAAAATTGCAGCAGTGAAGGATTTACCTATAAGAATGAGAGAAAATGAAAGCAGACTATTGGCTAATTTAAATGGTGCAACGCAAAAGGTTTAATATGTGCAACTGTCAATGAAGAAAGCGGTGTAGAAAAAATAGATAAGATTGAGTAGATAAAATTGATATTTCTGTTACAGAACTATTGCAGCAAGAACAACGTAAAAATAATTAGAGTTCGCAAGCCGTCAGCATAACTAATGAATCAAATAAATATAAATTAAAATTAAATATAATAGCTTATAATGTTATAGGTCTAGGTTGTAAGAGAATATTTTCAGAATTTTTAAAACATATACATAAATGAATTTGATATATTTTACTTTCCTTTTATTTTACTTTTTTGCTTCATATATCTAAAGATATATGAAGCTTTGTGGTCGAGATGCAAAAAAAAAAGAGATTTTAATTGATTTATCCATTTTCGATATCAAGGAATCCGAATTCGTCATAAAAATTTCTCTGCCCGCCGTACGCAAGGTATAAATGCTCTTTTTGCAATGCTTAGAAATAGTTGTAAACCAATTCCGATTTTGAAAATTTTTTACAGAAATGTAAATAAATATTGGAAGTATGTCGTGGTGTGGTGCATTTTCAAATAAGTCAATTGCAACCCCCTTAAAAAAGGGGTCGAACACACCCCTTTTTATGAACACGAAAAAAAACACTGCTTATATTAATAGCTATAAAATCCTCTATATTTAAAATAGGATATTGTACTCTCTACATAAAGTAGAGAGGGTAAAAGTATTTCAAAATTATATGGAAATTAACACCCTCACTCGTTTCGGTTTATAAAATAAGTTACACCCCCTCTGTGCAGCGGTAGATTTAGAAACTGAGAAAATACTTTGTGAATAATATAGTCTTACATCTTTACCGAAAAAATCAACCCTCTAACCTCAACCCCCGCTATTTTACAGGGGTGACAAGGTAAACATTTTGAAAATTCATACATTTTCTATTTAAATTTGATTTTTTTAAGATTTAAAAGTCCATAAAAACTAAACTATAAAAGATGGGATGGTTTAACTTTTAAATTAGGTCTATCAGATTAGATTCTTTCTAAACAAATTCATTTTGTTACCACCCGCCACTTTTGGGTGGATAAGGGGCTGTGTTTATAAAATAACTTACTCCCCCTCTACGGAGGGGTAAATTAAAAAACTGAGAAATTAGTTTCTTAATAATATAGTCTTACAACTTTACCGAAAAAATCAACCCTCTAACCTCAACCCCCGCTATTTTACGGTGGTGACAAGGTAAACATTTTGAAAATTCATACATTTTCTATTTAAATTTGATTTTTTTAAGATTTAAAAGTCCATAAAAACTAAACTATAAAACATGGGATGGCTTAATTTCTAAATAAAGTTTATCAGATTCATTAGAGTTTGTCCAAATAATTTCATTTAGTTAGCAGCCAAAGATGCTAACTGAAACCAACAAATACTTTTCATTCTTTTAGTATTACTACATGAAACTACAGCACATTTTGTTCCACAGCCTCTCCTATCTTTTTTCTGGTATTTAAACATTTATTCCAAAAATTTTAAATATATGTACTATTTTTAATTTTATTAGGTATAAAAAAAAAACAAATAAACAAACCAACTAATCACTAAATAATAGTATATTTATTACCTGTATGAAAAAACCGTATGAAAATTTTTCTGTAAAATCATAAAAACAAATTAATATCATATCGCTTCGAAAATTCCTAACCAAATGAAAAATTAAATTGCAATGCAACGTAGATTTTTTTGGGTATAACAAAAACTATTTGTTTGCTTTGTGCCTTTGTGTGTATTTCTTTACGATTTTGAGAGGGACAAAAAATATTCGAGTGAAAGTACCAGATTGAGCGATTTTGGGAACTTTGAAAATATTTTTTGAGTGAATGGGTACTTTCAAATTTTATTTAGAAATTCAAATTTGTTCTAGGCTGGTTTGTTTGAATTTGTTGTTCTGTATATATTATTTTGTGGTATGTTGTATGTAGTATGTTGTATCATAATTTGATTATTTCTTTTTTCGTCAGCACTGTATGGGAAGCGCCGAAGAGTATGCTCAATTAAATAAAAATTATATTAAAGAAAATTGAAAATAAATGAACTAGGTAGCTCTCTGATGAATTTTTTGAAAGTCCAGACCAAACAAAAAAACAGCGTAGCTAAGCCATTTCACAATCACCATAGGACAGCTTATGTCCCATGAAGGTTATGACAACCAAATTCCGCGACATGGGGAGAGAACTAACTTTAGATAGAGCAACAGCTTGATGCTAATTGCAACCCATAAATTCTAAGTTGGATGTAGTAGATCGTTTAGTAAGAGAGAATACAGAATTGAAATAAAAAATGGCAATTCAAGACAAAAAAATATTAGATCTGCGTCTATTCTGGTTTTTCCCGGAGAATTGGGAATTGGGTAAAATCAACTGACAGTTTTCCCAAGAAATCTTTCCCAAAAATTTATTCCCAATTCCCCGAAAGTGTATTCTGGCACACCGGGGAATTGATCATTGGGAGTAAAGTCTGTAGAAGAGCATTGTAGTATATATTCTGCATTTTTAATGTAATTATATGTGACATCTGTCATTTTTTATATAAACAAATATAATTTAAAAGAAAGTTTTATCATAAATTGTAAAAATACAAAACGCAAAATGGCTTTGGAATTGATAAATTTCATGGACGATGATGATGAGCGAAGGAAGAATTTAGGTATTCACCGAAAAAGATTAAGGGATAATTCGGATCCATTTAATATGTATGAAGCGGAATTTATTTCTATATATCGCTTCCCGCAAGCATTAGTTTTAAATTTAATGAGCCTAATTGGGCCACATATGGTATCAACAACAATCCCAAAAGAATTGAGGACATTGTGTGCACTAAGTTTTTTTTGCGGAAGGTAAGTGTAACTACGGCATGCAAACAAAACAGTTTATATTAAATAAAAACATTTATTTATAAGTTCTTTTCAAACAAAAATAGGTGGTAATTACATTACGTGCATGTCGCAATCTGTTGTCAGTAGATGCATTAAAGAATTTTGTACCATCGTTGATAAACATTTGATGCCCATGTTCATAAGATTTCCACAAAGTAGTAAAGAAATTAATTCAATAAAAATACAGTAAGAAAATTTGAAATATTTGACCGAAAAAACATTGCTTTAATTAAAATATATATAATAACTACAGGTTTTTTTCAAAAATTTAATTTGCCTGGAATAATAGGCTGCGTGGATGGCACACATGTTTCAATGTTTAGACCGGCGGAAAATGTTGAACATGTTTATTTTAATCGACATCGTTATCATTCAAAAAATGTACAATTGGTAAATCAAATATTATTTCCATTTATTTGCAGACACAATTTATTATTAATTTTGTAGATCTGTGATTCGGATCTAAGAATCTTAAATGTGAATGCTAAATATGGGGGATCAAATCATGATGCAACAATTTGGAGAAAATCATTAGTTAAAGCATTTCTTCATAACAAATATGACGAAGGAAACTTCCAAAACACATGGCTGTTAGGTATAATGTTTAAATAAATATATTAATTGAAGTAAATCATATAAAACAATTCATATACAATTTAATATTCATCCAAAAATTCCATATCAATATATGATGCTTCCATTTCTGTATTTCCTGTATTTGATTGCCTTCCTGTATTTGATTGCCTAAAAATAAAAAAATAATATCACATTATTACATATATTTTATATTTTAAGGTGATAGTGGATATCCTCTTGAACCCTGGCTGATGACACCAGTTTTAAATCCAACAAGTGAAGGTGAGAAGGCGTACAATAGTGCACATCGATCAATACGTAATTGTATTGAAAGGTGTAATGGTGTGTTGAAATCAAGATTTCGCTGTTTGGGAAAAGACAGATGTATAAAATATAGCCCGAAAATGATGGGTATAATCATAAATACTTGTGCTACTCTGCACAATTTTTTAAAATTTCACCATTACACAGACCAACATGATTTAGTGTTTGGTGAAGAGGAGGAAGCAGAAACTGAAGAAGATGAAGCTGTTATAATCACCGAGGGTCGATTATTAGATATTGGAAGACGTACGAGGTCTACAATTATACAAGATTTTTTTAGTAATTAATTGTTAATAAAAAGTTAATAAATTGACAATTACTTAACATTACCTGTTATTTATTAAAAGTTCCCTTAAAATATAATTTCTTTTTTCTATATTAATATTTCCAAAGCCACCCTCCATAGTACTTGACCCTTCAACGGATTCAATGGAAATCACATTTAATATTCTGGCTTCTAAATCATTTAGTTCCGCGGGTTTTTTTTTATTGTTGCATCAGTTCCAAGACCAGTTCTATTGGCATATTCTCGTAAACTTACTTGAGCACCCCGAGCATACTTTCTGAAAAAAAAATATACATAATTATCCACTAATTAAGGTAAAGTATACCTACTTCATATCGATCCAGGTTCTCCGCCACTTATCGTGATCCTTATGTGCACCACCTAGCGCATTTAATTGGTTTGCCACCTCAGACCATTTCATTTTTAAATTATTTTTACCATCGTTGCGATCAAAACTACATTTAATTATAATTTTATTAAATAATTAATATATTTTTATAGGAATTATACCGATCGTTGGCCAATGCTGTATCACTTTCCATTAAGAAACTAGTAGCTCCTTTTGTTCTTTTGAAGGATGCTTTGCCTAAATTATTAATAATTAATAATTTTAATAAACACTTTTAAGCAATACTTACTTTAGAAACTGAACTGCTACTCATTTTATAAATTTAATTTTAGAAATTTAATTAAAAAATCAATTCTCAATAGATATTCCTATATTATATATAAATAAAATATAATAAAAAAAAAATATAGGTATATTCAAGCAAAATTAAACTTTTTCTTTATTATTATTCTTATCCATACCTTTTTCTTGGGGAGTTTTTGACAGTATTTGGGAAAAAATAATTATTCCCAATTCCCTTTTCCCAGTAGCCGGAATACAATTTGAGGAAAAATTTTAAATTTACTGTCAAACATTAAATTTACTGTCAATTTTTCCCAATTCCCAATTTCCCGGGAAAAACCAGTTTAGACGCACTCTGGAAGAAATTATATTCCATAATGTCAAAATAAATAATGAGGAAGGTGTGTTATCAGCTATGAAACTTATTCTAAAGAATGATCTAGCAAATGATCCATAGAAGTAGAACGAGCCTATGAGGTAGCAAAAAACAACGAAAAGCACAGCATCCTTGTTGAATTTAAGTCAAGCAATATGGTAGAAAACATACTCAAAAATTCGCAAAAATTATCAAATTCCAAAATTGCAGCAGTGAAGGATTTACCTATAAGAATGAGAGAAAATGAAAGCAGACTATTGGCTAATTTAAATGGTGCAACGCAAAAGGTTTAATATGTGCAACTGTCAATGAAGAAAGCGGTGTAGAAAAAATAGATAAGATTGAGTAGATAAAATTGATATTTCTGTTACAGAACTATTGCAGCAAGAACAACGTAAAAATAATTAGAGTTCGCAAGCCGTCAGCATAACTAATGAATCAAATAAATATAAATTAAAATTAAATATAATAGCTTATAATGTTATAGGTCTAGGTTGTAAGAGAATATTTTCAGAATTTTTAAAACATATACATAAATGAATTTGATATATTTTACTTTCCTTTTATTTTACTTTTTTGCTTCATATATCTAAAGATATATGAAGCTTTGTGGTCGAGATGCAAAAAAAAAAGAGATTTTAATTGATTTATCCATTTTCGATATCAAGGAATCCGAATTCGTCATAAAAATTTCTCTGCCCGCCGTACGCAAGGTATAAATGCTCTTTTTGCAATGCTTAGAAATAGTTGTAAACCAATTCCGATTTTGAAATTTTTTTACAGAAATGTAAATAAATATTGGAAGTATGTCGTGGTGTGGTGCATTTTCAAATAAGTCAATTGCAACCCCCTTAAAAAAGGGGTCGAACACACCCCTTTTTATGAACACGAAAAAAAACACTGCTTATATTAATAGCTATAAAATCCTCTATATTTAAAATAGGATATTGTATCTCTACATAAAGTAGAGAGGGTAAAAGTATTTCAAAATTATATGGAAATTAACACCCTCACTCGTTTCGGTTTATAAAATAAGTTACACCCCCTCTGTGCAGCGGTAGATTTAGAAACTGAGAAAATACTTTGTGAATAATATAGTCTTACATCTTTACCGAAAAAATCAACCATCTAACCTCAACCCCCGCTATTTTACAGGGGTGACAAGGTAAACATTTTGAAAATTCATACATTTTCTATTTAAATTTGATTTTTTTAAGATTTCAAAGTCCATAAAAACTAAACTATAAAAGATGGGATGGTTTAACTTTTAAATTAGGTCTATCAGATTAGATTCTTTCTAAACAAATTCATTTTGTTACCACCCGCCACTTTTGGGTGGATAAGGGGCTGTGTTTATAAAATAACTTACTCCCCCTCTACGGAGGGGTAAATTAAAAAACTGAGAAATTAGTTTCTTAATAATATAGTCTTACAACTTTACCGAAAAAATCAACCCTCTAACCTCAACCCCCGCTATTTTACGGTGGTGACATGGTAAACATTTTGAAAATTCATACATTTTCTATTTAAATTTGATTTTTTTAAGATTTAAAAGTCCATAAAAAATAAACTATAAAACATGGGATGGCTTAATTTCTAAATAAAGTTTATCAGATTCATTAGAGTTTGTCCAAATAATTTCATTTAGTTAGCAGCCAAAGATTGTGTTTATAGAATAAGCATTTTTACTTTTTACTTTCCTTTTCTTGAATTTGCAATTCATGTTTTCCTTTAACTGAAAACATTAACTGAAATTTGGAACTTAAGCTCGTGTTATGACCCATTCGGTGCCACATAATTTTCTAGGCCCAGCGAGGGGGCTGGGGTTTGGGCATATTTTCAAAAAAGTCATGTGGGGTATCAAATTAAAGGTATTGATGAGTACATCACGTTGGGTAGTTTTTTGGGTAACTAGGACCAAGTGGGCCCCCCAAAAAATGGGGCCAAAAATGAAAAAAAATCATGTGGGGTATCAATTAAAGGTCTGGAAGAGTAGATATCTTTGGGGCAAGTAACGAGTACCATGTGGAGCCCTAAAAAATTGGGCCAAAAATAAAAAAAAATCATATGGGGTATCAAATTAAAGATCTGGAAGAACAGATATTTTTGGGGCAAGTAATTGTATTATTTAGGGCAACAAGAGTCATGTGGGGGCTTGGAAAATGGAGCCAAAAATAATAAAAATCATGTGGGGTATGAAATTGAAGATCTCGATGAGTACATTTCGTTGGGTAATGTTCAGGTAAAAGGGGCCATATGGGGCCAAAAATAAAAAAATATACATATGTACATTTATATAAAAATATATATATGAGCCGTTAATTTTGCAAGTGGCATAAGTGACTGTTCGCGAAACATGACTTAGAGCTATTTATTATTAACCGCTCAAATATATATATATATATATATATATATATATATATATATATATATATATATACAATAGTATATATATATATATATATATATATATATATATATATATATATATATACATATACATATATATATATATATACAATAAGTTACACCGCTCAACCGCTCAAATATATATATATATATATATATATTTGAGCGGTTAATAATAAATAGCTTTTGTGTTTAAGTTTTTATTATATTATTGTACAATTACTCGTGTGCGGTCATTTCTTTATTATCCCTAGTGCCGTCGTTTTTAATTTCGGTTTAAATTTAGTCGGTTTAACAATCCATATGGGGGAAGACCAAGGTGAGTTACTAGGCCTAATGATTTTTTTGTTCAACATTTTTTGTATTTGCTGCCTAACTTCAACTTTGTGAATAAAAGCGTAGCGATAACTTTTTTGGTATACTGGTTTCTCATCATGTGTTAAAATTTTATATTTATTAGTATTAGTAAAGGAAAGTGGATCTTCTTCTGTATGAAAAATATCCGAATATTTTTTGCATACAGATAAAATGGCAGATTTTGCTTCATTATTCATATGATTTGTTCTAATTAAATCTGATATGTTAATATTATTTTTTAATGAATCAGTATTCTCTTTAAAATTTATATTATAAAATTTTAAATTATTACGTGCGTGTTCTACATTTATAGGGTACAGAATTGTAAAATTTATATCATCAACAGAATTGTTGTATATTTCGACATTAGCCCAACCATTAGACGCCACTGTTAATATTTCCGGTATAAAACAATTTTGAATAGCTTGGGATGGTACTAAAATTTCGCCATTTTGAATATTAACAGGTACTGAGATTTTCGAAACTGTATATCCTGGTAATAATTTTTTAAATAACATTTTAGGAGTTTTATCAAGATAATTAATTAATATTTTAGATTTTGGAGTGATAAATTCAGAATTGTTAAAGTCTAATTTAACATTGAGTTAATTTTATTAAATCAATTCCAATTAAACCATTAAACCAATTGTGGAATTTATATTAGTAAAATTTCAAATCTTGGTTTTCATTAAATTCCTTGAAGGCAGGAATAGTTACTGAGAAAGAATGTTTGGAGGAAACAAATGATGTTGAAACAGTGAATGGATCGTGTTTTTTGTATGTTGCAAAATATTTTGCTATTATTTCTGGGTCTAGAAAAGATTTTGTTGATCCTGTATCAATTAATAATTTTAAGGGAGGGTTTTTTATTTCTAAATAGGGTAAGTGTTTTTTGTCTTGATTTGTGTTTATTTCAATTACGTATTCTGGTTCCAAGTTTTGGTAATCCGAAAATTTTGGGTTGGTTCCAGTGCTTGGGATTCATCATATTCATATATCTGTTCGTTGGTATTTTCTTCAAATTTGAGATTGGAATCTGGTTCTTCAGCTAAACTACTTATTTGTTCTGAGTTAAAAAGTTGTCCCGACGAATATTTTGGATAATTGTTGTATTTTGCAGTAGTATTTCTTGTAGAAATACTCATTTCATTGGAGTAGGTTTATCTGGGTTTTGATTATTTTTGGTATGCCAAGAATTTATTGGTTTAACAGTCGTCAAAAAAATGGTTTACTATATTTAAGATGCTCTCTAAAAAAAATAGCTCATTTTCATTTCCATCATTTTAGGATGAATAAAAGGAAAATGGAAGGTACTTACAGTACGATAATATACATCTTCATTGCTAGATAGTATAAAATGTTCTTCTTATTCGTATGCTAGTTGATGTTATACTGGAGACTGTACACTGTTAATTCTTTATTAACTTAATTAACACTTTGTCTTGTTTTTTTGTCTCTTTTTTTTTACATAAAATTTTAAATGATTTAATTTTATTTTAGATTTAATTAATAAGTTTTAAAATACCAACTATAAATTTAATTGTATGGTTCTATTTTTATTTATTGTTCATCACAAATTGTTCTCTAATATAATTTTTTTTTTATAGATTTTCACTTTTTCACGATGAATATTGAAGATTTTTTAAAAAAAATTAATTGTTTTATTATTTAAAAAAAAAAAAAATATTTTATTGAATTTGGAAATTTTTTTTATAAATTATAGGTATTTCACTGATTGATATCACCATTAATTTTTTGCGTTTTAGGTTCGGATATTACTGTTTTCTATGTTAGATACAAGTAATAATCCTATTTGACTGCGCTATTCAAATTATTCAGCAAAAACACATTTTAAATCATAATCCAATAATGCCCAAAATTTTAGACCTGAATTAAGAAATAATCAAATTCCACGATTTAACAATTTTGTCCCAAATCGTATATTTACAACAAATTTCCAACCAACCCAAAGTTTCCCAATAAATAACACAAATAATAATACTTATGTACCCAGTAACTCATATAAAAAAAATTATTCTAATGAGCAATCAACTGTTAAACCAATAAATTCTTGGCATACCAAAAATAATCAAAACCCAGATAAACCTACTCCAATGAGAATTTCTACAAGAAATACTACTGCAGAATACAACAATTATCAAACTCCAAAATATTAGTCGGGACAACTTTTTAACTCAGAACAAATAAGAAGTTTAGCTGAAGAACCAGATTCCAATTTCAAATTTGAAGAAAATACCAACGAACAGATATATGAATATGATGAATCCCAAGTACTGGAACCAACCCAAAATTTTCGGATTACCAAAACTTGGAACCAGAATACTAATTGAAATAAACACAAATCAAGACAAAAAACACTTACCCTATTTAGAAATAAAAAACCCTCCCTTAAGATTATTAATTGATACAGGATCAACAAAATCTTTTCTAGACCCAGAAATAATAGCAAAATATTTTGCAACATACAAAAAACACGATCCATTCATTGTTTCAACATCATTTGTTTCCTCCAAACATTCTTTCTCAGTAACTATTCCTGCCTTCAAGGAATTTAATGAAAACCAAGATTTGAAATTTTACGAATATAAATTCCACAATTGGTTTAATGGTTTAATTGGAATTGATTTAATAAAATTACTCAATGTTAAATTAGACTTTAACAATTCAGAATTTATCACTCCAAAATCTAAAATATTAATTAATTATCTTGATAAAACTCCTAAAATGTTATTTAAAAAATTATTACCAGGATATACAGTTTCGAAAATCTCAGTACTTGTTAATATTCAAAATGGCGAAATTTTAGTACCATCCCAAGCTATTCAAAATTGTTTTATACCGGAAATATTAACAGTGGCGTCTAATGGTTGGGCTAATGTCGAAATATACAACAATTCTGTTGATGATATAAATTTTACAATTCTGTACCCTATAAATGTAGAACACGCACGTAATAATTTAAAATTTTATAATATAAATTTTAAAGAGAATACTGATTCATTAAAAAATAATATTAACATATCAGATTTAATTAGAACAAATCATATGAATAATGAAGCAAAATCTGCCATTTTATCTGTATGCAAAAAATATTCGGATATTTTTCATACAGAAGAAGATTCACTTTCCTTTACTAATACTAATAAACACAAAATTTTAACACATGATGAGAAACCAGTATACCAAAAAAGTTATCGCTACGCTTTTATTCACAAAGTTGAAGTTAGGCAGCAAATACAAAAAATGTTGAACCAAAAAATCATTAGGCCTAGTAACTCACCTTGGTCTTCCCGCATATGGATTGTTCCTAAAAACCGGACGCCTCTGGTAAGAAAAAATGGCGTATCGTGATAGACTACAGAAAATTAAACCAAAAAACTATTGAAGATAGGTATCCAATACCGAATATTTCCGATATTTTAGATAAACTCGGTAAATGTAATTACTTTTCAACGCTAGATTTAGCTAGCGAATTTCACCAAATCGAAATGGATAAAGATGATATTGAAAAAACTGCATTTAATGTAGAAAATGATCACTATGAATTATTACGAATGCCATTTAGCCTTAAGAACTCACCTGCTACATTTCAACGTGTTATGGATAATATTCTCAAAGGACTTCAGAATGAAATTTGTCTGGTATATTTAGATGATATTATCATATTCTCCACCTCATTACAAGAACACATAGTAAATTTGAAAAAAGTATTTCAAAGAAGCAAATTTAAAAATCCAATTAGATAAGTCAGAATTCTTAAAAAAAGGAACATCATATCTAGGACATATTATTACACCAGATGGAATTAAACCCAACTCCGATAAAATAAGTTGTATTAGACAATTTCCTATACTTAAAACAAAGACAGATATTAAAATCTTTCTAGGACTTCTAGGGTACTATCGTAAATTCATTCCCAATTTTGCTAAAATTACCAAACCCTTAACTATTTGTTTAAAAAAAGATTCAAAAATTAATATTTCTGCAGAATACATTCAATGCTTTGAGACTTGCAAAGAACTCCTTACAAACGAAATTTTTTTAAAATACCCTGATTTTTCTTGCTCATTTAATTTAACTACCGATGCAAGCCAATTTGCAATTGGTGCAGTTCTATCACAGGGACCAACAGGTAAAGACAAACCAATCGCCTATGCTTCACGAACATTGAGCGATACAGAACAAAATTATAGTACAATCGAACGAGAACTTCTCGCTATAGTTTGGGCCACAAAATATTATCGGCCATATCTATATGGAATTTTTTTTTTATTTACACTGATCATAAGCCGCTCACATGGCTTTTTTCTGTTAAAGATCCTAATACAAGACTTATCCGATGGAGACTCAAACTCGAAGAATACGACTATGAAATCATATACAAAAAAGGAAACTTAAATGTCAATGCTGATGCATTATCGCGGATAAAAATAAATGAACTTAATTTAAATGAAATTAATCAAGAAATAAATGTAAATGATAATATTTTATTAGATAATGAATCGATTATTATCAACATAAGTGATACAGAATCCATTGTCGAAGGAAATAATAATATCGAAGAACATACCAATAATACACACATCAAAAAAGTCTAAGCAACACCATGTAATTCCGCTGTAACTTTTTTCAATTTTATGGGATTACCTCAATTGTCGAATGTAGGTACATTGATTACACATCAACACAAAAAAGTTTACCTGAAAAAGTGCAAAATCCCGTTAATTAGGGAGTAAAAACCAAATTTGTAATGTTTTTAAAATTTTAATGGAAATTATTTTATTATAAAATGTACAGTTAATTTTATTTTTATTGTTTTTGATAAATTAATTAATATGAGGTATTGCCTCCTCTTGCATTTAGAACAGCCTGGCACCTTCTAGACATTGAAGTTATTAAATTATTAAAGAATTCTCTTGGTATTCCAGCCCAATGCTCTTGAAGCAGATTACATAGCAGATCTATTGTTGTAACTGTCGCCAGATCATTGAGAATGCTTCTTTGAAGTCTATCCCATGCATGCTCAATGGCATTTAAGTCCGGGGATTGTGCTGGCCAGGGTAACACCCGAATATCTTTATCCTCTAACCAATGTGGTCTCGCATTGTCATGCATTAAAATAAATTCTGATCCAATTTCCGATGCAAATGGAAGCACAACAGGTTCAAGTATCTCATCAATATAAGAAGCTGCTGTTAAATTCCCATTTGGAAAAACTAGTTTGTTTTTGCCTTTAAATTAAATTCCTGCCCATACCATGACAGTGCCTCCGCTATAACTGTGGACTTCCTGCACATTTCTTAACCTTTCTATGTTGCCAGATCATCTCCAAATTCTACTTCTTCTTGTATCTGAATGAAATCTGAATCGAGATTCATCGGAGAACAAAACTGTAGACCATTTTTCATTTGTTCAATTTTTGTGAGTTTCACACCAATTACTTCTCAGCTCTGATTCCCACGACGTATTGCAGGACATCTCAATGGGCGACGAGAGTTAAGACCGGCTTCATGTAGTCTGTTCCTGATAGTTTGGTTACTAACAGATATGTGTTCAGCTTTATGCAACTCCGACTGTAATTGTCGCGCTGTTAAATTGCTGTACCGGTTGGCTTCAAGTACCAGATACCGGTCCTGCTGTGAAGTTGTTGATCTTCCACGACCTGGATCTTGCTCCCTTGGGCTTCCAGTGACACATTGCCGCTGCCACAACCTACAGAGAACTGCCCTGTTTACGTTGAAAGCTCTGGCAAAATCAGCTTGGCTACTTCCACATTGAAGCATTCGTACGGCTTCATGCAATTCTGTTAACGTAAGATGACGACGTATATTACCGTAATCCATATTATAACACACTATTTGTTTTTTTTTTCAACAGGAATTTAAAGAACCTTTTTAACTAAACTCGCTAAATTCTAAAACAAGAATAATTAAAATTTTGAGACTTTTTGGTTTTTATTCCCTAATTAACCGGATTTTGCACTTTTTCAGGTAAATCGATGTGTAATCAATGTACCAACATTTGACAAAAAAAATTGAGGTAATCCCATAAAATTGAAAAAAGTTACAGCGGAATTACATGGTGTTGCTTAGACTTTTTTGATGTGTGTAGTAGTAATACTATACATAGCAATCATGAAAACCCAGTATTTAGTATACCTATCTCTGAATCTCCGATAAAATTTTTTAAAAATCCAATTTTTAATAAATTAGTTTTACACTCTGCAAAACTACTAAAAATCACTCAACTATATAATTGTAAGATAAGATCTATATTTGAAATAACACATGATAACTTTGAAGATGATATTATTAAAATATTTAAAGAATTAGTACATATAAATAAAACATATGCTATCCATTTAGAAATGAAAGAACTACTACAAAAATTTTGTAGAACTCTTACAAAAACGTTCAAATATTCAATTGCTAAATTTTTATTATGCAATAAAGTGTTAGAAGATGTTACAAACCCAGAAAAGAAAAGCGAAATTATTAAGTCTTACCATGAAGGCATAACAAATCATAGAGGAATTCTTGAAACTGAATCTGAAATTAACCAAGCATACTATTGGCCAAATCGCCAAATATTAGAAATGCAATTAGTACTTTTATTAATAATTGTAATTTATGCCAACAAATGAAGTATGACAGAAATCCACCTAAACAAAAATTCCAAATCACTCCAACTCCAAGCAAACCATTTGAAATTGTACATGTTGATACTTTTACAATAAAAGCTCAAAAATTTCTTACCTTAGTTGACTCATTTTCAAAATACGCTCAAGCGTATCCCCTAACTGGTTTAACCACAATTCATGTCGCTAAAGCTTTTATGACTCATCATGGTATACCTAAATTACTGATTGTAGATAATGGAACTGAATTTAAAAATCAATTAATTAAAGAATTTGCGGCATTACACAAACTTGATATCCATTACATTACTCCATTACACCCCAATTCTAATGGCATTATTGAAAGATTCAATTCAACACTTATTGAACACGTAAGCATTATTAATGAAACAAAGAAAGATGCTAGTATACTTGACCAGATGCCTTACGCAATACTGGGCTACAACCAATCTATACATTCTGTAACGAAGCAACGACCAATAGAGATAATAAATGGCCACTTAGAGCTAAGAAATCCATTAAATATAGACATAAACAATAATTTATACAGCAACTATGTTAACCAACATAAAACCACTACAGAAGAACTTTATAAAAAACTCAAAGACCATATATCTTTACACAAAACAAATACTTTGGAAAAACAAAATAAAAATAGACATGATCCACTTACTTATGAACCTGGTACTACTGCATATCATAAAACAAGAGCTCGAAATAAATAAGTGCCCCATTTAAACCATACCGTATAATGATAATAGTATTACAGTAAATACACCTAAGAATAAATATCACAAAAATAACTTACGAAAACCACTATCTAATCAAAAATAAATATTTTTTTCAGGAATCTTCTCTTTTTCATTAGTAACCTCAAGAAATAATATAAAGATTACTAGCCTTGAAGCAAATCCAGGAATTTTACCATTTAAATTAGGTGATGCCAAAATTAGAAGAACATATCATACCTTCATACACTATTTTGACCTTGAACCAATAGAAATTGAACTAATGAAAATTAGCAATCAATATAAAATAATTAAATCTGAAGCTGAAAATGGTGAAAAAATAACTGACTATCTACACAATACATTAGATCTAGTATCATTTCAAATACATAATGTAGAAAATAAATTAAAATCTTTTTATCCACATAAGATCTAAAAGAGGTCTTTTTGATGGCATTGGTAGAGTATTTAAAGTTATTACTGGTAATTTAGACGACAAAGACGGTAAACATTTTGAACAAGCAATAGAAACTTTAAGCAAAACTCAAAATAATATAGCTACCACACTTAATAAACAAATTTCTTTAAGCACAAAATCAATAACTGAGTATAATACTATATTAAATCGTATTCAACAAAATGTAAAAAAACTTTCTACTAAGGTTGACGAATATCAAAAACAAAATAATAACAGATAAATTTATACTGGTTAGAGAGGCTCTCGACGAAATAACATTAATAGCTCAATTAATAATGCAAAAATTGATGGACATAGAAAATGCAATCACTTTCGCGAGATTAAAAATTCCACATAGTTGCATATTAAAAACAGAAGAACTAGATTTTATTGTTTGGAAATGCAATTAATGATTTATATAAATACTATAATATCTTAGAATTAGAATCGTTCTATTATAAAAACAAAATTGTCTTTTTAATACATTTTCCTATCACATATCCAGAAATTTTCTCCTATTATCATTTATATCCCGTTCCTAATAAAAATAACGCTATCCTTATTCCAAAAAAACCTTACTTTATAATGGAAACTAAACACTATCAGTACGACAATCTAGTACGACAATGAATGTATAAATATTCATCCACTATATTACAGCAAAAATGGCAAGACACCTGTATGTCAGAAATTTTACAGCTAGATCATACTAATTTATCATCATGCAACCCAATACCAGTGATAATAAACGAGGAATTGGTCGAACAACTATCAACTTCTTTTTATATTGGATTTTTTCCTAGAACAACAAAAATAAAATTGAACTGTCACAATATCGATTTCACTACTATAAAAGGATCATTTCTCTTTGATGTACCTAGTAACTGCAGCTTTGAAACTGCAAAAGGCTTGTACCTAAACAGAGATAATCTTATAATTGGTCAACCTCTACTGTTACCATCTATAACAACTTTTAAGCTTCCTAAAACAGACAAACCTCAAATTATACGTACTTCAAGATATTTCACTAGATAAGATTCATCAAATTTATAAAGAACAAAGCACTATTCGTAATGAGATAATAAAAAATATACCTAATAATTATCATTGGATTATTGGATACCTTCAACAAATGGAATTTCAATTTCAACATGGCTCTTATCGGCAATAGAAATTTTGTCAATTTACATTTATAAAACTAAACATCCTAAAGAAAATAAAAAACGCGTAATACAACCACGACAGATGATCCTCCATCCAATAGCAAACAGCAATATCCATATTCAAGAAGAAGAAGATGAATAAAGCCATTCTTTGTATGGCTTTCTCTGAGAGGGGAGGAGTAATAATGGCAATAACATATATATCATATAACTTACAATATATTTTATCTCACGATTAATTTTATACTATTATTTAAATTCTAAGAAACAAATAAATATGTTTACTACACAAATTCATAAATTCTTAAATTAAATAAATTCTAAGTAATTAATTTATAAAATGTAATTCTAATCTTTCATAAAACGAATTGCAACATAAACAAAATAGTATATTAAATAAGTTTTCATTTGTCTTTACAAAAATTGTAATCTTCAGTCTATTTTGATCAGTAAAATAAAGAACACATAAAAATTAAACATTATATTAATTTAATTTTTATAATTTGCACCAATTCTCCCACCTCATACTTTACGTGTTATATCTCGTCCTAAAACTATTTTCATCCCGCGTTTTCATCCGGAAACTATGTCCGAGGAGGTTGTATCATATATCAAGTGCCGTTTTATGGACATCAATATTAACACTATTAAGTGTCAAAAAGTTAGTAATCCAAATTCTCAAGATCAATGCTCCTGATGTTTATTTTTCTATTCTTATTAATAATAATTCGTGGTCTAATGACATTTTTATTAAGGAATTTATACCGACTATATAGATCAGCTAATTCTAAAATACATTTACAAACCCCGGTTGCAACTCCAAACTTGTCCCTTTACTATCAAAATGTAAGGGGACTCCGAACTAAAACTACAGAAGTATATTTAAATTTTCAAATACTTCCTTTTGACGCTTTTGCATTAAAGTTTCAATTTCTGTTTGCAGAAGTTTGCAGACGTCACATTTCTATCAAATTTCGTTTGCAGCCATGACATTATGAAAAAAATCAGCTGTTTTGGTTGTCAGAAAAGATTGTTTATATTTTATTTATTTATTTTTTGTGTGAAAAAATCTGAAAAAATAGTTAAAATTTTATTTTATTTAGTTTTCTTTTGGTGAAAAGTAAAAAAACAATATTTTATTTAGTTTTATTTTGGTGAAAAGTGAAAAAACAATATTTTATTTAGTTTTATTTTGGTGAAAAGTGAAAAAACAATATTTTATTTAGTTTTCTTTTGGTGAAAAGTGAAAAAAAAAACAATATAAAAAATTGTAAATACATTAATTAGTATTAAAAATATAAAAATGGAAAGGGCTGAAGCTAAAAGAAATTGTAAAGAGGCTAACATTCAAAGGAAACAGGAGCAACAAGAGTTTGAATCGAAGCTTATTTTAGAAGTAGAAGCTCATAAATCTATATATGACAAAACATGTACAGATTATAAAAAAAGATAGAAAAACATCAGCGTGGAATGAAATTTCAACAATTTTAGGAAGAAGTGGTAAAAACTATAGTATAAAAAATTAAATTTATACATTTTCTAAATAGTTTTTTTTTTTTTAATATTTTAGTTGCTGAATGTCAGAAGAAATGGGCAATATTAAGAGATACTTTTTCAACTAATTTAAAATTGTCGAAAATAAGTGTTAGCGGTTCAGCAGCGGGTTCATCTATGAAATGGCATCATTTTGACAATATGAAATTTTTAATTCCTTTTGTGAAAATTCCAAATAAGTAAGAAATATTTTCATATTTATATTTATATTGTATAAACAAATATCACTACATTCTTTATTAATTGTTTATATATTATTGTAGCAATTGTGGCAACTATAAAGAAAATAGGAGCATAGATGGAGAATTAGAAATAATATTTGGTGAAGAACCTCCAAAAGAAATTGAAAGTGACCAATCGTGGAATGAGTCATGTTGTTCAGTTCAATCTCTGAAAGAGCCCAATAGAAGTTCTTGTGGGCGGAAGCGAACTCAGTCTGAAAATAATGATAATGCAATTTCTAAAATTTTAAAAGCAATAGACAACATTCCTGCAGAATCTTCTACACCTACACCAGACTCTCCTATGTCATATTTTTTTGCTTCAATAACTGGTTTAACAAGTCACTTTTCGCGGGAACAGCAAATTGATTTTGAAGTGGAATGCCTCAAATCGACAGCAGAGAAAAGTAAGATTTTTTTATTAAAATTAAAATTTTTATTAGGATTAAAAATTAGGATTAAAGTATTTTTTTTATTATGTTCATGGTCTAGAAGACATATTTTTATTTTTAAGTATTTTTGTTTAAAGTTAATACTCAAGAAGACTTATTTTTTTATTTTTAAATGTTTTTTTAAGGTTCATAGTCAAGAAGACTTATTTTTGTGATTATTTTTATAAATATGTAATTATGTTCCTCATTAATTATTAAATTTAAGTTCATAGTCAAGAAGACTTATTTTTGTGATTATTTTTATAAATATGTAATAATGTTCCTCATTAATTATTAAATTTAAGTTCATAGTCAAGAAGACTTATTTTTTTTTTTATTTTTTTTTTTAAGGTTCATAATCAAGAAGAAGACTTATTTTTGTGATTATTTTTTATAAGTATGTAATAATAAAATATGTTCCTCATTATTAATTATTAAATTTAAGATCTTTTTTTTGTTTAATAAAATTTTATTTTTGAATATAACAAAATTGTTTACATTCTAAAAAAAATTAAATCTTTGAATACTGGAATGGTACGTTTCCTTCATTCAAGCACCAATTAGCAAAATGTTCACGCACATTGAACGCTTCTGATGCAGGCTGGTTTGCTCAAGGCTCATCATCGGCTTCTTTTCTATATCTTCATCAACATCTGAAGATTGAAAGCCTTTAAGAATGTCCTGTAGATCCATTTTTATAAAATTGTGTAAAATACAACTACATAACACAATTTGCTTAGCAAATGCAACCTGCACTTCTATTGATTTTAATAAAATTGTGCTAGTATATACCAAACGCATTCTCTACAATGCGTCTAGGTAGCTCTCGAGAGCCTAAAAAATTATTTTAAAAAAAATCATTAAAAATCATAACTACGAAATAAAAAAAAATATTATTGGGTACCTGTAATTAAATATTCTTTGACGATTAGTCAAATTTTGCCCACCATATGATGTTAATAAATCGGTTTTAAGCCCAAAAGCTTCATCACCAACTAGTACATAAGGTACACGAGTCTGTGTTCCTGGCAAATTTTTATCTTTTGGAACTTTCAGAACGTCTGATTTAGTAATCCAATTATTTCAAAAAAAGCTATTTGAAAAAATGGCTGAATCAGCGTTGGAATGATCCAATATCAATATCAATCATTATGAACCTATATCTTGCATCTACTACTGCCATTAGGTTGATCGAAAAAGATTTTTTATAGTTAACAAATAAACTTCCAAACTTTCTTGGGCAGAACATTTCAGCATGCTTGCCGTCAACGGCACCCAAACAGTTTGGAAAGTTCCATCTATTTAAAAAATCTTTACTAATATTTTTCCAGCTTGATGTATTCTGCTTCGGTCAACGAATTAGAAATATATGGAAGGAGCACAAATTTTCTATCTCTTTCTGGTTCACACGATTTTTCATAAAATCGAAAAAGTGTTTATGAAGCCAAGAAATTGGTAGTTCTCTTTCTTAGCTCGTCGAATTGTCAAAAGAAATTTGGTTAAGACTTTGTAAACAAACGGTTGTGTTTTAAACAAATTAGTGAAATTAAATATTATTGAATTAAAAAACATTAGTGTTAAATTAAATAATTAAAAAAAACTATGAAGAGACTAAAAATTAGTGAAAATTATAATTTATGTGTAAGGAAAAAGAGGTGTATTGTTCCAAACATATAAATATTGAAAAAATGGTTTCTATGCACAGGTATTTTAATTAGTTAATTATTTCACTGAATTTTTCCTAATAAATAATAAAATTATCTAAATATCTGTACAAAATTACTAAAACTATTTTTTTTTATTAATAATTTTACATTTTTCTTAAATTCAATACAGATAATTATGTTAGGTTAGATCAGCTAATATTTTGTATGCCAGGGTCGGCTTTTATTCAAAGAGTTATTTTTAAATTATTATTAAGTTAAAATAATTTATTTTGATTAATTGTAAATTTTTTTTTTTTTTTTTTTTTATATAGATTTCCACTTGATAAGGATGTTAAACAGAAGTGGATTTATAATATTAGTACTCCATATGGGACTCCAAATATTAGAGAAAGAAGTACAATATGTTCTGCACATTTTGAACCCAAGTACCTGAAAAGGCTTGGTCAAAATAAATATTTTTTAACATAAAATGCTATGCCAATCTCAAACGTAAGTAAATTTAGTTATTTTTAAAAATATTTGTCTATATATTTATAAATTTTTATTTTTAAATTTCAGCAATACAATTATAATACAGAAAATATTGAAGATTTTATTAAAATTGGTGCGGAAAATTATGGCGAAGACGTATTTCCAGTTATTGCTAACTTAATCCAGTTCCCTAAATTAATTCATTTTATTTCATAAATTGTAGTTATTAAGTTTCATTATAGTTTTATTAAGATTCTATTTTTTAACAAATATACAATTTACAATAAAAATTCTAAAATAATATATTTAAATAAAACATTTACTTAAAACATAAAAAACTTATATTTTATTTCTTTAAAACTTATGAAATTCATGAAAATAATACAAATATTATAATAAATCAATTTAAATTATATGTTTGCATATATTTCGGAGCCAGCCTCAATTGGACGAAAACTTAATCTGTCCCTGACATGTCAAATATAAAATTTGACAGTTTGACGAGCTAAGAAAGAGAGGAATATACCCAGACAGGCTTCATTTATTTTACTTTATGCTCCTTCCATATATTTCTAATTCGTTGGCTTCGGTAAAACTTTGTTCTGAAATTCGGCGTTAATGGTAATAATAGTTTGCAAGATACATCGACGAACAGTAGTTCATTAGAAAACGCATACCCAAATCTTGAAATGAGGCTCCCGTGGCCAAAAATCTAAAATAAAAAGTTATGAAATTTGTTTGATTTTATTTACAGTCTCTTAAGAGTACCTTAATGTTAAAACCAATTTTTCTTTTGGTGAAATTGTGTCCTTCCTGAAATTATTTGGAGTCGGCCTGATCCTGTGAATTGTTTTGGTAAGTATTACATCAAACTGATCCGTTAAATATCGGACTGGATACTCTTCCAATTTTAACGAAATTCTATAAAACTCTCCATTAATTTTCCGGTCAACATTTAACGGATGAATCCAATATTTGCGAAGTTATTTTTTTCTTAATTAATGCCAAAAATAACTCAACATGCAACAAAACTTTCTTCTTATACACTCCCATTATTTATTTTAAATACAAAATTACAACTTTTTATTAGATAAAAAAAAATTGCCGAATATAAAAACAAAACATTTAATTTGATATTTGACGTTTGACGTTTTAATTTTTTTTTCTGTTTCTGTTTCTGTTTTTGGTGGGTGTGCAATGTCAAAATTTGAACAGAAAAGTAAAAAAACAAAAAAAGTTTCTGTTTCTGTTTTTGGTGGGATTGGAACTTAACAAAAAGGCCTCAAGTATAGATGAATTTCCACATGTAGTCTTGAAACATCTTTCTTCCAAATATTATAATTAAAGAATATTGCACTATTTTTAATAATATACTGAATAACTATTATCTATTATTATCCAAATAAGCCGAAGACAGCAAAAATATTTGCAATAAAAAACCAAAGAAAGATGCACCATCTTATAGAAACTATCGACCTATAAGTTTACTTCCAGATATTAGTAAACATTTTGAAACTATTGTGAACAATTGTATATTAAAAGAAATTCAAAAAGAAAATCTTTTATCAGAAAATCAATTTGGTTTTCGAACACAACATTCAGCAGTACATGCGATTAATAAGATAACATCTTGATATAAATTGGAATTTAAATAACAATAAGAAATAAGTGCACTGCAGCCTGTTTAATAGATGTTGCAGCAGCCTTTAACTTTAGTATGGTTGAAAGGAATTATATTTAAATTAATGAAACTAGAATTATCGAAGCATCTTTTTTTTATGATCAACATACATGATAAACAATTTTTTGTAACAGATTGTGAGCAACGCCACCTATTAATCATATAGTTAAGTAATCTGACATATCACTTTATTATTTTATTATATATTTGTATTAGTGTATAAGTTTGATGGATGAATAAATCTTCACTTCCGTTTGTTAGTTAGTAATGAAAACACATGTATATGTATTATTTATTATCTCAACTAATCCCTAGAATCATATAACAATTATCAACCTGAGTGAGTTCATCAGATTCTCACCACTGAATCCTAACTCTCACATGGCGCAGTCGGTAATTACTGCAAATATACAAAATGTCTCTTTTACATAATCTATTAGAAACATCCATTGATGAAGATACTTTTAACCAATTTACGCAACTAGCACTCAAAGCTGAAATCACAAGACGAGGACTAGAGTGCGAAGATTCTTCAAAAGCAGGCATAATTGGTGCATTAATTACAAACAACCAATTATTATTAGCTGCTTTGCAAAAAAAAACAAAATTTTGACAATAATACAGCATCATCATCCGCTCAACATAACCCTAATAATTATCAAAATCCTCCAAATAATATCCAACATGTCATTTTAAATCCAGACATAACACTAACAATTTCTCAGTGTAATGGTGAAGATAGCTATTCAACAGAAAATTTTTTAAAGTCGATAGAAAAAATTGCAAGATTAAATCATTGGAATGATGACATCAAGCTAGCATTTGCGAATAGTAAATTGACAGGCGTAGCTAAAAGCTGGCAAAACTACGAAGGTGAAAATATCAATGATTGGACCACTTGGGTCGAAGCACTGAAATTAAAATTTGTTAAAGCTCCAACACTTCGTGAGTGGAATGATCGTCTTACAGCTAGGAATCAACGTCAAAACGAAACGATACTTCAATACATCAGTTGCAAATTGGAGATCATATCTAAACCGCCTAACAATATAGTCATTCCCGTTGAAGAACAAATTACATATTTAATAGAAGGTGTAACCGATGATACCGATCGCAGATTACTTCGTGTAGGTATGCCTGATTCAATTAATAAACTTTTCAACATAGCTCAAAAATTAGATGAAGATACAAAATCAAAATAATGTAATAAAAAACAATTTAAATTTTCAAATGAATATTGTCCTCAAAAAGAAAACAAGAATTTCGTTGAATTATCCAAACATAAGGGAACAAAATACATTTGTCCAAGATGCAAAACAGATTATCATCCAGTTTCCGAATGTCCAATCCAATTCCTTGTTCTATTTGTAACAAAACTGGACATTCATTGAGCTACTGTTCAAAAAAAATACAAACAATTCATCAAAACAAGCAAATTGTGTATTAAAATCAAAATGTAGTAATCGGGGATTACCAATATTTGATGCAACAATTTTCGAAGGTAGAAACATTTCGGCTTTAGTTGATAGTGGTTCAGAACAGTCAATAATTGATAGTCGTTTATGTCGTTTTATTCCAAACGACATAAAAATTAACAAGTTTGAAGGCAAGACCCTCACTCTCATCGAAAATGAATGTAAACCAATAGGACAAAACAATTTATTTGTATGCATTGGTGATATTTCATGTAATTTTGGTCCTGTTGCCATCGTCAACAATACTCCAGTTCCATTAATACTAGGCAGTGATTGGAGAAAATCTACAAACGTTACACTGGTAATTGAATCAAATGGTGATAGCCAATTAATCAAAAAATCAAATGACAATGATGCTATTAAAAAAATTTTCAACGCATGCATTTTTACAAAAAGTGAATCTAATATTCCAATATTAATTCAAAATGAAAAAGATGAACAAATAAAAACACTTTCAAATAATGTACTTCCTCATCACATTCAAAAATTTAAAAGAACCATTGCAAACAATTTAGAAGCATTTAGTACTGCTGATAATGTAATTGGTCATTGTAAAATCGGAGAACATTCAATAGATCTATTAGATGATATTCTAGTTAAAAAGAAACCATATCGATACGGCTTCAAAGATCGTGAATTTATTAATGATACAATAAAAAACTGGCAAAAATTAAATATAGCAAGAGAATCTACATCTGAATATGCTGCTCCGGTAGTTATAGTAATCCAACCGCATCATGAAAGTACACCACGTAGACTTACAATAGATTATTCTGCTTTAAATAAAAAGATGATCAAAGAGAGCTTTCCACCACCGCACATTGATGATGTTATTGACAAATTAGTTGATTCAAATGCTAAAATATTCACAGTCATGGACGTAAAGACAGCTTTTATGACAGTAAGCGTCAAACAAACTGATATAAAAAAACAGCATTCATAACTCAAGACAATATTTACGAATTTATGCGAATGCCATTTGGACTTTCAAATGCTCCTAAAACTATGGAGCGAATTATGAAAGAAACATTTAAAAATTCAAAAAATACCATCACGTACATGGATGATGTTGGTCAATCAGCACCAGACATTGATACAGCACTTAATAATCTTAATGATGCTCTAAATCGTTTAATTAAATCTGGTTTACGAATATCTTTAAAAAAATGTAAATTTTTTAAAGAAGAAATTTTTTTCTTGGGTTACGGAATTTCTGCTACAGGTATTCGTCCAGATCCGTTACGTTTAAATGCAATAGATAGATATACACATTTTAAAACTAAAACAGACGCAAAATCATTTCATGCATTTGCATCTCACCACAGAAAATTCATTAAAGACTTCTCGAAAATTGCTTTACCAATAAGAAACGCATATAACACTACACCTTTCATATGGACAAATGAAGCACCTGCTGCTGTAGAAATATTAAAAATTAAATTAGAATCACCACCAATTTTGTCACATTTTCGTCAAGATTGTTCAACTGAGGTAGAAGTAGATGCATCACTTAGTGGTCTAGGAGCAATATTAATTCAAAATAAAAATAAACAAAAATTTGTAATTGCTTATGCCAGCCATGCCTTAGTAGATACAGAGAAAAATTTACATATTAATCAGATTGAAAGTCTAGCAGTTCACTGCGCCATAACTGAAAAGTTTCATATTTATTTGTATGGCTTATCTTCATTTATAATAACAACTGACAATTGGACCACAGCATGTTTATTGCAAAACGGTAAACATAACAGAAAATTTTCTCGATGGCTAGTTGATCTGCAATCTACAATTATATCGTCTAACATAAAGCTGGTAAACTTAATACTTGTGCTGACTCACTTTCACGAATACCTGAACATACTTTTTCACTTCTAATTTTAAAGTGTAATGACCACATCCAGAATGTTGCCAAATCATTCAAATATTACATAATATGTAATAGTACCAACAAATCTGATACCAAAATAAAAGAAAAATACTTCGTTAAAAACGGTATATTATTATACAAAGATAACAAAAACAATCATCGTATTAAAATACCAAAATCACTTCAAACTGCTGTACTTGAAATGTGTCATGATAATAGTGGTCACATGGATTTTGAAAAAAACATCTTCCAAATTATCACGACGATATTACTGGCCTTCATTTTTTAAAGATTGTAAAGACTATGTATGCAGTTGTCATATTTGTCAACAATTCAACAGTCGAACAACAAAACTAATTGGATTTCTACAACCAAGACAAATTCCAAATCGACCATTCGATGCAGTTTCTCTGGATCACTGTAGTTTTCCGGTGGATTGTAAAGATAACAAAAATATTTTTGTTATAATAGATCATACCACTAGATTCGTGATTGCAAAAGCTTTACCAGATGTAAGTTCAAAACATGTCATTAAATTACTTGAAAATAAAATTTGTTTTATATATGGTCCACCAAAACTTATTGTGTGTGACAATGCCACAGGACTAATTTCTAATTCTGTACAACTTTTTTATGCAAAACACAATATTGGAAACGTTACATCACCACCATATTGGGCCGAATCTAATGGTTTAATCGAGTGAACAGTGTCAACTGTTACATCAATACTTAGAAAATATATTTTTGAAAATGATGTTCATAAATGGTCATACTTTTTACCCGTGATAATACAATATACAATCAATTAATGGTAGCAAACAATCATCAGTTCTACAAACACCATTCTATTTATTACACGGATTTGAATCTAGACTTCGAGACGAAGTATTATTAGGAACGGCAGATGAACATGTTGATAGAAACACACAAATTTTAAATTTAGATCTAAACCGAAAACAATCATTACAACAACTTCAAAAATCACAACAATATCAAAAGCATCACATAGATCCGCATCGACGTGAAATTAACCTAGAAATTGGAAATCTTGTTTTAGCACAAACTCCAGTAAGAACAACTAAACTTTGCCCACAATATGAAAGCGAACCTTTTGAAATATTTAAAATATTGAGTAATAATCTAATTAAAATCCGCAAAATTGATAATTTTGTACAAGAGATCGTAAGAACTGTTCACACATGGTTCACACAGCACAAATAAAAGCATATAGAGAACGTCTAAATGACAATTTAATAAAATTTGACACTAACCCAGTAAACATTGTACAAGATGATTCTTACAATCTGAATGTTCCAGTTAACGAAACTTTCGACAACACTGAATTTGTATCGGACTCGGACACAGAAACGCTAAATGATAATGAATCAGAAAATTATTCTGAACATTCCGAATCATCTGCATTAACACAATATGTATCGAAAAGGACAAGAACTCCTCCAAATGGCTGAAAGATTACAAAATGCATTGACAAGAGTCAAATATTCTGGAGGTCGTGTGAGCAACACCACCTATTAATCATATACTTAAGTAATCTGACATATCACTTTATTATATATTTTATTATATATTTGTATTAGTGTATAAGTTTGATGGATGAATAAATCTTCACTTCCGTTTGTTAGTTAGTAATGAAAACACATGTATATGTATTATTTTTTATCTCAACTAATCCCTAGAATCCTAGAATCATTTGGTGCTTGTTTAGATTTGGCTGGTGCTGAAGCTTTCTTTGCTTGTTTTGTTGCACGTTTCTGTTCTTTAGAAACTTTAATACGAGGGCTGATTGATAATTACGTGGACTGACACAGAAGACACAGTTTTTTTCAGTTTTTTTTTTTTATTTTTCAACGTAGTCACCTTTTAGGACGATACACTTAGTTAGACGATGTTCCAGTTTTTTGATGCCTTCCAAAAAATATGATTTCTCCAACCCTTCAAAATAGCCATTTGTTTCGTCGATGACCTCAGCATTTGACCCAAATCTCTTTCCTGCAAGCCATTTTTTCATATTTGGAAACAGGAAAAAGTCAGAAGGGGCCAAATCTGGAGAATATGGTGGATGAGGAACCAATTCATATCTCAATTCTAATAATTTTGCTGTTGCAATTCCTGATTTGTAAACTGGTGCATTGTCTTGATGAAAAAGAACTTTTTTCTTTGCTAAATGTGGTCGTTTTATTATAATCTCTTCATTCAAACGTTCCAATAATGTTGCATAATATTGTCCTGTGATTGTTTTTCCTTTTTGTAAATAATCGACATGGATTATACCATGAGCATCCCAAAAAACAGTGGCCATAATCTTGCCAGCTGATGGAACTGTTTTTGCCTTCTTTGGAGCCTTTTCACCTGTAGAAATCCACTGTTTTGATTGTTCTTTTGTCTCTGGTGTGTAGTAGTGTATCCATGTTTCATCAACGGTTATGAATCGACGCCAAAAATCGACTGGATTACGTTGTAATAACTCCAAAACTTGCTTTGATGTTGTCACACGATTGCGTTTTTGATCAATTGTAAGCAAACGCGGCACCCATCTTGCAGTTACCTTTTTCATATCCAAATATTGATGTAAAATATTAAAAACACGTTCCGATGAGATGTTCACGATGTCAACAATTTCCCGCAATTTCACTCTTCGGTCATCTAGTACGATATCATGGATTTTATCGACCATTTCTGGAGTAGTCACTTCATTTGGACGCCCAGAACGTTGTTCATCAATTGTGCTGGTACGGCCACTTTTAAACTCAGCAAACCACTTGCAAACCATTGATTTCGAAGGTGCAGATTCACCATAATATTTATCCAACTTTTCTTTAGTTTCCTTTGCTGTTTTCTGCCTCAAAAAATAATGTTTTATCAACACACGAAATTCGTTTTTATCCATTTTTAAAAATTCACTGAGATTGACTTACTTAAACGACTGTTACATGGAAAGTATACAAGATATCGACTTTAAATTTTATACATAGCCTAGTAAATGATTTTAGAGGTAAAAAATACTTACTTTATACCTGTGCATTACCTGAATCACAGGTAGTCCACGTAATTATCAATCAGCCCTTAGCTTGTTCCCGTTGGGCTTTACGTACTTCTGAAGGTAGAAAATGGACTATTACAAGAAACAATATTAGCACCAAATTTATGTTAAATATATATAAATGATGTATTTAAATTAGATTCATTTAGAGAACCCGAAAATAATGGAATAGCTTTTGCAGATGATTTAGCTACATATTTATATTCAAGAGGAAAAGGACCAACAGTGGCCCTATTCCGGTAATTCCCAGGGAATTAGGAATTGGGAGTTTTTAACTTATTCGCGCAGTTTGGAATTATTTTTTCCCAAAGTGTATTCCGGCGACCGGGAAAAAATGTTTCATGGGAAACTTTAATTCCCAATTCGCGCAGTTTAACTTTGAAAAACTCCATAGCTATTTTGAAAAGGTAAATAATTGCATTAAAAGGAATAAAGATTTTTCTATATTTATATACAATTATATTTCGTAAAATATTTTTTTCAATATTCTACAATTATTAAATATTATTATTACAACTTTTTTTTAAAAAATTGTAAAATATTTCACGAAATATAATGTTTTTAAAAAAATGTTATAATGTTAATAGATTTGTATAAAATTATAATCATATTTAATTCTATTCTATAACAATGTATATATAATAATAACCAAAACTTTAATTTATAAACAACTTTGACAAAAAATATAAACATCAACATTTGCTTAAGTACGTTTTACACTATACAAAGTAAAGTAAAGATTAAACATTTTTGAAACTACATTTTAGGTGGAAAATACTTCAATTTTTCCCACAAAAATTAACATTGTACTTTGGAATAAATATTTAATGAAGTTTTGTGACTAAGATGTCTTAAATTTTACTTTTTTAGTTAATTTTGAAAACTGAATTTTCTTAATTTAACATGGTGTAAACGCACATAATATGTATTTGACAGGAATTAATTCCTTTGCCTGCCGGAATAAACTTTTGGGAAATAGGAACAAAAAATAGGAACAAAAAATTTTTGTAAATAATCGACATGGATTATACCATGAGCATCCCAAAAAACAGTGGCCATAATCTTGCCAGCTGATGGAACTGTTTTTGCCTTCTTTGGAGCCTTTTCACCTGTAGAAATCCACTGTTTTGATTGTTCTTTTGTCTCTGGTGTGTAGTAGTGTATCCATGTTTCATCAACGGTTATGAATCGACGCCAAAAATCGACTGGATTACGTTGTAATAACTCCAAAACTTGCTTTGATGTTGTCACACGATTGCGCTTTTGATCAATTGTAAGCAAACGCGGCACCCATCTTGCAGTTACCTTTTTCATATCCAAATATTGATGTAAAATATTAAAAACACGTTCCGATGAGATGTTCACGATGTCAACAATTTCCCGCAATTTCACTCTTCGGTCATCTAGTACGATATCATGGATTTTATCGACCATTTCTGGAGTAGTCACTTCATTTGGACGCCCAGAACGTTGTTCATCAATTGTGCTGGTACGGCCACTTTTAAACTCAGCAAACCACTTGCAAACCATTGATTTCGAAGGTGCAGATTCACCATAATATTTATCCAACTTTTCTTTAGTTTCCTTTGCTGTTTTCTGCCTCAAAAAATAATGTTTTATCAACACACGAAATTCGTTTTTATCCATTTTTAAAAATTCACTGAGATTGACTTACTTAAACGACTGTTACATGGAAAGTATACAAGATATCGACTTTAAATTTTATACATAGTCTAGTAAATGATTTTAGAGGTAAAAAATACTTACTTTATACCTGTGCATTACCTGAATCACAGGTAGTCCACGTAATTATCAATCAGCCCTTAGCTTGTTCCCGTTGGGCTTTACGTACTTCTGAAGGTAGAAAATGGACTATTACAAGAAACAATATTAGCACCAAATTTATGTTAAATATATATAAATGATGTATTTAAATTAGATTCATTTAGAGAACCCGAAAATAATGGAATAGCTTTTGCAGATGATTTAGCTACATATTTATATTCAAGAGGAAAAGGACCAACAGTGGCCCTATTCCGGTAATTCCCAGGGAATTAGGAATTGGGAGTTTTTAACTTATTCGCGCAGTTTGGAATTATTTTTTCCCAAAGTGTATTCCGGCGACCGGGAAAAAATGTTTCATGGGAAACTTTAATTCCCAATTCGCGCAGTTTAACTTTGAAAAACTCCATAGCTATTTTGAAAAGGTAAATAATTGCATTAAAAGGAATAAAGATTTTTCTATATTTATATACAATTATATTTCGTAAAATATTTTTTTCAATATTCTACAATTATTAAATATTATTATTACAACTTTTTTTTAAAAAATTGTAAAATATTTCACGAAATATAATGTTTTTAAAAAAATGTTATAATGTTAATAGATTTGTATAAAATTATAATCATATTTAATTCTATTCTATAACAATGTATATATAATAATAACCAAAACTTTAATTTATAAACAACTTTGACAAAAAATATAAACATCAACATTTGCTTAAGTACGTTTTACACTATACAAAGTAAAGTAAAGATTAAACATTTTTGAAACTACATTTTAGGTGGAAAATACTTCAATTTTTCCCACAAAAATTAACATTGTACTTTGGAATAAATATTTAATGAAGTTTTGTGACTAAGATGTCTTAAATTTTACTTTTTTAGTTAATTTTGAAAACTGAATTTTCTTAATTTAACATGGTGTAAACGCACATAATATGTATTTGACAGGAATTAATTCCTTTGCCTGCCGGAATAAACTTTTGGGAAATAGGAACAAAAAATCAGGAAAAATATTTCGAGGAGATTTCTAATTCCTAATTCCCGCAATTCCCTGGGAATTACCGGAATAGGGCCACAGATATACAACAAAAATTACAACATTGTTTTAATAGCGTTATGGTGGAGATAGTCTCAACATACGCAACGACAACGCGCTACAGCGCAACATTCACAACGGCGTAACAGATAATCTCAAAGTTAAGTTATTGCGTAAATGACATAACACAGCTGATTTTATATTATTGAAAAAATTTAATAATTATTTTTATCATCAAATGACGACATTATACTTTAAAACTTATTATTAAAATTATTATTATTAAAATTATTAAAATTTATTATTAAATAATTACTTATTATTAAAATTTGTAGCATCATCAATTTTTGAAATTATTTGTTAATGAAATTAGTTGTCAAATTCCTGCGTTGACAACTTTACGCGCGTTGAAAGTTCAATTTTTCGAACTTCTGCGTTTGCGTTGTGAATGTTTGCGTTGAGATTAACTAGTCCCATACATTTTATATAGGTTGAATATTTTTCTGACAGTGCGATGTGGCGTGTTGTCGTTGCGTATGTTGAGACTATCTCTGGGGTCCTGTGTATATACTGTCCTGTGTCAATTTTAAAATTAGTGAATAATGGTTTATTTAATTCTAAAATTTAATATGGAATAAGCTGCTGGGGTGGTACATATATTAATAAAATTGAACCGTTGTTAATCAAGCAAAACCATGCTGCTCGTATTATTTGTAAAGTCAGTCGAAGAGTTTTGATTTATTTAAAGGAGT
>OY987255.1:44461697-44590574 GCA_963920725.1 Rhamphomyia laevipes | reverse complement strand
TTTAAGAAATTATTACAATAATATTCAATAAATTGAAAATAACTCAAATATTTGTAATATATATTATCCAAATGAAATTTTTCAAAAACACGTTAATATTCTGTGTCGACCGATACGTCAATAGTAAATGATATAAATTCCAACAATATTAGATATGATATCAATATAAATAAAAAAGATGTAAAACTAAGATCAGTAGCAGGTAAAAAAATATGGTCGTTACAAGAGAATGTATAATACTAATAAAAGAATAGAATTCAGTTTTCATTCTTTTTTATTTTAGTAAATTTTGTTGTTAAGTTTAGTATTGTAGGTTAATAATTTAAATTGGCTTTTAAAAACAAATGTTCCAAGTAAATAAAAATATTATGAAATTAGAATTAAAGATTAAAACATATATTAAAAACAAATTAGAAAAATTGAAAAATCACTTAAGGTGAGAAATTTTTTTTTTATGGTGTTCAAATAAGGGCCATTAAAAATTAAATTAGAAAAAAAATTATATAAAAATTCTATTAGCTTCATATAGAATAAAAAAATGTTACATTTTGTACAAATAAAAACATAACCAAAGCACTATTCAAATTCAAAAAAATACAAATATGTTTTTATAGTATAAATAAATAAACATAAAGAAAAGTAAATGTAATGCATTGAACTTTAATGACACATTTAATAATATGCATAAAAAATCAGTTTAGCAACAAATAATAAAATACGGGTTACAATAATGCGTAATAAGCATTATTGCCCAAAACAATAATAAGTAAATACACTCACCTGTTTGTAGTTGTTGCACAACACTTCCTTTTAACAAATCAATCAATAATTTATAAAGCTCTGATGAAGCAATAAGAAACATAAATTGGATGAATTTTTGGTTTTACTTGGAGTTTAATTCTGACACTGGTTCTGTACAGGAATTGCCTCAAAAGTAGTAGAAAAGAATTTCAAAGTTTTATTTAAAACCAATCAAGTCTACTATACAGACATTGCCTTAGTATAAACCAGATAAACCATACCAGTAGACGATCACAGGCTGAGTGCAAATAAGATTGCACTGCATAAATAAACGCAATAAAAATAACAAACACAACATTAATAATCAGTATGTATTTCCAAATCTCTTAGGGCATTCTGTAGATGACGATTATAGGATTATAGAGCGTTGTTAATTAAAGCCTGACTATAATATCTTAAAATAAGTTTAAATTACGCGGCAAATGTACAACTTGTGTATTATTATTTAAGCTTATCTTTAATTTTTTATATTTACAAAATAGTTTTTTATAAAAAAATAAATACTTTTTCATTAAATATTACAGATTTCCTATTCTTGATATAAACTTTAAAAAATATGCCAGAAAAGGGAACAACATAGGCAAATTTAGATTGTCTTAATCTTACTTTTTATGTTGTAGCATAAAAGGCATATTCAATGCTGGCTTCACTTTTAAGATTTGAGATGCTATCTATATATCAAACAATTAGGAAATTTATATGGAAGGAGCATAAATAATGTTCCATCTCTTTTTAACATATAGTAAATTGCATATATCAAAAAATTTGTTTATGAAGCTGCGAACAAAGTACATCTCTTTCTTCAGCTCACCAACCTGTCAAAATTAAATGTGTTTAAAATCAAAGTGTCAAATCAAATTGTGTTGAGTTTAAGAGTGGTTGTTTTGTGTTCTTGTGTTCCAAAAAAATAATAAATAAAATAGTGAATAAAAAACATTTATTATCAAAGTAATTAATTACTAAAGATTATAAAGAATTTAATTATGAACAAAAAAGCGAAATTAAGTGAAGTAAAAAAGATTTACATCGTTTCAAACTGCGAATCCATATTAATATTGAAAATAAGTTTTCTTTGCACAGGTAAGTTATTTACATTAATTTTTTAATCGTTTTCACAATATAATAAATAAATTTAATTAAATATTGTGAAAAATTTAATAAAATTGGTGTTTTTATTTGATAATTTTAATTTTTAATTTTATTGAATATATTGTTTGACAAGCAATAATATCAGCTGATCATTTGTATGTCAGGGTGGGCTCTTTTTATGATTTACTCTATTATTATTTTTTTTTTTTTTTAAAGATTTCCAAAGGTTTTTTTGTTAAAAGAAAAATGGATTAAAGTTATTTATGTTTGTGTACATTCGCAATATTACACAAAACCGTAAAATTTGTTCTAGACATTTTGAAAAAAAGCATATAAAAAATTGGTGCAAAGAATTTTTTAACACATGACGCCTTTCCAATTTGTAACGTTACGTAAGTATATGACGTAATTTTTAAATATATTCACTTATTTATATTTTATTTTGATTTTCAGGAATCAAATTATTTCGTCAAAAATATAAACATTGTATTGTTACAAAACATATATTTCGGGTTTTGTCGCGTATAAATTAAAAAATAAATTGAAATGTATCTCTGCACTGTTAGCATCGGACACTGATTACGACTTTGAATATACTTTAATTGGGTATAAAATCAAAGGTGCATTGCGCTTTCCATATAATTAATTTAAATGGAAAAATTTAGTTATTTCCTAGCCTCCATACTTTTTTAATGAACATCATTACAACGTTATCTGGTACCCCTAATTAGCAGATTGAATGAAATATGAAATAAATATAGAAAACTATTTCGCGCTTTACAACAAATAAATTTTTACAATACATACATACAAATTCTATTATTTTATATAAATTTATATAAATTAGGGGTACCTTGCCAGATAACTCGTAGTTAGTTAGTAATATTTTGCATAATATATTACATAATATTTACATAAATAGTGATGGCATTTTCAGTTTTTCATATGAAATATCAGATATGTTTGTTTTATATTACCAAAATTAATAATTTTTGCAGATTCATTTCATACTCTGCCCAATAAGGGTTTTAATTTGATACTACAAACGAGACCTTACACCTTACCCTCTTCACCTAAGTAATCCCATACAATTTCAGGGTCCTATGTAGTCACATAGAGTGCCGACCTCAACAAGCGAAGTCGATTTTTTTTACTTCAAAGTCCGTCACAAAACACTCCTAATTGATTCCATAAAAACTTAAAATTCTAAAATATGAAAATTAAATTTTTCAAAAATAATATGAAAAATTTGGCCTTGAAAATTTCTTGTGAAAAAAAAAAACAAAACAAAAAATGCAAGAAGAAACAATATAGGTTAAAGACGCATATATATTTCTTTCCTCTTTCTCAACATGTTTTTTATCCCTTACTATCATCATTCATTTATTTTCTAAACATATATAATAACGAAAAAAATTTACCGAAAATAAAAAATATTTTGTGTTAAAAAGCACATCGAATTATCTAATATCAAAACCATATATATAATAATTATTCTTCTCAAACCATATTTATTACAAAGCTGTTTTTTTGGCTAAAGCCCCTCGCCAGTTTTTAGCGAAAAATAATGTAAAAATATATTACTGTCCATCTTGATATTAGAGCGTCTTTGTTTTTATTCAATTATTTTTGAATGCATCGAACAATAAGTTCCGACTTCTATCATTAGAAATTCTTCTTCATCACCTCCTTGGTACAATAAGGAACTTCGTACCTTAAGGAATAATAGAAATAAATTATGGCGTAGTATTTTGTTAAATAAATGTGATTTTGTTTTTGCGGCATATCTTAACGTATCAAATGAATTCTCTGAGTTATCTAAATGTCTTTATGTCAACTACTTAAGTCAAATGCAATTTGATATTATTTCAGACCCGAAAAATTTCTGGAAATTTCTTAATTGTAAAAGGAAATGTGACGGTTATCCATCAACGTTGAAATGCGGAAATCATTCATTAAACGATCCTAAAGTTGTGTCAAATTTCTTTGCGGATTTTTTCAAACAAGCATTTACTGATAATGATTTTATACCTGACCAAAACTACTTCTCTTACTTAAATAATTACGCTCAGACCTCTCTAGTTTCTGTAAATATTAATTTAGATAGTGTTGTCGAAAAAATTGGTAAATTGATAGATGATTACTCATCTGGTACTGATGGACTGCTTACCACAATTCTAAAGAATTATATTGGTAGCCTGGCGCAGCCTCTTACAACGGTTTTTCAAAGATCTCTGGCTCTGGGGATTTTTCCAAGTTTCTGGAAGGATTCATTTATTATCCCCGTTCATAAAAAGGGCTGCAAAGCGGAAATTAGTAACTATAGGCCAATTGCTAAGCTATCATGCATTCCTAATTTTTTTGAGAGTATTGTTTATGATAACCTCTACTTTCACTGTAAATTCTTGATTTCACCAAAACAACACGGGTTTTTGAAAGGCAGATCGACGACTACCAATTTAACTGAATTTGTTTCTAGTAGTCTGAATGCGTTGGAGGATGGTCATGATGTTGATGCAATTACTACTGATTTTAGTAAAGGATTCGATAAACTTTCGCACAGTGTTATTTTGTTTAAATTTCTAGCTCTTGGTTTTCCACAATCTGTTTTGTGCTGGTTGAAATCTTATTTAAATAATCGTCAGTACAGGGTCTTGTTTAGGTCCGTTCCGTCCAATATTTTTATGGCCAAAGCTGGTGTACCTCAGGGTAGTCATCTTGGCCCATTAATTTTTAATTTATCTATTAATGATGTTGCCTTAATTATTAAACAATCAGAAAGTAATATCTATGCTGACGACATGAAAATTTCTAAACTCATTTTTTCTCCCTTTCATAGTTACGTCCTTCAGGATGACTTAAATAAGTTTACGCTCTGGTGCTCTAAGAACCATCTGGAGCTTAACGTTAATAAATGCTAAGTTTTACGTTTTCTCGTAAATGCATACGTCAACCACCACGTTATTATTATCTAAACGGAGAACTGGTTCCTAGAGTTGGGGCTATTCGGGATTTAGGTGTTCTTTGTAATAGTGAATTAAACTTTCACTCACATTTTGATAATTTAGTTAGTAGGGCTAACTCTATGCTAGGTTTTGTTAAATGTTGGTCAAAAGAGTTTTCTCACCCTTATGTCACTAGGACGCTTTATATGACGTTTGTTAGACCAATTCTTGAATATGCCTGCCAGGTCTGGTCTCCATATCAACAGGTACATATCCAAAGGATTGAATCGGTCCAGCGTAAATTTGTAAGGTTTGCTCTTCGTGGGCTTCCTTGGGTCGATTCATACAACTTACCGCCATATGTAGTTCGCCTCAAACTTATTGATCTTCAAACTCTAGAAATACTATGTCAGGAAATAGCTGACATAGTATCGTATGAGTTTTAATATTAATGTACGTTCACTGAGATCTATAGCGCTGTTTAAGTTACAATTTCATCGTACCGATTAAGGGAAAAACGAGCCTATTACCAGAATGCTTCGTGCAGTTAATAATAGTGCTGACAAGTTTGATTTTAACTATAGCAAACTTCAACTTAAAAAGTCATTAAAGAGTGAATGAGCTACTTGTGTATATTTTTTGTATTTTATGTAAATTTATATTTGTATTAATAACTTGTCAAGTGGTTTTTGCATGATTTATGACTAACTGCTTTTAGCATACTTTAATTTTATTTTTTTTATTTTTTTATTTCTTCGAATTAACAGGCGACAGCAGAAGGAAAGTAATGTTCTTTTCAGAACTGTGAAGCCTAAAGCTAGTGGTAACTTGTTAATTACGTATTTATGTATTTGTCTTATATGTGTTATATGAAAATCTATATTATATGTTTACTTAAATCGTAAATATGTATATGTTATTTTTATGTTTAAAATAAAAAGATAAATATATAGAAAACATATAGATTTCCGATTTCATGAATTTCGATTTTTATAACAAACTGCTATTTGCATTCGCATGATTTGTTTATATATTTAATTGATAATTTTTAAAGCCTCAATGGGTGACAGTGGAGGGAAGTAGTAGCGTTCTTCTTAAATCGATGAAGCCTGAAGCTAGTGGTAACCTTTTTAATTTGTTTGTTTTTATACATTTATTTTATATTTATTTTGACGAATGGTTTTTTCATGATTTTTGATTATTACAAACTGCTAATTGCAATCTAGCACGCTTTTTTTATTTTTTATTTTATATTTTTATTTTAAATTTTTAAGCCCCAAATTATCAGATGACAGCGGAGGGAAGTAGTAGCATTCTTTACAGATTTGCGAAGCCTAAAGCTAGTGGTAACTTGTTAATTTGTTTGGTTTTTGACGCTGGTACGCTATTTCAGTTCTTCCTTAGCGAATTATTTTTATTTTTATATATTTATAGTTTTAGAACTACTTTAGTTCTAACAATTTTACTTTTTTTTTAATTTTTAATGATTTGAATTAGCAGGTGACGACATAGGGAAGTAGTAGCTTTTTTCAGAATTGTGAAGCCCTATGTAAGTGGTAGCTTGTTAATTCAAATTTTAATGTTTTGTTGCTTTAATTTTTATATATCTATTTTTATTTTATTTATTTAATTTATTTAACTGCTTGTATTAAGCAGTAAGTGTCTAATCTAGTCTAATCTAGTGCTTTGTTTTCGGTGGTGGAAACATCAGAACTTAATCCATTGCGGATAGTAAAATATTTCTCAGCATGTGAGAAAGTGCAAGAAATCAAGCTTAAGGATAAAAAGATAATTTCTTTCTATATATATGTTTTTCTTTAACATAAAATACTAATATTATCTCTCCTTATGCTTGTTTTCGCTGATCCAAACAAATTATCGATCACTTTTTATAATATAAACAATATAAAAATTCTACAGTTTCTGCTATAACTTAAAATATTTGACCGACTAAAAAGTATGAAATAAAAAATAAATAAAAAAAACATTTTTTTAAAAATACTTTCCTTTATAAATAGTAATATGCGACTAAAAACTAATAAATAAGAATACTAAAACTATATAATCTTACATTCTTGTATCTAGAGTTTCAGTAATGGTCAATTGTAGTAGGGTTAACTACAAAACGTACTAAATTAGGGGGTCAAAGGAGGAAGGATTGTCGGCTAGTTTACTATGCAAACAATTTTTCCTCAATTCCTACTCTTACCTCCCCGTGGTGGCTCCTGGAAACCTGGCACACCTAGTGGAACGGTTGGTTTGATGTCAAACGTGAATCTAGGTCAGGTTACTAACGAGAGAGGTAGGAAAATCCTGCATCCTAAACTGGTAGCCAGTCAGCATGCAGGTAGGCATCTGTTCCCCATTTTAGGGGCGGCCTTTTTATTCATACCTGGCGGCAGGTATAAAACGCAAACAAAATTTAAAAAAAACGAATGAGTACCACAAAAGATTTAAACCGGTTATGGATATCTAACCAAACGTCGGCAGTTATTGCGCCTATCGGCGGCCCTCCACTCTTCAAGGGGAGGTCGCCAGCAAAACCAACGATCAAACAGACCACGGCTAACTCTAAAGGCAAACGAGATGATAAAATGAAAAAAGCCAACTATCCGGCCAGTACCACAAAGCTTTATTCGAGTGGCACATACAGGAAATGGCTAACCATATGGATCAAAGAGGGGAAGTCCAAAGAAGAGGCATACTCCCTTCTTAGGGAAAAAAGGCAGTTCAGAATCAGCCTTCAACTTCTGACAGCGTAACCATTCAGAATGAACCCCTGAATAAAAAGCGCAATAGGTCAGAAGAAGATGAGCTCTCTGCTGCAAAGAAGACTAAAGTCAAATGCGATAGCCAGTGCTTCCGGTAAGCGGCATGGCCAGCAATGAAATTGACGACAGATTAAAGATTGCCATAATAGATAAAGTCCATCCTGAAGAAAAGATTCTTTTGGAAAACCAAAAGATCCTAAAGGAAAAAATTGAATTTTGGCAAATAACTGCTCTGACGACTGACCCAGATGGCTTTATACCACGCTTTGAGTGGAGCCAAATTTCTGGCGATGTATTCAGAATTACTTGGCAAAATTCTGAAACAGTAGAATTTGTAAAGAAGATGGTTCAACAAGATGGTAAACTGTGGCAAGATTCAGACCTCCAAGTTGTTGGCAAAAACGAGGTACCTAGGCTCAACAAGGCGTTTTTATGGCTCCCTGAAGAATCTAGGCAACCCCAGGAAGTTCTTAAGTATGTTAACCTTCTTAATAAGGATCTAAACTTAAGAACACAATCCTGGACAGTTTACCATCGGGAAATGAAAGTAGAAGGTCAACTTCTGGTATTGGGAATTCCAAACGAGTCTCTGGTGACTCTCAAAAAGGTCTCTGGATGGATTTACTATCTATCCAGGAAGATCCAAATGACTTTCCCTTTAACAGATGACAAAAAAGAAGAAGAAGTTTTTGAAGCTACCAATCCAAGCAAAGCTGATGGTGATCTAGATTCTTTGCTTGGGGCGGTTAATAATTTAGGAATGTTAGGGTCCGAAGTTGGTACAGACCTCAACAGTTTATCTGATGCCTAAACCAGTGAAGACTTTAACATTACGGCTATTTTTACAGGTGCAGTAGAGTCACATGAAGACACTACGACAGATGCAGCACAGGGCGGAGGAAATAAGCATGAAAATTATACAAGCTAACCTTCACCGCAGCTGTGTAGCTACGAATAAATTAAAAGACCACCTTCTTGAAGGAAAAGCAGATGTTGCACTAATACAAGAACCCTGGACCAAAGATGACAAGATTCTTGGTTGGAGTGCAAGTGACTTTCAATTATTCTTCGACATAGGTACAGGTAGACCACGAGCTTGTATAGTCGCTAGAAAAGGTTTTAAATTGATTTTTATTCCACAGATAAGTAGTAAGGACAACGTTGCAGTCCTGTGGAATCCCAGGGATGGGATACACTCCGCAGTAAAAATGTTAGCATCTTGCTACTTACCGTACGACTCATCATATCCACCACCATCAACGGATATGAAGAAAATAGTGGAATACTCAAAATCAAAGAACAAACAGCTGGTTCCGACTCCAATGCTCATCATAAAGTTTGGGGAAGCACGGATTGTAATGAAAGGGGTAAGTCACTTCTAGAATTTTTACTTAGTAGTGAATTGTATATTGTAAATAAAGGTAATAAACCAACCTTTATTAACAAACTTAGAAAACAAGTAATTGACCTAACCTTGGCCACAAAGAATATCCATGATAGAATTCTAAATTGGCAAGTCTCGGACGAGCCATCCTTTTCGGCTCATGCGTGGATATGCTTTGAATTAGGATCAGTCCCATACTAAAATATTGACTTCAGAAATCCTTCCAAAACAAACTGGCAACAGTATAAGGAAGAGTTAAACGATAGGTTACATAATTTTTCCCCTGTGGAAAATCTTAATCGGGTTACAGATATTGAATTAGAAGTCGGAAACCTAACAGCCTCACTTAGAGGAGCTTTTGAGACAGCATGTCCAAAAAAGCAAGATAGGAACAATAGGAAACAAGTCTGGATAACGGGTCCAATCCTAAACTTTAGAAAGGAGGTTAGGAGACTCTTTAACAGAGCAAAAAATTACAATTCAGTTGATAACTGGGACAAATACAAATCTGCTCTACGTGAGTACAAACTTCTTTGTAGAAAAGCCCAGAGAGAATCATGGAAAAATTTCACTGAACAAATCAAAAATGTTTCAGAAGGTGCTAGATTAAAGAATATTCTCTCAAAAACGCATACACAACCAGAACTTCTGGAATATGATGACGGTAGGAAAAGTGACTCACCTGAAGAATCACTTGCAATTCTACTCGAATCTAAGTTTCCAGGATGCCTGGACAATTCGCGTAGCGAGAATCGTGACTCACTTTCAAGGGATTATAGACAATCCACATTGAATGCGGCTAAACTATTCACACGTGAAAAGGTTAGCTGGGCAATTAAGTCCTTCAAACCATTTAAATCACCAGGTATAGATAATATTTACCCAGCCCTCCTGCAATACGCGAATGTAGCACTAATAGACAGATTGTGTAAAATTTACACCGCATGTCTGGACCTGAGCTACATTCTGTAACCCCCCATTTAAATGGTTTTCCATTTAAATTTTGTGGTACAATATTTGTAAGGGAGAATTTGTAAAAGTTTGGTGATTTAATTTTTTTATATTTTATTAAACTAAAATTGGGCGCCAAGTTCGATCACCAACCGCGACGGAACTTCACCAAACCTTTGATAACATGGTATTACTCGGTTCCTCCTTCTCAGCTGGGCTTTAAGCTCTAGGTTGGGCGTGGGCTTGAGTAATACCAACATAAAAAAATTTTACTACAAACATTATAAATATAACAAAAAAAACATTAACTCATAACGACGAAGGGTGTGCGTGTGTGTGTGTGTGTATGTGAGATTGGCATCCTTCTCAACTAATTTATCCAATCATTATACATATATCCTTTTAGGTGGTAATTGTTTTTAAAATTTTTGGACATGAAGGAGTATGTTAAGATAAATAAATAATTATAAAAATTATAATAAATGTTATTTTATTTAATATATAATATTTTTATTTATATGTAAAAATTAACAAAAAAATTAATAAAAAAAAAAAGGTCATTTCAATGACAAAATATTCAAAAAAATTTACTCTAACAAAAAAAACTTTACTCTACTGAAAAAAAATATGCTACGTTACGTTAAATGGAAAAAAAATCTAATTTAAATTAAAATACCATAATAAATAAATTACCTGGTTTGAGCTGGTCCAGTTGCAACAGGATTGCTAATAGAATTTAAAAAAATTATGGTTTACACAAAAAAAATACTTTACAAAAAAAATTAATACAAAAACAAAAAAAAATCGATCTTCTCCTTCAATTGTCCTTAGTAATTTTTCCCGGTGTTGCGTCATCTCATCGTGATCAGGTGATGTTAACTTTCTTAGCTTTGCATAATTTTTTTTTTTTTTATGCTAAGCTCTATGTAATTTTTGGTTATAATTGGATTTTATTCCAATTTTTAATTATCTTATAGATTAGTATTGTATAATCTGGTTTTCATATATTATAAATTATACAATCACTAGTCATAAAGTTTCTTTTATAAATTATATTGAATTTTTCGGTGCGGATTTTTTTTTAAATAGTTTATCATAATATATAATAAGAACACTTTTATTTTAATCCCTGATACAATTTAGTTTCTATATTTCTTTTTTTTTTTATTTTATTGTACCGTCACTATATTTTTAATTTCATTTTTTTTTTTTTTTTTTTTTTTAAATTGTTCAATGACATTTAAATTTAATTTATTTTACTAATGAACAAGATAATATTTTCTTTTCATTTTTAAATTTTAAATTTAAGTTAAAAAAAAACTAACTATTAAATTTATTTTACTACTTCATTTTTAAGTTCTTTACCGAACTTCTGCTCTACACCGATCCCAAAATTCAATTCCCTTGATCAACATCTGGTTTCTCACTATCATCCTAAATCATACCACCTTTAACCTTTTTTCCTCCTTCAAATTTCTAAATTTCCTATTTATATAATTTCCCTCAGTCTTACCTATTTTGAATTTTCACCTACACCCAAAATCCATAATTAATAAATATAACTAACATTAAACTACATTACCTACACGCTACATTTTACAGACTGTTAACTTTAAATAACATATACAGAACAATAACAGCGTTTCTTTTTACTGGAATAGTTAATTTTGTAAAAATTTACAAAACTAAAATTCTTTTATTCCAGTATATTTTTTCTAATGCATTGTTCTGACCATATGGTTTTCAAAACGTCAATATTAATTTATTCGGAGACGGCAATAAATATAATATTATAAATTTTAATTTGAATAATTAATAAATTTAACGTATTTAAATAGTGAAGTGAGTAAAATCAGTGAAAAATAAGGAAATTCATAAATTAATTTTATGTAAATGTTAATTTTGGTGTTGTGATAAATATTAAACATAAGTTACAATTAACTAATATTTGTATAAACAAAAATCAGTGTCAACATATCTTTTGTATATATATATTTAAATAAATAAATATATAACATAAATATTAGGAAACATAAGGATTACCTAGGATAACATAAGGATTACGCCACAGGAAGAAGCAACAAAATTTCCGGTTACAAAAACTGGTTCGACGCAGACAAATGGTTGAGAACGAAGCAGAACAATTAGGAAATTATTTTGATGTATAATTATATTTGTTTTGTTTTTAATAGAATTTATTTTTATTTCAGCTATATACATATTAAAATTTAGCTATGACTTTAAATCTTTAGCATGTCTTCGAACTATAAGTTTACTCGTTTCATCTTGAACGTCATAACAAGAACGACCCACGACCTTGATAATTGTGCATTTTATAAATTTCGGTGCTAATTTGGCACTAATAAATTTAGATTGGTCACTTAAAATGGTATTACGTCGATAAACTATTTGACCAGGTAAGTATTTAATTTCTTTTGAACGTAAATTATAGATTTTTTCATGTTTATTTTGTGCTTTTTGTAGGTTTTTAATCACCATATCCTGAATTTCTTGTCGTTTAGCATTTTGATCATGTACACGAACATTACCATCACTTAAAGCTTGAAGTTGTTTTAACAAATCATACGAAGAACCGTGAGATATCATATGATAGCCGAATGTTAAATAATAAGGTGAAAAACCTGTTGAATCGTGTATAACATTAATGTTTATCCCAACTTCTATGATTTGCAGCTGATTTTAAATAAGCACGAATAGACGATAACAAAGTACGATTTACACGCTCAGATTGATTTACTTGTGGACTATACAGAGCTGAAAGAAATTGCCGTATCTGATAAGTTTCTAAAAGACATTTAAATTTTTTCGATACAAATTGTGAACCATTATCAGACAGTAATATTTCTGGAACACCAAATAACAGAAAAACTTCATTTTCTAAAAATGAAATGATTGGTCCTACCGTTGCTTGACGCAAAGGCTTCAACAACACAAATTTTGTAAAGGTATCTAATACAATTAATATAAAAGTATTACCTTTCGACGATCTTGGGTATGGCCCTAACAAATCAACACATATTTTCTGCCATGGACGTACAGGAATATTTGGTTTACCCATAGGTGGACGAAGACAACGATTAGAAGGTTTACACGTTTTACAAATTTCACAGTTGGTAACATAATTTGAAATATCAGCTGACATTCTAGGCCAATAATAAAATCTTTTAATTTTTTCAGTTGTTTTTTCAACATCTAAATGAGCTGAAACAGGATCATCATGGGCATCTTTAATAATTTTATTAACCAATGAACGCGGTACCCATAAACACCATTCAACATCGCTATCAGGACGTCGATAACCTACTCTTTTATATATTTTATTATCTACAACTTTTAAATCAGGTAAATTAATATTGTTTTTATTTATAATTTCTATCTGGTCTAGATAATCTTTATCTAAAAATGCAGTATTTGCTAAATCTAATGCTTCAATTTTCAATACTATACTTTCAATATCACCTCTAGATAAAGTATCTGCAACAATATTTTCTTTACCCTTCCTATGTTCAATAGTAAAATTAAACGATTGAAGTTTTAAACTCCACCTAGCTAATTTCCCTGACAAATATTTAGTTTTCATTAACCATTTTAAACTAGAATGGTCTGTTATTACCACAAAATGTGCACCTTCTACATAAGGACGAAACTTCATAACACTAAGGACAACAGCTAAACATTCTTGATGAGTAACACTATAATTTTTCTGCGCAGGATTTAATTTTTGCGACATATATGCTACAGGATGTTCTCTACCTTCCTCATCTTTTTGAAACAAAACACCACCTACACCATATTGACTAGCATCACATTGAATATAAAAAGTTTTATTGAAATCAGGATTAGCTAAAATCGGAGCTTCAGTTAATAATTTCTTTATTTCACTAAACGATTTTTCAGCTAAATCTGTCCATTTATCTTTATTATTTTTAGCTAATAAATCAGAAATAGGTGCAGTCACATTAGCAAAATTAGGAATCATCCACCTATACCATCCTACCATTCCAAGAAAACGACGAATTTGACGGACCGACTTTGGACGTGGAAAATCATTTATGGCATCTACTTTCATCGGATCTACTTTTATACCTTCTTCCGAGATTACATGCCCTAAATATTTAGTTTGATTTTGGCAAAATCGACTTTTATCTAAATTAATAGATAAATTTGCATCTTTTAAACATTTTGCAACCGCTTTTAATGTTTTCATATGCGTATCAAAATCTTCCGATATAATTAATAAATCATCTAAATAAACTGTTACGTCTTCTTTTAATTCAAATGGAATTATTTTATCCATTAGTCTACGTAAAGTTTTAGGTGCATTAGTTAAACCAAAAGGCATCACTTGGAATTGGAACAGATTTCTACCCGGAACAACAAATGCGGTTTTATCTCTAGAATCTTTATCTAGTTCTATTTGCCAAAATGCTGATTTTAAATCTAAACTACTAATATATTTTGGTTTCTTAATTCTACCTAAAATTGTGCTAATATTTGGCATAGAGTATGCATCCTTTTTTGTAATTTTATTCACTTCCCTACTATCCAAACACACTCTAACTTCTTTATTTGGTTTTTCAATTAAAACTAATGGTGAAGACCATGAACTTTTACTTGGTTCAATAATATTTTGCTCTAACATTTTATCAATTTCTTTATTTAGAATTTTTAATTTATATGGCGAATATGCCCAACATTTAGCTTTAATTGGAATTTCCGAATTTAATTCAATATGATGTTTAATGGCGTTTGTTCTACCTAAACCTTTCTCTGAATACGCTAAAAACATACTTTTTACTTCCTCTAATTCATTTTTTTGATCTATATTCAATTTATGTATATTATCTAATGTTTTCTTTTTATGTTGTTTTTCTAATTCATAAATTTGAGCGGGTATAATACTAAATGCTCTCCAAAAATTCATTCCTAAAATTATTTTTCTTTTTATAGAAGGAATTATATAAAATTTAATATTTTTTTCTACATCATTATAAATAACATTTAAATAAACAAAACCAATAATTTCTTGTACAGCACCATCTGCAGTACACGAACTTGATTTAATCGGAAAATATGATATATTTAATTCATTTAATAATTCTAAACCTAATTCACCTAAACAACTAATTCCAGCTCCACTATCCATTAAACCAAATAAAATTTTATTTTTAATTTTAATTTTAGCCGCTAAACGATCATCTTCTAAAGTATTAAATTCAGTTTTATTAATTATTTTAAATTCATTTTTTCTATTTTTAAAATAATTTTTATTTCTTATTTTAATTTTATTTTTATTTTTAGAAATTAATCCTCGGTTTGAGTAGCGAAAGATACTTGATTTCGTCTTTTTAATATTTGAGGAGCTCGTTCAAAATTTCTCGGTTGGAGACGACCCCTTGTATCTCTGACCGATAATGAGTTTCCCCGATTACAACTAGGACACGAACGAATTGTGGTATTTTTCAACCCACAATTAAAACAAAATAATCGAAATTCTTTTAAAGGACAATCACGGTAAGTATGACCTAAATCATCACATTTAAAACATTTAATATATTCGTTATTTATTTTAGGTTCATGACTACTAATATGTTGGATCATCGAAATTTCAGCTTCACCAGGATCAACAAAATTATTATTTATATAAAGGTGAATCTACACCACAACTATTTACTTCATAAATATTAGGACGAGGACACGCGAACTATTAAAAATTGGTTCTCCAATCTCCGACCAAAGTTTTTCAAACTTTCTACATATCTTATCTAACTCAGATACATTATCTACCTTTAATATTAATAATTTTTCTCTAAGCTCTGGCAACATATTAGCTTGCAATCTTAACAACAATTCATTTTCAGACATTTTATTTTTCAATCTCAAATTTAATTCCTCAATTTCTAATCTAAAATCTCCAAATTTTTCCTTAACCCGTTGTTTTCGCGATTCTATAATACGCCTAATTTCTAAATCCGTTTCTTGTTCCTCAAATTCAGCTTTTAAATCAGCTTTCAATTTTATCCATGTTAAATTTTCAGAATCATTTTTTTCTAAATATATTCAATACCATTTTTCCGCTTTACCAATTAATAAATGGTGTATTGAATATACCAATTTATTAATTGGATAATTTTCAGCTTCAGCTAATTTTTCAATTCTGAAAATAAATCTTTCGATGGAAATACTTTTATTTGTTCCATCAAATCTAATTTGCTATTTTGGAACAGGATTTGGTATATTTTCTTGACGATATTCTGTCCTAGATATATTATTTTCACGCGAATTATTCTGATTTATACTATTATTATTATTTATTTTTACATTATTTAAATTAGGGTTTTGATAATAGTTATCATGATTTACTCTTGGAACGAATTCAAAATTAGACTTAGACATATAGTTTGGTTTAGGATATATATTTTGAAAAGTAGAAGGAATATAAGGGGGTGGATAATTAAATAAATAAGGATCTGGGAAACTTTGTTTTGTATGAAAAGGATTAGGAATATTAGAGGATACTTGAACTGACGTGGACATACGTGGTAAACTAGAAACTACTGACGTAACATATTGACACGTAGAATATGGTAATTGTTCAAATTTACCATAAGCAGTGGTTTTTGGTTTAGCACCCTTCTGCGTAGTAACAACATATTGAGGTTGCACAACCGCGTGAGCTCCCTGTTCTATATCTAAATTCAATGTCGGATCTTCGGTATCAATGATATTAGTTAAATTATCATCATTTCTAATATTTTGTTCAATTCGAGTAAACTCAAATTCTTCTATCCTTCCAATTAAACTTTAAACTCTACCCTTCAACACTTCAACAGAACCTTTTAAATTAGGACTCACAATAATTAAATTTTCCAACCTATTTACCACATGAAAAATTCTACTCTGCGCTCTATTAATTTTATTTTCATCAAACTCTTTAATACCAACTTCTAATAAATCAGTTAAACTATCTATCTTCTCTCTACAAATACCTAATTCTGTTGTAGGATTATTTAAGTGTTCTAAATTCGATACAGGTCTTACACCAGACTTTTCTTCATCTATTAAATGTTGTAATAGTGATTTTCTCCTACCTATAGACTGTGTAATTGTATCTTGCTTTCTAACATGTAATTCATACAACACTTCATCATTATTTAAATAATTTGGATCCATGATTAAACAAATATGAAAAAAAAACTATATCTAGCAAATAATACTAATAATATATATTTATAATTAACACTAAATCTAACTCTAACCAAACCCACAAAAATATAATCAATAAAACTAATATCTAATAAATTTATTTTTATCTAATATAGTATATATATAACTAAGCAAAAAAAAAAAAAAATTTTTCAATTGTTATAAAAAAAATTAATAACTATTTAAATTTTCAATTATAGTTAAGATTGTTATTTGTATTACTATTATTGTGTATTTGTATTACTATTATCTTATTTAAATCACCAAAATATATTCAATTTAATTTATAAAATTTTCGAAGTATAATTTATTTTAATTTTTGTTTTATATAACCTGATCGTTGATGAGAATCTTCAACCCAAAAAAAATATTTATTTAATTTATAGATATATGTATTTATATTATTTTATAATTTTATTTCTATCACTATTTTTAATAGAAATTTTATAAAATATAAATTTGATGATTGGATAAATTCTTTTGTTTCACTTTAATTACGCCATTCCTCAACTCACACACACTCACATTTTCGTTCGAACAAAAAAACATAATCTCATATTTGTTTAACAATAAAATTTAACACTAAGTCACCAGGATAGTGGTTGAACAATCAATCGCACAAATTCTAACTGGCACTAAAATAAAACACTTGGAAAAGGAACTCAGTAAAGGACAACCTTTACTTTATATCTAACTTTTCCATTAACTACGTTTAAGGATTATATTTTAGGACAACCTAAAGTATAAATCATACTTAAACCACACTATTTACCATCTAAATAAAAATAATTATCATTTAACAAATATGAGAAATTTCCTTTAAATCTTTAAATTTTAGCTCGACAATCAATGTAATTTTGTTTTATAGCTTTGACTGTTTTGACTGCCCCACGTTGGGCGCCATTTATGTAACCCCCCATTTAAATGGTTTTCCATTTAAATTTTGTGGTACAATATTTGTAAGGGACGATTTGTAAAAGTTTGGTGATTTAATTTTTTTATATTTTATTAAACTAAAATTGGGCGCCAAGTTCGATCACCAACCGCGACGGAACTTCACCAAACCTTTGATAACATGGTATTACTCGGTTCCTCCTTCTCAGCTGGGCTTTAAGCTCTAGGTTGGGCGTGGGCTTGAGTAATACCAACATAAAAAATTTTTACTACAAACATTATAAATATAACAAAAAAAACATTAACTCATAACGACGAAGGGTGTGCGTGTGTGTGTGTATGTGAGATTGGCATCCTTCTCAACTAATTTATCCAATCATTATACATATATCCTTTTAGGTGGTAATTGTTTTTAAACTTTTGGACATGAAGGAGTATGTTAAGATAAATAAATAATTATAAAAATTATAATAAATGTTATTTTATTTAATATATAATATTTTTATTTATATGTAAAAATTAACAAAAAAATTAATAAAAAAAAAAGGTCATTTCAATGACAAAATATTCAAAAAAATTTACTCTAACAAAAAAACGTTACTCTACTGAAAAAAAATATGCTACTTTACGTTAAATGGAAAAAAAATCTAATTTAAATTAAAATACCATAATAAATAAATTACCTGGTTTGAGCTGGTCCAGTTGCAACAGGATTGCTAATAGAATTTAAAAAAATTATGGTTTACACAAAAAAAAATACTTTACAAAAAAAATTAATACAAAAACAAAAAAAACTCGATCTTCTCCTTCAATTGTCCTTAGTAATTTTTCCCGGTGTTGCGTCATCTCATCGTGATCAGGTGATGTTAACTTTCTTAGCTTTGCATAATTTTTTTTTTTTTTATGCTAAGCTCTATGTAATTTTTGGTTATAATTGGATTTTATTCCAATTTTTAATTATCTTATAGATTAGTATTGTATAATCTGGTTTTCATATATTATAAATTATACAATCACTAGTCATAAAGTTTCTTTTATAAATTATATTGAATTTTTCGGTGCGGATTTTTTTTAAAATAGTTTATCATAATATATAATAAGAACACTTTTATTTTAATCCCTGATACAATTTAGTTTCTATATTTCTTTTTTTTTTATTTTATTGTACCGTCACTATATTTTTAATTTCATTCTTTTTTTTTTTTTTTTTTTAAATTGTTCAATGACATTTAAATTTAATTTATTTTACTAATGAACAAGATAATATTTTCTTTTCATTTTTAAATTTTAAATTTAAGTTAAAAAAAAACTAACTATTAAATTTATTTTACTACTTCATTTTTAAGTTCTTTACCGAACTTCTGCTCTACACCGATCCCAAAATTCAATTCCCTTGATCAACATCTGGTTTCTCACTATCATCCTAAATCATACCACCTTTAACCTTTTTTCCTCCTTCAAATTTCTAAATTTCCTATTTATATAATTTCCCTCAGTCTTACCTATTTTGAATTTTCACCTACACCCAAAATCCATAATTAATAAATATAACTAACATTAAACTACATTACCTACACGCTACATTTTACAGACTGTTAACTTTAAATAACATATACAGAACAATAACAGCGTTTCTTTTTACTGGAATAGTTAATTTTGTAAAAATTTACAAAACTAAAATTCTTTTATTCCAGTATATTTTTTCTAATGCATTGTTCTGACCATATGGTTTTCAAAACGTCAATATTAATTTATTCGGCGGCGGCAATAAATATAATATTATAAATTTTAATTTGAATAATTAATAAATTTAACGTATTTAAATAGTGAAGTGAGTAAAATCAGTGAAAAATAAGGAAATTCATAAATTAATTTTATGTAAATGTTAATTTTGGTGTTGTGATAAATATTAAACATAAGTTACAATTAACTAATATTTGTATAAACAAAAATCAGTGTCAACATATCTTTTGTATATATATATTTAAATAAATAAATATATAACATAAATATTAGGAAACATAAGGATTACCTAGGATAACATAAGGATTACGCCACAGGAAGAAGCAACAAAATTTCCGGTTACAATTCCTAAAATATGGCAAGAGTCAAAGGTAGTTTTCATACCTAAACCCGGCAAAACTAATTATGATTCAGCAAAAGCATATAGGCCAATTAGTCTGACCTCTTTCCTTTTAAAAACTATGGAAAGAATCATTGAAACGGAATTGAGGAACTCAATCCCAATTTCATCGTTATCTTCTTTTCAACACGCCTACTGTAAAGGCAGGTCTGTTGATTCGCCTCTGCATAGTATAACATATATTATTGAAAAATCATTCCTACAAAAGAACGCACTTTGAGAATGTTCATTGACATTGAAGGTGCCTTTAATAATGTTAACTCAGAATCAATACTTGGTTGTCTAAGCCGAAAAGGCGCAGACAGTAAAATTGTGAACTGGATAGGCTTCATGCTTCGTAATAGATTATTAACTGCAAACTTCGGTGGCTCGTTAAGAAGTGGACATGCCGGGAATGGAACTCCGCAAGGAGGCATTCTATCTCCTCTTTTATGGCTACTTGTCATCGATGACCTCTTACACGAGTTGTCGGAAGCAGGATACCATATCATCTGTTATGCAGATGACTTGGCGATTCTAGTCACTGGTAAATATGAGACAACGCTAACCGAGCTTATGCTAAGTGCGATATTCATTGTTGTTAGCTGGGCAACAAAGAACGGACTAAAAGTAAACCCGTATAAAACTGAGCTTTGGCTCTTCACTCGGAAAAGAAGGAGTCCCAGCCTAATACTCCCAAAAATTGGCAATACTACCCTAACTATGGTAGATCAGGTTAAATTTCTTGGTATAATTTTTGATAAAAAACTCCTTTGGAAACAACATTTGAACGAACGTGCTTCCAAAGCCATTAGAATCTTTTGGACATGTAGAAGCGCGATAGGTAAAAAATGGGGTCTGAATCCAAAGATAATCCACTGGATTTACACGTGTGTAATTAGACCAATAGTTTCATATGGAGCATTAATGTGGTGGAAATCAATGGAAACGGTAACAAAATATAAGATTTATGAAAAGGTACAACGTCAGTGTTGTATGGGTATCACAGGTGCACTGAAAAGTACACCAACAAATGCCCTTGAAGCAATTCTATATATACAACCGATAAATATACATGTGAAAAAGTTAGCGGCCAGTATGCATCCTTTTTTGTAATTTTATTCACTTCCCTACTATCCAAACACACTCTAACTTCTTTATTTGGTTTTTCAATTAAAACTAATGGTGAAGACCATGAACTTTTACTTGGTTCAATAATATTTTGCTCTAACATTTTATCAATTTCTTTATTTAGAATTTTTAATTTATATGGCGAATATGCCCAACATTTAGCTTTAATTGGAATTTCCGAATTTAATTCAATATGATGTTTAATGGCGTTTGTTCTACCTAAACCTTTCTCTGAATACGCTAAAAACATACTTTTTACTTCCTCTAATTCATTTTTTTGATCTATATTCAATTTATGTATATTATCTAATGTTTTCTTTTTATGTTGTTTTTCTAATTCATAAATTTGAGCGGGTATAATACTAAATGCTCTCCAAAAATTCATTCCTAAAATTATTTTTCTTTTTATAGAAGGAATTATATAAAATTTAATATTTTTTTCTACATCATTATAAATAACATTTAAATAAACAAAACCAATAATTTCTTGTACAGCACCATCTGCAGTACACGAACTTGATTTAATCGGAAAATATGATATATTTAATTCATTTAATAATTCTAAACCTAATTCACCTAAACAACTAATTCCAGCTCCACTATCCATTAAACCAAATAAAATTTTATTTTTAATTTTAATTTTAGCCGCTAAACGATCATCTTCTAAAGTATTAAATTCAGTTTTATTAATTATTTTAAATTCATTTTTTCTATTTTTAAAATAATTTTTATTTCTTATTTTAATTTTATTTTTATTTTTAGAAATTAATCCTCGGTTTGAGTAGCGAAAGATACTTGATTTCGTCTTTTTAATATTTGAGGAGCTCGTTCGAAATTTCTCGGTTGGAGACGACCCCTTGTATCTCTGACCGATAATGAGTTTCCCCGATTACAACTAGGACACGAACGAATTGTGGTATTTTTCAACCCACAATTAAAACAAAATAATCGAAATTCTTTTAAAGGACAATCACGGTAAGTATGACCTAAATCATCACATTTAAAACATTTAATATATTCGTTATTTATTTTAGGTTCATGACTACTAATATGTTGGATCATCGAAATTTCAGCTTCACCAGGATCAACAAAATTATTATTTATATTTAAAGGTGAATCTACACCACAACTATTTACTTCATAAATATTAGGACGAGGACGATATACACGCGAACTATTAAAAATTGGTTCTCCAATCTCCGACCAAAGTTTTTCAAACTTTCTACATATCTTATCTAACTCAGATACATTATCTACCTTTAATATTAATAATTTTTCTCTAAGCTCTGGCAACATATTAGCTTGCAATCTTAACAACAATTCATTTTCAGACATTTTATTTTTCAATCTCAAATTTAATTCCTCAATTTCTAATCTAAAATCTCCAAATTTTTCCTTAACCCGTTGTTTTCGCGATTCTATAATACGCCTAATTTCTAAATCCGTTTCTTGTTCCTCAAATTCAGCTTTTAAATCAGCTTTCAATTTTATCCATGTTAAATTTTCAGAATCATTTTTTTCTAAATATATTCAATACCATTTTTCCGCTTTACCAATTAATAAATGGTGTATTGAATATACCAATTTATTAATTGGATAATTTTCAGCTTCAGCTAATTTTTCAATTCTGAAAATAAATTTTTCGATGGAAATACTTTTATTTGTTCCATCAAATCTAATTTGCTATTTTGGAACAGGATTTGGTATATTTTCTTGACGATATTCTGTCCTAGATATATTATTTTCACGCGAATTATTCTGATTTATACTATTATTATTATTTATTTTTACATTATTTAAATTAGGGTTTTGATAATAGTTATCATGATTTACTCTTGGAACGAATTCAAAATTAGACTTAGACATATAGTTTGGTTTAGGATATATATTTTGAAAAGTAGAAGGAATATAAGGGGGTGGATAATTAAATAAATAAGGATCTGGGAAACTTTGTTTTGTATGAAAAGGATTAGGAATATTAGAGGATACTTGAACTGACGTGGACATACGTGGTAAACTAGAAACTACTGACGTAACATATTGACACGTAGAATATGGTAATTGTTCAAATTTACCATAAGCAGTGGTTTTTGGTTTAGCACCCTTCTGCGTAGTAACAACATATTGAGGTTGCACAACCGCGTGAGCTCCCTGTTCTATATCTAAATTCAATGTCGGATCTTCGGTATCAATGATATTAGTTAAATTATCATCATTTCTAATATTTTGTTCAATTCGAGTAAACTCAAATTCTTCTATCCTTCCAATTAAACTTTAAACTCTACCCTTCAACACTTCAACAGAACCTTTTAAATTAGGACTCACAATAATTAAATTTTCCAACCTATTTACCACATGAAAAATTCTACTCTGCGCTCTATTAATTTTATTTTCATCAAACTCTTTAATACCAACTTCTAATAAATCAGTTAAACTATCTATCTTCTCTCTACAAATACCTAATTCTGTTGTAGGATTATTTAAGTGTTCTAAATTCGATACAGGTCTTACACCAGACTTTTCTTCATCTATTAAATGTTGTAATAGTGATTTTCTCCTACCTATAGACTGTGTAATTGTATCTTGCTTTCTAACATGTAATTCATACAACACTTCATCATTATTTAAATAATTTGGATCCATGATTAAACAAATATGAAAAAAAAACTATATCTAGCAAATAATACTAATAATATATATTTATAATTAACACTAAATCTAACTCTAACCAAACCCACAAAAATATAATCAATAAAACTAATATCTAATAAATTTATTTTTATCTAATATAGTATATATATAACTAAGCAAAAAAAAAAAAAAAAAATTATTCAATTGTTATAAAAAAAATTAATAACTATTTAAATTTTCAATTATAGTTAAGATTGTTATTTGTATTACTATTATTGTGTATTTGTATTACTATTATCTTATTTAAATCACCAAAATATATTCAATTTAATTTATAAAATTTTCGAAGTATAATTTATTTTAATTTTTGTTTTATATAACCTGATCGTTGATGAGAATCTTCAACCCAAAAAAAATATTTATTTAATTTATAGATATATGTATTTATATTATTTTATAATTTTATTTCTATCACTATTTTTAATAGAAATTTTATAAAATATAAATTTGATGATTGGATAAATTCTTTTGTTTCACTTTAATTACGCCATTCCTCAACTCACACACACTCACATTTTCGTTCGAACAAAAAAACATAATCTCATATTTGTTTAACAATAAAATTTAACACTAAGTCACCAGGATAGTGGTTGAACAATCAATCGCACAAATTCTAACTGGCACTAAAATAAAACACTTGGAAAAGGAACTCAGTAAAGGACAACCTTTACTTTATATCTAACTTTTCCATTAACTACGTTTAAGGATTATATTTTAGGACAACCTAAAGTATAAATCATACTTAAACCACACTATTTACCATCTAAATAAAAATAATTATCATTTAACAAATATGAGAAATTTCCTTTAAATCTTTAAATTTTAGCTCGACAATCAATGTAATTTTGTTTTATAGCTTTGACTGTTTTGACTGCCCCACGTTGGGCGCCATTTATGTAACCCCCCATTTAAATGGTTTTCCATTTAAATTTTGTGGTACAATATTTGTAAGGGACGATTTGTAAAAGTTTGGTGATTTAATTTTTTTATATTTTATTAAACTAAAATTGGGCGCCAAGTTCGATCACCAACCGCGACGGAACTTCACCAAACCTTTGATAACATGGTATTACTCGGTTCCTCCTTCTCAGCTGGGCTTTAAGCTCTAGGTTGGGCGTGGGCTTGAGTAATACCAACATAAAATTTTTTTACTACAAACATTATAAATATAACAAAAAAAACATTAACTCATAACGACGAAGGGTGTGCGTGTGTGTGTGTATGTGAGATTGGCATCCTTCTCAACTAATTTATCCAATCATTATACATATATCCTTTTAGGTGGTAATTGTTTTTAAAATTTTTGGACATGAAGGAGTATGTTAAGATAAATAAATAATTATAAAAATTATAATAAATGTTATTTTATTTAATATATAATATTTTTATATTATATTCATTTCAAAGGTCATTTCAATGACAAAATATTCAAAAAAATTTACTCTAACAAAAAAAACGTTACTCTACTGAAAAAAAATATGCAACTTTACGTTAAATGGAAAAAAAATCTAATTTAAATTAAAATACCATAATAAATAAATTACCTGGTTTGAGCTGGTCCAGTTGCAACAGGATTACTAATAGAATTTAAAAAAATTATGGTTTACACAAAAAAAAATACTTTACAAAAAAAATTAATACAAAAACAAAAAAAACTCGATCTTCTCCTTCAATTGTCCTTAGTAATTTTTCCCGGTGTTGCGTCATCTCATCGTGATCAGGTGATGTTAACTTTCTTAGCTTTGCATAATTTTTTTTTTTTTTTATGCTAAGCTCTATGTAATTTTTGGTTATAATTGGATTTTATTCCAATTTTTAATTATCTTATAGATTAGTATTGTATAATCTGGTTTTCATATATTATAAATTATACAATCACTAGTCATAAAGTTTCTTTTATAAATTATATTGAATTTTTCGGTGCGGATTTTTTTTAAAATAGTTTATCATAATATATAATAAGAACACTTTTATTTTAATCCCTGATACAATTTAGTTTCTATATTTCTTTTTTTTTTATTTTATTGTACCGTCACTATATTTTTAATTTCATTTTTTTTTTTTTTTTTTTTTAAATTGTTCAATGACATTTAAATTTAATTTATTTTACTAATGAACAAGATAATATTTTCTTTTCATTTTTAAATTTTAAATTTAAGTTAAAAAAAAACTAACTATTAAATTTATTTTACTACTTCATTTTTAAGTTCTTTACCGAACTTCTGCTCTACACCGATCCCAAAATTCAATTCCCTTGATCAACATCTGGTTTCTCACTATCATCCTAAATCATACCACCTTTAACCTTTTTTCCTCCTTCAAATTTCTAAATTTCCTATTTATATAATTTCCCTCAGTCTTACCTATTTTGAATTTTCACCTACACCCAAAATCCATAATTAATAAATATAACTAACATTAAACTACATTACCTACACGCTACATTTTACAGACTGTTAACTTTAAATAACATATACAGAACAATAACAGCGTTTCTTTTTACTGGAATAGTTAATTTTGTAAAAATTTACAAAACTAAAATTCTTTTATTCCAGTATATTTTTTCTAATGCATTGTTCTGACCATATGGTTTTCAAAACGTCAATATTAATTTATTCGGCGGCGGCAATAAATATAATATTATAAATTTTAATTTGAATAATTAATAAATTTAACGTATTTAAATAGTGAAGTGAGTAAAATCAGTGAAAAATAAGGAAATTCATAAATTAATTTTATGTAAATGTTAATTTTGGTGTTGTGATAAATATTAAACATAAGTTACAATTAACTAATATTTGTATAAACAAAAATCAGTGTCAACATATCTTTTGTATATATATATTTAAATAAATAAATATATAACATAAATATTAGGAAACATAAGGATTACCTAGGATAACATAAGGATTACGCCACAGGAAGAAGCAACAAAATTTCCGGTTACAATTCCTAAAATATGGCAAGAGTCAAAGGTAGTTTTCATACCTAAACCCGGCAAAACTAATTATGATTCAGCAAAAGCATATAGGCCAATTAGTCTGACCTCTTTCCTTTTAAAAACTATGGAAAGAATCATTGAAACGGAATTGAGGAACTCAATCCCAATTTCATCGTTATCTTCTTTTCAACACGCCTACTGTAAAGGCAGGTCTGTTGATTCGCCTCTGCATAGTATAACATATATTATTGAAAAATCATTCCTACAAAAGAACGCACTTTGAGAATGTTCATTGACATTGAAGGTGCCTTTAATAATGTTAACTCAGAATCAATACTTGGTTGTCTAAGCCGAAAAGGCGCAGACAGTAAAATTGTGAACTGGATAGGCTTCATGCTTCGTAATAGATTATTAACTGCAAACTTCGGTGGCTCGTTAAGAAGTGGACATGCCGGGAATGGAACTCCGCAAGGAGGCATTCTATCTCCTCTTTTATGGCTACTTGTCATCGATGACCTCTTACACGAGTTGTCGGAAGCAGGATACCATATCATCTGTTATGCAGATGACTTGGCGATTCTAGTCACTGGTAAATATGAGACAACGCTAACCGAGCTTATGCTAAGTGCGATATTCATTGTTGTTAGCTGGGCAACAAAGAACGGACTAAAAGTAAACCCGTATAAAACTGAGCTTTGGCTCTTCACTCGGAAAAGAAGGAGTCCCAGCCTAATACTCCCAAAAATTGGCAATACTACCCTAACTATGGTAGATCAGGTTAAATTTCTTGGTATAATTTTTGATAAAAAACTCCTTTGGAAACAACATTTGAACGAACGTGCTTCCAAAGCCATTAGAATCTTTTGGACATGTAGAAGCGCGATAGGTAAAAAATGGGGTCTGAATCCAAAGATAATCCACTGGATTTACACGTGTGTAATTAGACCAATAGTTTCATATGGAGCATTAATGTGGTGGAAATCAATGGAAACGGTAACAAAATATAAGATTTATGAAAAGGTACAACGTCAGTGTTGTATGGGTATCACAGGTGCACTGAAAAGTACACCAACAAATGCCCTTAAAGCAATTCTATATATACAACCGATAGATATACATGTGAAAAAGTTAGCGGCCAATACCGCCTTACGGCTAAGTCTTAACGGACTCTTGAAAAAAACGAATCCCAACGTTCCGCATTGTGACATTCTCGAGGTAATCAGGTCGGCAGGTTGTCAGCTTGACTCAGAATGTGACAGACAAATAGCGGAACTTACTTTCGGGAATAAATATAAAATAAGAATACCGTCGAGAAGGGAATGGGAAAATGGTAATCCAATCCCAAGGAACGAAACTACGATCTTCACAGATGGTTCTAAAATGATTACAGGCTGTGGTGCGGGAATCTACTCGGCAAACTTAGATATTAATCTAAGGCTAAACCTTGAAGAACATACCTCGATTTTTCAAGCAGAATTAGCTGCAATCAATAAAGCAGTAGAAATTCTAAACTGTTGTGGGGAACCCTTAATTCTAAGAAAACGAATAAAATCCTTTACATGACCAAATCATAGATTAGATTTTTCACGGGTATTGCAACAGGACACATTCTGCTGAGAAAACATGCCTCTCGGTTAGGCCTATCAGCAGAATCCTGTTGGCACCTCCTATGCCAATGTCCTGCGATACATAATAAACGGTTAAAACATCTTGATCATCATTTCTTGACAGACTTGATGGAAGCAGGTACCTTTAAGCCGGCTAAGATTAACTCATTCGTAAGAGCTGTCGGATGGGTCGACGTGCTAGAATCGGCCGTCGACAGGGGGAGCACAACGGGCCAATAGGCTCAAGTGCGCGAAGGACCTTGATTCCGTCACCAAATTAGAGATTCAGTAAAGGTAAAGTATAGTAAAAAGGGAGGAGACCCTTTATAAAGGGAAGTAACTGATCGAAATTAATGGTAGCAAATCTGATCAGAATTAATAGTATGTAAAAAGATCTTATGAGAATTAATAGAATTTATCAGAATCAATGATATTTATAAGGGGTCTACTTTCCTTTTAATATACTTTACTTTTACTGAATCTCTAATTTAGTACGTTTGCAGTTAACCCTACTATAATTGACAATAACTGAAACTGAAACAAGAATGTAAGATTATATAATTTTAGTATTCTTATTTATTAGTTTTTAGTCGCATATTACTATTTATAAAGGAAAGTATTTTAAAAAAATGTTTTTTCTATTTTTTTTTTTATTAGGTATTTGAAACTTTAGTGTTAGAATATAAAATTAGCGAGTATAAAGATTTCTTTGAGTCACACAAACTTTATTGGGTACCGGCAAAAAAACTGAGAGTAGGAAGACCAAGTGAAGGCTATCTTTTTGGAATAAAAAATAAAAATTTAACAATAGATGTTAGGTGTTTAGAATTGCATGGAAAAATATTAATAGAGATACATTATGTTGGTACAAAATACTATATTTTACCAATTTGATTTTATAAATTTAGAATCTTTCCTGAAAGATTTTAATAAACAAAATTTAATGGTAATTGGTGATCTAAACGCAATAACAAGAAATATAAACGCAGGTTACATTGATGGTGTTACTAATATAAAAATATCAAAGGAGCGGGTTTCAAGAGATCAAAGAATAGACGTTGGAAGTATCATAAATCTATGCTACGAATATGGTCTACAAATTTTGAATGGGTGCGTTGAACGTGGTGAATTTACATTGATAGGAACAAATGGAAGTTTGTTATAGAAGTATGTCGAGTCAAAGGAAATTGGTTAAATATAATTCACAATTTTGTAGTTATGAGTAAAAATTATTCAGAGCATTTAACAATCTCAATACAATTAACCGTAGAAAACAGTATAAGTAGAGTCGAACCCATGAATTTACTGCCGAAAATGTATTGAAATACAGGAAAAAATGTTCAGTATGGTGAAAAATTGAAGCAAATGACTGAGGGTCTATGTTTAGAATTTATTGAAAGCGAAAATATGAACTATAAATTAGATTCACTTATAAAACAAGCAGGTCAAGCTACCGAACAGTATCGACGCAATAACAAATTTACAAACAACTGGTTAAACTGGAAATGCTGGAATGCACGGGAACTATCCTTCAAACTGTTAAAAACATTTCAAAATAAAAATTTCGTAGAGATAAGAGTCGAGAGTCGCAAATGTTAAACAGAATGTAAAGTACAAAAGATTACGTAGAAATAAGAAAATAATATATTACACCAACTTAGCAAATGAATTTGCACTAGCAGAGGACTCCGGGCTTTTTTGGAAAACTGTTAAGGATATACAAGGATTAGTCCGAATTAAATATATACAGGGTGCCCGCGCTACGAATGCATTAATTTCGGGAGGTGATTGGGCATGACGAAAAACAAAAAAAATCGTTCTACAGGGGGCTCTAAAATGCACCGTTACCGAGATACAGGGTGATTAATTTTTTTTAAAATTTTTATTTTACAGTAAATCATCCACAAACAGTACCAACAATATAATATGCGGAAAGATACAGCGAATGTGAAATTTATTATGGACGTACCGTTTACGCTGACAGAATTAAAAACGTTTTTAAATAATTGCAAGGATGGATTAGGAGTTTTTTAACTATGCAGACCGCCTATACTTAGAAAAATTAGTAGAAATCTACAACAATGTTTATGAAAATTTATCGGTTCCACAATCCTTCAGAAACTCAAACATTTTTCCTATATTTAAGAATAGAGACCCAGATGATCCCCCAAAATAAAGATATAGTATGAAAACTATATCGCACAAGTTTGGAATTGATATAATTTTTAATTCTAATTATAACATTGATATAATGATTTCTAATTTTTATGCTCTAATTTTTGAGTGCATAGAACTATCAGCTCCAATTTACATACAAAAAAACCTTGTTTTTTCGCCTCCATGGTACAATAATGAACTTCGCTCATTACAAAATAATAGGAATAAATTATGGCGTAAGTTTCTTACAACTAGGTCGGACTGTGCTTTTTCGGAATATGTTAGCGTATCTGACGAATTTTCCGTGTTATCTAAAGATCTATATGATAATTATATAAGTCAAATTCAGTTTGACATTATTTCAGATCCGAAAAAATTCTGGAAATTTATTAATATTAAAAGGAAATCTGACGGGTACCCTTCCACATTAAAATATGATTATCATTCATCAAATGATCCCGAAGTTGTTTCTAATCACTTCGCCGATTTTTTTAATCAAGCTTTTAATGATAATGATTTTGTGCCAGACGTTAATTACTTTTCCTATTTAAATAATAATGCTCAGACATCTTTAGTAAGTGTAAATATTAATTTAGAAACGGCGGTTGATAAAATTAGCAATTTAAAAGATGATTATTCATCTGGTCCTGACGGTCTGCCAGCAATTGTTTTAAAGAAATGCAGCGATAGCCTTGCACTGCCTCTCACAGCACTTTTCAATAAATCTATGTCAGTGGGGATATTTCCAAGTTTTTGGAAGGATTCTTTTATTATCCCCGTACATAAAAAGGGCTGTAGAGCTGAAATTTGTAACTATAGACCCATAGCTAAGCTATCCTGCGTTCCTAAACTTTTTGAGAGTATTGTGTATGATACCCTCTTCTTTCACTGTAAATCCCCGATTTCACCTAAACAACACGGGTTTTTGAAGGGCAGATCGACGACCACCAATTTAACGGAATTTGTGTCTAGCAGTCTTAATGCAATGGAAGTTGGTCATGACGTCGATGCTATCACTACTGACTTTAGTAAAGCTTTTGACAAACTTTCGCATGAGATTATTCTGTTCAAATTTCAAGCACTTGGGTTTCCACCTTTTTTTTTGCTTTGGTTAGAATCTTCTTCTTCTTCTTAGCCTTACAGTTCATGGTGAACCATTGCTTCCACTACTATTGCTTTCCATTCCTTTCTCTGTGTAACAAGATTTATCCAATTGCGTACATTCATTTTTTGAATATAAGATTCAACATCTTTTAGCCATGTTTTTCTTGGCCGGCCCCGCATTCTTGATTTTTCTGGATGTTTTTTGAATATTTTACTGACCAGTCTTTCTTCAGGCATTCTCATTATATGTCCCAACCATCTTAATCGCTGCGATTTGATGAAACGTATGATGTTTTGACGTTCTATTAGTTCTTCAATCTCATTGTTATATCGTATCCTGTATGTTCCGTCTGTGTTTTGTATTGGTCCAAAAATTCGACGCATAATTTTTCTTTCAAATATAGCTAACTGATTGATATCCGAGGTTTTTAGTGTCCATGCTTCGCATCCATACGTAAGGACTGGTCTTATCAAAGTCCTATACATTCTAATCTTTTGATTTCTGGATAATAGTTTTGATTTGAATAATTTGTTGTGAGCAAAGTAAGTTCTGTTCGCGGCCTGTATTCGTTCTTGTATTGCAACGGATGTGTCTTTATTGCTACTTAAGATTACACCAAGATATTTAAATTCGGATACTGCCTCAAAAGTATTACCCCCAATCATAATATTTTGTAAATTGTTTACTTTACGCGATCGTAGCATATATTTGGTTTTTTCGTTATTAATTTTTAATCCTACTTTCATAGAATTTGCTTTTAGTTTTATAGATATATCTTCAAGATCTTTTACTTTCAGCGCTATTATGACAATATCATCTGCGTATGCGAGTATTTGGATACCTTTATTAAAAATTGTACCATTAGGCACCAATTCTTTTATTATTTCATTTAGTACCAAATTGAAGATTAAAGATGATAATGCGTCTCCTTGTTTTACACCAGTCATTACCGAAAATTCATTTGTTAAATCACCTTGTACTAAAATTTTAGCATTTGTATGTTCTAGAGTTATTTTCACCATTTTGATTAACTTCTCTGGTATTCCTGCTTTTAATAGTATTTCATCAATTCTCGTCCTGTCAATACTATCAAATGCCTGTTTATAATCTATAAAAAAACAATGCATATTGATGTTATATTCGTAGCTTTTCTCAAAAATTTGATTTAGTACAAAACATTGATCAATCGTCGATCTATTTCTTCTAAACCCGCATTGATATTCACCGATTATTTCTTCAGCAAAAACATTGATTCTTTCATATATTAAATTGGTGAATATTTTGTATGTTACGTTTAACAGAGATATTCCACGATAGTTGCTGCATATCGTTTTATCTCCTTTTTTATGTATAGGTATTATAATACTCGTTAGCCACATTTCTGGTATTTCTTCATTATGCCATATTTTCAGGATTAATTTATGTATCTGTTGGTGCAACTCTTGTCCATCATATTTAATTAATTCAGATGTTATGGAGTCTTCTCGACTAGCTTTGTTATTTTTCAATTTTTGTATGGCAGCTTCAATTTCAGCTATTTCTGGTGGTTCTATATAATTTTCGGCCGTGTGATACGGTATTCTTCTATTATTTTCATTTATGTTTCCATTTAAATTTTCTTCATATCCACTATTTAGTAGTTTGTTAAAATATTTTTTCCAACATTCTAATATTTTGTCTTTTTCATTTACAACTTCTCCATTTTCATTTTTGCATAAATTAATTCTTGGTTGGAACTTTTTTGTTTGGTTTTTAATGGTTCGATACATATTTTTTACATTCTTTTGGATAAAATCTGCTTCTATTTGTTTTATTTGTTGTTCTATGTGTAACTTTTTCTTTTTAATTATGATTTTTTTAGCTTCTTTTCTTTTTTCTTGGTAAATTAGTGCATTTCGCCTCGTTGATTTTTCTAAAAGTACCAACTTCGCTTTGTTTTTGATTTCGTTCACTATTCTGCACTCTTCATCATACCATTCCTTATTAACTCTTGGTTTTATACCAACTATTTCTTCCGCAGATTCTATTACAGCGTTTTTTATGTTATTACAGCATGTTGTTATATTACTTTCTTCTTCTATATTTAAATTTAGGTTTTCCAATTTTCTTGTAATTGCTTCTTGATATACCGTTCTAGTTTCAGGGTTCACGTTTATTTTCTCAGTATTCCAATTTACTTTTTTGTAATTGTTTACAGTATTTACATTTGATATTCGCTGTCTTAATTTTGCTACAACTAAAAAATGATCTGTATCACAATTCGCCCCTCTATATGTTCTTACATCTATTATTGATGTTGCATGTCTGTTGTCAATTAATACGTGATCAATTTGATTTGCATTATTTGTTCCAGGTATCTTCCATGTCTGTTTATGAATTTCCTTGTGTGGAAAAGATACACTACTAATCCATAATCCTTGGCTCGTTGCTAGACTACTGAGGCGTAGGCCATTTTCATTAGTGATGTTATGGAGTGAGTGCTTTCCAGCAACGTCTTTAAGAAACTCTTCTTTCCCAATTTTAGCATCGTATTTAATAAATCGTCGATATAGGGTAATTTTTAGGTCAGCTACTTCGATCTCTTTTACGGCTAAGTCTAGAGTGCCTCAGGGCAGTCACCTTGGTCCACTAATTTTTATTATATTTATATCCATAAACGATGTTATAAATATATATAAAAAAAGTCGGAATCCAATATTTATGTGGATGATATGAAAATTTCTAAAATAATTTCATTTCCCTCAGATAGTATTGTCCTTCAGAAGGATTTAAATAAATTTACAATTTGGTGTCCGAAGAACCAACTGGAGCTCAATGTTAACAAATGCCAAGCTATTACGTTTTCCCGTAAACGCATTCGCCATCCACCTCGTGATTATTATCTTAATGGTGCGCTTGTTCCAAGAGTCACGGCTATTCGTGACTTAGGAATTCTCTGTGACAGTGACTTAAACTTCCACTCCCATTTCGATAATATAGTTAGTAGTAGGAGTTTTCTGACCCTTACGTTACTAGGGCTTTATATATGACTTATCTTAGGCCGATACTGGAATACGCTAGTCAAGTTTGGTCACCATATCAACTGGTACATATACAAAGAGTTGAAGCGGTCCAACGTAGATTTGTAAGGTTTGCTCTCCGTGGGCTTCCTGGGGTGGACACTTTCAACTTACCTCCTTATGTAGATCGTCTCAAACTTATAGATTTGCAAACGCTTCAAAGGCGTCGTCAAATAGCTGCTATCGTGTTTGTGCACCAAGTAATTGCTGGTGCTATTGATTCTCCATTTCTCTTAGAACGGATGAATCTTAATATTAATTTTCGCTCGCTTAGATCTGTGTCGCTTTTTAAAATACAATTTCATAGCACAGACTATGGGAAAAATGAACCCATTTCGAGAATGTTACGCGAAGTTAATAATTGTGCCGGGAAATTTGACTTTAATTACAGCAAACTTCAGCTTAAAAGGATCTTAAGCCAATGAGTTTTTTTATGTATTTGTCTTATATGTATATGTATATTTGTGTTATATATATATTTATATTATATGTTTTACTTAATTAGTAAGTATGTATATGTTATTTTTTATGTTTAAAATATAAAATAAATATATAGTATTTGACGATTTTCGATTTCATTAATTTCGATTTTTTTAACAAACTGCTATTTGCAATTCGCATGATTTGTTATTACATTTAATTTATAATTTTTAAAGACTCAAATTAATGGGTGACAGTGGAGGGAAGTAGTAGCGTTCTTCCTAGATCGATGAAGCCTGAAGCTAGTGGTAACCCTTTTAATTTGTTTGTTTTTATACACATATTTAATATTTATTTTGACGAATGGTTTTTTCATGATTTTTGATTATTACAAACTGCTAATTGCAATCTAGCACGCTTTTTTTTATTTTATATTTTTATTTTAAATTTTTATGCCTCAAATTGGCAGGTGACAGTGGAGGGAAGTAGTAGCGTTCTTTACAGAATTGCGAAGCCTAAAGCTAGTGGTAACTTGTTAATTTAGTTGGTTTTTGACGCGGGTACGCTATTTCAGTTCTTCCTTAGCAAATTATTTTTATTTTATTTATTTTTTACTTATACTTTTAGAACTACTTTAGTTCTATCAATTTTACTTTTTTAATTTTTTAATGATTTGAATTATCAGGTGACGACATAGGGAAGTAGTAGCTTTTTTCATAATTGTGAAGCCCTTATGTAAGTGGTAGCTTATTAATTCAAATTTTAATGTTTTGTTGCTTTAATTTTTATATATTTATTTTTATTTTATTTATTTTATTTATTTAACTGCTTGTATTAAGCAGTAAGTGTCTAATATATTAATATCTGTTTTGTTTTCGGTGGTGGAAACATCAGAGCTTAATCCATTGCGGATGGTAAATTATTTCTCAGCATGTGAGAAAGTGCAAGAAATCAAGCTTGAGGATAAAAAGATAATTTCTTTCTATATATATGTTTCTCTTTAACATAACATATTAACATTATCTCTCCTTATGCTTGTTTTCGCTGATCCAAACAAATTATCAGTCACTTTTTCGGGCCCCATTTTCTTTGCTATGAGAAGATGGAGCTTGGCTCTGAGATTGATGAGGATTAGATACTCGATTACTAATTACTAGTCAAGAGATGTCCGATTAATTTAATACTACAATTGGGTTAAAACAAGGATGCTTATTAAGTCCAACATTATTCGATATAGTCGGTGCTGAATCAGTGGAATCACTGCAACTTATGATAAATATATTAATTGAATATTTAAAGAGGTGAAATCTGGAGATAAATTTAAATAAATCAAAAATAATGATATTTAAAAATGGTGGAAGAACAGAAAAAAAATGGCACATATATGGCGAAAGGATTGAAATAGTACAAAAATATAAATATTTGGGTGTCCTTATCAGTTATCACCCCAAAAGAATGATTTTTTTGAAAATAAATACTGCCAAGCCAATGGTACGTTCTAAATAGTACGTGGAATAAAATATTAGTTGACAAAGATATTGCATCTTCAATGAAGTATACAAACAAAGTATATTTATCTGTTATAAGGTCTATTATATGCTATGCTGCATAGACGTGGGGGTACTTAAATGTTGATGAGATAGAAAAGATTCAAAGAATCTTTTTGCTCCCCACGACTGACCCAAATTATATGATTTATGTGGCAACAGGAGAAGCACCACTTTATGTCCATACTTTAAAGCTACACTGCGATTATGTATGTAAAATATTATATGATGAAAATAGAATAGCCAGCAGTCTAGCGAGAATAATATGCAAAAAACAAGAGCTTTACCACATATAGTGGACAAAATTAGCAGAAGAACATAATGTTAGGTTAGATCTAAATTTTAATAATTTAAAAACGTATCTTTCAGTTGTATAAATTAATATCGACTACAGATGAAGAATTAATAAAACACAGTATGAACACAGAGCCAAGAATTCAAATCATAGAAATATCTATATTAATTTGAACCACAAATTAGCGGAATACAATTATTTCAATGATAAATACAGCACCAAAATCATTTTAACAATATTTAAAACAAGAAGAGAAATGTTGGGTTTAATTCAAAGGTTAATGAATTATGTATTGTCAGGTTTACAAGGACTAAAATGTTTTGTTTATTTGGATGATATAGTAATTTATGGTCGAAATCTTGATGATCATCAGCAAAAACTAAAAACGGTGTTAGAAAGACTGAGAGAAAATAACTTGAAACTTCAACCAGAGAAATGCAAGTTTTTAAGGAGAGAAGTAGTTTATGTGGGTCATAAATGTACTGAAAATTGTGTATTACCGGACCCTGAAATAATTAAATGTGTAGAAGATTTTCCCACACCAAAAACTACTACTCAGTTGCAATCTTTTTTGGGACTAGTAAATTATTATCGTACTAGCACGCCTAATCTAGCACAAATAGGTGAGCCGTTGTATAAATTGGCTACTAAAAGTAAAAAATTTGTATGAACACCGGAATGCCAAATAGCATTCAAAGGAGTGAAGAAATTATTGGTGGAACCACCGTTATTGAAATATCCAGATTTTGACAAACCATTTTTATTGACTACAGATGCATGTAACACTGCATTAGGTGCGGTATTATCGCAAGGAGAAGTAGGAAGTGATTCACCAATAGCCTATGCTAGTCGCGTATTGAACAGTGCCGAACGTAACTATAGCACAATTGAAAAAGAAATGTTGGCTATATAATGGGCAATAAAAAATTACAGGTGTTATCTGTTCGGTAGGGATTTTATTGTTTATACTGATCATAAACCCCTGATCAGCGAATTCAATAAACGAAACCCTGAGGGTCGACTAAACAGATGGAAAATGCGTCTATCTGTATTTTCATACAAAGTTCAGTATAAACCAGGAAAGCTAAATTCAAATGCTGATGCACTTAGCCGTATTCCATATGATGAATTAGAAGAGAAAAGTAAGGAAGTTACATCGGGAAAGGTTAATATTATAACTAGAGCGCAGGCTAAAGCTAATCCAGAGGAAAAGGTTGAGGTAGAAACACATGAATCCGACACTGAATCGGAAATAGAAGAAGAGTGATCGGGTATTAAGGAAAGCTCTGCACAACGAATAGAATTAACTGATTCAGAGGAAATTAAAATCATATTAAAGGAATACCATGACACCCCACTAGGAGGACATTTTGAAGTTGTAAAAACCTATAAAAGAGTTTTGGAAAAATATGCTTAGGACTATAAGGAAATATATAAAAGCATGCCCTAAATGTCAAAAAGGAAAACGAGGTAAAGTTACAAAAATGGGAATGGCCATAAAAGATACGGCAAAGAGACCGTTTGACAAAGTGTATTTGGATTTATTAGGTCCTTTTCCTATTACCAACAATGGTAACAAGTATATTTTAACATTTCAAGATGACCTAACCAAATTATTGGATTGTGTAGCCATACCCAACATGGAGGCAGTAAAAGTAGCAGAAGCTTTTTATCAACGAATAATTCTGAAATATTCAGTAATTCCAAAAAAGCTAATAACTGACCAAGGAACTAACTTTACTGAAGAAGTATTTCGAAAATTGTGTAAATTGTTAAAAATTAAAAAGTTTCAAACCACTGCTTATCACCCCCAGTCCAATGGTTCGTTAGAGAGGCGACATGGTCCATTGGTAGAATACCTACGTATTATGGTAAATCAAAATACACAGATCTGGGGTGGATGGTTAGCAGAAGCAGTTTTTTCACATAACCATACGCCACATGAAGGAACGAAATTATCGCCACTTTACGCTTTGTACGGATTTTGTAATCCCCTCCCTACAATAATAAAACAAAAACCTGAACCAATTTATAACTATGCGGATTTATGTTCAACAATACGTTACAAATTACAAACTGTTCATAAAGCTCCGAAGGAAAATTTAATAGCCAGTAAACTGAAAACGAAAAATATTATGATAAAAAGGTACTTTAACGTTGAAGAAAAAATTCGAAAGGAGATCGTGTATTGTTAATTAACCCTAATAAGGCTAACAATCTAAGTGCAGGTTGGCTAGGTCCATATGAAGTTGTGGAAGTTTCAAACTCTTTAAATACTATTATTAAAGAAGGTAAAAAGCTCAGAAGAATACACAACAACAGAATTAAAAGATGGACCGACAATTAGACAAACAGTTCGAAAGCTTTTATACTTATATTTTATTGAAATTTTTAGATTTATAAAACATATTTTTGTAGTATTTTTTTTTGGGGAATAGATTAGTTAATTTCTTTAGTGAATAAGGTTTTTTTAAAAAAAAAAAAAAAAAAATTCTAAAAATAATTATGGGTAAAATGTAAAAAAAAATTAAACGAAGTAAAAATTGAGGCACTACCGGTAACCTCACCACCAAATAATAATTAATAAGTTAAAATACCATTATTAAATTTATTTTTTTGGTTTATTTATTTTAAGTGTGTGGTATACAACAAATTATAGTTAGAATTAGTCTACCACAAACTGTAAAACCTTAGATAGTATATTATTATGGAAAGTTAGTAAAAATATAACAACCTAACATGTTATGAATTATCAATATCTACATTTTATATTGATAATTCGATTTGGTTTATACCTACGTAGTATTTTTTTTAAATTTAAAAAGCAAACAAGTTGCATAATAAACTACTTTACAAAAATTTATGTTTAAACATAATAAAATGAAAGAAAAACAACAAAACAAACTCGGTTTATTTTTTGTGATTATTTAAATTGTTGGTTATTAGGAAAAAAGAGAGGGAAGAAGAAAAAGAAATAATAAAACTACTCACGTTTTTTCCGGTATCTCCAGTTTAATTTAATATTGAGTTTTTTTTTCGTGACTACTTCCATTTCATCAAAGTTCCGTTGAATTGCCTAAAATAAACAAAAATGTTTTAAAAATTTTTTTTTTTTGGGGAAAATATAGTAAAATGAAATAAATATACGAAAAAAATACAAAGTTTTTGTTCCCTCCACGTTTGTATCACATGATATGTTTAAATCAACATTAAAATTTGTTCTGTACATACTTCAATAGTAGGAGGGGCTAGGAGAGTTCTGGATACACTTCCAGCAAGTGTTTGGTATTGGAATAAGCATGTTTGAAGTTGTAATAATGTGCTAATAAATTTAGTGTGTGTCAGTCGGTCTGTCGTTTTGTCAGTCTGTCGGTTTGTCGTTTTGTCGGTCTGTCGCTTTGTGTGTGTGTGTGTGTGTGTGATTCGGGTTTGTTCGGGTTCATGTCACGTGGTGTATATGTTCGGGTTTGTTCGAGTGTGATTGGGTCTGTTCGCGTGTCGGCCTGTCGCTTTGTGTGTCTGTCGATTTGTCGGTCTGTCGTTTTGTCGATCTGTCATTTTGTCTGTCTGCCGGTCTGTCGATGTCAGTCTGTCGTTTTGTCGATCTGTCATTTTGTCTGTCTGCCGGTCTGTCGATGTCAGTCTGTCGGTCTGTCGTTTTGTCGATCTGTTATTTTGTCTGTCTGTCGGTCTGTCGATTTGTCAGTCTGTCGTTTTGTCGGTCTGTCGTTTTGTCTGTCTGTCGGTCTGTCGATTTGTCAGTCTGTCGGTCTGTCTGTCTGTCGGTCTGTCGATTTGTCAGTCTGTCGGTCTGTCGTTTTGTCGGTCTGTCGTTTTGTCTGTCTGTCGGCGTTTTGTCGGTCTGTTGTTTTGTCAGTCTGTCGGTTTTTCGTTTTGTCGGTCTGTCGGTATGTCAGTCTGTCAGTTTGCCTATGTATAATTTTGTGTGTTTGTTTTATTATGTAAAAGTGTGAACAAACCCCCAAATTTGTTAAACCTCTGAGTTTTTTAGGTTTGTTTTGATAAGAATATTTTTAATATATGGTTGTTGTTGTAAAGAATTTTTGGTGTGGTTTTGAAATTTTAATATTTTTTTTTTTTGCGTGGACATATAGAGTATATGCATATAAATATTTTACGGTCATTATTTTTTTGTATAGAAACTTATTGAGATTCATATATATGTTTGAAAAATTTGTGTTAACCATTGAGAAATATGGGGATATTTTTTGTTATATAAAGCATGTTGTCTATATATTTTTTATTAAATTCATTCGTGCATTTGGAAAGAAGAAAAGGGTGTACGGTATATTGTGCAAATTAATTGTAATGAGGATTACAATCGTCATAAAAAGCGAGTGGAAGGAATTTGTAAAAGCTGCTCAAAGAATAACAATGATGTTGATGAAGATATAATAGTAACAAGATCAAGTATTCATTATTATAATGAAGAAGAGTTCGTCAACTTCATTAAAAATGATCTAGAATCAAGATGTGTATATTGTCGGATGACTCTATACAGCTTTGAAGTAAAAGAGTGAAACACCATCAGGAAGCGAATCAGATGAAGGAAGAGATATTGAACCAAAAGCTAGACATTTAAAAATAAATATAAATTTCTTATTTTTATTTATAAATCTTTTAAAAATTAAAAAAAATCTTAATATGTTTTTTAATTTAATATTTTTTTATTCAAATTATAAAAGTTAAATTTATGTATTTAAATCTTCTTCTTCTTCTTCGTAGTCAGATGGTTCCATTTCATCCTCATCATCATCATCATTGTTATCTGTTAGCTAAACGAATTCTAATTTGAAGTTTTTTGGCAAGCTCCATGATTTTTCACCCCATATTTTCCTTTTTTTATCCTCTCAATATATTTTTCTGGAATATAATTATACCTCATGGGCATAAAAACTTTAAATTTAGGGAAGCTTGCCAAGATCCGCTCTCCATATTTCGTGGATATTTTTTTTAAATTTTATCCTTGGTCATATCTCCTACTTTTTTACTTTCGATGCTTTTATAGATGTGATTTAGTTGATCCACAAAGTTTTCTGCCATTTTTGTTGTATGTTTAAAGTATACTTGATGAGAAGTGTAAGAAATAATTAGAGTGTTCTTGCTTTTATACTTAAAATTAAAGCGTAAAACATAGAAATGCACAAAATTTTAATAAAGAAAGAATTTTGTGGCTTTAAATGTATCTCTTTTTATATAGATAAAGATATGGTTTTATTTCGTACTTAGAAAATTGATCTCGCAGAAAAATTATTGACTTGTTTAGACATGTTTTAAATGTAAACAAATAAGCCCTTGATTAAATAAACCAATTTTTAATAAACGAAAATAATTTTTTGGTTTTAAATGCATCCTTCTTATATCGATATGACAGTTTTTTCTCACAGACACAATTATTGATCTCTTTAAACATGTCTTAAACGTAAACAAAAGGGCTTTTAATTAAATAAGCAAAATTTTAATAAACGAAAATAATTTTGTAAATGCATCCTTCTTATATTATGTAGATATGAATATGGTTTTATTTCTTACTTAGAAAATTAATCATTTTTATATAGAATAGAATTGTTTGGATTAGTAATCCTACAATTATTTCACAATTTTTATAATATAAATAGAACTAGTAAACAATTTCAGTGTATCAGTCTTCCTTAAACTTTCTATGTAGAATTAGGTTTAGATTTTATTAAACTATAAAAATAAAATAATTAATTAAATATATTATAAAATAAAGAAATTCTTTAAAGTTTCTATAAGATGGCTAAAAATTGTAATAATAGTGAAGAACCAGATGTGAAAAAAATTAAGTATGAAGATGAACTATTTAAAAATATTATCAATATGAATAATTTATCTCGTGAAGATAGTGTTAATAGAATTAGCGAAATTGATAATTATGTGAAAGAATTATTAATTTTAATAAAAGAATCTAAACAAGTCGGGACTAAAAAACATATTGAATATAAAATTGAACGGTTACAGTGCGTAAAAACATTAATACAGAAAAAATTAGTAGTAGTAATTCAAGAGTTCAGTGGGAAGTTATAGAAAGTGCTTTTACAAATCGAATAAGCACAGCAATTATTATAAATCTCAATCACAAGGACCCCATTGAGTTTTTAACAGATTCGGATAATACATTTGTAAACAATATAAAAATCTATATAGAAAAATCGAATCAAAAATGTTTAAAAGTCAATGCAACATTATGTGCTAAATTTTTAAATAAATCTTCAGAAGAAATTATAAAAGAAGATAAATTTTTATCTACCTCAAACCAGATAGTTGAACTATACGAAGATCACAGGAGAGATTTGGAAAAAAGATTCAAGAAGTTATACTGAGGGAACTTAGCGAATATCAAGAAAGTGGTTGGACTCTTTCATCAGTGAATTATTTATCAATAAATATGAATGATTGTGATAGATTGATTGGTTCTTCATATATTGATCTTCCACCTTCAATTAAAAATAAAAAAGCATGTATTATTGTAAAAAACCATGATGAAGCTTGTTTTGCTTGGTCAATTGTATCAGCTTTATACCCAGCAGCAAATAACACTCATATAATATCTTCGTACCCAGATTATTCAACTGTTTTAAATACAACTGGAATAAATTTTCCTATATGTATAAATCAAATTACAAAATTTGAAAACAATAATAACATATCTATAAATGTGTACATATTAAAAAGAGTATCTGCAAATAATTTTAAAGTACTTCCATTGAGATTAACAAAATAAAAATGTATCAAACATGTAAATTTGTTAATGATTCAAGAGTACTATGATATTGAAAAATATTCCAATGATAATAATGAAAGGAATGATGATGTTGATGATGATGATGATGATTATATTGATTGTGAAGAGAATATTGAATTAAAATATCATTACTGTTGGATAAAGAATTTATCTAGACTAATTTCAAAACAATTATCGAAACGAAATGGTAAAATATATTTATGTGATCGTTGTTTACATTATTTTAAATCAGAAGAGAAACTTAATAGTCACATTAAAAATTGTGAAAAACAAAATTTTTGCAGTGTTAAAATACCAAGTAAAACAGAAATATGTTTTGAAAAGTATAAAAACAAAGAGAAGGTACCTTTTATTATATATGCTGATTTAGAATCAATTTTAAAACCTATTTGTGTAACACAAACTGAACACTCAAAACTTTACCAAAAACATGAAGTTTACAGCATTGGATATTATTTCAAATGTTCGTATGATGATTCTAAATCGTATTATAAATCATATCGAGGGGAGGAACCAGCAAAATGGTTTGCCCAACAATTAAATGAAATTGCTGATAATTTTTTCCTGATCATGTTAATATTAAGCCAATGAACGCGTTAACAACTCTCGAATTACAATATTTTAAAGATGCTCGAGTATGTCATATATGCAATAAAATTTTTGGTGCAAACGACCGGCGTGTTAAGATCATTGTCACCTGACTGGTAAATACAGAGGTCTTGCACATTCAGTATGTAATCAAAAGTATACAATCACAAAGGACATACCAGTGGTGTTTCACAATTTATCAGGCTATGATTCTCATTTTATTATTAAAGATATTGCATTAGAATTTCCAGGAAAAATATATTTTCTCCCAACAAATAAAGATAAATACATATCATTTGTTAAATCGATTGATGAAAGCGAGATAAAATTTAAATATATTGATTCATTTCGCTTCATGTCTGCTTCACTAGATAAACTTTCATCATATCTCCCATTACATGAAAAGTTAATAACACGAAAGGAGTGGTTAAACTTAAGTTATGAAAAATTTAATTTCATAACAAAAAAAGGATTTTTTCCATATGATTTTTTAGATTCACTAAATAAATTAAATGTAAATAACTTCCCATCCAAAAATGATTTTTATAATTGCTTAAATGATTGTAATATATCAGATGATGATTACAATCATGCGCAAAACGTTTGGACAAGTTTCAATGTTAAAAATTTAGGTGAATACTCAGACATATACATGAAAACTGATATTTTATTGTTAGCAGATGTTTTTGAATCGTTTCGAAATAATTGTCTAACTACGTATGGTTTAGATTCAGCACATTACTATACAACACCAGGTTTTACATGGGATTGTATGTTGAAATACACTGGTGTTACCTTGAAAGTTTTAACTCATATCGATATGTTGTTATTTATTGAAAGAGGTATACGAGGCGGTTTAAGCCAATGTTCGAATCGTTATAGTCAAGCCAACAATAAATACATGCCTACATATAATGCTGACGAGGAAAGCAAATATTTAATGTATTACGTTGTAAATAATTTATATGGATGGGCTATGTCTGAATATTTACCAATTAACGATTTTAAATGGTTAACCGACAATGAAATATCATGCTATGATGTTGAACTAGTAAGCAATACTTCTTCAATAGGATACATATTAGAAGTAGATTTAGATTATCCTCTAGAATTGCATGATATTCACAACGATTTACCTTTCTGCGCACAACATTTAGCACCACCAGACAGTAAAACAGAGAAATTATTAACAACTTTAAATTCAAAAAGAAAATACATAATACATTATAGAAATTTGAAGCAGGTTTTGAACACGGACTTAAGCTAATTAAGATACATAAGATTTTGAAATTCAAGCAATCACCATTGTTGAAAAGTTATATTGATTTAAATACAAATATGAGAACTAAAGCTAAGAATGATTTTGAAAAAAAATTATATAAATTAATGATAAATGCCATATTTGGAAAAAACGATGGAAAATGTTAGAAAATATAGAACAGTGAAATTGCTAACGAAATGGAATGGACGATATGGAGCAAAATCATTTATAGCTAAACCAACTTTTCATAGCTCGAGAATTTTTGATGAAAATTTGATAGCCATTGAATTTTAAAAAACTGAAATATATATGAATAAACCAATTTATATTGGATTTAGTATTTTAGATATATCTAAGATATGCGTTTATGATTTTCATTATAATTATATGATTGAAAAGTTTGGGTCTGATTGCAAAATGATGTATACAGACACAGACTCATTAATATATGAAATAAAATGTGATGATATATATAAGATTATAAAATTAGATATTCATAAATTTGATACGAGTGATTATCCATCAAATAATGAATATGGAATAGAATTACTCAACAAAAAAAAACCTGGTCTGATGAAAGATGAGAATAATGGTAAAATAATGACTGAATTCCTTGGACTTCGATCAAAGATGTATGCAATTAGAGTTATGGAGAGGATGTATTCAAGAAAGCAAAAGGTGTTAAAACTGCTGTTGTTAAAAAATCGATAACTTTTCAAGATTATTTAGACTGTTTGGTTTTAAAAAAAGAAACAAATTGTAATCAAAATAATATAATATCACGTAATCATATAGTTTACTCATTGCAACAAAATAAAATTGCTTTAAATCCGAACTACCTGATTCATATCATACAAGATCTTGGGGTCATTATCAAATAACTGATTAATAAATATTCTTAAATAAAATTAAACACTTTATTCTTTTATTTATTTTTATTGAGTTGGAATTAAACTTTTATAAAATATATAAGTATGTATTTTATTATATTTAGATGTTATTTTGTATTTTGATATCATATCTTACAAAAAATAAAATTGCTTATTTCAAAACTAAAAACTATTGCAATATTTGTTTACATTATTTTATTAATATTCACAATATTTTCGTTATACAAAATTAAGTTTGTTTATTCATTTACGATTTTTTTTAAAAAAAATTCTTTATAAAGATAAACATTTTGTAATGCACAACATCCTCCAGCACATCCTGTGTGTGTAAGACATGATGATGATGATGATGATGTGTTAGTAGAATACTGATTCATTAAAACTCTTAGATTGGGACAACCATAATCTTCTAAATCATGTATACAATAGTTGTCCATATATCCAACTAAATCATTAATCCAAGAGATTTTTTGAGCGCCTTTAGGATATATATTCTTGTTTGATAAATTGGTTTCCATATATTTAATTACATCAATCAATTTGCTTGTACCAGTATTTCAATGTATGCCGTGATGATTGTGATATAGCCAATTTTGAATTCTTAGCTATATCACAATCAACTATTACACTCAACTAAATCAACTATTACACTCATTATGTTAATTTTTTAACTTCACTTGTCAGTGGATTGTATTCAACTATTCTATCATGAATTAATAAGCAAAAAGCTGTTGTTTTTTTGGGAATATTTACAGAAGATTTAAGCTCGATTCTTACATCAACAGGCCCTGTTTTAATCAATTCGTTTTGATGTGAACAATCTATCACAATAATTGATCCAAGTGCAAGAAATCCTTGATTACCAAGTAATGGTTGACTAACTTTATTATAATAAGATTAATAAGATTGTTGAAATTTAGCATACATATCATACAGGATTGCATATTGACCTTTGTTAAAAACTATGTTTAAATTATCATATGGAAAAACTTCAGAATTCAAAAACACCTGGAAATCGGTAATGTTGTAATGATCAAAATAGCTATTATCTTTACTCAAATGATTTTGTCTATCTGTTTGCAATGCGAAAATAACATAACATGGTTTTTCGATTTGATTTGTAGTTTTCACAGTCCATACATGACTTGTAGTCTGAGGTAAAATTGGGTATTCATACATATCCCAACTACGAAAGCTCATTTTTATTGTCAATAAACTTCAATAATGATAACTTTGAGCTGTCTGATACAAGTATGTGTAGAACCTTCCATTGCACTTTGAATATTTCAAGTTTAACTTTTTCATCTGCTACTGTGCTTATAATTGCATTATTATCATCTCTAACTCTGGTAATAATAAGTTCATGTTTAGCATTAACCAATATCTTTTTATAATCTTCAGCAAATCCTAATAAAAGTTTTAATGGCACACAAAAGTTAAAATGTTCTTTATGTAACAAACTACTGCTTGCAGTATTCCATCCAGAATTGAATGCCATTTTACTTTCATCTTCATTAAAGGAAATATAGTTTTTCAATGTTGATGTGCATCCAAGTTTTCCTGAGAGCACCAAGCAGCAATGATGTTTTGCGTTTGCTGTTTACAGAATTCTTGGCGAAGTTCTTCTAGAACCCTACGCGCTCCAACGAAATTGGTTCCGTTATCGCAGTAAATTCTACTGCACAAACCACGGCGAGCGACGAATATTTTTTAAGCTGCGATAAAAGCGTCAGAAGATAGTGAGGAAACCACTCCCAGATGAACAGCATGAGTAGAAAAGCAAACGAAAACGGCAATATAGGCTTTATAAATACGTTTGCCACGACAGGATAAATCATTACGGGCCCACAAAAATCAACTCCAGAGACTAAAAACGCTCGTGTTGGAGATAGACGATCCCTTGGGAGATCGCCCATCATCTGATTTAACACCTTGGGTTTGAATAAAAAACATCGAAGGCATTTTTGAACCACATTAGTAATGATAGATTTTCCATTAACTATCCAAAATCTTTGGCGACAAATAGCAAGCAGTGCTTGAGGACCAGCATGAAGATTAACGATGTGCAAATGTTCAATTAATAGCCGCACAAATGGGTGATTCCTCGGAAGCAAAATCGGATGTTTAGCGGAGTAAAGTATAGAAGATTGATCCAAACGACCTCCAACTCGTAATAAGTCGAGATTATAAGTATGATGCAAAAAAAGGATTAAGGCATTTCATATTGCTTTTCGACGAGACATGTCCATTTTTTTGTATATCCTTTATATCTTCTATAAAATAAGTTGTTTGTAATATATAACTAATTTTTAGTAAAGAAGTTTCAAGCTCGATTGGCGATAAAATTAAATTTGTATTATTTTCAGAATGATTATGATCTTTTATTTTTGAGCGACAATTATTGATGAATCCTGTTACAAAGCCGAATATTTTAATTATACCTTGATAATTACTTGACCTTTCAATTATTTCGAGTAAATCGTTTTTAGCTGGGCTGGTTTCGACAAAACAAAATTTATCATTTCTCCGTAGATCAAGAATTTTCAAGTTTGGATTATTCTTGGGCGGCCAGAATTCTTCTGATTTTTTTAGAAAATTAGGACCACCGTACCAGTTAGACCGTAATAATTCCTCTACCGTTGCTCCTCTAGATAAAATATCTGCAGCGTTGGACTCAGAATTGACATGCCTCCAATTTGATCCATTTGTTAGTTCCTGTATTTGCGAAACTCGATTTGCTACAAATATATTTAAAGTTAATGAATGTGATGCAAGCCAAGCAAGAACGATTTCAGAATCAGTCCATAATACGATTCGGTCATAATTTTTTATATTATAGCGCACCTTTTTGATCAAATTGGCTAAAAGTAAAGCAGCACACAATTCAAGACGAGGAATAGATTGAGTCTTAGATGGTGATACTCTAGACTTGGCTGTAAGAAGATTGACAGAAATATTTCCATCAACATCTATTGAGCGAATAAGCTCTCAGGCTAGCATCAGCGAAACCATGTAATTCGAAAGAATGTACAGTAGAAATGGAAAATATATACCTAGGTATATGTATGCCATTTATGAACGATAATTGTGATTTGAATTGTTTCCAATCTGTGTGCACATTAAGAGGCAATGATTCATCCCAATCTAAAATTAACAGCCAAAGGTTTTGCATGAATATTTTGGCTCGAACTATTACAGGATTAATTAGTCCCATTGGATCGAATAAACGAGCTATATCAGCTAAACAGTGCGTTTTGTAATTTTTTCATTATTTTGAGTATTATTTTCATATATAAATCTAAATTGATCAGTAGATGGTTGCCAAACAACTCCAAGAGTTTTAATACATGATGATCCATCAATAGATATAAGTTCTTCACGATCAGATATTGGAATATTTGAAAGAAAGGTATCATCATTTGAATACAATTTTTTTGGCTCCATTTGTCCACATTTTAAAATTGCATCAACTTCAGTATGAATCTTGGAGATTTCCTCGATAGAAGAACCACCAGTTATCAAATTATCTACATAAAAATCTTTGGTTATTATATGTGAACCAGTAGGAAATTCAGTTTTATTTTTATTTGCTAAATAAGTTAGAGCTCTAGTTGCTAAAAATGAAGCTGAAGCGGTTCCGTACGTGACAGTTTTTAGACGATCTTTCTTTGCTCCGAATTTTTTTGCCAAAGTATGCACTGATAATATGAATCATTTTCGGTTACATATACTTGGCGATACATTTTGCAAATGTCATCCTGTAAAGCATACTTATGACATCGAAATCTTAGTAAAATAGAGACAAGATGACCACCTTGAAGGGTTTGTCAAAGTTTAGACTTTTTTCCATAAAGTCAGACATGTTCATAGTCTCTTGAGACTTTTGAAATTCTGACAATATGTGTAGATGTCCAATAAGGTTACCCGATTTAATATCGATAGACCGCTGCAGTCGGAGTGCGCCTAGGAGAGCCTCTTTTTTGATCTGCAAATGCAGTGGAGTAAGGTCTAGCAGGGCTTCCATAGCACCGGTTATACAGAGACACGCCAGACGTTGTACTTTTTGTAGCAGAGTTTTAACGGATTTCTGAGTGGTTTTCGGCCACCATACCAGTGACGCATACGTGATGATGGGTCTGACGATCGCACTATATGACCAGTAGATCATTTTAGGTTTCATCCCCCATGTTTTACCTATAAGACAGTTGCACGCCCATAGAGCCCTAGTGGCTCTCGCGACTATTTTGTTAATGTGTGAATTCCAGGTTAGTTTTCTATCTAGCATTACTCCTAGATATTTGACTTCTTCCGAGAACTCAATAGTGATACCATCTATCTTGGGAGATATGAGATTCATCTTCCTTCTTTTAGTAAATGGTATTATTATTGTTTTATATGGATTTACGCTTCATAGATGCACCATAAGCACTATGTTTAGGGCCCTTTGCATAAGCTTTGATATAGTTACATCATGCTTCCCTCTGACCATGATAACAAGATCATCGGCGTAACCCTGTACATCCAAGCCCAAATTAGACAATTTGTCCAAGAGATCATCAATCACTAAAGACCATAGCAGTGGTGATAAAACCCCTCCCTGAGGGCACCCTTTGATGGCTTTTACCGTGGTCGAATCTTCTACTATTTTTGCAGTAATAGTGCGGCACTCAAGCATGGCCCTAATCCAGCCAATCGTAGGAGTATCAACCCCTTTACGCGCTGCCGCTCTTTCTATGGAATCATAGGTGGTATTGTCGAAAGCTCCCTCTATGTCTAAAAAGGCACAAAGGGCGATTTCTTTCACCGCAATTGACTTTTCAACCCTATTGACAAGGGTGGGTATTTAGAGCAGTCACCGTAGACTTGCCAGCCTGGTATGCGAACTGATTCTTGTTTAGGGGTGACAATCTAAGGGCCGTTTCCCTTATATGTAAGTCAATGACTTTTTCCATTGTTTTTACTAGAAAGGCCATTAGGCTAATCGGGCGATATGATTTAGGCTGGGCACTAGGGCGCCCTCCAGCCTTTGGCATAAACACAACGTTAACCATCCTCCAAGTAGTAGGTATATATTGAAAGACGTAGCTAGCTCTAAAAATTTTTACTAGCACTGGTAATATTTCCTCCAGCCCTTTATGTAAGAGGGCCGGAAAAATACCGTCTGCCCCGGGTGATTTAAACGAGTTGATAGCCCATCTAATCCGATTGGGTGTAAACAGTCTTCCCGAAAGACTTTTGACCCGATTGCTAGGCCTAGTGTTTGTAGCATATACTGCTGCAGACACTCGGTAACTAACATCATTTGAGTTAATAGAGTCTGGAAAGTGAGTTGACAAAAGCAACTCAATCGTTTCTGTACGATTCTTAGTGTAGCTTCCGTCTCCTTTTTCAAGAAGGCTGATGCCATTGGTATGATCCTTTGATAAGGCTTTCTGAAGGCGAGCTGCTGTTGGAACATTATTTATCCCTTCACAGAACTCTCTCCATTACTTTCTCTTGGATTTACGAACTTCTATATTGTATTCCGTCAGGGCACGCTGGTAAGCACTCCACTCATTGGTACGTTTAGCACCGTTAAAGAGTTTTCTAACCCTAGATCGGAGCCTGCTTAACTCCTTATTCCACCAAGGCACATTTCTGTTTGTAGCCTTTTGTTTAATAGGAGAAGCATTTTCATACGCAGTAGTAAGAAGGGATTGTAGCCCGGAAGCTACTTGTTCAAGGTCCGAGATGGACTCTATATTTTTATTCAGGGGACTAATATCAGACACAATATGGTCCCTGAAGGACACCCAGTCTGTAAGTTTAGGAACCCTGTTTGTGACTGTTTGCTGGTACATGCCTTCGAAACCAAAACTAATATGTTGGTGATCCGACATAGAAGGTTCATCGGAGACATGCCAGTTAATCAGCCGAGGTGTTATAAAAGGACTGGCCAAGGTTAAATCAAGGACCTCTTGCCTAATCGAATTTATAAAAGTTGGCTTGTTGCCTCTATTTATAATATCTATGTTATTAGAAATTAGAAAATCAACAAGACACTCACCCCTTTTGTTGGTATCATTGCTGCCCCATACAGTGTGGTGCGCGTTGGAATCGCAGCTGATGATAAATTGCTTACCATTTCGTTTGCAATACTCGACTAGTCTGATGACTTCATCGGGAGGTGCTTCATCCGACTCTCCAGGGAAATAAGCCGAGGCCCAGATGACCTCTTGTTTACCCCTTTCCATCGGCACCACAACAAGTACCGCAACCAAGTCCCTAGTAATGAACTCTGAAATAGGAAGAAAATTTAATTTATTACCAAGCAGAATTGCTGCTCTTGGATTTTCATGTTGATTAAAATATATTAACTTACATGATTGTGATGGTAGACCCATAATTCGGCCTCTTAGGACCCAAGGGTCTTGAATGAGCGCTATGTCCATTTGTTTCAAAATAAATCTTCTGCTAAGCTCGGCCGATGCTGCTTTTGCATGGTGAAGATTTATTTGGATACAGTCAATACGACTTGTATCCATTATGATTTTTTGAACTTCAGCCTCTTGACCGAGGTCTTCTCAGAACCTTTCTTAAAGCTGGTTTTGGTGTTATTACCTGCGGGTTTTTTAAACCCGTACTTCTTCGGTTTTGAGGCGGTCAAGCTGGTTGCTATAGTCCCACTGGCTTCCTTGGATGTGCTGGCCTTTGGTGAAGAATCCTTAGTGGCCGAAGCTGTTAAGCTACTTGCCAGATCTCTGTTCACCGCAGACTCCACACTCTTGGATTCGCCAGTGGCTGCAACCTTTGTGGAGCATTTTTCAACCTAAGCTGAATGAAACCAAATCTAAAATCAATTTTAAAATTGGTCTTCTTCAGCTGCTCCATGGACTGGTGATCAATGGAGAGCGTTAACTGGGCTGCGGTGTTGTGTGCCTCCCTTCTTAAAACCCTCCATCTATCAGTATTGAGGACACCATTTTGCCCCTGGACGATGCCCAAAATGCGCTCATTAGTTGTGTCTGCACATGCTGGGAAGAAAGCAACCAATACCTGCGATTTGGGGATCTTTTCCTCTTCAACCGCTATCAGTTGTGCCTTCTCCCATGGCTTTAATCCGGGAACTGTGCTGACAACCCAATCGGCTGTTTCTTTGTTAGCACAGTTCAGAACTATCCATCCTGGCTTAAAAGTTGAGCCTAGGAACTTTGGTTTTGTAACCGCATCCTTTTGCTCAATGATTTTATCCATGATGGATTCCTGAATGGCACTCATTTGCTCAGTTGTCAGGAGTTCCTCCGGATGGTTTTTGGATAAGATGCCCAGTCTTACCCCTTCAACCACAGCTTTATAGCTTAACTTACTGCCACCAGTAGGTACGGTGTTGTTACCTTTAACTGGGTTAATAGTGGAAGTAGTTGCTGTTTTGACCACTATAGAAGCAACCCCTGAAGGACCTTTTATCCTTTTCTCGGTAGCTTCTGGTGTGCTGCCATCTGACCTGGACCTTTTAGTAGCTTTTTTAGGCTTTATAGGTTTTAAGGCCAATGTTCTAGCCTCAGCAAGTTGATGGCCATGCGCAACGAGCCATTTGAAACGTTTTTTAGCAGCGCCAGTCATACGGATGCGCTTTTCAGCATCTGCTATACTGAGCTTGCTGGTAATCTCTTCCAGATTAGCCACTTCTCCTATTGAAAGGGGAGGCATTACTTCCTAATCTGAAAGCGGCGATTCATATTCTGATGCTGGAGGACTTATTACGGCCTCTGCTGAATCAGAAAGACTAGGCTCAGTAACCTTTGTCCCTTGCATTGTTGATGCACTTGGAGCAGCATCTATCTCTCTTTTTTCTTTTTTACTTGTATTCATATAATTCCCACGAGTAGCTACGGAAAAGAGGTCACCTGTGGCAGAGCCCCGCATTACCACAGGAAGTCTAGAATTCAAACCAGAGGGCGACAGGTATCTGGAGTCCGCTTACTAACGACTAACCATCTCGTTAGCCATGCAGCCGTCAGCTTAAGCTGTTCCGCCAATATTGGCTTAGGTCCATCATTACAACTACCATAAAAAACAACTCGGATTTTGGTAGATGACGAATCTAATTTAAATACGCAATGATGCGGAAGGTAATATTTTACGAGTTCAACAATTCATATTCATCCAAAAATTCTGAATATTGATGTTTTAGAAAAGTATCTCTATTTAATTTTTTCTCTTAATTGTAGAAGCGCTTTTCGGCAATTTTAAATGAATCACCCAACATGATATTTGAATCTTTGAATGGAAGCTTGGTAACGATACGACCAGAAGAAGAATGATTAGTATTGGATACGAAAAAATCTACGCAATATTGTTGATCTTTGGAAAGAATTGGTGGGTTATCAGCAAAATTTTCCATTTTCCAAAATTGTTGAACCAACTGCGATAAATTCTCATTTTGAATATCTGTAGTTGTTTCTTCTAAAACTGAATCATTATGAAAGGTTGTAGCAAACGTAGAATAGTGGTTCGAATTTGGCGGATAGGTTAAATTGTATTTACCAGAAACGATCCAGCCCAAAAGTGTCTTTTGTAATATAGGCAATGATGGACCTAATTTTATTTGACCAACGGATAATATATCGAAAAATGATTCAGCACCAATGAGCAAATCAACGTTTTGTTGTTTGTGAAAATTAGGATCAGCTAATTTTATATTGCTTGGAATATACCAATCATTAATTGATAAATTCGAATCTGGTAAAATACCGGAGATAGATGGCAACAATAAAAATTTCGAATTAAATTTAAAATCATTGTGGCAGGATTGGACCGTTGCGTTGGTAAAATAGCGAACCTTTGTTTTGGAATTTCCAATTCCACAAATATTTTGATCCAAATTGGATTTTTTTAATTGTAAAGAATGAACCAACGATTCAGTAATAAAGTTGGGCTGTGAACCGGAGTCTAAATGTGTACGAACCAGTTTAAGTGTACCAAAGTTGTCACATATGTTAATTACAGCGGTGGCAAGTGTAACGTTGTTCTGTTCTGCAAACGTAGTTTTAGAATTTTGATGTGATGTAGCTGAGGCAACTACGTACGATGAAGCTGAATGTGGCTGATAAATTGGCTGATAAATTATTTTCAGCTGACGACGACGAAGTGTTGTTGTAACGATGCAATAAAGAATGATGCGGAGACGAACAAATACGGCCTTTTGAAGAGGTGCACCTTTTTACTGAGTGTCCTTTCATTAAACAATTGATGCATAGTGATAAATTTTTAGCCTTATTGAAGCGTTCAACAACTGATAAATCAGTAAATTTAGAGCATTTGTAAATGTTGTGATTTGCGCTATTACAATATGCACACGAATTTCGAGATGGTTGCGACACGGTTAAAGTGGTAGAATTTAGAAAACGAGAATACGACGGAGATTTTGGTTTATCGTGCATATGCTGATGAGGAGTAGCAAGCGAAATATTTTAGAATTCACGACATTTCAGAAATTGACATCTTTTACTTAAAACAGCTGCACAATCGCTCCATTTAAACATTTCGGAGAATGTTAAAGAGTCTTCCCACTTTTATTGTGATTCAGGATCCAATTTACCCATAACTACATAAACTATCATTGCATTAGCAATATCAATTTCCGTTCCAATTGATTTCATTGAGCTGAATATAGCGTTAACATTATCTACTAAACTTCTTAATTGTGTAGAAGAATTCTTTGAAATCTTTTGTAATTCGAATAATTCGGAAATTAATTCCTGAAACATAAGCGTTTTATTGTCGAACCTATTTTTTAATTGCTCTCTTATTTTTGGATAATTTGCTTCAGAGATTTGAAATTCAAGAACTGCATTTTTGGCTAGTCCATCTAAAGAACCTATTAGAATATTGCATTTTTCGATAGCTTCATAATGAATATTATTATGAACACTCTTATCAAATATCCCCATAAAATTAGGAAATTCAGAATATTTACCACTGAATCTTGGTAATTTAATTTTATGCAGAATTGGAGGAGTAGGTTGTACCATTATTTAATTGATATCAATGAAATTGATAAAGTCTGGAAAATTCACTGGAAGCACCAAATTCACTACCGACGCGTAACCGATTCTAAACACTTTAATTACACTGTTTTTTATTTAATTATTTTGCTCTATAATTATTAATTATTGTACATTTAGAACAAATCTAACCCGAAACACGTGTTATAATACAATATCAGCACCACTCTACGTAAAATTTAAATACAAAAGAATTAACTTTTTTATGTATATTTTTTTTTTGCATATAAATTATTTTTGGTTTAAATATAATTTTTACAAAAAAAAAAAAAAATGTATTTTTTTAATTTAAATTTAACAAATTAGTTTATTTTTAAGATAGTTTTAATAAATATAATTTCGTAATTAATTTAATCACGTCGGGGTCACCAATGAAAAGTTTTATACCAGTAGTAAGAAGCCCTCCCTAGTACAAATTTAGTGTATAAAATATAGAGAGCATCCACTTAACAGATGACCTGTAGACCCCTTTAGTTCTACAAATAAATATATGTAATGTGTTAGAAAGAGTCCAGGATAGAAGGATGGTATGTTTTTCAAGTGTTTTGATAGGATTAAACGTATTTGTGGGCGGGATTGTACCTGTAAAATAATATCAAAACATGTAAAAACAATGTTGTCCCCCTGATAGAGTAAATTCGATATAATGTTGTCCCCCCGGTAGAGTAAATTCGATTTTCTTTGGGAGATGAAACCTTTGATAGTAAAATTCAAGTTGTTTTGATGCATATGACTAATACAATATGTAAATAAAATGTTATGGAATGTATTTTTTCTTGTTCTGTACATAAACAGAAACTAGTTTTAAACTTTTAACATGTTTCTGTAGATAAGTTACTTCCACCAGGATTAAACATCTTTGTGGGTTTGGTCTGTACCTGTAAAATAATATCAAAACATGTAAAAAATAATGTTGTCCCCCGGTAAAGTAAATTCGATGTTCTTTGATAGATGAAACAACTTTTAACATGTTTCGTGTGATAAGTCACTTCCCCCTGTAAACAAATCCAAGCACGTGTTTTTTTGTTTTTTTTGCGCGCATATTCGAATAGTTTATAAAATTAAAGCACGCCTTTGTAAACAAATACGAATATGATAATGTAAACAAAATATACAAGTAACAGGGAAAAAGTAATTCAATGCAAAATTTTTTTGATTTGCGTTATTTAAATATATTCTTATCAATATATTATATAAAATTCAAGGTTAACAGAGTATATTAAACTTAAATATATGCTTGTTATTTTTATGATAGAGGTCAAGTTCATTACAGATAAGTTCAATAACCATATATAAATTTAGGAACACATATGATTGTTATATCGTTTTTAAAAAAAATACCTAATACATATATAAATTTTATATTGATCAGTGGTGTGTAAATTAACAAACCTAAAAGTATAATTTTTTATTTTTTGTTAATTTAAAATTATATTAAAAAAGAAGAAGTTGTCAAACATTTTTTTTCATGCAAATAAAATTCAAAATAAAACGTAAATAAAAAATATATGTGTTGAAAAAATTCGTGTTTTATTTTCTTATTCATCAAACATTGGAATTTTATATAAGTAAAAAAAAATATTTTTTTATTTGCTCTTTAGAAAAAAGCGATATACAAGCTGTCCATGTTCCTTTTTGGTTACCACCATGTGCATATTGGATGGCGCATGTTCCGGCATCAAGTTCTTATCTGTTAGCCCTTCCGATATTTTTGTAGGCAAAAAAAATACCTTTTCTCCCAAATCAAGTAAATACTTTGGACCGTATTTTGTCTGAGCCAATGTTAACCGATGTATGTGGTATTCATGGTTTAGCTGCAATTCTGTCGTTTTTAATATACTTTTTAGGGATGATGGATCCTCCCCTAAAGCATTCAACGTTTCCAAAAAGTTTGCCTAAAAATATATTGGATTTAAAAAAAAAATATTATTTTTAAAAAACTTATTTGTATATTCTTACCATTTTATTGTATATATTTTTTCAAAAGTGAAAACCTAACTGATCTTACAAGAAATTAAAAACCATTTATATACAATTTTTAAAAAATAAAAAGTAAAATAAAAATCAATATTATAGTAATGTTAAAAAAGTCTTTTATTAAAATTAAATTTATTAACATTACATATATATATATTTTATGTTAAAGATGTTGCTTTTCACTGTTTGGCTTTTTGTATATTTTGATCGCATATATAGGGTCTAGTTTAATTCCCATGAGTTCAAAAGTTTTCTTAGAACCGCACATATTTAAAATATCAGGTATAGTAAATTGTTTATAAAAAGGATTTTGTTCAATGTTTGATGAAAAAAAAAGCACTATGATAATCTATATAGTATTTCTGCTTGTCCTGTAGATAAAGGTATGATAAACTCTCATCTTTGCAGCACTCCAGCCAATCATCATAGGTGTATTTTTGACAATTAAATGCCTGTCTTAACGCTAAGTTGGCTAATGTTGGCACTTGCTCAATAATAATAAATGTATTATAATCAGAATCGTAAGTGTGCGGTACATTGTAGTAATTAGGATGGTTAAAATATGACAGATGTTGATTGGTCATTTTTACTAACTCTTCAGATACATTTTTACAAAAAGTGTAGTGTTTATATACACTTTTTGGTTCATTAAATTATGAAAAAAATCCTTCGAATTTAGTAAAATGCATTTATAAATAATTTATTTGTATTTTATTTTTTAATATTATTATTACATTGCAATAAAGTAAAATATTATCAATTTAAAGTATTACATTGCAACAAAGTAATATAGTATAAATTTATGTTAAAACTTTCATATAATAATGTATGACATAAATTAAATTAATAAAATTTTATCATCATTATTTTTTAATAAATAAGTGTTAAATAAAGGGGTTTTTTTATATATATATATATATAAAAAGAATAAAATATATATTAAATATAGCTTAAAATAGATTTTAATATTTTAAAAAGCATATATAAGTAGAATAATATTTATATTCTTTAATAATTTCGCAAAAAATTATTGTACTATAACTACACAGTGCTATTTACAGAACAAAATTTTAAAAAAGTCAAAGGAATAAAACTAAAAATGGATATTGTAAGTATTAAAAAAAAAAACAAAAAAAATGTGATAAAAAATAATCTTTTATTTCTTTTTATTTATATTAAGAATGTCCTTAACAATTTAACTACACAAATTACTGGACTGATAGGACATTTGAGTACAATGATACAAGGCTTAAATCAAATACAACAACAACAACAACAGCCACAACAACAGCCACAACAACAGCCACAACAACAACAACAGGCTGTACAAAGTACAAGTTCAATGTTGGATGCAGAGCAACCTTCTATTATTATCACCGAAGAACAAAAAGCTCAACCATCACCATTGGCAACGGTGCAGGTTGGAACAGGAGAAAATAAATATGTAAATATAATTAATAAAACAGGGGGGTTTAATTCTAAGTTTAGGGTTAAAACTACTAATTATATATTTAAATTAAGTGACTATACAGAGGACTTTGACAATATTAATAACTGGTTGGACAAATGTTTTCAAAATATATTGCACATTATAAAAAAAGACTTTTCAAATCAATATCTAATGGGTATTCAGATATCAATTCCTACATTAGAAAATACAAAACCTATCGGATTACCTTTTAAAAAAATCGCCAATATTACGTCAGAAATGATTACTGACTTGTTAGCAGCAGTAATACAATCAAATCAATCTTTCTTATCAACAGATTTAATTGAAATTTCGGTAAAGATAATCGAAACCCATACAGGCGGTGGTTCATTAAATCCTCAAAATATGGCCGAATCAGAGATATTAAAACGTAAATCAAAAAGTATAATCGATGTAGGAAATAAATCAAATAATAATAATTGTTTACCACAATCTATTATTATGGGTAAATATTTTAGTGACGGTAATAATGAAGCATTAAAAAAATGCATGCATAAAAATTCAAAATTATTAGCACAACAGGCGAAAAAAATTATAAAAAAATCTAAAGTTGTGAAAACAAACACGGGTTTTAATATCGAAGATATTTTTAAATTTCAAAAAATTCTACCCAAATATAATATCACGGTATATGTTAGTAAAAATTATTACACTAAAAATATCAAAATAAATGGAACTAGTGAAAAGAATATAAATATATTTTATTTTCAAGATTCAAAACATTACGTAACACTGAAAAGTGTTAAATGCTTTTTCGGTATTAAATATATATGTAAATTTTGCAATGACTTATATATAAGCACTCACAATTGTAAAGAATTGTGTTATTACTGTAAGTCAAACCCTCCATGTCCTTTTGTCCCGACCACTCTTAAATGCGATAGATGCATAAGAGTTTTTCGGGGACAGCAATGTTTCGATAATCATAAAAAAATCCAATATGGTAAGGGTGTTGTTTGTGACAATATCAAAACATGTAATAAATGTTTTAAGTATTGTGATTTAAGTAAAAGAAACTACAAAAATCATTCTTGTGATGAAAAATATTGTAATATTTGCAGTAAATTGGTAGACCGAGAACACGTTTGTTTCGTAAAACCATATACAAAAAAAAAACCTGAAAGATATACTTTAATTTTTTACGATATTGAGTGTACACAAGACCAAAATTATGATGAAGATAATTTCAGACATTACCAAATTTATGTGTCGCTAATAGGGTTTGTCATTACTGTTATTTACTTGATGATGATAATTTTACATGTCAGAATTGCAAACAAAGAGTACACGTATTTGAAAACGATAATATAAATGGGGATTGCATTAAAAAATTTATTGACTTTTTGTTAACCATTAATGCTAACGAAAAACATAAAGTTTGTTGTATAGCACATAATTTTAAAAGTTATGACAGCCAATTCATAGTAACGGAATTATTAAAAAGAAATAAACATATTAAACCGATTATGGGTGGTTTCAAAATTCTCAAAATCACTTTTAATACAAATATTTCATTTATTGATTCTATAAACTTTTTACCAATGGCATTGTCAAAATTTCCAAAAACTTTTGGTTTAACTGGACTAGGTAAAGGGGACTATCCACACTATTTTAATACTGAAAAAAATTATAATTATATAGGAGATATTCCCGATATAAAGATGTTTTCCACTCAAAATTTAGATTCAAAAGATTTGGAAAGATTTCAAAATTGGTGGCAAGATTTAAAAAATACTGGATACGTTTTTAATAACCATAATGAACTTATTAAATATTGTTGTGGCGATGTTACAATCCTTCGTAGGGGTTGTATATTATTTATGACTGATTTTGTATCTTTACAAAATGTAAATCCCTATATGGAAAGTTTTACAATCGCTCAAGCGGTAATGATAGTATATAGAAAAAACTTTCTTAAAGAAAATACATTGGGTGTTATACCATATAATAATTACTCATCAAAAAAAAATCAGTCGTTTATAGCACAAAAGTGGCTAGTATTTGAAAATGAAAAAGCCAACGGCAATATAAAATATGAGATTGTTTTACCAAATTGTGGTGTTCAAGTTGATGGATATGATTCCACAACAAACACCGTTTACGAATTCCTCGGCTGTTTTTATCATGGCTGTCCTAAATGCTTTTATAACAGATCTGCAATAACACACGGTGATTCATTTGATGCTAAATACAAAAGTTATTTATTACGAATTAAATTTTTAAAATCAAAACAATTTATTGTCAAAACTATGTGGGAATGCAATTTTCAAAAACATTTATATGAAAATCCTAATCTAAATAATACTTTAAATAAAAACCCTGTAATTTTGTATAATTCTTTAAAACCTCGCGATGCAATATTTGGTGGGCGTACTGAAGTGTTTCACCTATATTGCAAAACAAAACCAGGTTATAAAATTCGATATTTAGACTTTACTTCTCTATATCCTTTCGTAAATAAAAACTGTAAATACCCGATTGGTCATCCTAAAATATATAATAGAGATCAATGCAAAAATATCGCTGATATTAAAGCAATTGACGGTATAATAAAATGTTGTATATTACCGCCTACAGACTTGTTGATACCTGTGTTACCTGTTAGATTAAACAAAAAATTATTGTTTGCTTTATGCAGGACACACAATACAGATGAGCGTAGTTTAATAGGTACATGGGCAGCAATAGAAATTAAGTTAAGTTTAGAAAAAGGGTATAAAATTATAGAATTATTTGAAGTCTGGGAATACGAAACAACAATATATGATCCTGTCACCAAAACAGGGGGTTTGTTTGCTTAGTACATGAACACTTTCATCAAGCTAAAGCAAGAAGCTAGTGGTTTTCCAAGCAGCTGCGATACTCTAGAAAAGCAAAACAGTTTTATTGAGCAGTACTACAAAATTGAAAATGTTTTATTAGAAATAATAAAAATGTCTCCAAACCCATCTTACCGCAACACCGCCAAATTATGCCTTAACTCCCTTTGGGGCAAGCTGATACAAAAGCTTGAATCAACTCAAACTAGTGTAATATCATCATTTGATGAATTTAACAAGCTTGTTCATTCACCAGGCGTCGAAATTGAAGATTTGTTTATTGCTGGGGAACAACAAATCTGGATTAAATGGAAATTCAAATCTGCTGAATGTGCGGTACCCCTTAAAAATGTATCTATACCTGTGGGTATATACACAACAGCACATGCTCGCCTTATGTTGTATGCAGAACTTGAAAAAATTAATAGCAACGTTTTGTACTGCGACACAGACTCTATCATATTTTTAGAAAATAAAGATTCACCGTACAAGCCTGTTGCAGGAAGTTTTCTAGGAGAACTGACAAATGAGTTAGCCGACTACGGACCTCAAACATATATTAATGAATTTGTGTCAACAGGTCCCAAATGCTATTCATATCGGTATTTCAATCCTGAAACAAATCAAACAGGAGAAGTTGCTAAGTGCAAGGGTGTCACATGCAATCTGGTAAATAAAAAACTTTTAAATTTTCAAAATTTAAAAAACTTAATTATGGATTCCATGTCTACTGGCACTTACACAATACACAATGCCAAAAAAATCAAAAGAAAAAAAGGTTTTATTGTCGTCACTGGCACTGAGTCTAAAAAATTTGGTTTCACCTTCACGAAAAGAATTTGCATAGGAGATGATTTCAGCACTATTCCATATGGATATAAGCCAAGCCCCCCCGATCCAGGACCAGACATAGCCCCAGGCCCCAGCCCCCAGATTTCATAAAAATAATATAAGTTAAGAAAAAACTATTATGTATTATTATTAGAATTTATTTTGTAGAATAGTTGTTAAAATAATTAAGAATTAAATAAAATGTTTGTATATAATGTTAGGAAAATAGTTGTTTTCATTTATTCGTAATTATTTACTGTTTGCTTATAGAACGTTTTTACAGGTGGAAAAAATGTCAGAAAAAACATTATTTATTGATATTCAGTTTGTGGTGGGAAATGGACGCCAACTTTTCGTCAAGGAATTGGCAATGCTGCGTCAAGGTTCGCTAACACCAACTTTGTACTTTTTTAAACCTCCTTATCCTCGAGAAGAATTAAATGATGCTATTACACAAAATGGTGAATACATATGTGACAATATCAACAACTTGCAATGGAATGATGGTATCCTTTTGTATAACGATATTGCAGATATTTTAAAGAGTTTCAGCCAACACAAGATATATGTTAAGGGAATACAAAAAAAGAACTTTTTACGGCAATACTTGCATGTATCAACAGAAATTGTCGAACTAGAAGATGAGATACCAAAATTAGGCTCTTTAAGGAATTACAAAGCTTATTGTGAAATTCATTACAACAAAACCAAAAACCATAGGTGTGCTGTTCAAAATTGTATTAATATTTATATGTATATGCTACAAAATAATATAATTGAATATTGAAATTAAAAAAACTTTTTTTTTTTTTTTACATGTGCATAATTAAACTAGGATTATTTATTAGGTTTTTGAATAATTTCATTGAACAATAAAGTGGTATTTCAAAAAATAGTCTTGAATAGTTGCAATGTACATGTGACATCTGCATTGGTATGTAGTAGTCGTCAAATGTTAGTTGCAACAAATTTTTAGTTCTGCATTTTTCCATATATTTGTTAAAATATTATTTGACATTGTTGGAGGCATTGCTGTTGTAACACATAACAATATTCAAAAACTCTACTATATTTAGAAATTGTTCATGTTCGTTTTTAAAAAGTGTAAAAACTTTGTTGTTGTTTTTGTTGTCATCATCATTTAAAGTAAAGTTTAACATCATTTTGGTTGTTGATTTAAACACAAAATTTTCCAAAAGTTTGTCAACCAATTGATCATCATTTATTGTAAAACCTTTTTGCTCTTCTTCGTTCAATTGTTTGAATTTGGCGAAAAAAAATTCCCATTCTTTAAAAGAAATATACGTAGGAGCTTCATTACATCTATGTAAAATTATTTCGGCTTCAAAAGTCTCCACATCAAATCCAATAATTACTTTACATGTATGCTTTTCATTTAAAAAGTATGTGTAAGCTAATAACAAATTTTTGGGAATAATTGACAGCTTGTTACGTCGCTTTATTTCAGATGTTGTACTTTTTGTTGAAGAATTGCGTTTTCTGTTGTCCTTTACCGGAGTGTTCATGATTTAAAAATACTAACTTTTGTTAAATTGTACAGGCATTTATACGATTTTTAGGTTTGCATAATTGCATTTTTATATTATTTTGACTTTTGACTTTGTAAGCAGTAAAAACTCACAATTGTAAAGAATTGTGTTATTACTGTAAGTCAAACCCTCCATGTCCTTTTGTCCCGACCACTCTTAAATGCGATAGATGCATAAGAGTTTTTCGGGGACAGCAATGTTTCGATAATCATAAAAAAATCCAATATGGTAAGGGTGTTGTTTGTGACAATATCAAAACATGTAATAAATGTTTTAAGTATTATGATTTAAGTAAAAGAAACTACAAAAATCATTCTTGTGATGAAAAATATTGTATTATTTGCAGTAAATTGGTAGACCGAGAACACGTTTGTTTCGTAAAACCATATACAAAAAAAAAACCTGAAAGATATACTTTAATTTTTTACGATATTGAGTGTACACAAGACCAAAATTATGATGAAGATAATTTCAGACATTACCAAATTTATGTGTCGCTAATAGGGTTTGTCATTACTGTTATTTACTTGATGATGATAATTTTACATGTCAGAATTGCAAACAAAGAGTACACGTATTTGAAAACGATAATATAAATAGGGATTGCATTAAAAAATTTATTGACTTTTTGTTAACCATTAATGCTAACGAAAAACATAAAGTTTGTTGTATAGCACATAATTTTAAAAGTTATGACAGCCAATTCATAGTAACGGAATTATTAAAAAGAAATAAACATATTAAACCGATTATGGGTGGTTTCAAAATTCTCAAAATCACTTTTAATACAAATATTTCATTTATTGATTCTATAAACTTTTTACCAATGGCATTGTCAAAATTTCCAAAAACTTTTGGTTTAACTGGACTAGGTAAAGGGGACTATACACACTATTTTAATACTGAAAAAAATTATAATTATATAGGAGATATTCCCGATATAAAGATGTTTTCCACTCAAAATTTAGATTCAAAAGATTTGGAAAGATTTCAAAATTGGTGGCAAGATTTAAAAAATACTGGATATGTTTTTAATAACCATAATAAACTTATTAAATATTGTTGTGGCGATGTTACAATCCTTCGTAGGGGTTGTATAAAATTTATGACTGATTTTGTATCTTTACAAAATGTAAATCCCTATATGGAAAGTTTTACAATCGCTCAAGCGGTAATGATAGTATATAGAAAAAACTTTCTTAAAGAAAATACATTGGGTGTTATACCATATAATAATTACTCATCAAAAAAAAATCAGTCGTTTATAGCACAAAAGTGGCTAGTATTTGAAAATGAAAAAGCCAACGGCAATATAAAATATGAGATTGTTTTACCAAATTGTGGTGTTCAAGTTGATGGATATGATTCCACAACAAACACCGTTTACGAATTCCTCGGCTGTTTTTATCATGGCTGTCCTAAATGCTTTTATAACAGATCTGCAATAACACACGGTGATTCATTTGATGCTAAATACAAAAGTTATTTATTACGAATTAAATTTTTAAAATCTAAACAATTTATTGTCAAAACTATGTGGGAATGCAATTTTCAAAAACATTTATATGAAAATCCTAATCTAAATAATACTTTAAATAAAAACCCTGTAATTTTGTATAATTCCTTACAACCTCGCGATGCAATATTTGGTGGGCGTACTGAAGTGTTTCAGCTATATTGCAAAACAAAACCAGGTTATAAAATTCGATATTTAGACTTTACTTCTCTATAACCATTCGTAAATAAAAACTGTAAATACCCGATTGGTCATCCTAAAATATATAATAGAGATCAATGCAAAAATATCGCTGATATTAAAGCAATTGACGGTATAATAAAATGTTGTATATTACCGCCTACAGACTTGTTGATACCTGTGTTACCTGTTAGATTAAACAAAAAATTATTGTTTGCTTTATGCAGGACTTGTGCAGAAAATGAAAACGTGACAAATACTTGTACACACAATACAGATGAGCGTAGTTTAATAGGTACATGGGCAGCAATAGAAATTAAGTTAAGTTTAGAAAAAGGGTATAAAATTATAGAATTATTTGAAGTCTGGGAATACGAAACAACAATATATGATCCTGTCACCAAAACAGGGGGTTTGTTTGCTTAGTACATGAACACTTTCATCAAGCTAAAGCAAGAAGCTAGTGGTTTTCCAAGCAGCTGCGATACTCTAGAAAAGCAAAACAGTTTTATTGAGCAGTACTACAAAATTGAAAATGTTTTATTAGAAATAATAAAAATGTCTCCAAACCCATCTTACCGCAACACCGCCAAATTATGCCTTAACTCCCTTTGGGGCAAGCTGATACAAAAGCTTGAATCAACTCAAACTAGTGTAATATCATCATTTGATGAATTTAACAAGCTTGTTCATTCACCAGGCGTCGAAATTGAAGATTTGTTTATTGCTGGGGAACAACAAATCTGGATTAAATGGAAATTCAAATCTGCTGAATGTGCGGTACCCCTTAAAAATGTATCTATACCTGTGGGTATATACACAACAGCACATGCTCGCCTTATGTTGTATGCAGAACTTGAAAAAATTAATAGCAACGTTTTGTACTGCGACACAGACTCTATCATATTTTTAGAAAATAAAGATTCACCGTACAAGCCTGTTGCAGGAAGTTTTCTAGGAGAACTGACAAATGAGTTAGCCGACTACGGACCTCAAACATATATTAATGAATTTGTGTCAACAGGTCCCAAATGCTATTCATATCGGTATTTCAATCCTGAAACAAATCAAACAGGAGAAGTTGCTAAGTGCAAGGGTGTCACATGCAATCTGGTAAATAAAAAACTTTTAAATTTTCAAAATTTAAAAAACTTAATTATGGATTCCATGTCTACTGGCACTTACACAATACACAATGCCAAAAAAATCAAAAGAAAAAAAGGTTTTATTGTCGTCACTGGCACTGAGCAAAGACGCTCTAATATTAAGATGGACAGTAATATATTTTTACATTATTTTTCATTAAAAACTGGGGAGGTGCTTTACACAAAAAACAGCTTTGCAATAAATATGGTTTGAGAAGAATAATTATTATATATATGGTTTTGATATTAGATATTTCAATGTGCTTTTTAACACAAAATATTTTTTATTTTCGGTAAATTTTTTTCGTTATATATTTTTAGAAAGGGATAAAAAACATGTTAAGAAAGAGGAAAGAAATATAAAATATATTTTATAATATTGAACCATATATGCGTCTTTAACCTATATTGTTTCTTCTTGCATTTTTTGTTTTTTTTGTTTTTTTTTTTTTTTTTTTCACAAGAAATTTTCAAGGCCAACTTTTTCAATTTATTTTTGAAAAATTTAATTTTCATATTTTAGAATTTTAAGTTATTATGGAATCAATTAAGAGTGTTTTGTGACGGACTTTGAAGTAAAAAAAATTGACTTCAATTTGATTTGTTGAGGTCGGCACTCTATATGACTACATAGGACCCTGAAATTGTATGGGATTACTTAGGTGAAGAGGGTAAGGTGTAAGCTGTAAGGTCTCGTTTGTAGTATCAAATTAAAACCCTTATTGGGCAGAGTATGAAATGAATCTGCAAAAATCATTAATTTTGGTAATATAAAACAAATATTTCTGATATTTAATATGAAAAACTGAAAATGCCATCACTATTTATGTATGTAAATATTTAATATTATGTAAAATATTACTAACTAACTACGAGTTATCTGGTACCCCTAATTTATATAAATTTGTATAAAGTTATAGAATTTGAATGTATGTATTGCAAAAATTTATTTGTGTATAGCGCGAAATAGTTTTCTATATTTATTTCATATTTCATTCAAGCTGCTAATGAGGGGTAACTGATAACTCGTAGTTAGTTAGTAATATTTTACATAATATTAAATATTTACATACATAAATAGTGATGGCATTTTCAGTTTTTCATATTAAATATCAGAAATATTTGTTTTATATTACCAAAATTAATGATTTTTGCAGATTCATTTCATACTCTGCCCAATAAGGGTTTTAATTTGATACTACAAACGAGACCTTACAGCTTACACCTTACCCTCTTCACCTAAGTAATCCCATACAATTTCAGGGTCCTATGTAGTCATATAGAGTGCCGACCTCAACAAATCAAATTGAAGTCAATTTTTTTTACTTCAAAGTCCGTCACAAAACACTCTTAATTGATTCCATAATAACTTAAAATTCTAAAATATGAAAATTAAATTTTTCAAAAATAAATTGAAAAAGTTGGCCTTGAAAATTTCTTGTGAAAAAAAAAAAAAAAAAAAAAAAAAAAAAACAAAAAATGCAAGAAGAAACAATATAGGTTAAAGACGCATATATGGTTCAATATTATAAAATATATTTTATATTTCTTTCCTCTTTCTTAACATGTTTTTTATCCCTTTCTAAAAATATATAACGAAAAAAATTTACCGAAAATAAAAAATATTTTGTGTTAAAAAGCACATTGAAATATCTAATATCAAAACCATATATATAATAATTATTCTTCTCAAACCATATTTATTGCAAAGCTGTTTTTTGTGTAAAGCACCTCCCCAGTTTTTAATGAAAAATAATGTAAAAATATATTACTGGCCATCTTATTCATTATATAATTTTTGCACTGAGTCTAAAAAATTTGATTTCACCTTCACGAAATTTGCATAGGAGATGATTTCAGCACTATTCCATATGGATATAAGCCAAGCCCCCGATCCAGGACCAGACATAGCCCCAGGCCCAGGCCCAGGCCACAGCCCCCAGATTTCATAAAAATAATATAAGTTAAGAAAAAACTATTATGTATTATTATTAGAATTTATTTTGTAGAATAGTTGTTAAAATAATTAAGAATTAAATAAAATGTTTGTATATAATGTTAGGAAAATAGTTGTTTTCATTTATTCGTAATTATTTACTGTTTGCTTATAGAACGTTTTTACAGGTGGAAAAATGTCAGAAAAAACATTATTTATTGATATTCAGTTTTGGTGGGAAATGGACGCCAACTTTTCGTCAAGGAATTGGCAATGCTGCGTCAAGGTTCGCTAACACCAACTTTGTACTTTTTTAAACCTCCTCATCCTCGAGAAGAATTAAATGATGCTATTACACAAAATGGTGAATACATATGTGACAATATCAACAACTTGCAATGGAATGATGGTATCCTTTTGTATAACGATATTGCAGATATTTTAAAGAGTTTCAGCCAACACAAGATATATGTTAAGGGAATACAAAAAAAGAACTTTTTACGGCAATACTTGCATGTATCAACAGAAATTGTCGAACTAGAAGATGAGATACCAAAATTAGGCTCTTTAAGGAATTACAAAGCTTATTGTGAAATTCATTACAACAAAACCAAAAACCATAGGTGTGCTGTTCAAAATTGTATTAATATTTATATGTATATGCTACAAAATAATATAATTGAATATTGAAATTAAAAAAACTCTTTTTTTTTTTTTACATGTGCATAATTAAACTAGGATTATTTATTAGGTTTTTGAATAATTTCATTGAACAATAAAGTGGTATTTCAAAAAATAGTCTTGAATAGTTGCAATGTACATGTGACATCTGCATTGGTATGTAGTAGTCGTCAAATGTTAGTTGCAACAAATTTTTAGTTCTGCATTTTTCCATATATTTGTTAAAATATTATTTGACATTGTTGGAGGCATTGCTGTTGTAACACATAACAATATTCAAAAACTCTACTATATTTAGAAATTGTTCATGTTCGTTTTTAAAAAGTGTAAAAACTTTGTTGTTGTTTTTGTTGTCATCATCATTTAAAGTAAAGTTTAACATCATTTTGGTTGTTGATTTAAACACAAAATTTTCCAAAAGTTTATCAACCAATTCATCATCATTTATTGTAAGACCTTTTTGCTCTTCTTCGTTCAATTGTTTGAATTTGGCGAAAAAAAATTCCCATTCTTTAAAAGAAATATACGTAGGAGCTTCATTACATCTATGTAAAATTATTTCGGTTTCAAAAGTCTCCACATCAAATCCAATAATTACTTTACATGTATGCTTTTCATTTAAAAAGTATGTGTAAGCTAATAACAAATTTTTGGGAATAATTGACAGCTTGTTACGTCGCTTTATTTCAGATGTTGTACTTTTTGTTGAAGAATTGCGTTTTCTGTTGTCCTTTACCGGAGTGTTCATGATTTAAAAATACTAACTTTTGTTAAATTGTACAGGCATTTATACGATTTTTAGGTTTGCATAATTGCATTTTTATATTATTTTGACTTTTGACTTTGTAAGCAGTAAAAACTTGTTTAAACATGTCCACAATTAACCGATCATTGTTCAAGAAATTATCTTTGTCAAATCGATTTAAAAAATATTGCATACTTTTACCAATGCTTCGATACCACAAATAAACGCAGCAATAATGGCCGCATACTTCTGACCATGAACTCTGCAGTTGTCGTCCATTTGCAATGTAACAATTTGAATTTTGTTTTAAAAATTGTAGAAACTGATTTTGTTGAGGTCGACGACCGTATGAGTCAAAGTATTCAATACATCCTAAAGGCGGGCATACAATTGCTACCCAATGAGTTCCAGGTTTTGTTGAAGGATCTGTATTGGCAACAAGAATTGCAGGTCTTTGAATAAATTTTGGAATTTTGTCTAAGGCAAAAACTCCTTTAAAATTTTTTCGTGTGTATCTGTTACATTTCAATATCTTTGTAATTTGTAATGTATCCATGTTACTCAAAAGTTGACAAATCTAATATTTTTGTATCACTACTACTACTACTACTACTACAACTATCGATGATGAAATGTTGTAAAAACTCTGTTTTTATTTTACCATTAGTTAATATGATGTCAATTTTCTTAAATATTTGTTCAAGTTCTGTAGTTACCTCTTTGTTTAAAAGATTTCCAAATACAACATCGTTACTTTTATCAATATTATTATTTAATCCGTCTTTTGCTGGATATTTATATTTAAATTCTTTATTAAAGATTTTACATGATTCTTTTATTCCGGTAATAGAAATAGATTTAACAAAAACTGTATTCTTATTATCAGAGCAGAAGGTCATATCAACTAAGGCATAATTTTTGAAAACCATTTTGTTGTTGTTGTGTACTTAAACGTTTATTGTTAAATGTATTAAAACTGTTGAGATTCTGCTATTGGTTGGTTGGTTTACAAGGGGTGACGGAATCAAGGTCCCTCGCGCACTTGAGCCGATTGGACCGTTGTACCCCCCCGTCGACGGCCGATTCTGCTATTTATATGTTTGTGTACACATTACGATTTTTATCAATTTGTAAGCTTCCATTAAATTCACCATATACAATGCATGTGACAGTTGTATTTAGGGCCTTTGCAAATTTCGCTTCAATTCTTACAGTACCTTGATTCAATGAGCTTTGGCAGGAATCGTTTCCTGACATGTCAGGAGTAAGATCAAATGCTAGAATGTAATATCCTTTGCTAAACACTGTTTTTGTGATTTGATGTCCCCTATCCGAGTGATGAATTCCCGTACCATTAAATAATGTATGGTATGCTCTTGTATCAATTGGATTTTTATCAGTAAAATTAATTTCAATTGCAGAATTTGGAATTTGTACACCATTTACATATAGCATAAATTGAGTCATATCATAATGTTTAAAATTGAAGGGATTCTTTGAGCGTTTGCCAGAAAATGCTTCATTATCAGTCATACAGAAAAGTATAGTATTGGGAAGTTGACCTACGAAAACATTGTCTAATGATATATTTGAACCGTTTGATGGTATTGTGAACGTTTTTAACTCTACACGTTTGTAGTGGTATTTTGCATTGGCTTTTTCTAAAACGGCATTATGAGCAAGTAAAATGCTCGGATTTACTGTGACATGCCTCATAAATAATGTAGCTTCAAAAGTCTTTATATGACTTTCATCATTATCGTCAGCAAAAATATAAAAGTCAGGTTTTTCCAATGTTAGTATAATTCTTATATCAACATTATTTATCAATAGTGTAGGTTGATTAAACATATCGACATGAAGTTTACCCATCAATTCAACAACACCACTATTATTATACGGTCTTTTACGTTCTGATGCCCCACTATTTCCAGATTTTCCTACATCGTGTTTATCTAAATACCAACCAGCACATTCCAAATGTGTAGATGCCGCATCACTTCCATAATTAAGTAAAGATTCAAGGTATGCTCTGTAATTATAATTGTTGTCAGACGAAGTAATATTTTTTCCATTTAGTTGAACATTGCATTGTTTAATCATAGAATGTAGTAAATTGTTAACAATTGATGGTTGAGGTATTGTTTTTGGAGGTGTAGAAGTATCTTTGTCGTCATTCCATGAAGATCCGTCTTTCTTTAAAATTTGTACTTTTAGTTTTAGATATGTTGATGACAGATCTCTATAGGTATCTCCATGCCCCAAAGAAACAAATTCAATATTTGACAAATTATCTAACGAATCTATTGGATTATAGGCTACTTCTTCTGATTTTAAAATACTTGATTGAATAGGCGGTGAATTAAATATATCCAACTCAGATTTCATACATTCCAACATAATTAATCGAAAATATCTAATACTCGCTTCCTAGGTGTTTTAACTTTTTTAACTTTACGTCTCTTCAGTTTGATATGTGAATGACTAGTTTTTGAGGGTTTTTCCTTTTTATAGCTCTTTTCCTTCCGGAACCATACATTGTATGTAATTTATTTACAGCTCCTCGTCTTAAATTCTTCAATGCTTCTTTTCCTCTATCTTGAAATACTTCTTTAGGACTTGCTCCAGAAGCAATATCTGATAAAGCACATATTCCACTTGAAAGTGCTTCATTTTTTAAAAAATGTATACCAGATGATAAAAGCGGTTTTATATAGCGAAATAATCCTCCAAAAATGTCTCCTAAACCTCTACCCCTTTGATAATTTACTGCTGAATGAAACAGGGGACCTATTTCCTCAATATTACCTCCTGTTTGAGATAAGTAGTATTTTATATAATGACGGTTCATTGTTTAATAGCTAACAATGCAATAATTTATCTTTATTTATATAGAAAATTTTATAAAATGTAATAATATCTTTGTGGGTATTACACTTCTGCTGAAATTTATATCATATCCGAATTTATCAGTTAACTTGATGGATATGTTATCAAAATCTTTTTTCTCTACGATATGGTATTGTACATTATAATATTTGATTATTGTTGAATAATAGGCGTTTTTTGTTTCAATAGTTTTAACAACTCTTACTTTTGAATCACCAACAAAACACGGTTCTATTATATCTGTATAAATATTTATCATAGATGGTTTTGTTATTGAAGTAAATTCGCTTAAAAACATTTCAAAATCTTTTAAAAGTTTTTCTTTATGTAATTTAATATTTTTCACTTGGTCAAAAATAACTTTTAAAAACCCCTTGACTGTATAATGATCTTTGTATTGGTATTTTTACATCAAGTTTAAGACTGCTTGTACTTATACACATGGCTACATATTTAGTATCTTTAATTTCTAGAGTTTTAGTCGGTTCTTTATAATTATAATTATTATCATTTGTTAAAAAACTATATATTTCTGAAATTAAATACCGTTCACATTCTTTTTTGTTATGTCCTGGACCTCCAGAGATATTTTCAATAAGTTTAGGTAAGATTATTGCCTTCCAATCACATATTGAACCAGATTTGTTGTTGAACGGAAGGTAAGTTTTTCCTATACCTAATATATTTTTATCAGTGCTGCCGATTATTATAAATGCACTCTCTTCATAATCTTCATTGAAAATATTTGATATAAAATCATTAATATATATTTCGCAGACACCTACTTTCCAAATACCATGGGTTAAATTGATTACACTTGGAAGTTTATTTGTGAAACTTGTTAGTGAATTATTTTGATAGTAATTAGTAGAAGCATCACTCAAAAGTGTAATATAAAAATCATCTGTTTGATTCATTTTTTTTTATCTATAAGATTTCCACTTTGCAATATCTAGTGCCGAAGGTGCTTTTGGTTTATCCTTTTCTGATTTTGAAATAATCTTTTTTCGTATTGGAAAATTTAATACCGATTGAGTATCATTTTGCTTAGTAGAAGAACGTAATTGGCGATTTATACTCGTATCCTTCTTAGGTCTTTCAAATATAGGTACTGTAATAATATCACCTTCATCTGTTTCAGACATACGAACATCTGATGAATTTATAGATTTTCTTTCTTTTATACGTTTACCTGTGGGTGTTGCTGACTGTGCTATTTTTCTAATCTCATCATTATTATCGAAAACATCATCATCAGTTCCCGAATCACTACTATTATTTTTTTTAGATGGTTCAAATGTATACATTTCGTCTTCTGGAGGGTAATATTGCACACCAATTTCTTTAGTTGATAAATCTGTTTGAATCTTTTTGTTTCTATTACTAACTTGTGGTAGATATAGTTTGGTTTGTGTACTCATATTTGACAATATTTTTTTATTATTTACACTGTTTGAAGTATAGGGTTTTTGTTGTAATTGATATTGCTTACTATAACGTTTTTGCTGCAAATGCTGTCTTTTTTTATTAGCAAATTTTACAAGATTTTGACGATATACGTACCACTTTTCATTATCGGACAAGTTTTTATTTTTTAGTATTTCTTTCATACTTTTATCAAGGTGTGAGAGTTCAGCATCATTATTAAAATTATCTTCGAGTTTTGTATACAGTTCCGGCGGTATAACAATCATTCGCTGTAGATTATTCATTTTTTAAATACTTTGATAACAAATTACCTACTACTCCTGATAATACAGAACCTATTAACATAGGTAAAAAACCACCTTTTTGTATAATAAGTTTTCTTTTTATGTTTATTGTTTTTTTAGGACAAGCTAAGCAACGCAATATTTTTTTATTCTTATTTAAATGTTTAAAAGTATGTTTTGACACTTTGTGGTTTCCATTCAGGATATTTATAGCAATTTCACAAATAGTTTTAATAATTTCTGAATTACAATTTTTAAGCAAGATTTGACGCAATTTTGGTTTAGACTTTTTTAACACATGTACGTAACACATGTTTTCAAACGTTTCATGTTTGTCAGATAATTCTGTTAATTGTACAATAACATTCAAAATATTTTGGATTAAGTATATTTGATCTAAATCGAAATATATCGTTGATGTCTTGTGTCATATGCAGTATTATATAACCATAAGGTATGGATGTTACCTCATTATATACTCCTAGAAATTCTTTGGAATTTTCGGGATAAATTTGTCTTGCTAAAGGTACAATTTGTGATTTGTCTCGAGGATTTTTAAAAAGTACCAGATACTTACAATTGAGTGATATATCTCGAAAGACATTTTGGGTTATTAAAATAACCGATAAATTTCGATGATGTGATCCTTTAGTAAATAATTCACAAACTTTGGTATTGTAAGCATCTAACATTAAATCATCCAAAATAATTATTAGCGGTTCATTATTTTCATTACGGATATTTTCTGGAACTTCATTATGATATTCTAAATTTTTTATACTTTTAGGTATAGCACTGAATTCAGGGTTACACCATAATATTTTTTTTGGTACAGGCTTAATAAATGTTTCCATGTTTCTAATTAATTTACAAATAAATGTAGTTTTGCCACAACCCGATGGCCCTGCAATCATCATTGTAAATGGGTGAGTAAAAACTATCATTTTTTATGTACTTTCTGAAGCTCCTGATAATAAAATCTGCCTTCAACTTCTCGCCCCTTCAAGTCTTTTAAAATAAATAGGGGATATGGTTCTCTATTTATAATTTTATAAACTTGAAAAATTTCCTTTGTCCATTTTTGTGTATAGCCATGTTCGAAAATTGCCTTTTTTCTTACAATACGAACATAATCTTCTTGGAATATATTTACATTAATTTGGGGATCTTTTTTATACAGATTCTTATAGATTTGATAAATTTGCTTTACATGACTACGATTAACATCTGCTGGTTTCATTTTTATTGTACTATGAATCGAATTGTTATAAGAGTTTACAAGATTTTGCAATATATCAATATATCTTTTAGTAGCACTTTCTGTAAAATATTTAAACATTTTTTCTTTTATTGTACGATTAAATCGTTCAACAACTGCAGCTTTTTGTGTAGATAAAATGCTTGGAAAACGTTGTCGAATATTATTGTGTTTTAGGTAATTTTGAAAATTTGAATTTTTAAATTCTTTACCTTTATCTGATTGAATTGTTATCGGTTTTCTACTACTATCATGTAAAATTCTATGAAAAACCTTAGTTATTTCTTTTCCTGTTTTATTTTTTAGAGGATATACCCAACCATATTTTGAAAATACATCAATTACTGACAACAGGAATGTATAATTGTCATTAAATTTTTTATACATTTTCATATCACATAAATCAATTTCCCATAGCTGATCGATATCTTGAACCTCATAGTGATTTCTTTTGTATTTTTTCTTTACAGGATAATGTAAAGTATATACATCTTGTGATTTAAGCCAATCTTTGATTTTGCTATGACTCCCTTTTTCATTTTTTAAAGCAGCATGAATTTTTGCAACAGATCCAAATATATTTGAACCATTTTTATTATAATACACATTCTTAATTTTGGAATTAGTATTAACCATTGTAAATTGAGAAAATTAGTATATAAATACCTCCAGCATTAAAACAGTTCTATTTATATATAAAAAACATCTCTAAAATGACGTTATTAAGTAGTGAAGAAGAACGTCTCAAAACATTTGCGTTTTGGCCTAAGACTTTTATCAATAAAAAAGATTTAGCATCAAATGGATTTTATTATTCAAACTCTGGTGATATTGTACAATGTTATTATTGTAACGTTCAAATATGTAATTGGTTAAAAGACGATAAAATTGCAGACGAGCATAATAAATATTCTCCTGCATGTTCAATATTTACCAATGAACCCAAAACAAAAAAACTATGGATAGAAAACTGGAGTGTGGATGTTTGTGGTTTAAATGACAGAGGAACAAATAAGAAAATCTACAGTTTAGATATTACGCGTAATCATCTTAGATATGTATATACATTTATATCTTTATTTGCTTTGTTATGTAATATGACATCAATTTTATATTTTTTGTTTAAATAAAACTGATATCGTTTTTATTTGTGAAATCGAATATGAAAGTTTAATAATCTGAAATAACATTGAATTGAATCATTGTTAATGAACTTGAATAAACATCTTTACGTAACACATAAAAGCTTAAATATAAAATCAAAAACAAAAAATTATGCATTGAATTACTTTTTCCCCTGTTACTTGTATATTTTGTTTACATTATCATATTCGTATTTGTTTACAAAGGCGTGCTTTAATTTTATAAACTATTCGAATATGCGCGCAAAAAAAAACAAAAAAACACGTGCTTGGATTTGTTTACAGGGGGAAGTGACTTATCACACGAAACATGTTAAAAGTTGTTTCATCTATCAAAGAACATCGAATTTACTTTACCGGGGGACAACATTATTTTTTACATGTTTTGATATTATTTTACAGGTACAGACCAAACCCACAAAGATGTTTAATCCTGGGGGAAGTAACTTATCTACAGAAACATGTTAAAAGTTTAAAACTAGTTTCTGTTTATGTATAGAACAAGAAAAAATACATTCCATAACATTTTATTTACATATTGTATTAGTCATATGCATCAAAACAACTTGAATTTTACTATCAAAGGTTTCATCTCCCAAAGAAAATCGAATTTACTCTACCGGGGGGACAACATTATATCGAATTTACTCTATCAGGGGGTCAACATTGTTTTTACATGTTTTGATATAATTTTACAGGTACAATCCCGCCCACAAATACGTTTAATCCTATCAAAACACTTGAAAAACATACCATCCTTCTATCCCGGACTCTTTCTAACACATTACATATATTTATTTGTAGAACTAAAGGGGTCTACAGGTCATCTGTTAAGTGGATGCTCTCTATATTTTATACACTAAATTTGTACTAGGGAGGGCTTCTTACTACTTATACCTCTTTTGATATACATTTCCTTATAAAAAGAAAAAGACATAATTTGAATTTAATTATTTAAATTTATTAACAATTTATTTATAAATTGAAGTTCGAAATTGAAATACACATTTATGTATTTTATTTTATTTTATTGTAACACAATTTTATATACTAAAATTTAACTTTAATTACTTTTTTATTTTAATTAAGCGCAATTTAAATTTACGAATTTACAATATGCTATTTTAATTTTTAAGTCGAAGTTTACTTAGCGAGCGACGAACTAGAAAAAGGGACGAACAAAATTACTTTAATTTATGACCTTTTACAACAATTGAGATATCAAAGTTACAATTATAATCAATTTACGATATAGAGCAATGAAAAATAATTACAATTACAACAAAGTTAATAATGAAATGCAAGATGTAAAATTTACGTTAATGAAAAATGATACAATGATTAAATAAAAGTAAATGATTTAGGGAGTCTGATGTTCTCGAAATTGTCCAAAATGAATATTTGCATAATTAAAAAATCTGTCAATTTTGCAATTTCGATTAATTTTATTAAAAATTATTATCATTTTTATGCAGTTCATATAAACTATTGAAATTAATTCTCATAAAATATTGAAAATAAGAAATTTATCCCCGCATTAACTTTCGATTAAAAATATTTCTCTGGCTGAAAGACCAAAACCATTAAGGAATGATTTATAGTTTGACAGAAATGAGTTTTTATCGAATATGTTCTGATACTTTTGCATTTGCTAATAGTATTATATTAAGATTTCAATAAATAAATTGATTTGAGGTCTTATATATTGTTTTTCCCACTTTTAAATTTAGGGCTTATAAGCCATACAACTAATTTATTTTAGCTATTGATTAGTTGGAAAGTTTTGCGAATTTTAGCGTCAAATTGTCAAGTATTCATGAAAATTAAAAATATTTTTACTTAAGTTCAAGTTTAATTTTTTTACTTCCTAAATTCAATTCAATAATTATTATTAATTATTAAGCATAATACATTATTTCATTAATGATGATTTCGATGGTCTGCATATATGAATCCAAAAATTAAAATATAAATCTGAATCCTCAAAGTATAATATTTTTATTTAGAAAACTGCAGCGGGATCATTCTGCAATTTCATAGGAAAATGTTATAAGTTCAAAAAATCATTTAAAGTAAGCTTTACCAGTTTTCAATTAAATTCGATACCAAAATTAGTTACGCAATATATCTGTTGATCTTAAATTAACACTTTCAACAGATTCATGAGCCTGTATAAAGAACATTTTATATTTTTCTTAAACTTATCGATACTTCTTTATAAAATTGTTTGTTGTTCAATAAAGCAAATTATATAATACTTTATGTGCAAATTCGATTTTCTCGCCATTACACTTCAAATTATGTTGTTATCGCATTTATAATCTGAGTTTCATACTATTTAATGTATTTGATTTTCCTTGCAATGGATTTTCTTGTGATGAATTTTCCTAGCTATTAATTTTCTGCGATTAAATTTGCTTGCATGAATTTTGCCAACGATTAATTTTCTGCTATGATTTTTTCTTGCGATTGATTCTCTCGCGATGAATTTTCCTGGCGATTAATTTTCAGCAATGAAATTTCCTGCGATGAATTTTTCCAACTATTAATTTTTTTCGACGAATTTTCATAGTGATTAATTTTCTGCAATGAATTTTTCTCGAATATGAATTTTCTTGCGACGAATTTGCCCTGCGTTCAATTTTCTGCGATGAATTATTCTTAACGATGAATTTTCCTGCTTTAGATTTTCCTGTGATGAATTTTTTATCTGATAAATTTTCCCTGCTATGAATTTTCTTGCGATGAATTTTCTCTGATGAATTTTTTATGAAAGATTTTCTGCGATAAATTTTCCAAAAACCTTAAAAAACACCTGAGTTCAAACATTTGAATCAAATAACGATAATAAAAAATGTTTAATGATAAAAAATCTTTTGCAGATCATAAAATCGATTTTATAGCAATTTATTGCAAAGGAACAATTCTTAGAGAAATCTAAATAATTTCCGCTTGAAGCGCAAGTTTATTTTTTCTGCTTCAGAATAATCTGAATTTACTTAATTTTTATCGCCTTTTCAAAAGTTTCGAGAATTTTATGCATCGATGAAATGATACCGATACGCATGCATTATATATAATTTGCTTCTCATACTTAAAATTTTGCGTAAACAATTAACTTTTTTTTGATTGGGGCTTTTCACGAGATTGCTTTTAAACGTCTATCACATAAAAATCGAGCCATTACTTTTAGTGAATTAAGCGGCGCTACTCTCGACTTTGAATGCGATTACTTTTAAACGTATAACAATCATGGGATTTCTTTTAGTGAATTATTTTAAGCGGCGCTACTTTTGGCTTTGCATGGCATTCCTTTTAGCGAATTACTTTCGACTTTTAATGCGATTACTTTTAAACGTCTAAAAATCATGGCATTACTTTTAGTTAACTACTTTTGGCTTTTAATGCGATTACTTTTAAACGTCTAAAAATCATGGCATTACTTTTAGTGAACTACTTTTGGCTTTTAATGCGATTACTTTTAAACGTCTAAAAATCATGGCATTACTTTTAGTGAACTACTTTTGGCTTTTAAAGCGATTATTTTTAAACGTCTAAAAATCATGGGATTCCTTTTAGTGAACTACTTTGGGCTTTTAATGCGATTACTTTTTGCTTTGCAAGGCATTCCTTTTAGCAAACTACTTTTGGCTTTTAATTCGATTACTTTTAAACGTCTAAAAATCATGGCATTCCTTTTAGTGAATTACTTTGAGCGGCGCTACATGAAAAGTGGATAAATATGAATTGAGTAAATCTCGAAGTAATTACTTTATAAAAATTTCTATTTGCCATAACGCCTAAAATTCATTTTTATTACTGATAATTGACAAAAATGCATTTAACTCATGCCCTTTTTAGCATATATAGATATTTGTAATGCATTCATTCACCTTTAGTATAAAAAATAATTGTAACATGATATTAATTTTTATTTTCAATTTATATACATAAAATATTAGAATAAGAAATAATATTAGTTTATAAAAATATGCATAATTGACAAATTCCTTAAATTTAAGTAAGAAAGGTAATAGAATAAGAATTTGCTGTATAAACATAATTAGGGTATATAAGAGTTGAAAATAATCAATAAAATTCACTTTTCAATCAGAAGTCAATCAATCACTTTTATTTGACATAGAGGTAATCCGCCCTGAAAATAAAGCGAAAAGTGAAAACTTCTTAACAACTAAGAAGGCAAACTTTGCCAGTTGTTATCTACTGAAGTAGCATTGCTGCCATAAGGTAAGGAAGTCTTTTTAAATTTAACTAAGAGATCGTGTTATTATAGGGACACACCAATTCTATTATTAGACAATCATTGCATGGCTATCCTGCCCACCGAACTGCAAAAAAAGCTACAACAACTAATTTCAGAGGAGCCAAAAGCTGGTCCAAAACCGATATCGATAGACGATACCGCAGAAGGCACCGAAGCAAGAAGCATATAGAAAAAACAGTTAGAAAGATAATGACGCAAGATTATCAAAAATTATAGACGAAACTTTTGAGAAATATGATAAATTTATTTACAATATTCAAAACCAAAATAATATATGTAGCTTAGAATTTAAAAATTAAATAAATAAAAAAAGTAAAATTAAATAATAACTTAATATATTAAAGTAAAAATTTAAATATTTTTAATGGGTTCAGGAAGTTCAAAACCTGAAGAAGTAATTACTAACAATGATGTTGGCGGCCCAGCCAACTTAAATGTTAGGGATGATTTTAAATTAACTACTACACAAACTATAATTGGAGTCATTGTCATTATATTTTTAATTCAATTGTTATACAATCATATGGAAAATTATTTTAGTAAAACAGTTTCTAGAGAAATATCTAGAAGTAATGCTCAAATTGTTTAATTATTAATCTAAAAATTGTTTAGTTATTAAAATTTTATAAAAATAATAATTTTTTTAAAAAAAATATGTATAATTAAATCATTTCTATTATTTCAAATAAATTATTCCTATGAGTACATTTGTAGAACTACAAAATTTGGAAGATTCATTAAATAAAATTATATTGATATTTAAGAAAAAACCAAATAGAAAATTTTCTGCAGAATACATTCTTAGTAAACAGACAATTACTAATAAAATTTATGCTAAATACAAATTTCATTATGAATCTCTTTTAAAAATAGTACAAATAGTAGAAAAGAAAAAATTGATTACTTTCATTATAAAAACAAAAATTTCAGACAAGGTTAGAATAAAATTAAGGTAATTTGAAAACCCAAACATTTAATAGAATTCAAAAAAGTTTTTAATCTAATTTTTAAATCAAATACTACATCGCTAAAAATACATACCGACTTAACAAAAACAACCAAAAGCCAGACCAAAAACTCTGCAAGAAGCCATACAATTAGCATCTGAAATTGAACAACCTGCTGATTCTGCAAGTTTTAACCAGAGCAATGACAAAAATCAATAATAAAAAACCATAAAAGTAAAATCAAGAAGCAGTTAAAATAAAGCCTGATCAACTTTATATATGTAACTGTACTTCGATATCAGAAATAAAGAATGTGGAACAATTAAAGTTTGAAGAAGAAAGAAAAATGCTCAATAATAATAAAAGTGAGCACAAAAATATAATTAATACAAGTTTGCCAAAAATTGATATAAATATAAAAGAAGTTGTAGTAGGAATTAGCGATAATCCATATCAGAACTTAGGTTTGATCTTGGAAAAGCTGATTTTCGAAATGAAAAATATAAATATAAATAAGCTAGCAATAAAGAGTAATGATAAAATATTTGAGCATATAGTAATGATTGAAATCAAAACGATAAGTTTGAGTTCTGAATTATAACTGATCTTTATTTCATTTCAATAATTATAAACTAAATTCTTAAAGCAAAAAAAAAGATACAATCTTAAATGCGATCTTTGTAAATTGAAAATAATGCCAAGCGCATTAGATTTGCATAAAGAAATAATTTAAGTATCGCCTTACAATTATTTCTTAAGAAAAAACATCATGATGCTTGTGCAATATTTACACAAGTGTTTATTAAATTTACGTTCTCATCATATTTCTTATGAAAGAAATATCTATTATTTCTAATGCAAAAGTAAATAAGATTCCTTGCATTAGGAATAATATTATATTTAAGATAAGAACTAGAACCCACATATAACTCTTCCACCCTGAGATTCTTCCGTCTCGGGAGAACTAATTTTTGTGATTTTATCTTTTATTGATACGTTATTTATGATGTTTTCCCTTTTCTTACAAAAAATATTTTTAAAAACTATAATAATTACAATTACAATTATACATATAATGAATGATAATGAAGAATGAATTACATTGCTTTTAAAATCTATAAAATTTAATGTTTCTCTATTCTTTATATTATTTATATTAATATTTTCCAATGTTAAGTTATTTAATTGTTTAGTTAATTGAAAATTTGACATAGGCATTATTATGCTAGTTTTAAATATTTTATCATTGTTATAAAATTTAAAATTATCAATTTCTAGTTTACAATTTGAAAATTTAATTATATTATTACCTTCTATTACGGTATTGTGTTTAATACAAGTTTGGTTTAACAAAAATTTATCAATATTTTTAGTTATTATCATACCATTTTCAATTTCTTCTATAATTTTTTCTTTATTAATTCTTATTTTACAAACATTGTTTTTTGATAATAGATTTTGAATACATTTATTTTTATGTAATTTTAAATCCTTTACAGTGGTTACATTATTATAAAAATTATAAACTTTATTTTCTGATATAATTATTTTTTCACTTTGAGTATCTAATTCTTCGAATTTCAAATTTAGAAACGGTAAAATTAGTGCATTATAGAATATATTATTTATAAAATTAGGTATTAATATGACAAAGATCAAAGTATTTTCTTTTATTAACACTGAGTTTTTGATGAAAGGTAAGGTGTTGATAGTAATATTAAATTCTTCAGTTTCTTCAGTGGTTAAGATATCATGCGCGAGAACGTTTAATCTGCTAAGCAGTAGGTTGTCTTTGATTTTTTCAATTTCTTTATTTAAATTTGTTATATCAGAGTATATTTGTAAGGTATATTCAAATATATCAAACTTATTTATTACTTCATTTGTTCATTTGTTAGTATAGTTATATTAGAGAGATAACCATTTATTTGAGTTTGTTGGGAGTTAATATGGTCTCTAATTTTTTCAACTGTATTTATTAAATTTTCATTAATAATTACTTGTTTATTTGATTGTTCGGTTAATTGTTTGGACGTAGGTTCTGAGTAACCATTGTTATTTAAAGTCTGTTAGTATTATTGTTAGTTTCATCTGATAATCGAATGAACTTGATATTTATATTTACGTTTCTGTTGTGTCTTATAATATTTTGTATTTCTTTTGTTGGTCCTATCAACAACATAATTATTTTGTTTAGAATATTCTTTGAGTCGTTTATACTTTGGACTAATTTTTTGTATCTGCCTGTCTTGTACAATATTTTCTGTAATTTTTGGAATAGGATTTCTATTTTTGTTTAATTTTTCAGTTCTTTTTACTTTTTCAATTTCAAATTTTTCCTTTAGGTCATTTATATTTTTCCTTTAGGTCATTTAAATTTTTTTCTGTCAAGGTTTTTTGTAATAAACTCTATTGGTTTTAATTGCGTTGTAGAGTGAATTGTATCATTATATATTCTAATGATCTTATGGAGTTTGTCATCTAAACCTTCTTTATTTCTATCTACTGTCAAAAGTCTCAGGTGTTCGTTTAGTGTTCCGTGCAATCGTTCTATGTCACTATTTCCTGTCTTATGTGATGCAGTAGTTTGGTGAAAATGTATTTTATTTTCTTTTAAAAACAGTACCACAGCATTGTGTAATATACATCTTTCACCGTCCGATATTAATTTGTTGATTTTTCCTAGATATTGTATTCTTTCTTTAAGAGCTTTTAATATTGAGATCCATGTTCTGTCATCCAGCTTGTGGATAGTAGCATATTTTGAAAATTTGTCAATAGTAGTTAGATAAGGTTTATTCCTTTCAGGAAACCAAATGTCGATATGAACAATGTCATTAAAGTTATTAGGCGTTTCCGTGACGTTAAAAGTTATTTTATTGGGGTTGCGGTCATGTTTTGAAAGGTTGCATGTTTCGCAATTGTTAATTATTTTACTGATTTCTACCGTTAGATTAGGGTAGTAAAATTTGTCTTTTAATTCCGAAAAAACTTCGTTTATACCTCTGTGATTTTTCTCTAAGTGTTCATTTTTAATAATAGTAAGTATTTCGTTTCTGTCCGAAATATCAATTAATTTAATAGAGGATTTCAAGATTTTTTATTTTTTATTATTAGAAAAATATTCTTTATAAATATTTTGAAATTTCAAAAATAGATCTTTGTTTTCGCAATAGATGCACATAATACCTTTATCAATAATAGTTTTTTGCATAATAGATAGTAGATTACTTTCTTCAGATACCACTATATTATTATGACATTTTTTGTGAATAATCTTCAAAGTAAGACTTTCTTTATTACCATAATATAAATAAATTTGATTTTTAAACAGATTTACCGGTCTGTCAGTTATAAAAATTAAATTAGAGTCATCTTCATCAGCACTATGAATAGTGGCATCAGTAGACATATTTTCATTATTATAGAAATTTTCTTCAAACAGAATAGACAAATTGAGATTCGAATTCGATATTGCTTCTTTGCTATCAAATTCATTTTCATTAATTATTCTTTCATTATTATTAATTTTTATTCTAGAAAGCCCGTCGGCAACGAAATTTTGTTTTCCCTTGACATATTCAATGTTAAAGTCAAACTCATTTAATCTAATTTTCCATCTTTGTAGCTTGCAATTGGGCTCTTTTAACCCATTGAGCCAAATAAGTGGACGATGATCTGTTTTAATAGTAAAGTTCCTACCAAATAAATAAGGGCGAAATTGTTTAGTTGCCCATACAATGGAGAAGAGTTCTTTTTCGATTGTAGAATAGTTTATTTCATGTTTATTTAAAGTTCTAGATATATAGTGAATTGGGTGGTTATTTTGCATTAATACGGCACCTAATGCATAATTTGAAGCATCGGTAACTAATACGAATCGTTTCTCGTAGTCTGGGTAGGCTAGGATTGGATCTGTAGTTAGCAATGTCTTTAGTTTCTCAAATGAGTTAGTATATTCTCTGTCTTTTAAATCTATTTTTGCGTTTTTTCGCAAATATTTGGTCATTGGATGTGCAATTTTTGCATAATCTTGCATGAACTTTCTATAATATCCGGTTATTCCTAGGAAAATCTTAATTTCTTTTTGGGTTTTCGGAACACCGATTTTTAAAATAGCTTCTATCTTTTTAGGATTTGGTTTAATTCCATGTTCAGTAATAATGTGACCTAAGTAATCCGTTTCCCGACATAAAAATGAACATTTTTCTACTTGAACCTTAAGATTTACTGAAGCGAGTTTTTTTAGAATTTTTTGTAGAGAATCGATATGTTCTTGAAGAGAACTTGAGAATATTAAAATATCGTCCATATAAACGATACAGATTTTATTTATGAATTCACCTAGGATTTCATTCATCATTTTCTGAAATGTGCTAGGTGCGTTTTTTAAGCCGAAAGGCATTCTTAAAAACTCGTAGTGACCAGTAGCCGTGGAAAAGGCGGTTTTCGCACGATCTTTTGGTTGGACTTCGACTTGATGGAATCCTTTCGCTAAGTCCAAGGAGGTGAAATAAATAGATTTTAGTAGGTAGGGAGGCACTTCAGCCAGACAGACAACGACCTTGATGGACTGACGACACAGGTAACTGGCGCCACTAGGGCATTGACCCCGATAAGTAGGGCATACAATGTAGGTCATACAGTCTAGGTAATTAGTGAATGTAGGGCATTAATTATGTGGGTCAGACAATCTAGGTAACAAGGTCATGTCATTTTAATACTATTTATAGATTCAATAACAATACACGGTACAAAATTTTTTCCTACTCATATAAATTTTAATATTAATATGTTTTTGCTATAACTTTTTGGTTTACATGGTTTACCAAAGCGTATAATTTTTATACCACAGATTTTCAACCGTGCATATTTTTTTTTATTTTTGTTGTATTTTTATATTACTCAAATTATATAAACAAAATAAAAATGTTAAGCAATTTAAAAACAAAATACACGGTACAAAATTTTTCCTACATAGATAAAAATAATATTAATATGTTTATGCAATAAATTTTTGTTTACTTGGTTTACCAAAACTTATTAATTTTATAATTTTCAACCGTGTATACTTTTTTTTTGGTAGTTTATATAACACGTATTAATATTTGTATTGAAACGAAGAAGAAACTAAAGAATACTACGAAAAATTGGTCATTGACCTTGGAATGCAGTTTTACGTACAAATTATACAAATAAGTCAATATCATTGATATCAGCACCTTGCACACGCAAGTAAGAAAAAATATAATGTATAATATTTAAAAAAACACCATTTTACAAAGTATCTTTGTTTTTCATTGAAAGTAAAACAAGTATCTTTGTTTTTCATTGAAAGTAAAACTATATTTTATTTTATTTTCATACTGAAAAAAATGTTTAAGAAGAATCAACACATAAAAAATATTATCATACATAGATTTAAATTCTGACTCACAAATTTACTTGCTGATTAAATTCTGACTCACAAATTTACTTGCACTTTATATTTAAATTTTTCTTTGCATACACTATAATAATAAGAACAAACCGTTGAATTGCAGATAATTAATGGCATATTGACCCCTTTTTGTCAGATGAATGAAAAAAATGATTTTTTTTCACGTTTTACTTCAACTTATTCGCCTTAAAATAAAGTTCAAGGTATATTTTTTCAAAATTAAGGTTTATTTACTTTCTGCAGATCGATGACGGTATAGTAAAAAGCTTCAATCATTGTATAAAATGCATAATTTTCTCTTAGAATATGAGCTTCACTATTAATAAAATTGAATTATCATTGTGTGTGTGCATTTAACATCGCATTATAATAAATATTATGTAAAGTAAATAGTAAATGATAACAGAATTTTTAGATAAGAGGGTATTTTTTAAAATTGAAAAGCTTTAATGTACATAACACCAACACGTTTCTGTAGGCAAAAGTGAACAAGTTTAAACATGTTTTGAAAATTTTCGGTAAAAAAATAATTAAAATCAGAAAAAGATATGAATTTATAAGTGTGGTATTGAAATATTTTTTTAAACATCAAAATATGTATATCGAGAATTCGAAAAAAGCTTCTAAAAATAATATAAATATGAAACTCTGACCCTCTCCACCTGACTACCTTTTTTTCATACATTTTATTTCTTGATGGGAAAAACATCAAAGAAGAAACATATAAAAAATATTATGACTCACAAATTGTATAAATTGTATTATATGGTGTGAATATATATATATAACGGTTTGGCAGTTTTTAGATTAAAAGAAGTATTGTGGTTAGATATTATAAATATTTACAATATGTGTATCATGATAATATTACAGCAAAGTGAAACAAAATTGATAATTAGTACTACATTATTGAATTATATGTATATTACAAACAGGTTTAAAGATTATGGCATGCTTAACGCATTACTTAATTGGTTTTTTCATTTGTGTTTTTTTAAATATTATACATTATATTTTTTTCTTACTTGCGTATGCAAGGTGCAGATATCAATGATATTGACTTATTTGTATAATTTGTATATTATCATATTATTGTTACCCATATAAATAAAAAGAAATATGTGCATATGTATATATATAAATTTTTAAAATATTTAATTTTAACCCTTTGGGTCTGCAAAAATTATGAATAGCTTTTAAACACTAGATAAATGACACATATATTTTCCATTATGACTGAAAGGGAACAAGAAGTGGAAAATGTAAAGTATTAATACATTTTTATTATAATATGTGGTTTAGGTTGTGCATCTTTATGTGAGGAAGACTGTAGAGAGAGCTTTTTGTGCTCATGTGTGTGTGTGTATAAGATGATATCAAAGATCATTTAGAACTTTTACGGAAAACGGAAACCGTAAAAAAGTAATTTTAGACCCCCTTTAAAAATACACGTAAAATTGTGCTCGAACTCCTATATATATATATAAATTAATTTTCAAATTCGCTGTTTTAAAAATGCTATAAATAGTAAGGAGCTTACGCGCAAAGCTTAGTTCCACGTAAACCCTAACGCTCTAACTCTTTCAAGTTAAAATTTATAATGGCAATAAAATGCAAATTCAAAATAATGCATTTTTGTAATCAGATATTTTTAAAAAATACTTTAAAATTCATTAGAAAAATGCTGATAAATATAAATATATATATATATATATATATTTTAGTATAAATATATATTTTGAAAATGTTATGTTATACAAAAAGTAACAAAAAAAATCTTTTTAATATTTTTCTAATATTTCAGTGCATATAATATATATTTCAGTACATGATTCTTACATAGGAAATACATATATATTGGTCTAGTTTAAAATAGTAATAATAAATAATGTTTATCAATAATTAACAAGTAATAAATATAAAATTTTTAGCAATAAAAAATTCCAATAACAAAAAAGTTCAAGACAGAGTTCAAATATAAAAATATAAAATTAGATTAATTATTTTGTGATTATTTTAATTATTTTTCAATAATCAGCATTTTTCTAATGAATTTTAAAGTATTTTTTAAAAATATCTGATTACAAAAATGCATTATTTTGAATTTGCATTTTATTGCCATTATAAATTTTAACTTGAAAGAGTTAAGTTGTGTTAAGTTGTGTTTTAAAAATTTAAAAACTATTACAAAAAAAAATTAAAAAAAAATGAATTTCAAAAATATTTTACTAGTGATTTTGTCGGTTAATTTTTTATTAAGTTGTTTAGGGGCACCAACAGTCCCTACATCGGGTGACAATAATGTCACCCTAAACAACAACTCTCTAGTGTTTAATTTGAATGGTCCTACGGGCCATTTTGTGGGTTTTAACTATATTAGTCAGGTGAACAACCACTACAACAACAAGCTGAGTAGCGTAAGTATTTTTTTAAATTATAATAAAATATAAAATTAATATATATATATATATACGGTATATATATATATATATAAATATATATATATATATATAAATTTAATAAATTACATTAAATTTTTTCTATTTCAGGCGGAAAAAGAGCAGTTTTTACCGGTGCATCCAAAAGCACCGAAGATTAACATCATGTATAAGAACAGGTCATCCCCATCCCGAAACAGCGACAACGACAACGACAACAACAAAAACGCGAACAGTGAAGTAAAATTTTTAAAAATTTTTAAAATTTTCATAATTATTAAAATTTTGTTTTTTATTTAGATTCAGGAAGAAATTGTACCAGGGAGCGGAGGTGGTGTGGACGGTAAGTTCGATGGACGGTTCACAATATATGAACATTAATGTTCATATGGGACTTCGCTCGAGGGAAAAGATCAGCCTAGCCGAGCAGTTCAATTATTTTTAAATTTATATTTTTTGTATTTTCTAATATTTTGTAATTAGTTTCTTAGTTTGTAGTATAGTAGTAATTTTAGTAGTAATTTTTGCTTTTTATCATTTTTTTTTGCTTCTTATATTTCACTATTATATTTTTCTTTGGGTTTTTAATAAAATAAAAAATGGGTTTTAAAAATTTAATCTTTTTTTTTTACAAAATATTTTTTCTGATTACAGCAAAAAATAGAGCTGAGAACGAAAAAGTTGCAACAGAAGGGATAGTAATTTTAATTTTTATATTGTATAAATTTTTATTAATTTCATATTTTTTACAAAATTATAATTTTTAATAAATAAATTTTACTTCATAATTTTTAATATATACAAAATATAAGTTTCAATAAATATTATTAATAATTTTTAAATAAAGTTTTGGTTGTTTTTATTTCAAAATTGTAATTACAGAAAATTCCACAAATGTTCCGCCGCTGGGTATGTTTTTCTGTGTTTGTTGATTGTTTTTCGAGCATTTTGAATTGGTACACCAAAGCTGTTTACTGATTTTATATGCACCGCTGCTGACTTTTTTTTTGTTTTGCTGGTTTTTTTTGTTTTGCTGTTTTTTTGTGTGTCGTCGAGCATTTTGAATTGGTACACACAAAAAAGTTTATATGCACCGCTGCTGACTTGTTTTGCTGAAAAACTTTTTTTGTTTTGCTGAAAGAATTATAAGAAAATTCGCGGGGAATTATATAAAAACAAGTTTTGCCTGTATATTTTGTAAAATTTATGATCATAAGTTTGGTACAACAAATTTTTACCTTTATCATCATTATTGGTGAATTAACATAATTTTAATCCTAATATATGTTTCCGGTCAGTTTATTTAGTACCATGACCACTATCCGACAAAAATGGTATTGCATTTTAAGAGATTTAATAAAAAATTCATTTTAGGTAGTTATTTAAAGTTAATGAACTTTAATTATTAATATTACTAACCTTGTATTAATATAATTTTCTTGACTTTACATTATTGTTATGCATATAAATATAAAGAAAATATGTGTGTGCTCTGATCACTGCATTGCTTTTGTTGGTAAATATTATGTGAAGTATAAAATAAATGCTCCTTCACAACAGAGTGATTTAATTTAATACTGGTTTTAGCTTTTTTTTAACATTAATGATAACAGTGTATATATACTATATTTTTAAGTTAATGAACTTGAAATTTGCGTTTTGGTTTTTCTTATAAATATTTATATTCTTATCACACTGAAAAAAGTTTCATATAATTTAAATTCAATAACCAAAATATACAAATACAAAAATATGGTACACTGTAAACAGTCGCACACGCAAATCTGTAAAAATAAATAGTGAAGGTTATATATAAAAGTGAATATATTTTCGTATGCTCAGCATTACTTTTCTAAGCTATTTTTTTTTATTTTAGTGTGGTTAGTATTTCTTTATTTCAGCTTTATTTAACTTTTGATTTTCTTAAATTGATAAACTATAATCAATGTATAGTTTAGTGGAATTCCATGACGTCACATATAACCACAGAAAAATAATATTGTCTGAAAGTATCAAATTTGTGTATTGTAAAAAAAAACTCATTTTACAGAAAATTTGTATATTTAGATTAAATTTATTTCAAATTTTATTTAATTTTATTAGTGATTATATAAATTATTTAGTAAATTATTTAAACAATTTTGTAGCTCTTAAACCTATTTTTTTCCTAATATTTTTCAAAGTATAAGGTGCTTTTCTAAAGTATTCTTCAACTTTTTTTGAGTTTTTTGTTCTGTTATAAAAATCCAGCATTTTTTTTATCTTCGGGGGATAATATAACTTCACAATCAGGAAAATATTCGTAAGTTTTTCCTGTTAGATCAGATTTTTCGGATTCAGTTAATTGATGTAAAGTTATTTTATGTGTAGGATCATATTTAACACCATCTACTTCACACCATACATGTATAGGTACAGGAAGCACGTTGCCAAACAGCAGTGAACCGCACTTAAGTTCTGGTTGAAAAGGTTGTAGAAGCTCAAAAATAATTAAACTTGCTGGTAAGCACACACCGTACATTCCTTCTTCAATAAATTCTTGTGTAGTTATTTCAGTAATTAAGCGCGCAAGCAGATGTTTATTGTTCGACATTATTATTCAGATTGATTAGTCGATGTCCAGTCCCTTTCTTTTATATAGGTGCTGTAGGTTGACGTTTGTTTCTTTTAAACCCATATGGATACGAATCGTAATTTTCCATGAATACCCTTTTTTCAGACTTAACTTGATATGTTTTAGTTTCTGTTTTTGTTATGACCCTGTGATCTGTGGTGCGTCTTATATTATTAGATATAATGGAAATTGGTTCTTCAGTTTCATTTATTATCATATTTTTTATCGATTCGAAATTTACTAATTTTGATGCGTTGTAATTGAGATTGATACCTTTTACCTTACATATTATAATTTCGGCATTGTTTTTTGTAGACCATATTTTATACGCATAATTTTTTGGTCCACCAGACACAAACTCTGTGATATAACTACCTACACCGTAAACACTAAGCTCATCGGTCATATCACCTATACAATTCCCTGTATATGGTTCATATTCGCCATCTACCGATACATAAATTACAGAATCTGTATCATAATATAATACTCGATCACCAAGATTTTCCAGGTATTCGTAGAGCTTGAGACGCGCTTGTGCGGTAGTATACGCTGCAATACACACATTTACAATTGTTAACGGTTCCGTCGCTTCTTCTTTATCTTCCCAGTTCACAATCAGGACATCTTCATTTACCGACATAATATTATTTATATTTATTTTTGCATTCGTAATCATATCATAGAACTCATCTGGCTTCCTTATAATTGTTGTTTTCGGTTGATTCTCTTTTTGTCCAAATTTACCCCAAAATGAATTTAACATTAGTTTTGCTAACGATCTTAGTCCTTCATTTTTCACAAGTTCACTACAGTTCAGTTGAATTCCCTCACTATTAAGAAGTTCTTCAATATATGCGTCTTTTTCCTCTTGAGTAGAGCAGTTAGAGGGGAACCCTGAAGCTGATTGTTTTAATTTGATAAATTTATTCATCATAGTTGTAAATAAACCACCAATCCGTTGTATTTTATCGTATTGTTCAATTTTATACGACCATATTTCATTAATTTCTAATATTTTGTAACCTTTTTGTACAGCCTTTAACACTTCATCTATGACCCACGTTCCAAAAAGTGCTCTTTCGCTTTCGTTGTGATTACACTCGTTTTGATTAAGTTGATCACCACACTTGCTGCATAATACAAACATTAGTTTGTTATTTTGTTTTATTGGCAACACTGGGTGATATAAATTTTGCGGCGGTAAAACAGTACATTTTATTAGACCGTTTATTTTTTCAATGTCTTGTTTACGACATTTCTCATCTCCACAGTAAACTTTGGGGTGTTCAATAGGAAATTTCCCATTTTTACACACCCATGGATATAGAGAACAGATGTCTATATATTTAATTTTTTCACCTTCCACAGTTTTGTAATACATTTTTGTATTACCTGTGCGACCACCGTAAAAAGCATCACGAGGTTTTAGAGGTGCATTATGCAATAATGAATGTGTTTTTATATTTTCAATATCTTTATTTTGCGCTATTTCATCTTTGAATTCACATTCCCATTTTTCAATGACCTCATAACCGAATGTTCTCAGCCTCTCTGCCTTCGCTAGTGTGGTTTCATATCTCTTGTTTAATGTATCAAAATCGTCGTTGCTTAATTTCTCATCTCTTCTATACTTAAAACATTTGGGGTGACCGTGAAAGTAGCAACCATAAAATTCAAAAACTTGATTTGTTTCCTCGCAATAACCGTCTACTTTAACACCCTTTAATATTGACTCTTTTTGTTTAGCTGCATGAATTATATTAATATTGCGCTGTTTTTCCTGCCACAAAAGCCATTGTATTGCTATCTCCGACTGATTATCACACCATCTGTAACCGTTTTTAGGAATAATACCTATTGTATTGGGTTTTAAAAAATTTCTTCGATAAACAAGATTACATGCTGATGCAATTGTAATAGCTTCTGTAAACGGGCATACATTACACTCGTTGATAAAATCTTTGCGGAATTTTAAACACGCCTGCATTAAAATATTAACATCGCTTATACAATAGTCAACAAGATCTTTTTGCATATCAAAAGTGTCATTTTTATGACTTTCGTACCATTCCATAAATATTTTACGATCATCTATAAAATTGTCTTCAGTACCTTTCATCATATCTGCATTATAATATTCGAGCGATGGTAACGGTCCAACATATTTTTAGTTTTCTTTTGTATTGAAGAGATATGGAAAATACCCCTTTTTAAATGTTGGCGGTAAATTAAATGCTTTAGGCATTTTGGATAAAGGCATCGGAAAATAATTAAGAGAATCTATAAATTTGACATTTTCTAGCTGAAGTAATAAAATTTTGGTACCTCGTTGAATTATGTCAAGTTTAATATCAGTTTTTTCTATTATATAGTTTAAAATGAACTGATGATCAAAAGCCTGACCATTATGTGCTATGCAAATGACCTTCTTAAAGAGTTTACGCTGATTCAGTATATATTGAATAAACACCTCAATAGGTCTAATTTTCAGTATTTGTTGTCGGATTCCGCATTTGTCACATTGTTTGATATCTTTGTCAATACATTCGTCACAGCATTGACTAAACACACACAAATTAGGTTCATGTAGAGTATCTGTTGTTCCGTGTAATATTTTCTCCTGCTGTGTCTCCAAATCGAAAAATATATAAAGTGTTTTATCAATATTTGGTTTTCGTAAATTTGGTTGAATATAACATAAATGTGGTTGCGGTACATGCTTTAAGCAGTTTTTACAAAATATTTCCCCACATATATGTTTATCTACCCCTTTGTAAGTTTTCAAGCATTCAATACACCTTTTCACTAGACCGCATAAATTTTGTTTTTTCGAAGAATTCTCTGCTTTGTGGTTGTCAAAACATGACTTCCCTCACCTCTTTACTACACACGGGAGTTTTTTGACAACATACACATATACCGCCACATCTATGCTTATTTTTAACATTATATGGTATATGACAAAGTTCGCAATAATAACTACAACAAAATGCTGCGGTGAGCGATGTTATGACGTTGTAATGGTTTTTATGATATAGCAGATTAATTCTATGTTTTTCATTAACATTTCCTTCAAACAGAACCTCTCTACCTTTCGAACCGTATATGTATACTGTTATTTTATAATTTGGCAGAAAAGTCTGCATCTGAATTAATTCAGATATTCCTCCTCCTTCAAGAGGAATTATAATATTGGAATCTTTTAAAAATTCCATGGCCTGTGCTGTTTGTAATTTACAACTTTTTCTAATTTTCTGATAATTAGTTTTGTTGGTAACATGTGCAATAGCCACAACTATTGCTCGTGGTAAACACAGATGATCGGTATTATCTATAGTAATTATACCTCTTCGCATGGCGCATTCCTCGTTAAAAGAATTGTATTTTTGTCCTTTACCTTTACCAGATGGTAATCTAACTGAAGTTACCCCTAAGCAGAAGGTATCTGTAGCCAATCCTTTTGAGTTGCTTTGAAATATTTTTGATATCATATTCCAAATGTCGTTAAATGTAACAGAGCCTGCCTCTCTAAAATTTATCCATCCTGGTCCAAGATCTCCCCACAAAATGTGATACCAACATGATCTGAGGATTCAAGACCCTTTGTAGCATGTTGAATAATATCTTCTACAGCACCTTTAATCCATTTAATAGGCTCTACATCTTGAGGTATCGGTTTTATTTTAAAATTAACTTTATGCCCGCGCAAGTTAAACTTTTTTACTTTTGTAAAATAATCGTTTTGTATTATAAATCGTGACATTTTATTTTAATTTATATAATGCGACTAGTACGCGTTAAGGTTTAAGTGGAACTAAGTTTTGCGCGTAAGCTGCTTACTATTTATATCATTTTTAAAACAGTCTTCCTCACATAAAGATGCACAACCTAAACCACATATTATAATAAAAATGTATTAATACTTTACATTTTCCACTTCTTGTTCCCTTTCAGTCATAATGGAAAATATATGTGTCATTTATCTAGTGTTTAAAAGCTATTCATAATTTTTGCAGACCCAAAGGGTTAAAATTAAATATTTTAAAAATTTATATATATACATATGCACATATTTCTTTTTATTTATATGGGTAACAATAATATGATAATATACAAATTATACAAATAAGTCAATATCATTGATATCTGCACCTTGCATACGCAAGTAAGAAAAAAATATAATGTATAATATTTAAAAAAACACAAATGAAAAAACCAATTAAGTAATGCGTTAAGCATGCCATAATCTTTAAACCTGTTTGTAATATACATATAATTCAATAATGTAGTACTAATTATCAATTTTGTTTCACTTTGCTGTAATATTATCATGATACACATATTGTAAATATTTATAATATCTAACCACAATACTTCTTTTAATCTAAAAACTGCCAAACCGTTATATATATATATTCACACCATATAATACAATTTATACAATTTGTGAGTCATAATATTTTTTATATGTTTCTTCTTTGATGTTTTTCCCATCAAGAAATAAAATGTATGAAAAAAAGGTAGTCAGGTGGAGAGGGTCAGAGTTTCATATTTATATTATTTTTAGAAGCTTTTTTCGAATTCTCGATATACATATTTTGATGTTTAAAAAAATATTTCAATACCACACTTATAAATTCATATCTTTTTCTGATTTTAATTATTTTTTTACCGAAAATTTTCAAAACATGTTTAAACTTGTTCACTTTTGCCTACAGAAACGTGTTGGTGTTATGTACATTAAAGCTTTTCAATTTTAAAAAATACCCTCTTATCTAAAAATTCTGTTATCATTTACTATTTACTTTACATAATATTTATTATAATGCGATGTTAAATGCACACACACAATGATAATTCAATTTTATTAATAGTGAAGCTCATATTCTAGGAGAAAATTATGCATTTTATACAATGATTGAAGCTTTTTACTATACCGTCATCGATCTGCAGAAAGTAAATAAACCTTAATTTTGAAAAATATACCTTGAACTTTATTTTAAGGCGAATAAGTTGAAGTAAAACGTGAAAAAAAATCATTTTTTTCATTCATCTGACAAAAAGGGGTCAATATGCCATTAATTATCTGCAATTCAACGGTTTGTTCTTATTATTATAGTGTATGCAAAGAAAAATTTAAATATAAAGTGATATAATAATTTAATCAGCAAGTAAATTTGTGAGTCAGAATTTAAATCTATGTATGATAATATTTTTTATGTGTTGATTCTTCTTAAACATTTTTTTCAGTATGAAAATAAAATAAAATATAGTTTTACTTTCAATGAAAAACAAAGATACTAGTTTTACTTTCAATGAAAAACAAAGATACTTTGTAAAATGGTGTTTTTTTAAATATTATACATTATATTTTTTCTTACTTGCGTGTGCAAGGTGCTGATATCAATGATATTGACTTATTTGTATAATTTGTATATTATCATAATTTAATTTGTACGTAAAACTGCATTCCAAGGTCAATGACCAATTTTTCGTAGTATTCTTTAGTTTCTTCTTCGTTTCAAACAATATTTGTTTTCTTAATACAAATATTAATACGTGTTATATAAAATACCAAAAAAGTATACACGGTTGAAAATTATAAAATTAATAAGTTTTGGTAAACCAAGTAAACAAAAATTTATTGCATAAACATATTAATATTATTTTTATCTATGTAGGAAAAATTTTGTACCGTGTATTTTGTTTTTAAATTGCTTAACATTTTTATTTTGTTTATATAATTTGAGTAATATAAAAATACAACAAAAATAAAAAAAATATGCACGGTTGAAAATCTGTGGTATAAAAATTATACGCTTTGGTAAACCATGTAAACCAAAAAGTTATAGCAAAAACATATTAATATTAAAATTTATATGAGTAGGAAAAAATTTTGTACCGTGTATTGTTATTGAATCTATAAATAGTATTAAAATGACATGACCTTGTTACCTAGATTGTCTGACCCACATAATTAATGCCCTACATTCACTAATTACCTAGACTGTATGACCTACATTGTATGCCCTACTTATCGGGGGTCAATGCCCTAGTGGCGCCAGTTACCTGTGTCGTCAGTCCATCAAGGTCGTTGTCTGTCTGGCTGAAGTGCCTCCCTACCTACTGATTTTCCTTATTTATCAAATATTCCGTCAATATTTGGTATAGGAAATCTATTTTCCACTGTAGCTTCGTTTAGCTTTCGATAATCGATGACTACGCGCCAATTTTGCTTTCCGTCTCGATTTACTTTTTTTGGTACGTCCCATATTGGAGAGTTATAAGGTGAATTCGAATGTTGTATTATATTGCTTTTTAGCATTTCTTTAATTTGTTTATCTACTTCATCCTTATGAATTTGTGGATAACGATATAATTTAGTGTAAATAGGAATTTCATTTTTTGTTTCTATAGAATGTTTTATTTTATTTGTGAATGTTAAATCATCACCTTCTTTATAAAATACATTCTTATTACTTAAAATTACATTTTTTAATGCTTTTTGCTCTTCTGTATTTAAATGTGAAAATTGAACATTATTTAAGATATTCGAATCATTTATTTGATTTGAAAATATCTCGACTTCTTCGTTAATATAACAATTTTTATTATAATTTTCTTCAGTTTCGTTTAGAAAAAAAGGAATTTTTGCATTACGCGTTTCTATAGTGCGATTTTTATAATTTATTACGGCATTTAAAGGAGCTAGAATGTTGTTACCGATTATTCCGTCGAATTTTGAATGAAATTTAATTTCTAGAAAATCAACAAAGTAATCCTTTTCATTAAATACTTCAAAAAGTGGAAATCTATTTTTGAACTTACAATAACAATTATGATTTAAAGTTTTTAAACTTTGATAAATAGGAATTTTCCATTTTGGATTGCAAAGTTTTGGATTAATAATGCTTGATTCTGCACCGGTATCGATGAGAAATCTAAGAGTTTTAATAGGATTATTTATTGTTATATAGGGTAGTTGTTTTGGAGGCCTATTAATGGAAAATTTTCATTTACTTCATTATTTGATATATCCATAGGCTGAGGAGCATGATTATTATGAATATTAGTATTTCTACTTCGATTATTTTGAGAATAATTCCTAGATTGCCGCGAATTATTGTGGTTTTGTGGAAATCTATTTTGGAAATTTTGTATATTATTTTGAGGAATGAACCTTTGCTGGGTGTTACCTGATCTATTATCGAAATTATTATTTATATTCCTCGAATCGTTTTTGTTTGCAAAATTCCGATTATTAGTATAACTATTATTTTTACTATGATCAGTACTTTTATTGTAATTCTCATTTTTATGGTGATAATTATTATTTTTGTTATAATTATTGTTATTTCCATTATACCTATTGTTATTTTTATTATGGCCAAACTTTTGATAGCCACCGCTTATTACGATTAAATATGCGTCGTCTAAAGAGGAGGGGTTTCTACTAAAAATAACACTTCGTAGGGGTTCTGGTAAATTGTTTTTAAAGGTCTGTAAAGCAATTCTTTTATTGCTTTCAATAACTTCGTTATCTATATTCCCTCTTAGAGTATAATAATTGTTTAACCTACACAAGTACTTATTAATTCTATTATAAAATTCTTCGACAGTGGTGATTACACGTGAAAATCTGATTTTATCAATTAAAATATCACAGGACAATTTCTCACCGTGATTTTTAATTAATATCTCTTTAATTTCTGTCCAAGAAGTAACGTTGCCATGACGTCTTAACGTAACTTTAGCATCGTCTATTATTTTGTCTATTAAATATCCCATAAGTATTTTTTTATTTGCTTGGTCGAAGGTATTAATTGTGGGGATTATATTATTTACCCTATCAATAAACTCAGGTAATAAATTTATATTTTTACCATCGAAAGCCGGAATGTGATTAATAAGATCTAACATTAACCGAAATTTCTGAAATGCACTAATTTCATCCATTTTTTTTTTTTTGTAGTTTTATATAGGTATAAAAAAAATTAATTTCAGAAAATTTTTTTTTTGTTAAATTTTACTTTATAAGTCAGTAATTTAAAAAAAAATTATTCTAATTCGCAATAAAATTTATAAGCTTATTCGCTTTAGATTATATTCACTTAAATTTTTTTTTTTTTTTTTAAGCAATAATTAAAATCCGTATTCTTTTAGTAGTAAAAAAAAATAAAATTGGAACAACTCACTTTGACTGATGTACTTAGATTCTTAGTAGATGACCTGGTAGATAAAATTGAGATTTGATGAAATGATAAAATGATGATCTCTGAAGACTGATGATGATGATTTCTGGAGACTGATGATGGTGATTTCTGGAGACTGATGATCACTGATTTTAAACTCTTTTATTTAACTTATTATCTCTGGATACAATAATATTTTTAATAAAATATTAAATTTTCTTGATAATTTTTCCTTTAAAATTATTTTTATATTCTGGATACAATAATATTTTTAATAAAATATTAAATTTTTTTTGATAACTTTTTCTTTAAAGTTATTTTTATTTTTATAACTTTACACTTTAGTTAATTTTGCCAAATTTCTATAGTTTTTGAGATTGCATATTAAAATTATGATCTCATAGCACGATAGGTTCGTTTAAGGAGACTGCGCCAGTAATGATTGAAATCAAAACGATAAGTTTGAGTTCTGAACTATAACTGATCTTTATTTCATTTCAATAATTATAAACTAAATTCTTAAAGCAAAAAAAAAGATACAATCTTAAATGCGATCTTTGTAAATTGAAAATAATGCCAAGCGCATTAGATTTGCATAAAGAAATAATTTAAGTATCGCCTTACAATTATTTCTTAAGAAAAAACATCATGATGCTTGTGCAATATTTACACAAGTGTTTATTAAATTTACGTTCTCATCATATTTCTTATGAAAGAAATATCTATTATTTCTAATGCAAAAGTAAATAAGATTCCTTGCATTAGGAATAATATTATATTTAAGACAAGAACTAGAACCCACATATAACTATATAAATATAAATGAATTAAAAGATATATTTAATGATTTAAATAAAAGAAGGCAAAAAGATTTATATAATGGTCCTGTAAATATTGAAGATGATGTCAGAAAACATGACATAATAAAAGAATTCCATGATTCTTCTCATTCCTGAGAACATACTGGTGTAAAAAGAACAATAAATAAGATAAAACAAAGATATATCTGGAGTAGTGTATTTATATAGGTTCTAGCTCAAAGGAAATGAGCAAAAATAATGAGCAAAATATTGAAAATAAATTCTATACTGCATACAAATAAATGAGCATTTTAAGAATTTTTGCACATTAATTATTAAGTAATTTTCACCTTAATGAAATTCGACACCGCTTTAATTTAATTAAAAATATTTATAATTAATTATAATTGCAATTTTTTTTTCTACTTCCGGTCAAGAATAATAATGTATCTAAATTAATTTACTTTTCTAAAACTTTTGGTAATTTCAAGGGTCAATGAATTGATTCGGATGCACGTGCATTAATATTGTTTTTTCACGTTTAAAATTTAGCATAACCAGATAATTAATTAAAAAGGTCAAAATATTGGAAATAAAATCCATAGCGCATACAAAATAATGCACATTTTGGTCATTTTTGCGCATTTTAATAGTTTATATGAAATAAGTAATTCTTCGTAAATGTGGAAAATATTGAAAATAAATTCCACACCCCATACAAAATAATGTACATTTTGTTCATTTTTGCACATTTTAATAGTTTATATGAATTAAGTAATTCTTCGCAAATGAGTAAAATATTGAAAATAAATCCCATACCCCATACAAAATAATGTGCATTTTGCTCATTTTCGCACATTTTAATAGTTTATATTTATTTATTTATTTGATCAACTAAGTACTAGTTATATAAAAATATATACAAAAATTTAATAATAGAATTTATCTTTAAACAATTTAGTCTGAAAATTAAAAGAATTTAAAATTAAATAATTATCGTTATAAATTTTAAACATTCGTGACAAAGAACAAAAAGCACCATAGTTAGACAGATAATTCTTAATCATTAAAGGATGAAAAACACGGACAGTATGTGATGGAATTCTAAATTTAACCTTAGATAGTAAAATACATGAATCTATATCGCCGATTATTAATTTATGCATAAAACTAAAGGTCAGATAGTCACGTCTTTTCTCCAATGAAGGCAAATCTATTAGGCGCAATCGCTCAGTATGAGGTGGGAGATTAAAATTATCCCTCCAATTCATGTTCCTTAGAGCGAAACGAAGAAATCTTTTTTGTACACCCTCAAGGCGAGTTTTATGAATATCATAATAAGGACACCAAACTTGACATGCATACTCTAGTATAGGACGGACAAAAGTTATAAAAAGAAGTTTAATAACATAAGGATCATACAATTCACGAGACTGACGTTTAACAAAACCTAATAAAGAATTAGCTTTTTTCGTTATTATATTAATATGTTCAACAAAAGAAAGTTTTAAATCAAGACAAACCCCAAGATCAATTGAAGAACTTGTTCGTTTAAGATTTGTTAAGTCAAATTTATAATTATAGTTATCATATTTTAATTTCCGCGTAAAAGTCATAGCAAAACATTTATCAATATTTAAGAATAAGCGATTATTATAGCACCAGTTATAAAAGTTATCTAAATCGGATTGTAATTCAATAAAGTCAGAAATAGAGTTAATGTCCTTAAAAATTTTTGCATCATCTGCGTAGACTAAAAGTTTAGATTTCTTAATCACATTTGGTAGATCATTTACAAAAAGTATGAACAACAGTGGGCCAAGATGGCTACCTTGGGGAACACCACTGTGTACTTTGAAGCTTTCCGAAATGATGTCATTGAAAATGACTCTATATGATGTATCAGTGAGATATGATTGAAGCCATAGTAAGAAATTTTCATTAAAACCCATTTTTCTTAACTTTATTAAAAGTAACTGGTGTGAAAGCTTATCAAAAGCTTTACTAAAATCAGTGAATATACAATCAACACTATGACGTTTCTCAAAACTTTCAATACAGAAATTAGAAAATTCCATTAAATTGGTAGTTGTAGATCTACCTTTTATAAAACCATGCTGTTCCTTTGCAAAAATAGATTTCACATGAAAATATAAGCAATTAGTTACAATAGACTCGAACAACTTAGGAATACAAGACAATCTTGCAACAGGACGGTAATTAGAAATTTGGCTTTTAGGACCTTTTTTGTGGAGAGGTATAATGAAAGACGATTTCCAAATCTTAGGAAAACAATTACTTGACATAGAAAATTTATTCTAGTGGTTTACACAAATAGAAACCACATCTTTTTAAAATAATAGATGGTACCCCGTCAGGATCACAGGTAGAAGTCTCTTTCAAACCACATAATTCTTTCGAAATAGAGTCCTTAGATATATTAACACTTAGATTATTTAAATGTGAAAACGATTCAATGTTTTCAACCACACTATTAGGACAATCTAGAGATACATCATTGATGTCACAGAACGAGTTCTTAAAAAAATCTACAAATAGATTGCTAATTACAATAGGATCTGTAGATGTTATACCATTATAACATAGAAAAGACGGATAACCAATAGATTTGCGATTTTGATTTATGTAATTCCAAAATTCTTTTGGATTTAATTTTAATTTATTTTGCATATCAGACAGATAGTTCATGTATTTTTCATGTATTTCAAGATCAAATTTATTACGTATATAAATATAAGAGTTGAAATCGTCAGCAACATTTGAAATACAATATTGTTTCGATTTTTTATTACGTAAATTACGAAGATTCTTTAATTCTTTGTCATACCAAGGTGGAGATTGTTCTGAGTCAGAAATACATTTAATAGGAACATGTTTTAAAAATAAATTAAATAAAATATCATAAAAATTAAACAAACATTTTTCTAAATTATCACAGTTATAAATATTAGACCAATTTGTACGTTCTAAATCTATGTTTAAATTATCAAAATTAGTTTTTTTGAAATTAAATTTTAAATTATTAATATGATTAAAATTGAGTGGCTTATCAATATTTAGTGATATTGATAGAGCAGGATGATGTGATTCTTCGAAGACAATTGGATTATCAGACCGTATTACAGATAAATCATAGATATTTGAAGAAAATACTAGATCCAGTAAACGACCATTGTCATTAAAAATATCATTATGCTGTTCTAAGTTTAAGTCGGCAAATTGATCAATAATATCAGCATCAATATTAGCATTACATATAGGAACTAACGAAAGATCTTCAGAAGATCTAAACCAATTAATTTTTGGCAAATTGAAGTCACCAACACAAACAATTTCATCATGTTCTTTTAATATTGAAGATATATATTCCAAACATTTAAAATAATTATTATATATTTCAAACGAACTGTTAGGTGGAATATAAACATTAACTACGAATATTGATGATGCATCCACAGATAATTGTACACACATAATTTCAAGATTATGATCTTCAGGAAAATTAATTAACGTACAATTAATATTAGAGCGAACAGCTATCAAAATTCCTCCACCAACTGTATCAATATCAGTATTAGCGTGACGTTCTCTCCTAAATAATTGAAACGACGAGTGAAATAACTCAGAGTCCAAAATTTTTGAATTTAGTGAAGTTTCGGTTAAAGCTATAACATCATATTTACAATTAAATGTATTAAAGTAAACTTTATCAGTCTTTGTCCTTAATCCATGTACATTTTGGTATATAATATTAATACCAAATTTTACTAATTGCGTCTCAGCAGACTTGTCATTATGTTCTGAAAAGAATTCCGTTGATTATTTTGTTTGAATTCGTGTACAATCATTCCTTGTAGCCAGAATTTAGTATCATTTAAAACAGAAAAATAATCTTCAGTTACATATAGTTTAAAAGATGCATATTTATTATAATTTTTGCAATTATGCATCTTTTCAATCTTAAATGATTCAATGTTTAATTTATGCTTAATGTATAATTCTAATGCTTCTGAAGTAAAAGATTTATCTAATTTAGATAAGAATATACATTTAAGTTTATTATATATTGGTGAAACATTTAAATTAGACACAGAAACATGATCGATCGGTAACACAGGAACATTGATAACATCATCAGTTGTAAATTTGGAAGTCACATTATGTAAATCAGGTACTGTTGTATTGCTTATTGTAGGAACATTTATAAGATCATCAGATGTAAATTTGGACGTCACATTATGTAAATCAGGTACTGTTGTATTGCTTAATTGAGAAACATTTAAACTAGACACAGAAACATGACCGATCGGTAAAACGGGAACATTTATAACATCATCAGTTGTAAATTTGGAAGTCACATTATTTAAATCAGGTACTATTTTATTGCAAATTTTTGTCTATTTATTTGCTTTATATTTTTAATAGCATGTTTCTTCCTTTTTTGTCTTCGGCGTTTATTTAATATTGTTTTTGCGGCTATTTGAGAATTTTCATCCGGCAAAAAATTAAAGGAAACATAACTACTATTCATTTTGTAATCAATTTTATCGTTCTTATAATCATTATAATTGATATTATGATTATTATTATTATTATTATTATTATTATTATTATTATTATTGTTAATATTATTATTATTATTATCATGATTATTAATATTATTATTATTATCATTATCATTATAATTAGTATTATTATTATTACTAGTATTTTTATTATTTTCAATAAAATTATTATTACTATTATTAATTATATGATTATTATTATTATCATTATTATGGCTATTATAATAGTTATTATTAAAATTATTATCAATGTTGAAAATCTCTTCACAAATAGAAATGCAATCTCTGAATTGTACTGTGTCATTTGAAATTTTCTTTTCAATTGTGGTACAGCTTAAGTTCTTAATTTCATCAATAATATCATTGAATTTTACTTTAGTTGTTACAAGTTCATCACCATAACTAATTAAACGATTCATAAGTTCAACTATACCATCATTGTTTCTTAATGTGCATAATTCGTTATATATTTTATGGTGACTTTCTACATTTTCTGAACTATTTTTGTCCAATGATTGTTGCAAATTTAGAGAATTGCTTTCAGTTATTATTTTTATTCTTTTTAATGATGATTGTATAGAATCTAATTGGAACTTTAATTTTTCCATCAAAATTTCGTCATTTCTAATATTTAATTCATTAGATGAGCTACAATTAGTATACAAATCATTAATTTTATTTTCAACTAATGTAGAGCTTTTCGATTGAATATTTAATTTATTATCAATTTTATCAACATGGCAACTTAATTCGTCAACATGCTGTAAAATTGATGTTATTTTTTCTTCCACATTAAAAGCTTTTTTTTCATTTTTTAGAGTAATTTTAATAATAGACGCAATTGACTCAGAAAAAGTTTTTAATACGTCATTATTTGATTTAACTGCAAGCATTATATGAGAGAGATTAATAGTTTTGCACTCATTGCAGTAGAAAGTGAAATATTTATTAAATTCTCCCAAAAATTTATTTGCTCCATCAGATAAGCCGATACATTGAGAATGGTAATATTTGGAACATATATGTACCATTACAAGCAATTAAGTTTGGTGTGGGTGTATTATCGTTAACACAGCAATTATTACTATTACACTTATTCATACTTGTAATATCAAAATAATTTTTATTAAAATAATTTTGGCACAACAACAAAGATATGAATATTAATTTAGCTTAAACAGCTAATTCAAAAGTTCAAAGTCCAAATTATATGACCAAAAAATAACAGATGACGACAAACACGAAAAACACAAAAATATTGATGACTGTTTTTGTTTACACAATATGTCTATAAAACAATATTATTATATTATTTCAATAAATTTGTTAGTTTTTTGTTTATTAATATATTTATTTAGTTTCTATGTCACTTTTGTTGCAATATTTTTATATATAATTTTTAAAATAATTTTTTGAAAAACACAAGAAACAATATATATAATTATACTTATGCTTGATTCACACCTGATTTATTTTATTTTAATTTATTTAGTTTTTTATATTGCCGACAATTTTGAAAAATTCACTGAATGATTTAATAAATTACAACAATATCAAAATATTTCAATTAAAAATTCTAATAGATTAGAAATAAATAAAAACAAATGTTTATAAATTACTTTAGTAAATTAAAAAATATCCATATTTATGTAACAAATTAATAATTTTAAAAATAATACACTCCGCACACCTCAAACACAACCGCTCTCCTCGAAAGTTTAAAGAATATTAACTAAAGAAAGTTTAAAGAATATATGAATTAAATAATTCTTCGCAAATGGGCAAAATATTGAAAATAAATACTGTAACGTGACGGCTTATATAAAAACATAGATTCAACTTCGCGACCTAAAAATATAATTAAACCAAAAATAAACAAAAAAAGATTTCACTAAAAATAAAAGAAAAAAAAATTAATAATTAATATAAACAAATATACTTATAAAATGGACGACACGACATCTGACCCGACCACCTGACTTTTAGCTTTTAACTTGACATGACATTTTAGCTAGGAAGGCGGAAGTAATCATGTTGCCAAAGCTTGTCTAAATTTAGGACAGAGTAGCCAGCGCATGAATTAGGCGAATTCCATTCGCGCATGTTGGCTATATAAACTATAGGCGCCAAAGCAAGAACTAATCGGAAGCTTATTTAAAAAAAAAAAAAAAAATTGGCTACTTCCTTCTTCTTAGCTGAAACTTCAAGCCAAGTAGACGTACGTAATCGGAAAAGTAAAAAAAAAAATTAAAATAAAAAAAATTAGCAAAAGCTAAATTTAATATATTAGTCGTCAGTATTGACAAAATTTAAAATAATATTTTCAAGTCAGTAATAAATTGACTAAAAAAAAAAATATAAAATTGTTCGAATTGGACAGCAGATAATATAAAGTTTAGGCTTTAGTCCAAAGTCCAAAGAATTAGTCAGGATAAATAAAAAAAAAGGTATTTTATATTAGTAATTATACATGTGATGAGAGGTTAGAATTTATGGTAGTAATTATATTAATTTAATTATTTTAGTAGCGACTTTCCATCAAATTACCAGAGGTTGCAAATAAATCAAATAGATAGAAATAAAGCAGATAGTCTTAGAAAAATTAGAAAAGATAATTCAAGCCATCATTGTAATATATCATCGATATTATCAAGATTTTTTTTTTTTCGACTTCATCTAGTATTAATATTTTTTTTATTAATATTTTTTTTTAAGAAAAATTAGTGTATTAAAACACATAAAAAAAAAAGTAAAATAAAAATATATAAAGATTTTATATAAAGATTCTTTGGTTAATCAATTTAAATATAAAATAATTTTTGGTAGTTGATTTAAACTTGAATTTGATTGTATGTATTTCAAATAGTTTGAAGTAATTTTTGAATAATTTAAAAATTTATTAAAGTAAAGATTTGTAAAATTGTAAGATTTAATAGAATTAAAAAAAAAAAATATAAAATTTAAACTACAATAAGTTAAAAAGAAAAAAAAAGAAAATCAAGAGAATATAGAAAAACATCAAGAACAGCTCCTGTTTGCGCAATCAGCTACGCTGGAAAATTTCTGTAAGTAACAAGAAAAATTTAAAAATAATAAAACAGTTCTAAAACAATAAAAATTTCATAATCAAAAAGTTAAATCTTTACAATCTTTATATAAAAAAATTCAAAAATATTAATTTTTTTATAATCGAAATTTAAATCTTACAATATATTATATGATTAATATATATATATAAAAAAAAAAAAAATCAAAAATATTAATTTTTTATACTCAAAATTTAAATCTCTACGATCTGTATAATAATAAAAAATAAATAATTCAAAAATTTAAATTTTTACAATTTTTTAATAAAAAAATTCAAAATATTAATTTCAAAAATTAAAATACAATTAAAAATCAAAATAAATTATAAAATAAAATTTGTTTAAATAAAAGTAAAGTACAATCCTTACTAAATAGGAAATTATAAAATTGAAATACATACAAAATTATTAAAACTAAAATTTGAATTAAAAAAAAAAAAAAAATAAGAATCAATAAGAATTATAAAAATTCAAATTAGAATTTGTTCAAGTATTTGACAAGTTAAAAAGTCATTTAAATTAATCAAGATTTAAAATAAAATTGAATTATAAGATTTAAAATATAAATAAAAAATTAAAAAAACAAATTCAAGAATCATTCAAATTACAGATTTAAAGTTAGTTTTCATATAAATTTACAATTCAAAATAAAATTAAAATTTGATTACAATAGTAATTACTATTATTAAAAAAAAAAAAACAATTCATTTTAAATAAAATTCTTAATAAAAGAAAATTTGAGTTTAAATACAAATATTACAAATAAAATTTAATTAAAGAATATTATTTCAAAATTTAAATTAAAAAGAAAATAAATTCAGACAATGATAGTAAAATTCAATAAAAATTAAAATTATTAATGAAAATAAAATTTAGTTCCAAATAGGAATGATTAAATATAACAGAAATCAAAACGTAAAAAAAAAAATATTATAAAACAAATTAAATATATTATAAATTATAACAAATTAAAATTATTATCTATTATATTTAAAATTTTAAATAAAATATAAATTTAAAATTTAAAGCATGATTTAGCTAAAAATTAAATAAAAATTATAGTGAACATTATATTTCCTTTTTGAGTATATATTTCTTGATAGGATGTGTCAATAATTAAAAGTTATTCGGTGGGGAACTTTTGAAACGGTTCCGAAATGAAACATGGCGATAAGATCGTGTTTATAAGTTTTTATTAAGGTTGCTTTCCATATCAAAAAAGGGACAATACTCTTAAAGCTCGCGGCTTGTATAGTCAAGGCAGTTTAATAAAATAAACTTGACTAGGGGTGGGTAACGCGATGAGCTACAACAGCATAAGCTCAATATTCTTGCCGATTGCTGGGAAGACACTAAAATGTATATTCTTATTTTTGGGTTGTTTTTTTTATTTTTGTTTCAAGTCTAATTAATTGTCATTAATTAATCAATAATATAAAAATCGGGATTAATAAAATAAATAAAATAAGAATTAAAATACTATTGCAATAATGTCGACCCGGTGTGATTAACCTTTGTTTATTTGTCGCTGTTTTTTTAAATTTTTTTTAGTTCAATTCTGTTATGTATTCCGTAGTCCCAAATACAGGTGAAGTGGTCACATACTTCGTCTCCAGGCTGTAGACTACCCCAGACATGCAAAAAAAATAATGTTAATAACGTGCCACTCATGAATACAACAAACCCCCCCAAACGGGCGAGCTAAGCTGTGCTTAATGCCAGGCATGTCGCAATGTTGCTATGAGGGTACAACAAGCACCTGACGTAAGTTATCCCGGTTGTAACTATTATTGTCAAGTGGTTCAGAGAAACTAAACGTTTTTGAACGCTGCCGTAACTGTCAGTCTTGTGGTTTTTATTTCGTAAGAAAAACAAAGTAAACATTTATTAACAAAAGGGCGCCCAACGTGGGGCTCAATCAGCCGATGATAGAATAGGAAGAAAATTCTATATGGAACTTGAGCTCAGAAAAATATAAATTTAAATTTTCATAAGCTTAGTCTTATATATTTTTTTTGTTGTAAATTTTATTATTTTTGTGTTAACTTTTATGAATATATAGTAGAGTAATTAATAGTAGAGTAAATAAATATTTTAAAGTAAAAATTGATATAATATCATAATTAAAATTATTTTCGTTTTATCATTTCTAGTAATTTTTTATTGTAGTAAATTATAAAGTAGAATCAAATATTATATCACATTTAAAAAAAAAAAATTTTTGAATAGCACATATAATTGAGGTTGGAATCTATTCGGGATGTTGTGTTTTAGTCGTAATAAAGCCGCAACTGTAGGCACAGCTAGCAGTAAAGTGTTGTTTATGGGGTAATCACAATATTCCGAATTGAATTCTTAACCAAGATGGTTTTTGGAAATAATCAGAAATTACCCGATTTGTAGGATCAATATACCGGCAAACGGAAGTTTTTTTTTTGAGAATTTATTATTAATTATTTGGATCATATCGAAAATTAAATAAATTTCGAAAAATTCAAATATTGATCGTAATATGTAAGCCTTTTAAGTTACGAAATACATGTTTAATATTTGAGAGTAGAAATTTAAATTATTTAGTTTTCGACGTCGACAAGAATATTTTTTTAAAAAAAAAAAAAAAAGAAACGTAATAGTATGGGGGCAAAATTAATATAAAACTTTCAAACAAAAAAAATAAAAACACAAGTATAGATCGAATTATCGTCCAAGCCATGTATCATTAGGAATTCGTTGATTTAGGGAACCACCGGTTAGTTAATCTAGAAAAAAATTCAATTTTAGAAGGATTTGTAATAGTGCAAATAATTCATATTAAATAGAAAGTTTATTTGAAGTTAGGTATTTTTACGTACATATATATTAGGTATTAGACGATATATTTTTTTTTCAAATTAATAATACACACATGTATTAGGTATAAAATTTAAATATATTTTTCCAATATTTTTTTATTACAACATAAATAACATTGACAGTGACTGACAACATAAAAAAAAAGTGCCGTTTTCGAAACTGTTTCCTTATATTTGTTTATCCAATCATTTTCTTTTAAATTTACCATCGTAAAAATTAATATTCTCGGTAAAAATGGGTAAATCTACGAATACTAATGCCCAAAAGGTTAAAACTCGTAGTGATACGACTCGCGAAGCGCTGGAGAAGCAATTAGCAGGGAGTAATATGCCAACGACGAGTGGAGGAAGTGATGTAAATACCAACCAACGGAAAGAGTCAGAAAGTAGTATGTCCATTAAATCGTTTGACTGCCAAGACAATCAAGAATTAAGTAGTGTAGAAGACTGGGATAAGGAACTACGAACAGAAGTTGACGGAAAAAAATTGCAGAAGGAAGCTAAGCTTCAAAATCAAGCCCAAAGGTATCGTTCGGAAAATGATATAAATTATAAAAAATTAAGCAAAGATGCAAACCAAAATATCCAGAAAAATGAGATCGATACTATTAGATCAAGTATTGCCCAACAAGCAAATATTATTAATCAAATACAAGATGTAATGGTAAATGTTACAGATCGATTGAAATTATTAGATGCCGATTCAGTTGAAACTAAGACGGGAATAGCGCAAATACTCCAACAGCTGTCATTAGTAACATCTACGAATGTACAAAGAGACGTTAATGGACGTAGCCAAACTTCAAATAATACGTCAGACTCGGTGACAACACAAACGGTTATTGACAGAACAAATAGAAAACAAACCACAAACAACACCGAAATTTTGGACAATGACAGACAAAATAATTCAATTTCAGTTCACAAAAATAGATATCAAACACCATTAGGCGACTTGAATTCATCCAATTTTCGACAAGACGAAACTAATATACGCAGAATCGAATATAGTGATAACACTCCGACATCAAGTAATGACAGAGAACAACCATACATGACAGTACAACCGCCATTACAACAAATCAGACAACAATTTACTGAACAACCCAGACAACAATTTACTGAACAACCCAGACAACAATTTACGGAACAACCTAGACAGCAAGTACAAGTAGATTCCAATATAGACGGACAATCAGGAAATGACAGATTTGCCAGGTTGGAAAAGATGATGTCAGACCTTATGATATCTAACCAAGAACTAAGATTAAAACAGAATAATCGGAGACTTCAAACAAATCCAAGACAACAGTTATATACAGACAGAAAATCACCAATGTTTGATTGGGGTATTATGTTTGACGGAAAAGGACCGATGTCAGTTATAGATTTTGTAGACCGTATCGAAAAAATGACGAGAGATGACAATTTAGACTGGACGCACGTAACGAACAAACTACATATATTACTTAGAGGACAGGCTAAAACGTGGTACTTTCAATACGTTACACGGCACAATAATATTGACTGGGCGACATTAAAATCAGCATTAGTTAACCAGTACCGAATCTTAGAATCTGACAGCGAAATTTTTATGACTATGATGAGTAGGAAACAGCAACCCGGAGAGACATTTGACGAATTTTGTACCGACATGACAGCATGGAGTTTACAGTTCAAAACACCCATGAGCGAGGCACAATTGGTTGATATTCTGCGAAACAATTTAAACCTACGAATTCAGCAAATGATTCTAACAGCTGAAATATTTTCCGTAGATCATTTACGAAGTATAGTAAGGAAAGCAGAGCGCGTGCTGAATAAGTCAAAACAGCCGACTAGATTTGTTCATGAAGTAAATGAGTATGCAGAGCACGACGATGAAATTGCGGAAATGGAACTCGAAGAAATAAAGTATCAGAAAAATGAGAACAGAAACACATCAAAATATATATGTTGGAACTGCGATAAACAGGGTCACAGCTTTCAAGATTGCGGCGAGGTTCAACGCAAACTATTTTGTTACAAGTGCGGAACAAAAGAAGTAGCAAAGCCGTTCTGTCCAAAGTGTTCTCCGGAAAACGCCAAGAAACACGCGATGATCTCGGAGTCAGCGCGTGTAAAATTCGAAACTCCGAAACAGTAATGAACTCGAAACTGACAAAACAATCGCCACAATTATTTGACGGAGACAGACAAGATAAAATAGTAATTGAACAGACAAATCCTCAAAACAATCAGTCAGAAACACCATCAAACGCAACAGCGACAAATTTAGAACAGAAAAACTACATTAAAATTTTACCCAGGCAGCAAATAGTAACAGAACCGACACTAAGTAAAATCAAGACATATGAACAGAGACTTAAAGAGTACGCAATAAAACGGAAAGAAATATTTAAAGACTTTTCACAGACAAATTCAAATAAGACCAAGAAACAAAAACAAATAGACAAGTGTAGATTACGACATAGGACAGAAAGAAAATGCCGAAAATGTATTGCGACCACAATTTTAGAGACAGAAGGTAAAGATCCTCGTTGGTATTTGACAGTACAGATTAAGGACGAAAACATACGCGGACTTTTGGACAGCGGTGCAAACGTGAGTATTTTAGGAACGGGATGTATGCAATTAATTGAAAAACTTAATTTGACATACACCAAAATGACAACAACAGTACGAACAGCTGACGGGACACCACAAAATATTATAGGACATATTGTCGTTCCAATTAGATGTAACAACACGGTAAAACACATTAGATTATATTTATGCCCTGCGTTACAACAGGAGTTATATTTAGGGACAGATTTTTGGAAGACATTTGAACTAAGACCGACATTCGAAAATCAGAATAAACTTCAAGTAACACAGACTGAACGAGGTCAACATGAACTGACAGAAGACGAAGAAAGACAAATCAACGCAATAATCGCGAAATTTCCATCGATGACAACTTGTGGACTGGGATTGACTGATATGGACGAACATAAAATTGACTTAATAGATGACGTTTCAAATCAGACAGTGACAAAACCAGACGAGAAACTGAAACATCAATACGTACTTTCGAAAACGGACCAAAACCAATTGGACACAATCAAGTCAGAATTTCCATCTTGTGATACTGAAGGACTAGGAAAGACAAAGATCGAAACTCATATCATCGATACCGGAAATGCGGAACCGATTAAAACAAGACATTGGCCAGTTTCACCGGCTATTGAAAAATGATGTATGACGAAGTAGATCGGATGATTAGTCTAGGAGTTATAGAAGAAAGTAATAGTCCGTGGAACTCACCAGTTGTGTTGGTACGTAAACCAAATAAAATCAGGCTGTGTTTGGACTCAAGAGCTGTAAATGCAGTCACAAAAAAAGACGCTTATCCGTTGCCACACATTGAAGGATTATTGAGCAGGTTACAAGATACGCGGTACATTAGTAGTATAGATCTGAAAGATGCTTTCTGGCAGATACCGCTGGAAGAAAAATCTCGAGAAAAAACTGCATTTACAATACCTGGTAGACCATTGTATCAGTTCAGAGTAATGCCGTTTGGACTTTGTAATGCCGCGCAAAGAATGTGTCGATTAATGGACAAAGTAATACCACTACAACTACGGGACAGAGTTTTTGTATATTTGGACGACTTGTTAGTAATTTCACCGGACTTGAAATCTCACTTGGACACATTAAATACAGTAGCGCTACAATTACGTAAATCTGGACTGACAATTAACGTGGACAAAAGTAAATTCTGTTTCCAAGAATTAAAATATCTTGGTTACATAGTATCGGACGGAAGTCTAAAACCTGATCCGATGAAAGTCGAAGCGATCAGTAACTTCACGACACCTAAAACACCAAAACAGGTTAGAAGATTTTTGGGAATGGCAGGGTGGTACCGACGCTTCATCAACAATTTTGCAATATTAGCTTCAGCAATTTCAGACACACTTAAGACGACTGACAAGACTACAAAAAAATTCACTTGGACTTCAGCAGCGCAAGAATCTTTCGAAAAACTAAAAGCAGCACTGACATCAGCACCAGTGTTGGTGAACCCTGATTTTTCCAAAAGATTTTATGTTCAGTGTGACGCGTGTACTTCAGGGGTTGGTAGTGTTTTATATCAGACGTCTGATGATGGGAAAGAGAACCCAATCGCGTTTTTTTCAAAAAAATTAAATTCAGCGCAACGCAACTACAGAATCACAGAATTAGAATGTCTGGCTGCAGTGCTAAGCGTCAAACGTTTCAGACCGTATATTGAAGGACTACCATTTACAATCATAACTGACCACGCGAGTTTAAAATGGCTTATGGGACAAAAAGACTTAAGTGGACGCTTAGCACGGTGGAGCTTAAAATTGAAAGGCTTCGATTTCAATATTGAGCACCGGAAAGGCAGCCAGAATGTAGTTGCGGACACTTTGTCACGCGCCGATAGTACAGATGAAATCGTGATGATGGTGACAGAACTAGACATTGAAAACAGTGACAATTTTTCGGACCCTGAATACTTAGAAATTATAAAGACAGTAGTAGACAATACTGAACGACTTCCTGACTTGAAAGTAATTGACGGACGAGTGTACAAACGGACGGAAAGACGGATCGGAGACGCAGACCAAGACGCGAATACGTGGAAATTGTGGATACCGAACGGACTGACTAAATCCATAATTCAAAACTTCCATGATCCACCAAATGCAGCTCACGGCGGGGTGAGCAAGACTATATATAGGGTGAAACAATTATTTTATTGGCCAGGAATGGCGAAACAAATTCAAAATTATATAGTAAATTGCGATTCGTGTAAAGAATCAAAAGCACCAAATGTTGTTTTACGTCCAGAAATGGGCCAACAAATCCTTGTGGAACGCCCGTGGCAGCGTCTTTACATAGACTTGTTAGGACCATATCCCAGGTCGAAAAGAGGATACACATCTATACTTATAGTATTGGACCAGTTTTCTAAATATGTCTTGTTGAAACCATTCTGTAGTCCAACGTCTCTAAATGTTTGTAGATATTTAGAAGAGGACATTTTCAATGTATTCGGTGTCCCACAGTCTATATATTCGGACAACGGTGTACAATTCACAGCTAAAAATTTTCAGAATCTACTAAACGAATATGGAATAAAACATTTAAGAACACCAATCTATTCTCCGCAGTCAAATCAGTCAGAGCGTGTGAACAGATCTATCTTAGCTGCAATAAGAACATATATTAAAAATGATCATCCTGACTGGGATATTAATCTGCAGAAGATAGCTGGTTCACTTAGGAATTCAGTACATGAATCCATAGGAACATCACCATATTATGTTTTATTTGGTTGTAACATGGTCACTCATGGATCCATGTACCCAATTTTGGAACGACTAGATGGATTAAATGAGAATATAAATGTTTTACCAAATGAAGAAAGAATAAGAATAATGCGAGATAAAGTTTTGAAAATGTTGGAAAAAGCACATAAAAAACATGAGAAAGTGTATAATTTGAGATCAAGGCATCGAAAATTTGTAATTGGCCAAATCGTCTTCCGAAGAAATTTTTTACAAAGTAATTTCGCTGCAAAAATAAATGCGAAACTAGCAAAAAAATTCTTAAAAAGTAAAATTTCTAGAATTGTTGGTCAAAATCGATATGAACTTACAGATATGGATGACAGAAAAATAGTTGGTGTCTTCCATGCTAAAGATTTAAAATAAATCAAGAATTATATAACGATCTCAGGGTTTTTATGTGGGTCGATTCCACAGACAAAATAGAAACACAAATCGTCAATTTAACTTTATTTTGTTTCGTAATGTTCAATACTTTATTTATTTTTGTTTTTCTGTCCAAGAAAATTCCTTCTTAAATATTTTCCAAAAACAGATTGTTTCAATAAATTACACTATAATTTATTATTTATCAGCATAAATTTCAACATAAATCCTAAAAAGAAAAAAAGATTTTTTTTGTTTGTTATTTATTAAAAAAAAAAAAAAAAAAAAAAGAAAAGAAAAACAATCGTTCACGAATTTCCAGATCCTTTGGTACAATGGGTGGTACATTTAACCAAAGTACCTGTTTTGTAACGTGACGGCTTATATAAAAAAATAGATTCAACTTCGCGACCTAAAAATATAATTAAACCAAAAATAAACAAAAAAAGATTTCACTAAAAATAAAAGAAAAAAAAATTAATAATTAATATAAACAAATATACTTATAAAATGGACGACACGACATCTGACCCGACCACCTGACTTTTAGCTTTTAACTTGACATGACATTTTAGCTAGGAAGGCGGAAGTAATCATGTTGCCAAAGCTTGTCTAAATTTAGGACAGAGTAGCCAGCGCATGAATTAGGCGAATTCCATTCGCGCATGTTGGCTATATAAACTATAGGCGCCAAAGCAAGAACTAATCGGAAGCTTATTTAAAAAAAAAAAAAAAAAATTGGCTACTTCCTTCTTCTTAGCTGAAACTTCAAGCCAAGTAGACGTACGTAATCGGAAAAGTAAAAAAAAAAATTAAAATAAAAAAAATTAGCAAAAGCTAAATTTAATATATTAGTCGTCAGTATTGACAAAATTTAAAATAATATTTTCAAGTCAGTAATAAATTGACTAAAAAAAAAAATATAAAATTGTTCGAATTGGACAGCAGATAATATAAAGTTTAGGCTTTAGTCCAAAGTCCAAAGAATTAGTCAGGATAAATAAAAAAAAAGGTATTTTATATTAGTAATTATACATGTGATGAGAGGTTAGAATTTATGGTAGTAATTATATTAATTTAATTATTTTAGTAGCGACTTTCCATCAAATTACCAGAGGTTGCAAATAAATCAAATAGATAGAAATAAAGCAGATAGTCTTAGAAAAATTAGAAAAGATAATTCAAGCCATCATTGTAATATATCATCGATATTATCAAGATTTTTTTTTTTCGACTTCATCTAGTATTAATATTTTTTTTATTAATATTTTTTTTTAAGAAAAATTAGTGTATTAAAACACATAAAAAAAAAGTAAAATAAAAATATATAAAGATTTTATATAAAGATTCTTTGGTTAATCAATTTAAATATAAAATAATTTTTGGTAGTTGATTTAAACTTGAATTTGATTGTATGTATTTCAAATAGTTTGAAGTAATTTTTGAATAATTTAAAAATTTATTAAAGTAAAGATTTGTAAAATTGTAAGATTTAATAGAATTAAAAAAAAAATATAAAATTTAAACTACAATAAGTTAAAAAGAAAAAAAAAGAAAATCAAGAGAATATAGAAAAACATCAAGAACAGCTCCTGTTTGCGCAATCAGCTACGCTGGAAAATTTCTGTAAGTAACAAGAAAAATTTAAAAATAATAAAACAGTTCTAAAACAATAAAAATTTCATAATCAAAAAGTTAAATCTTTACAATCTTTATATAAAAAAATTCAAAAATATTAATTTTTTATACTCAAAATTTAAATCTCTACGATCTGTATAATAATAAAAAAAAAAAAATCAAAAATTTAAATTTTTACAATTTTTTAATAAAAAAATTCAAAATATTAATTTCAAAAATTAAAATACAATTAAAAATCAAAATAAATTATAAAATAAAATTTGTTTAAATAAAAGTAAAGTACAATCCTTACTAAATAGGAAATTATAAAATTGAAATACATACAAAATTATTAAAACTAAAATTTGAATTTAAAAAAAAAAAAAAATAAGAATCAATAAGAATTATAAAAATTCAAATTAGAATTTGTTCAAGTATTTGACAAGTTAAAAAGTCATTTAAATTAATCAAGATTTAAAATAAAATTGAATTATAAGATTTAAAATATAAATAAAAAATTAAAAAAACAAATTCAAGAATCATTCAAATTACAGATTTAAAGTTAGTTTTCATATAAATTTACAATTCAAAATAAAATTAAAATTTGATTACAATAGTAATAACTATTATTAAAAAAAAAAAACAATTCATTTTAAATAAAATTCCTAATAAAATAAAATTTGAGTTTAAATACAAATATTACAAATAAAATTTAATTAAAGAATATTATTTCAAAATTTAAATTAAAAAGAAAATAAATTCAGACAATGATAGTAAAATTCAATAAAAATTAAAATTATTAATGAAAATAAAATTTAGTTCCAAATAGGAATGATTAAATATAACAGAAATCAAAACGTAAAAAAAAAAATATTATAAAACAAATTAAATATATTATAAATTATAACAAATTAAAATTATTATCTATTATATTTAAAATTTTAAATAAAATATAAATTTAAAATTTAAAGCATGATTTAGCTAAAAATTAAATAAAAATTATAGTGAACATTATATTTCCTTTTTGAGTATTTATTTCTTGATAGGATGTGTCAATAATTAAAAGTTATTCGGTGGGGAACTTTTGAAACGGTTCCGAAATGAAACATGGCGATAAGATCGTGTTTATAAGTTTTTATTAAGGTTGCTTTCCATATCAAAAAAGGGACAATACTCTTAAAGCTCGCGGCTTGTATTGTCAAGGCAGTTTAGTAAAATAAACTTGACTAGGGGTGGGTAACGCGATGAGCTACAACAGCATAAGCTCAATATTCTTGCCGATTGCTGGGAAGACACTAAAATGTATATTCTTATTTTTGGGTTGTTTTTTTTTATTTTAGTTTCAAGTCTAATTAATTGTCATTAATTAATCAATAATATAAAAATCGGGATTAATAAAATAAATAAAATAAGAATTAAAATACTATTGCAATAATGTCGACCCGGTGTGATTAACCTTTGTTTATTTGTCGCTGTTTTTTTAAATTTTTTTTAGTTCAATTCTGTTATGTATTCCGTAGTCCCAAATACAGGTGAAGTGGTCACATACTTCGTCTCCAGCCTGTAGACTACCCCAGACATGCAAAAAAAATAATGTTAATAACGTGCCACTCATGAATACAACAAACCCCCCAAACCGGCGAGCTAAGCTGTGCTTAATGCCAGGCATGTCGCAATGTTGCTATGAGGGTACAACAAGCACCTGACGTAAGTTATCCCGGTTGTAACTATTATTGTCAAGTGGTTCAGAGAAACTAAACGTTTTTGAACGCTGCCGTAACTGTCACTCTTGTGGTTTTTATTTCGTAAGAAAAACAAAGTAAACATTTATTAACAATACCTACCCCATACAAAATAACGCGCATTTTGCTCATTTTTGAACATTTTAATAGTTTATATAAATGAAATGAATAATTCTTCGAAAATGGGCAAAAATAAATCCCATACTCCATACAAAATTATAAACATTTCTTTCATTTGTGAACGCATTAAGTTTAGATTAAAAATATTTATACTTAAGCATAATTTTAAATGTTTTTTTACTTCCAGCTAAGGCTAATATATAGCATGATCAAAATGGATTTTTTTTTACCTTTCTAAAAGTTTTGGGAATTTTAACGGTCAATTAATTCGGATTCAGTTGAAATGGTCAAATGAAATGGGTGAAATATTGAAAATAAATTCCATACTCCATATAAAATAATGAACATTTTACTCATTTTTGCGCATTTCATATAAACCTATTGAAATTAATTCATATCCACAGATATGGATGACAGAAAAATAGTTGGTGTCTTCCATGCTAAAGATTTAAAATAAATCAAGAATTATATAACGATCTCAGGGTTTTTATGTGGGTCGATTCCACAGACAAAATAGAAACACAAATCGTCAATTTAACTTTATTTTGTTTCGTAATGTTCAATACTTTATTTATTTTTGTTTTTCTGTCCAAGAAAATTCCTTCTTAAATATTTTCCAAAAACAGATTGTTTCAATAAATTACACTATAATTTATTATTTATCAGCATAAATTTCAACATAAATCCTAAAAAGAAAAAAAGATTTTTTTTGTTTGTTATTTATTAAAAAAAAAAAAAAAAAAAAAGAAAAGAAAAACAATCGTTCACGAATTTCCAGATCCTTTGGTACAATGGGTGGTACATTTAACCAAAGTACCTGTTTTGTAACGTGACGGCTTATATAAAAAAATAGATTCAACTTCGCGACCTAAAAATATAATTAAACCAAAAATAAACAAAAAAAGATTTCACTAAAAATAAAAGAAAAAAAAATTAATAATTAATATAAACAAATATACTTATAAAATGGACGACACGACATCTGACCCGACCACCTGACTTTTAGCTTTTAACTTGACATGACATTTTAGCTAGGAAGGCGGAAGTAATCATGTTGCCAAAGCTTGTCTAAATTTAGGACAGAGTAGCCAGCGCATGAATTAGGCGAATTCCATTCGCGCATGTTGGCTATATAAACTATAGGCGCCAAAGCAAGAACTAATCGGAAGCTTATTTAAAAAAAAAAAAAAAAAATTGGCTACTTCCTTCTTCTTAGCTGAAACTTCAAGCCAAGTAGACGTACGTAATCGGAAAAGTAAAAAAAAAAATTAAAATAAAAAAAATTAGCAAAAGCTAAATTTAATATATTAGTCGTCAGTATTGACAAAATTTAAAATAATATTTTCAAGTCAGTAATAAATTGACTAAAAAAAAAATATAAAATTGTTCGAATTGGACAGCAGATAATATAAAGTTTAGGCTTTAGTCCAAAGTCCAAAGAATTAGTCAGGATAAATAAAAAAAAAGGTATTTTATATTAGTAATTATACATGTGATGAGAGGTTAGAATTTATGGTAGTAATTATATTAATTTAATTATTTTAGTAGCGACTTTCCATCAAATTACCAGAGGTTGCAAATAAATCAAATAGATAGAAATAAAGCAGATAGTCTTAGAAAAATTAGAAAAGATAATTCAAGCCATCATTGTAATATATCATCGATATTATCAAGATTTTTTTTTTTCGACTTCATCTAGTATTAATATTTTTTTTATTAATATTTTTTTTTAAGAAAAATTAGTGTATTAAAACACATAAAAAAAAAGTAAAATAAAAATATATAAAGATTTTATATAAAGATTCTTTGGTTAATCAATTTAAATATAAAATAATTTTTGGTAGTTGATTTAAACTTGAATTTGATTGTATGTATTTCAAATAGTTTGAAGTAATTTTTGAATAATTTAAAAATTTATTAAAGTAAAGATTTGTAAAATTGTAAGATTTAATAGAATTAAAAAAAAAATATAAAATTTAAACTACAATAAGTTAAAAAGAAAAAAAAAGAAAATCAAGAGAATATAGAAAAACATCAAGAACAGCTCCTGTTTGCGCAATCAGCTACGCTGGAAAATTTCTGTAAGTAACAAGAAAAATTTAAAAATAATAAAACAGTTCTAAAACAATAAAAATTTCATAATCAAAAAGTTAAATCTTTACAATCTTTATATAAAAAAATTCAAAAATATTAATTTTTTATACTCAAAATTTAAATCTCTACGATCTGTATAATAATAAAAAAAAAAAAATTCAAAAATTTAAATTTTTACAATTTTTTAATAAAAAAATTCAAAATATTAATTTCAAAAATTAAAATACAATTAAAAATCAAAATAAATTATAAAATAAAATTTGTTTAAATAAAAGTAAAGTACAATCCTTACTAAATAGGAAATTATAAAATTGAAATACATACAAAATTATTAAAACTAAAATTTGAATTTAAAAAAAAAAAAAAAAATAAGAATCAATAAGAATTATAAAAATTCAAATTAGAATTTGTTCAAGTATTTGACAAGTTAAAAAGTCATTTAAATTAATCAAGATTTAAAATAAAATTGAATTATAAGATTTAAAATATAAATAAAAAATTAAAAAAACAAATTCAAGAATCATTCAAATTACAGATTTAAAGTTAGTTTTCATATAAATTTACAATTCAAAATAAAATTAAAATTTGATTACAATAGTAATAACTATTATTAAAAAAAAAAAACAATTCATTTTAAATAAAATTCCTAATAAAATAAAATTTGAGTTTAAATACAAATATTACAAATAAAATTTAATTAAAGAATATTATTTCAAAATTTAAATTAAAAAGAAAATAAATTCAGACAATGATAGTAAAATTCAATAAAAATTAAAATTATTAATGAAAATAAAATTTAGTTCCAAATAGGAATGATTAAATATAACAGAAATCAAAACGTAAAAAAAAAAATATTATAAAACAAATTAAATATATTATAAATTATAACAAATTAAAATTATTATCTATTATATTTAAAATTTTAAATAAAATATAAATTTAAAATTTAAAGCATGATTTAGCTAAAAATTAAATAAAAATTATAGTGAACATTATATTTCCTTTTTGAGTATTTATTTCTTGATAGGATGTGTCAATAATTAAAAGTTATTCGGTGGGGAACTTTTGAAACGGTTCCGAAATGAAACATGGCGATAAGATCGTGTTTATAAGTTTTTATTAAGGTTGCTTTCCATATCAAAAAAGGGACAATACTCTTAAAGCTCGCGGCTTGTATTGTCAAGGCAGTTTAGTAAAATAAACTTGACTAGGGGTGGGTAACGCGATGAGCTACAACAGCATAAGCTCAATATTCTTGCCGATTGCTGGGAAGACACTAAAATGTATATTCTTATTTTTGGGTTGTTTTTTTTTATTTTAGTTTCAAGTCTAATTAATTGTCATTAATTAATCAATAATATAAAAATCGGGATTAATAAAATAAATAAAATAAGAATTAAAATACTATTGCAATAATGTCGACCCGGTGTGATTAACCTTTGTTTATTTGTCGCTGTTTTTTTAAATTTTTTTTAGTTCAATTCTGTTATGTATTCCGTAGTCCCAAATACAGGTGAAGTGGTCACATACTTCGTCTCCAGCCTGTAGACTACCCCAGACATGCAAAAAAAATAATGTTAATAACGTGCCACTCATGAATACAACAAACCCCCCAAACCGGCGAGCTAAGCTGTGCTTAATGCCAGGCATGTCGCAATGTTGCTATGAGGGTACAACAAGCACCTGACGTAAGTTATCCCGGTTGTAACTATTATTGTCAAGTGGTTCAGAGAAACTAAACGTTTTTGAACGCTGCCGTAACTGTCAGTCTTGTGGTTTTTATTTCGTAAGAAAAACAAAGTAAACATTTATTAACAATACCTACCCCATACAAAATAACGCGCATTTTGCTCATTTTTGAACATTTTAATAGTTTATATAAATGAAATGAATAATTCTTCGAAAATGGGCAAAAATAAATCCCATACTCCATACAAAATTATAAACATTTCTTTCATTTGTGAACGCATTAAGTTTAGATTAAAAATATTTATACTTAAGCATAATTTTAAATGTTTTTTTACTTCCAGCTAAGGCTAATATATAGCATGATCAAAATGGATTTTTTTTTACCTTTCTAAAAGTTTTGGGAATTTTAACGGTCAATTAATTCGGATTCAGTTGAAATGGTCAAATGAAATGGGTGAAATATTGAAAATAAATTCCATACTCCATATAAAATAATGAACATTTTACTCATTTTTGCGCATTTCATATAAACCTATTGAAATTAATTCATATAAAATATTGTAAATAAGAAATATTACACCGCATTAACTGTCGATTAAAAATATTTCTCTGCCTGAGGGACAAAAACACTTAAGTCATGATTTATAATTTGTCAGAAAAGCGTTTTTATCGAATATGTTCTGCTACTTTTACATTTGACAATAGTATTATATTAAGATTTTTTATCCATTCAGAATTTAAAGTTTTACAATTAATTCTAAACTTCCTGACAAACCTTTTTTTGGCCCGCAATTAATTTTAGTAATTTGGCTTGGTTGATCAATGTAGAATTGTATAAAATATTACATTCAGTTCGAGTTAGATGTTTTAGCTAAAATATTCGATTGTCATTGAACTTGGATTAGGCGAAGTATTTTTTTTTTGAAATTCTGAATTAAATGGTTTTGTCCCGTAGGCTGAGTTTTATACTTAAGCGTAATATTAATTTTCTTTTTACTTCAGGCTAAGAATAATATATTACAACATGATCTAAATTGTTCTAATTTTTTACTTTTCCAAAAGTTTTAGGAATTTTATGAGTCAATAAATTGAATTGGTTCATTATATATTTCTTTTTTCTCACTTTTAAATTTTGCATAAGTCATTACTAAATTTTTCAAACTATCAATTTTAGAGATTTAATTATAATTTAACAGGAATGAATTCGTTTTTTGTCAAATCAATTATTATCGGAACAATAATATGATGCGGCAAAGAATTTAATTATAAATATATTTTATTAAAATACTGCTTTTTTGTTAATTTTATTAATTAAGTAATAAGAAATTATTATTAACGTAAATTTGATAACCTATCGCAAATAATTTTAAAGATAAGTATTTTATTTTTCTCAATTAAATTTGTTAATTCATCAATTAATAATTCATTATTACTGAAAAATCACATATTTATGCTTAAGTTCAAGTTTATTTTTTTTAATTCCTAAATTCAATTCAATAATCATTATTAATTATTAAGCATAATGCATTATTTCATTAATGACGATTTCGATGGCCTGCATATATGAATCCAAAATTAAAATATAAATCCGAATCCTCAAAGTATAATATTTTTATTTAGGAAACTTCAGCAGGATCATTCTGAAATTTCATAGGAAAATGTCATAAGTTCAAAAAATCATTTAAAGTAAGTTTTACCCGTTTTCAAATAAATTCGATACTAAGATTAGTTACGCGATATATCTGTTGATCTTAAATAATACTTCTATTATTTTAATATTATTTTTTTATTTTCTATCCATCATACTTCAAATTATATTATTATTGCATTTATAATCCGCGTTTCATACTATTTAATGAATTTTATTTTCTTTGCAATGGAATTTTCTTGCGATGAATTTTCTGCGAGGAATTTTTTATGGGTATGAAGTTTTCTTGCGAAGTATTTTCTTGTGATGAATTTTCCTAGCGATTAATTTTCAGCGATGAAGTTTTGTTGCGATGAATTTTCCTAACGATTAATTTTCTGCGATGAATTTTTGATAGGTATAAAGTTTTCTTGCGA
>OY987255.1:44258366-44458997 GCA_963920725.1 Rhamphomyia laevipes | reverse complement strand
AGACGCTTAAAAGCCAAAAGTAGTTCACTTAAAGTAATGCCATTATTTTTAGACGTTGTCGAGTAATCGTAAACGTAGTCAAACGTAGCGCCGCTTAAGTCGATAAAGGTAATGGTATGATTTTTATACGTTTACAAGTAATCGCATTAAAAGTCAAAAGTAGCGTCGCTTAATTCACTAAAAGTAATGGCATGATTTTTATGGGGCGGCCGTTTAAAAGTAATCGCTTGAAAAGTCAAAAGCAAAAAAAATAATTGTTTACGCAAAATTTTAAGCGCGAGAAACAAAACGATTTTATGATCTACAAAAGATTTTTCATCATTAAACATTTTTATCACCGTTAATTGGCTCAAATGTTTTTAACTTAGGTCTTTTTTAAGGGTTTTGGAAAATTTATCGCAGAAAATCTAAAGCAAGAAAATTCATAGTCAAGAAAAATTCATCGCACAAAATTGATCGCTGGGCAAATTCGTCGCCGGAAATTTCATCGCTGAAAATTAATCGCTGAGAAAATTCATCGCAGGAAATTTCATGGCAGAAAATTAATCGCTAGAAAAATCTATCGCAAGAAAATCCATCGCAAGAAAAATTCATAGCCAAGAAAAAATCATAGCAGAAAATTAATCGTTAGCAAAATTCGTACAAGTAAATTTCATCGCTGAAAATTGATCGCTAGGAAAATTCATCGCAAGAAAACTTTATACCCATCAAAAATTCATCGCAGAAAATTAATCGTTAGGAAAATTCAACGCAAGAAAACTTCATTGCTGAAAATTAATCGCTAGGAAAATTCATCACAAGAAAATCCTTCGCAAGAAAACTTCATACCCATAAAAAATTCATCACAGAAAATTAATCGCTGAGAAAATTCATCGCCAAGAAAAATTCATTGTAGAAAATTAATCACTAGGAAAATTCATCGCAGGAAATTTCATTGCAGAAAATCCATCGCAAGAAAAATTCGTAGCCAAGAAAAAATCATAGCAGAAAATTAATCGTTAGCAAAATTCGTACAAGTAAATTTCATCGCGGAAAATTGATCGTTAGAAATATTCTTCGCAAGAAAACTTCATATCCGTAAAAAAATAATCGCAAAAAATTAATCGTTAGGAAAATTCATCGCAACAAAACTTCATCGCTGAAAATTAATCGCTAGGAAAATTCATCACAAGAAAATACTTCGCAAGAAAACTTCATAGCCATAAAAAATTCCTCGCAAGAAAATCCATTGCAAAGAAAATAAAATTCATTAAATAGTATGAAACGCGGATTATAAATGCAATAATAACATAATTTGAAGTATGATGGATAGAAAATAAAAAAATATATTAAAATTTGCTTATAAAGTATTATTTAAGATCAACAGATATATCGCGTAACTAATCTTAGTATCGAATTTATTTGAAAACGGGTAAAACTTACTTTAAATGATTTTTTGAACTTATGACATTTTCCTATGAAATTTCAGAATGATCCCGCTGAAGTTTCCTAAATAAAAATATTATACTTTGAAGATTCGGATTTATATTTTAATTTTGGATTCATATATGCAGGCCATCGAAATCGTCATTAATGAAATAATGCATTATGCTTAATAATTAATAATAATTATTGAATTGAATTTATGAAATAAAAAAAATTAAACTTGAACTTAAGCATAAATATTTGATTTTTCAGTAATAATGAATTATTAATTGATGAATTAACAAATTTAATTGAGAAAAATAAAATACTTATCTTTAAAATTATTTGCGATAGGTTATCAAATTTACGTTAATAATAATTTCTTATTACTTAATTAATAAAATTAACAAAAAATCAGGATTTTAATAAAATATATTTATAATTAAATTCTTTGCCGCATCATATTATTGTTCCGATAATAATTGATTTGACAAAAAACGAATTCATTCCTGTTAAATTATAATTAAATCTCTAAAATTGATAGTTTGAAAAATTTAGTAATGACTTATGCAAAATTTAAAAGTGAGAAAAAAGCAATATATAATGAACCAATTCAATTTATTGACTCATAAAATTCCTAAAACTTTTGGAAAAGTAAAAAATTAGAACAATTTAGATCATGTTGTAATATATTATTCTTAGCCTGAAGTAAAAAGAAAATTAATATTACGCTTAAGTATAAAACTCAGACTACGGGACAAAACCATTTAATTCAGAATTTCAAAAAAAAAAATACTTCGCCTAATCCAAGTTCAATGACAATCGAATATTTTAGCTAAAACATCTAACTCGATCTGAATGTAATATTTTATACAATTCTACATTGATCAACCAAGCCAAATTACTAAAATTAATTGCGGGCCAAAAAAAGGTTTGTCAGGAAGTTTAGAATTAATTATAAAACTTTAAATTCTGAATGGATAAAAAATCTTAATATAATACTATTGTCAAATGTAAAAGTAGCAGAACATATTCGATAAAAACGCTTTTCTGACAAATTATAAATCATGACTTAAGTGCTTTTGCCTCTCAGCCAGAGAAATATTTTTAAACGAAAGTTAATGCGATGTCAATTTTTTTATTTTCAATATTTTATACGAATTAAATTCAATAATTTATATGAAATGTGCAAAAATGAATAAAATGTTCATTATTTTATATGGAGTATGGAATTTATTTTCAATATTTCACCCATTTCATTTGACCATTTCAACTGAATCCGTATTAATTGACCCTTAAAATTCCCAAAACTTTTGGAAAAGTAAAAAAAAAAACCATTTTGATAATGCTATATATTAGCCTTAGCCGGAAGTAAAAAACATTTAAAATTATGCTTAAGTATAAATATTTTTAATCTAAACTTAATGCGTTCACAAATGAAAGAAATGTTTATAATTTTGTATGGAGTATGGGATTTATTTTTGCCCATTTTCGAAGAATTACTCTTTCATTCATATAAACTATTAAAATGTGCGAAAATGAGCAAAATGCCCATTATTTTGTATGGGGTATGGGATTTATTTTCAATATTTTACCATAAAGAAAGTATATAAAAAGAGTAACTACACAGAATAATTTTTACGAATTTTTATTTTAATAAATTTCGTTTAAGATGGGATACCCACAGAAAAAAATGAGTAAATTTTTACTTTTTTAGTTCTTGTTCTCTTCTCTATTGCATTGACAAAAAAAACTTTTTCTATTTTTTCTTCTCGCTATGCACGTGCATATTTCGTTTATGAATATAGAAGTGTGTATTTTTTCTATGAATTGAAATTGGTCGGTTTTTTATTATTGGTATTTATTTGGTTCATTTACATAATAAATTTAGATTTTAGAAAATTTCTATTGTTTTTTAGATTTTAGAATTAAAAACCTATAATTTTTAGTTATATTTTTTAATCAATGTTTAAAGTGAAATTTATGAAATAAGGTAAGATACATACAAATTTTCAATTTTTAGTTCAATGTACAGTTTATTTTCCAAATAGGTATTTGAAAATTATATTCGTCCTTTGTGATGTTTAAATACAAAAGAGCTGATAATCGCAAACCAGGCTTAAAATGTGTAGTTTGTTCAAATAGTAGAAGGACTTGTAATGATAGATTTTTTAAGTTTCCGAAAGATAAATCATTATTTAATATATGGATTTCTAAATGCCAAATCTTAAATGATAATTTAAAAAAGAAAATGGTAATTTGTGATAACCATTTTGAGAAAATGTATTTAGGAAAAAAAAAAACTAAAAAAGAATGCAATTCCAACTTTATTCCTTCCTAGCAGCACTGAAATTGGACAGGAAAATATAGATCCTAATGTTTTTGATTTTTGTGTAGAAAATACTGTACAAATGAATCCTGATTTAAATGAACTTATTCACATTACAGAAAATGAAAACACTCAGCTTTCTGATTCACATTTATGTGTAAAAATACCTTTAAAAACATATTCAAAATGCAATTCAACATATATAACGGCGCCCCTTGATCTTGATTATGGTTTACCATTATCTCCAAGTGTTCCTGAAATAAGCTTTTGCAATAATTGTTTAAAATTTCAAAAAAATCAAGCTCAATATCAGAATAAATTTGGAGAGTTACAGAAAAATAACGATAAAATTAAGAAAAATTACAACAGGTTACAGATTTCTTCAGTAACATTGAAAAGAAAAATGAATAATTTAAAAATGGAAAATAAAAAATTAAAAGATAAACTACGAAAGATTTCTGTAGATAATTTAATTGAAGAATCTAATTTATCAACTAATGCGAAAACTTTGATTAAAATGAATTTTAATAAAAAAAATAAAAAATGGTCTGAAAAAGAAAAAAATTTATCTATGAATATCCACTTTAATTCAGCAAAATCATACAAATATTTGCGAAATTCAATAAAGCTTAATTTACCTCATTATAGCTCTCTTAATAGATGGTTTCCTATAAAATATCTAAACGTAGGATTTAATGATAAAAATATAAAAGAGCTGAAAAATATTTTTGAAAATATGAATGAAATTTCAAAAGAAAGTGTGTTAATATTCGATGAAATTGCAATAAGAAAAGATTTAGATTATAATAGCGTTTTGGATGAAATTATTGGTTTTTCTGATTATGGATTTAAAAGAACACAAGCTATAGCAAATCATGTATGCGTATTTTTATTAAGAGGTTTAATAGCAAACTGGAAATATGTGCTTAGTTATTACACAACTGATAAGAGTATAAATAGTACAGATCTTAAAAAAATTTTATATTTAAATTTACAAAAAGCGTTTGAATTAAATCTTAATGTTCGAGCAGTAATATGCGACCAAGGTTCCAATAATAGAAGGTGTTTTCAAATTTTGGAAGCTACTGTAACAAAACCTTATTTTTTAATCAATTCAAACGGAATAGAAAGAAAAAATTTTACTATATTTGATCCTGTTCATCTTATTAAATCAATTAGAAATACACTACTAAAATATAATATTGAAACTAAAGATGGTGAAGTTTCATTTCAAATTATTCGATCATTATATCTATTTGAGTGTAATAATACCAAAAAAATGTGTCCAAAACTTTCAAAAAAACATGTATTTCCAAATACATTTGAAAAAATGAATGTTCGTTTAGCTTCTCAAGTTTTTAGTAGATCAGTTGCTACGGCTATAAGAACACTTGTTGAATGTAAAAAATTTGTATCGCGGAAATCTTGTGCTTTATCCACAGCTGAATTTATTTCGAAAATAGATAGATTATTTGATTGCCTTAATAGTAAGAAATTGTATGACAAAAATCCATATCGTTCAGCAATACAACAAAACAATAATATTTCGAAATATCTAGCTGAGATGAGACTATATTTCAGAGAAATAGTGCCGAAAACTAAAAACAAGATTTATTGCATAGACGGTATGGTTCAAACTCTAACTGCAATTATTGAACTTTCCAAAGATGTATTTTCTTTTTATGATAAGACTCATTGTTTTTATTTGTTGTTATCTAGACTCAATCAAGACCCCATAGAAAATTTATTTGCCTTGATTCGCTACAGAAATGGCTGTAATATCAATCCTTCAGTAACAGAGCTAAATAATATTTTAGCTAAAATAGTTTCAGTTAAATTAATTAATAACGAATTTGAAAATAGTAATTGCGAAGAAGATGACGCCAAATTTCTTACTATGGGTTTGAAAGATATTACTTTGGAAGAAAACCATAATGAAACTATAGAAGAAATAGATGAAAAAATTACCAATGTTATAATAAATGAAGCGGTTGAAAATATTAATAACAAGGCCAATAAACCTGTTAATACTATTGTAATTAATTCAGAAAGGTATATTTGAGGGTACATTATTTTTAAATAATTAAAAAAAAAATCGTGCAACATATGTGAAAATAAATTTTTAAAAAAATCTAATGAAGTGTTAAAACTCGAATCAGAACAATTCATATTTCAAAAAAATTATAATACAAATTGCGAAATTTTTCATTTAAAGGCACCAACCGACGAAATTTTTGAAGTAGCAAAATTTCATATGAAAATATTTGATGATTATTTCACCAATCACTTCTTTGAGAAAAAGTTATTGAAAAATATTATGTTTTGTTGTTTGGAAGCTACAAACAAGTCAATTAAATATTGTACATGGTTTACAAAAAATGACGACTGCTATGCTCACAAAATTAAATTTTTGGAATTATTAATTTTACTTCTATTAAGAAAAAATGCTAAATGGCTAAAGGAAAAACTTATAAATATTGACCAAAGTACATTAACAAAAAAAAAAGTAAATCCGAAAAAAATAAATAAAAATAAAGCAGATACTACAAATAAAAAACTAAGTATATTAAAAAACTAAAAACTTGAAAATATATTTTAAGTTATTGAATTATTGAATCTTTTTTAATATACATAATTAAAATACAATTATTTTTGTTTTTTTTTTTACATTTTTTACATTTTTTTCTTTATTTTCAATAAAAACCAAATACATAATTTTTACAGAAAATAGATAGGAACATTCTGTGTAATACAGTGTCGAATGTAACTAAATTTAAATTAACATAATAAAGTTGTTGATGGGGAAATCAAATATTATAATTAAATTCAAATTAAAGTTAATTTTAAGTTAAAGATAGATAAAAAAGAAAAAAAAACAAAAAATTTATTAGGATTAACAAAATCAAAATAAAATCAAAAGCAAAGTCTAACAAAATTACAATATAAATTTAAAAAACAACTTATTGATATAAAAGAGAAACTCTATTCAAAAATATTTTTTACTAGAAGAAACTATACAAGAACATCCAAATACATCAAATTACAGGTCTTAGTAAATTTTCAATTTCAGAGTGATAAAACTCTAATAACCACAATTTAACATATTTTAAAAATTTCGATTTTACTCGTTCACACCGGTACAAAATTGGTAGCTTATTAAATAGACGAGGTGCAATAACATTATAAAACTGACAATAGTGCATTTTCCGAAATATGGGGACCATCACAAGATTTCTGGTATTTACTCTTAAGTTATGAGTTACACTAATTCTAGGTTCATCATAACCGGAACGTAAAAAAAACAATTTTAAACATTTAAAATAATATAGATGTCTTAATGGAAGAACTCCCAGCATTTTAAAAAGGTCAAAACTATGTGTTAAACGACTACACTTCATTACTACCCTAATGGCATGTTTTTGTTTAATTAACAATGGTTCAATTTTATTAAAATTAGTACCACCCCAGCAGCTAATACCATATTGTAGCTTAGAATTGAAAAGACCATAATACACAAGCATTGATAATCGTAAAGAGCAGTATAAGCTCAGATGATATAACTGTCTAACCACTTGATTAAAATATTTTTGAAGGTACGTTGTATGATCTTTCCAATTTAATTTGCTGTCTAAAAATAAACCTAAATACTTAAAGCTATCAACAATCTCAATTGCAAAACAGTTAGGTGCGCAATTCACAAACTCAGCATAGGTTTGTTCTTGCGAACAACATTTATGTAGTGGTAACTTAGGACAGCAAGGAGAATGATACCAAAGCGACACACTTTTATACATGTGACCTAAGACATTAAAAAACATGAATTTAGTTTTATCGCTTATAACTAATTTATGAAGCTGAAACCAGCGTCTAAGAATATTTAAATCATGATTAACGTTAACAATAGTGTCAAAACAATTGTGATTAGAATAAGATAGAGCTGTATCATCAGCAAAAGCTGTTAATTTGCCAATAAAACATTGAATAAACAACGAATTGACATAAATTAAAAATAAAATAGGACCTAAAACGGAACCTTGTGGAACACCAATATTCTGAAACAAAAAGGAGCTGAACATATTTTTAATTTTTACTTTATGCTTACGGTTTCTTAAATATGACGCAAACCAATCATAAATAAAGCCTCTAAATCCAGCTTTATGCAGTTTACTCAACAACAAACTATGATCTACCATGTCAAAGGCTTTCGTGATGTCGATAAATAACGCAGATGGAAGTTTGGAATCATTTATCGAATTATAGATTTCAGTACATAGTTTTAAAAGTGCATCTTCAGTCGATTTACCACTTCTGAAACCAAATTGAAAGTTACTGAAGAAATCATTTTTATTTAAAAAAGACAAAATTCTGGTTTTCATGCCTTTTTCAAATTTTTTTGAAAAAACAGATAAAAGTGAAATAGGTCTGTAGTTATTTAAAGATGTGCTGTCACCTTTCTTATGTAGTGGTATTACTATAGCAGTTTTAAGATCATCAGGAAATATTCCTGTCTGTACACTAAAATTGAAAATATAAGTCAATACATCAGCAATATAAAATGAGATTTTTTTAGCTGTATTACTTGATATATCATCACAAGAAGTAGAATTAGAAGATTTAAGCGAAATAATTAATTTGTGAATTTCCGCACTGTTAAAATTATCAAAGAAAAAACTACTTGGATTAATAGGTTCACTCTTAATAAAATTTTCACAATGACAAGAAGCTAAACCATTACTAACAGCAATATTATTATTATTATCATTATTATTATAATTACTATTTAATAGTGTACTACTTATTTTAGAAAAATAGTTATTAAATAAGTTAGCGACTTCCGCAGGATTAGAAACTATACCATTACTGTTAAGTAGCACATTATCACTATTCGGTGCATTTTTATTGAGAATTTCGTTAACTACTTGCCATTCTTTTTTCGGATTACCCGAATTTTTAGTTAACTTACTACTATAATAATTATCACGACATTTTTCAATTTCAACTTTTAAATTACGACATATTTTGTTATAGTAAACTTTCAATCTAGAATCAGAAGGATATTTACGAACACGAATACTGATTAAATTTTTTTTTTTTATTTTATTTAACAATGACAAGGTCATCCAGGGTTTAAGCCTTTTAAATTTGTTGGTATTTTGATTAGTGCTATGACTGCAATTCGAAATATGCCTATTTAACTTATTTATAAAAAAACTAAAAGCTGTTGAAGGATCAGGAGCTGAATAAACTTCATCCCAGAACTCCAAAATTAAAACAGATTTTAATGCTTCAAAATCAATGGTTTTGGTTGTATTATTTACAAAAAAATCTTGCCTACTTACTTTATGATTTAGCTGAATAGTAGTTAAACTATGATCAGTTATATTGAGATCAAAAATACCAGTTTTGCAATTAATATGATTGTTTCGATGGAGCCTTAGATATATATGATCTAGACAGGAACTTGAGGAAGGTGTAATACGTGTAGGACTAGAGACAAGTGATTCTAAACCAAACGAAGATAAACAAGAAATAAAATTATCTACCTCTGGCGAGTTAGACAAAATATTAACATTAAAGTCACCTAAAATAATTAAATTTCTACAGTTTAAGGTTTCTAATAAAGCTGAAAATTCATCCAAAAAGGCACACACACTATATTTGTGTAATCTATATACACAAATGAAACAAAATCTAGCACCAGAAATTGTGCAATAAACCCCAATAACATCAGCAGTATTTAAGTTACTTTGGAAAATTTCGCACTTAAAGTCACTTCTAAAAAATACGGCAACCCCACCAGATGAATAAGCATTATTACATGTAGCTTCAAAATTATAATTTGGTATTTTAAAATCTGAAATTTCGGATTCATAAATCCAAATTTCTGATAAAAATATAATATCCGGTAAATGATCAAGAGAAGATAGATGTGAGTAAAAAGTATCAAAATTTTTTCTAATACTACGAATATTTTGATGTATAATTGAGAAACCAGAAGATAATTCAGTATTTGGATGATCTATGCATAAACAATTTAAATTATAATTATGAATAAAAGAAGAATTATTAATATTTAGATTACAATGAGGATTAACAAATGTATTATTACTATTAGACATTAAAATTATTAATTTTAATTATAAAAAAAAATATTAAATTTTTGAAAGATCCTCAAGACATTTAATTTTTAATACATTATCTCCCTCTTTTATTCTAACAAGTATAGTTGAATTTCGAACCCAAACATATTTACATTTGTTATTTAATTTCAGCTGTTTTGCCTTTTGAAGAAGTTGACGGGAATGAGCAGTCAGACTGTCATTTACGTAAATAATATTGGATTTGGATGAGTGTACACCAAATATACTGGTATTTAAAGTAATTTTCTCAGAGCGCATTCTTTCCATGATTTTTTGTTTAGTGCCGATAGATGAAAAATTAACACAAACGACATTAACAGCTGAGTTTTTGTTATCATTCTTTTTATTCTTTTTATTATTTATTTTCTTGACAAAACAAGTATCTATTACGTCAGCGTTAATTTTTTCTCCTATACCTTCAGAAATTAACTGAATTACTTTCTCTTTAGCATTATCGGTATCAGAAAGTGTAGGCATATTAACAATATCAATACTGTTCTGTAATTGTTTTTGCTCCAAAATATTTATTCTAGAATCTAGAGCATCAATTTTTTTAGAGAAGATAACATTTTGCTCGGAAAGAGCAGCATTTTGTTCTTCCAATAAATGAATTTTATTGAGAGCGTCGCTATTAATCTGTTTAAGTTTAACAATCTCACCATATACGTCATCTATTGAAAATTTACCTTGCTGTAATTCTCCCAGTGTGGATGACGTATTATCAACAACATTTACACGATCATTACCCTTTGGAGATGAAGCTGAGGTTGTTGAACTGGAAGAGCCAGAGCTCGGTGACGAAACATCCGTAGATTTGTTTATTAAAATAGAATTTCTCCTAGAATTAATGCATTTATCGCATTTATATTGTTGTTTTGATTTATCAAAATAATCCAGTTCAGCTTTAGAAATATTCGCGCACTTTGTGTGATAATAAGAGTTACAGTTACCGCACAAAATTTTTTGCTCATTTCTCTCTACTTTTGAGTTACAAAGATTACACGTCATACTTTATTGTTTTCTTCTCTTTTTTTGTTTTTTCAACTTTAAAATAATTATTTAGTTTAAATTTAAAAATTAAATTTATTTGTAAAAAAATGTTTTATAAAATTAAACTAAATTTATGTTTGAAATTAGAGCAATTTATTAATTTTACTTTATAAATTTAATTTTAATAATTATTTATTTTAAACAATGTAATAAACTGAATTTATTAATAATATTTTTTCGAGCTAAATTTAACACTTGTGATCCCCATCAAATTTTAATATTATCTGTTTATGTTTTTATATATTTTATATTATATCATTTATATATATTACTTGTTAAACTGAATTGATTTAATTAATTTTATTAAAATGTTTATTATTTTCTTTGATATTGAATTATTGTTGAATTTTTTATAAGAAAATCATAAAGGAAATATAAAATAAAATACACTTATAACTTATAACCCAGAAGATATACATTTTTTTTGAAACACCGAAACCGTCATTAAATGTACACACACTTTGACTTTTTTGTAATTGAGTTTGTGTTTGTACATTAACATAAGTATACTCTCTTATTTTTCAGCATTTTCAGTTTTCAGTTTTCTCTCATCGGTTTTATATTATGGTGACATGGTGAGAGAAATTTTACTTCAATTTGAGAAAAAATAAAAATTGGGTATCCAATCTTTATTTCTAAATATGACAATTACGTTGTTCGAGATAGTTTGTCTTGATATATATAGTTTCTGATTTTACTCATTTGCGAAGAATTACTTAATTCATATAAACTAGTAAAATGTGCAAAAATGAACAAAATGTACATTATTTTGTATGGGGTGTGGAATTTATTTTCAATATTTTACCCATTTACGAAGAATTACTTAATTCATATAAACTATTAAAATGTGCAAAAATGACCAAAATGTACATTATTTTGTAAGGGGTATGGGATTTATTTTCAATATTTTCCACATTTACGAAGAATTACTTATTTCATATAAACTATTAAAATGCGCAAAAATGACCAAAATGTGCATTATTTTGTATGCGCTATGGATTTTATTTCCAATATTTTGACCTTTTTAATTAATTATCTGGTTATGCTAAATTTTAAACGTGAAAAAACAATATTAATGCACGTGCATCCGAATCAATTCATTGACCCTTGAAATTACCAAAAGTTTTAGAAAAGTAAATTAATTTAGATACATTATTATTCTTGACCGGAAGTAGAAAAAAAAATTGCAATTATAATTAATTATAAATATTTTTAATTAAATTAAAGCGGTGTCGAATTTCATAATGCTTCAGACAGTCTCCCCGCTCGTGCCGTTGCCGTTGTCGGTTTGGAATGTCAAAAGACGCTGGTGACGTTGGTGACGACTTTGTGTAGACAGACTCGCCGCATTGAATCATTTAATTAAAAGTATATTGGTTGATGTTAAAAAACAATTTTTATTAAATATTGTGAATTAAATATATCAAATATTGTGTTAAAAATAATTTACAATAAAATATGCCTTCAGATTGTTATTATATTTTTAACTTTAATTACATGTTATTTAGTTAAAATTACATTTTCTCACACAAATGGAATTAACTTTTTTATAATAATACAATATATGTACATATAAATAATTATATAAATAACATATAAATATCCACCACATTTTTTGTTGTAAAAAATTTCATTTTTTTAAATTATTTCTATTAATTCTACAACAAATCTCATTTTTAAAAATGATTTTTCATAAATAAAAAAAAAAATCAACAAAACAATATTTTTATGTCAATTTTCATATCAATTAGACATTTGGAAACGGCAACGACTTCAAAAGTTGAAATCGATTGAACTTTCTTACGGCACAAGCGTCTGCTTTCATATATTTCTATATATTTTAACTTTTGTTTGACATTCCAAACCTTCAACGGCAACGGCGCAGACTTCTTCAACGGCGAGACTATCTCTGGGGTTAAGGTGAAAATTACTTAATAATTAATGTGCAAAAATTCTTAAAATGCTCATTTATTTGTATGCAGTATAGAATTTATTTTCAATATTTTGCTAATTATTTTTGCTCATTTCCTTTGAGCTAGAACCTATATAAATACACTACTATCTGGAAAATTTAAATAAAATTGTAAAGCATTATATAAATAGTTGTAAGGTATGTGCAAAAAATAAACAAATTAAACATACAAAAGGAAAAATGGTGATTACAAACACTCCAACAACTAGCTTTGAAACAATATCAATTGATACAGTTAGGCCACTTAGATAGACCAATAAATAATTTTAGATATATCTTAACAATCCAATGTGAACTTACTAAGTACATAGAAGCGATACCACTGGGAAAAAAGAAGCCAATACGATAGCAAAGGCATTAGTAGAACAATTTATACTTAAGTACGGTAGTTTTAAAACCTTAAAAACTGACCTAGGTACAGAATTTGTGAATGAATTATTCAAGAACATATGTTCATTCTTCGATATAAATCATGTAACTTCAACACCATACCATCACGAAACACTAGGATCAATAGAGAGAAACGACAGGGTACTTAATGAATATTTTCTATCATTTGTAGAAGACTTTAACTGGGATAAATGGATATCATACTATGTATTCAGTTACAATACAACACCACACACTGATACAGATATATCACCTTATGAACTTGTTTTTAGAAAACTTGCGTGTTTACCGACGGATAAAAATATGCATATGATAAACCAATCTACAATTTAGATAATTACGCAGAAGAACTAAGATTTCGATTACAAGAAGCTCGTAAAAAAGCAAAAATATTATTAGACCTTGCAAAAACTAAACGGAAACAATTACATGACAAGACAACTAACACTTTAAAAGTATCGATTGGAGATTTTGTATGGTTAAAAGTAGGTAATCGTAAAAAATTAGAACCACCATACAGAGGACCTTATGAAGTTGTAGAATTAAATGGTGTAAAAAACAAAATTAAAATAGGAAATGAAATAAAAGAAATTCATAATAATAGATTAAAAATAACTGATAAACAAAATAATAATATGATTAATTAGATTTATACATTAATATTAAAGTTTATAGTTAGAAATTCAATTAAATTTACTTTTTCTCATTAACATTAAAAAAAATTCTTTATATAATTTTTTTTTTAAAAAAAGGTGGAGGATGTGATGCATTCATTCACCTTTAGTATAAAAAATAATTGTAAGATGATATTAATTTTTATTTTCAATTTATATACATAAAATATTAGAATAAGAAATAATATTAGTTTATAAAAATATGCATAATTGACAAATTCCTTAAATTTAAGTAAGAAAGGTAATAGAATAAGAATTTGCTGTATAAACATAATTAGGGTATATAAGAGTTGAAAATAATCAATAAAATTCACTTTTCAATCAGAAGTCAATCAATCACTTTTATTTGAAATAGAGGCAACCCGCCCTGAAAATAAAGCGAAAAGTAAAAACTTCTTAACAACTAAGAAGGCAAACTTTGCCAGTTGTTATCTACTGAAGTAGCATTGCTGCCATAAGGTGAGGAAGTCTTTTTAAATTTAACTAAGAGATCGTGTTATTATAGGGACACACCAACTCCATTATTAGACAATCGTTACATATTATTGTATATAGAAAATATAATGTAATACACAATTAAAATATACTACTGAAAATAAATAATAAGACATTACTTAATTTTATATTTATATCAAACTCGAATACAATATTTTTTTTTTTTATAATTTCATAATTTTAATCAAACATAACAACTTTAAATAACATCAAATTTTTAATTGCCAATTTTTTAGATGATAAATTTTCCAATTTTTTAAGAAGTGTCAGCAACATTGTTCAGATCAATTCTCGAACATAACATAAAATTAAAACAATTGCTGATCAGATTACAATTCAAACACAAGATATATTGTTTTATAAAATTCTATCTTACTACTATCATCATACTCTATAAATATTTTTTTTAAATTGTCGTTTCATTGTAAATCAACAATTTCCATTTAAAGTTCAGATGGCACTGTTATGACATCAACATTAAATGGTGATGATAAAATTTCAAAATTTTCCATTAATTGGTTTTTCCACAAACATAATTTCAACTTAAATACTTTCATAGCGATACAAGAGGTGGCAATTAATATGTTTTCACCTTGAAGTTCAAGATTCAATTTATTAAGATGTTCACATTATATCGAAGTTAGGAGTTCCATCGTATTAGGTTAACAAAAAATTGGGGTAGCCTGAATTATAAATTATTAATATTAATACCATTAAAAAAAAAAAAAAACTATTGAAATTAATTCTCATAAAATATTGAAAATAAGAAATTTATCCCCGCATTAACTTTCGATAAAAACGTATTTCTGGCAAACTATAAATCATTCTTATTTTCAATATTTTATGAGAATTAATTTCAATAGTTAATTATTTTTTTTATTTTAATGGTATTAATATTAATAATTTATTATTCTTGCTACCCCAATTTTTTGTTAACCTAATACGATAGAACTCCTAACTTCGATATAATGTGAACATCTTAATAAATTAAATCTTGAACTTCAAGGTGAAAACATATTAATTGCCACCTCTTGTAGCGCTATGAAAGTATTTAAGTTGAAATTATGTTTGTGGAAAAACCAATTAATAGGAAATTTCGAAATTTTATCATCACCATTTAATGTTGATGTCATAACAGTGCCATCTGAACTTTAAATGTAAATTGTTGATTTACAATAAAACGACAATTTAAAAAAAAATATTTATAGAGTATGATGATAGTAGTAAGATTGAATTTTATAAAACAATATATATTAGAAACGAAATATTCAAATTTGAAGAGACACGAATAATATGCGCTACGAAAAATATGTGCTTTCGGCAGTTCCTATCTTTGCGAATCCTTTTATTTTTTAAATGAAAATTTGTAAGAATAAAACTAGTAGTAGATTACTTGATATAAATATGGAAAACAAGTTGCTTATACTTGCAAAAAAAAAATGAAATTGATTTAAACTTACTAGTATCAAAAAAAAGGAAAAGCAGAATTCTCATTAAAAAAAAAACTGCCACCAAAAATAATTATCATTGCCAAAACTTAAATTTAAATTTATTTTTTATTAAGTTTAAAATATTATTTTTTATAGTTATAAATTATTATTATTTTTCTAGTTCTCTGTTCTTTAGTTTTTTTTAACAATGAACTAATGTTACATATTATTTTTATATTTTAGTTTATTTGAAAAAAATAAATAAATGTGAAATGGTTGTGGCTCTTTTTTATTTTACATTTTCAAATGTAGCTCCAAATTTCATTTCGGTTAAGCATGCCTGTTTTAGATGATATATTTCGCTTTTTTTTCTTTTTAAGAAGTGACGGCACCAAATTATTCTGAAAAAATAAAAATAAAATAAGATTAAATGTTATAAAAAATGAGTATTTATTTTTTACCATCGACTTATGAGGACGACCCTTTTATGACCAATCTCTTCATACTGGGCCCGACGACTTTCCACGCAGCAAAAGAATTGATCACAAAGATCACAGTTATATCTGTGGAGTATCAACCTTTTATGGCCAGTCTCCTCATAGTGGACCCTCAGACTTTCCACGCAGCAAAAGACTTGTGAGCAAAGATCGCGACCGATCTGCGACCGATGCGCACACTTCGGCCTTGCGAAAAATTATTAATGTCGACAATAATAGTTTCCATGGGTAGTTATAATCGAATTGAATTTCCACTGTATTTATAGGAAATTTTGTCTACATAAATCAATTACAATTCATAATTAAAACTATACATAAAAATATAAAACCTTAAAACTATATAAAAAAATATGCTTAATTAGCTAAAATTGAAATATTTGGGGTTTTATTTAATTATTTAGAATTATTTATTGAGAATTATTTCGGGATTATTTTCCCATGATTTATTGTGTTTGAATTGTAATCTGATCAGCAATTGTTTTAATTTTGTGTTTTGTTCGAGAATTGATCTGAACAATGTTGCTGGCACTTCTTAAAAAATTGGAAAGTTTATCATCTAAAAAATTAGCAATTAAAAATTTGATGTTATTTAAAGTTGTCATGTTTGATTAAAATTATGAAATTATAAGAAAAAAAAATATTGTATTCGAGTTTGAAATAAATATAAAATTAATAAATACAAAATTAAATAATGTCTTATTATTTATTTTCAGTAGTATATTTTAATTGTGTATTACATTATATTTTTTATATACAATTATATCTATATATGCTAAAAAGGGCATGAGTTAAATGCATTTTTGGCAATTATCAGTAATAAAAATGAATAATTATATTTTAGGCGTTATGGCAAATGGAAATTTGTATAAAGTAATTACTTCGAGATTTACTCAATATATATTTATCCACTTTTCATGTAGCGCTGCTCAAAGTAATTCTCTAAAAGGAATGCCATGAAAAGCAAAAAGTAGCACCGCTTAAAGTAATTAAAAGGAATGCCATGATTTTTAGACGTTTAAAAGTAATCGCATTAAAAGCCAAAAGTAGTTCAATAAAAGTAATGCCATTCTCGAATCTTTAGAGAAAGCAATAAAAATTAAGTAAATTCAGATTATTCTGAAGTAGAAAAAATAAACTTGCGCTTCAAGCGGAAATTATTTAGATTTCTCTAAGAATTGTTCCTTTGCAATAAATTGCTATAAAATCGATTTTATGATCTGCAAAAGATTTTTTATCATTAAACATTTTTTATTACCGTTATTTGATTCAAATGTTTTAACTCAGGTCTTTTTTAAGGTTTTTGGTCGCAGAAAATCCTTCATAAAAAATTCATCAGAGAAAATTCATCGCAAGAAAATTCATAGCAGGGAAAATTTATCAGATAGAAAATTCATCACAGGAAAATCTAAAGCAGGAAAATTCATTGTTAAGGAAAATTCATCGCAAAAAATTGAACGCAGGGCAAATTCGTCGCAGGAAAATTCATATTCCAGAAAAATTCATTGCAGAAAATTAATCACTATGACAATTCGTCGCACGAAATTGATAGTTGGAAAAATTCATCGCAGGAAATTTCATTGCTGAAAATTAATCGCCAGGAAAATTCATCGCGAGAAAATCAATCGCAAGAAAAAATTCGCAAACAAGAAAAAATCATAGCAAAAAATTAATCGTTGGTAAAATTCATGCAAGCAAATTTCATCGCTGAAAATTAATCGCTAGGAAATTTTATCCCCAGAAAATCTTTCTAATCTTGGTATCGAATTTAATTGAAAACGGGTAAAACTTACTTCAAATGATTTTTTGAACTTATGACATTTTCCTATGAAATTTCAGAATGATCCCGCTGAAGTTTTCTAAATAAAAATATTATACTTTGAGGATTCAGATTTATATTTTAATTTTTGGATTCATATATGCAGACCATCGAAATCATCAATAATGAAATAATGTATTATGCTTAATAATTAATAATAATTATTGAATTGAATTTAGGAAGTAAAAAAAATTAAACTTGAACTTAAGTAAAAATATTTTTAATTTTCATGAATACTTGACAATTTGACGCTAAAATTCGCAAAACTTTCCAACTAATCAATAGCTAAAATAAATTAGTTGTATGGCTTATAAGCGCTAAATTTAAAAGTGGGAAAAACAATATGTAAGACCTCAATTCAATTTATTTATTGAAATCTTAATATAATACTATTAGCAAATGCAAAAGTATCAGAACATATTCGATAAAAATTCATTTCTGGCAAACTATAAATCATTCCTTAATGGTTTTGGTCTCAGCCAGAGAAATATTTTTAATCGAAAGTTAATGCGGGGATAAATTTCTTATTTTCAATATTTTATGAGACTTAATTTCAATAATTTATATGAACTGCATAAAAATGATAATAATTTTTAATAAAATTAATCGAAATTGCAAAATTGACAGATTTTTTAATTATGCAAATATTGATTTAAAAAATTAATTATTTCTATTGCATTAAATCAGATAAAAAATTATTTAGCTGGTTATACTAAATTTTAAAAAACAATATTAATGCACGCGCATCCGAATCAATTCATCAATTTAGATCATATTACATTATTATTTCCGACCGGAACTAAAAAAATGGTAATTATAATTAAGTATAAATATTTTTAATTAAATTAAAGCGGTGTCGAATTTCTTTAAGGAGAAATTATTTACTAACCAATGGCTAAAAATACTTAAATTGCAGTGATCCCTCCCCCACTATAAACTCCAAAAAATTTTATATAAAAGGATCAAATTTTCATATTTTTATTTAATTATAATTGTTACACTATTCCTATTTATTTAATTATAATTGTTTAAAATGTTTGTGCAAATCAATGATGATATCAATAGCACATTAAAAAATCTGTTGATCAGCATCAGATTTTTAATAATTGGTAAGTAATTTGGATAAAAAAAAATATTTTTAAAATAATAGTTTTTTTACAGGTCAATATGTAAACGAATTATTATGTGAGAATAGCCACTGTCCGCATGTAGACGTTTACATATTTGATGGTAGTTTATTTAGAGCGACAAGAATGTTGCAGAAAAAAGGAATCGAATTCTCCATGGTCGAAGATTTCGTCTTCCACGATGATTTGACATATTCGTTAACAGCAAAGATAACGTTTCTGCAAAATGGTATTCTTTATGAATTCTTTTTTGCTGACTGCATAGCATCTTCTCTAACATCTCTGGAGCACGGTTATTTGAAGGTAGCATTAGCACCGGATAATAATGCACTCAACAGCTACCGTATTTATTACTTCGGATACGGCTCACTCCTCTTCCCAAACAGCAAGAGTCTGAGCTGGAGCGAGCATCGCAAAAATTTTAATTATGTATTATCAGAAGATTTTATGAAAATTAGAGGACCGCTGGAGGAGGAAGAAGCAGAGTATTTTATAAGAAAATGACGTTTATTTATTTTAAGTTAAATATGTTTTAGTTTATTTTATTAGAAAATAAACTTTAAATATTTTAATTTAGTTATAGTCTTAGTTTATTTTGCCCATTTGCGAAGAATTACTAATTCATATAAACTATTAAAATGTGCGAAAATTAGCAAAATGCACATTATTTTGTATGGGGTATGGGATTTATTTTTAATATTTTACCCATTTGCGAAGAATTATTCATTTCATATAAGCTATTAAAATGTACAAAAATGAGCAAAATGCGCGTTATTTTGTATGGGATTTATTTTCGATATTTCACCCATTTGCGAAGAATTACTTAATTCCTATAAACTATTAAAATGAACAAAATGTACATTATTTTGTATGGGGTATGGCATTTATTTTTAATATTTTACACATTTGCGAAGAATTACTTAATTCATATAAATTATTAAAATGTGCAAAAATGAACAAAATGTACATTATTTTGTATGGGATATGGGATTTATTTTCAATATTTTGCACATTTGCGAAAAATTACTTATTTCATATAAACTATTAAAATGTGCAAAAATGGGCAAAATGTCCATTATTTTGTATGGCGTGTCGAATTTATTTCGAACATTTTGCCCATTTGTGATGAATTACTTATTTCATATAAACTATTAAAATGTGCATTATTTTGTATGGGGCATGGATTTTATTTCCAATATTTTGACCATTTTAATTAATTATCTGGTTATGCTAAATTTTAAACGTGAAAAAACAATATTAATGCACGTGCATCCCAATCAATTCATTGACCCTTGAAATTACCAAAAGTTTTAGAAAAGTAAATTAATTTAGATAAAGCTACATATTATTCTTAACCGGAAGTAGAAAAAAAAAATTAAATTGCAGCGATTCATTGACCCTTGAAATTACCAAAAGTTTTGGAAAAGTAAATCAATTTAGAATTACATATTCTTGACCGGAAGTAGAAAAAAAATGGAATTCAAATTAAGTATAAATATTTTTAATTAAATTAAAGCGGTATCGAATTACATTAATACCATGTACACACTTAGATTCTATACCCTGGTTATGGGCTTCTATACCCCTGGTATAAAAAATGGTGTTCACACTGAAAATACTTAATATATTTTGACATTAAGTTTGAAAATCAGCTGGTATTGAAAATAAAATAATTGCAAAAAAAAAACAAATTATAATTAAAATTAATGATTCTAATAATACTTTACCAAAATTGAAAATAAAACAATAATATCATAGCTGCTTTGATTGACAAGATTGACAATTGTTGTGTAGTGGTGTTAAAATTCATTGAAATAATAATATCGAAATATTGCAAATGAATCGATATTTTCTTATACCTTGTTCAGTCAATCCCTCATTTCGAAGTGGGTATACGGATATTACAATATAGAATGACAAATTTTTTGTATGGAAAAATAAATCAATATCATGTTTATATTAGTAGTGTGAACATGGTATAAGGTGAAATTTACTTAATAATTAATGTGCAAAAATGCTTAAAATACTCATTTATTTGTATGCAGTATAGAATTTATTTTCAATACACTACTAAAGTAAAATGAAAACCAATATTTGATAAATTGTGTCAGCATTTGAAAAATATATATTTTAAAGACAAAATAATATTAAATGATGCTAAAATAAATTAGAAAACTTGTTAAAGTTTAATTAAAAGATTAATAGATAAAATTAAACATCAAAACTCGAATGTGCCAGTAAAAATTGTGTAGCGTGCCAAGTTTTGCACGCGTGCCGTTGATTTGCATCACTGATTTAGAAGGTACAAATTGGTCTAATATTTATAACTGTGATAATATAGGAAAATGTTTGTTTAATTTTTATAAGTAATATTTTATTTAATTTATTTTTAAAACATGTTCCTATTAAATGTATTTTTGAGTCAGAACAATCTCCACCTTGGTATGATAAATAATTAAAGAATCGTCGTAATTTACGTATTAAAAAATGAAGGAAATATTGTATTTCAAATGTTGCTTACGATTTTAATTCATTTATTAATATACGTAATAAATCAGATCTTGAAGTACATGGAACATGCATGAACTATCTGTCTGATATGCAAAATAAATTAAAACTAAATCAAAAGGATTTCGGAAGTACATAAATCAAAAAGGCAAACCTTTAGTTATCCGTCTTCTATATGTAATAATGGTATAACATCTACAGATTCTATTGTAATAAGCAATCTATTTATTATTTTTTTCAAGAACTCGTTCTGTGTTATCAATGATGTATCTCTAGATTGTCCAACAGTGTTGTTGAAAACATTGAATATTTTTCATATTTATATAATCGTATTAATATATCTAAGGACTCTATTTTGAAAGAAATATGTAGTTACAGAGAATAATATAGAAACTTCTACTTGTAGTCCTGACGGGGTGAACATCTATTATTCTATAAAGATATGGATTCAAGTAAACCACTATAATACGCTCTTATAAATTTCTGCTGAAATTTACTCCACTTATCGTAGGCAACAGATTACCGATGATAAAAATAGAAAATTTACACATCATATTTTTTAAACATATATTGATTATTATTACGCTGAAAATAAACCATACTATGTTTTTTTTAAACATTATGTTGCATAATATTGCATAAACTATATACATAAAATCGTACAAATAATGTGCAAAAACATTTGTTGCATAAAAACGAAACAAAATATACGTAAAATCGAACAAGTATTGTTCAAAAATATACAATATTGTCGTAAAATTCGACAGAATATAGTGAAAATTAAGCAAGAAATGCGTTTTTTTAAACATTTGTTGCATAAAAACGAAACAAAATATACGTAAAATCGAACAAGTAATGTGCAAAAATAAACAATGTTGACCCAAAATTCGACAGAATATAGTGAAAATTAAGCAAGAAATGCGTTTTTTTAAACATTTGTTCCATAAAAACGAAACAAAATATACGTAAAATCGAACAAGTAATGTTCAAAAGTATAAAATCTTGTCGTAAAATTCGACAGAATATAGTGAAAATTAAGCAAGAAATGCGTTTTTTTAAACATTTGTTGCATAAAAACGAAACAAAATATACGTAAAATCGAACAAGTAATGTGCAAAAATAAACAATGTTGACCCAAAATTCGACAGAACATAGTGAAAATTAAGCTTACTCTGCTTTTTTTAAATATGTAGAAAAATAAAAATATATATTATGAAAAATGTATTTATTTCAGTATTACCATAATTATTTGTAGCGAGAAATATTATATAGAAATTATATAAGGAATTTAATTAAATAAATTACCACCATTGTACATAATTTCATGCAGATTAAATATTTAATATGTTTCATCCAGCTTACTAATAAGCTTACATATATTTTCTTAAAATTATTTATATTTTTTTTTTACCGCGTAATTGAGAGGGATAAAATTTGAAAAAATATCTCATTAAAAATTCACAAGATTGCGATATATCTTTCGGATATACAATATTAAAAATATAATAGTAGCAAAGCAGCTGAGTCAATAAATCTAAATAATCAAAAATTTTCTCTTTTGACGTTATTTCCATCTCCATCCATATATAACAAATTTGTTCTTTATCATCTTCTGGTGATGTTTCTAGGAAAAAATAATAATTAGATATATAAACGTACAAATAATTGGTTATACAAAATACCAATAATCGAAACCCAAGGAGTATTTGTTTTTATATCCTTTTTTATGTCGCTACAGTTGTACCAAACTGAAAATATTTAAAACAGATTACTTTAGATTATTTTAAAATAAAAGATTAGAAAATTAATATATGTCCATATATCACTAATTATATAGGTATGCTATAAATTTATAATTATAAATAGTTTGATATTGATAGTATAACAAGATAAGTTATTATCAATTCATGCATATTGACGAAATTTAATTATTCAAATCTTCTTATTATAATGATATACTATATACATATAATAGTAAAACAAAAAAAGTGAAAAAGAGATTTAAATTATAACTGTTTGATAAATAGAACTTTAAAATATATTTAGTAGATAGTACCACGGTTTCTTACCTTATATAATTTTGAAATAAAAAATTTTCATCTCCTTCAAAATATGTACAAATTGATTTTAAAATTATTTTTGTATCCTCGCCATTTTGCAGTTTAAAGAATATTTCTAGTTTGGATTTTGAACGGGCGAAATTTTTCTAAAAACAAAAAACGTCGAGCTCCATCAACTTGTTGAAGTGGTCATAAAGATTTTCTTTCTGAAAAATCATTGGCCAATTTTTTAAGATATCTTTCACTGTTGGAATTTCCTTGCGATTATTAAAAAATAATCTTTGTGTTGAAAAACAATCTATCATATACTTTTTTACATTTTCTTTCTCAGTTTCATTTAGGTTTTTTTCTGATACAGAAAATATTTTTTTCTGATATTGCTTTTTGGATGATATATTTTCAACTTTTTCTGTTGAAACTTCTGGTTGCCAATTAACACAACTTCTAGCTAGTATACTTGTTTTTTTTTTTTTTTTTGTTATTAGATATTTCCAGATCAACTGCTTTCCTTTTTGGAGAACTATTTAAAAAATTGTTTCTGTTTCTCATTGTAGTTATTAAAGATACTGGAATATGGGATATGATGTTTCCTGCTCCATCTTTTTCTACAAACGAATCTGGATACCTATTCTGCAGCTTTCTGAGCAACAGTTCTATAAATGCTCATAGGTATATAAAATGAAAATTGACGCAAATCGGCGACGGTAATATTGCAAAAGTTTCTAATTAGCTTGCCTAATTTTTTTTTATCAATCAAACATTTGTTGATTTCAGGTGGCATTTTAACCCAAGGAATTTCCAAATTTTGAAATAAATCACATACTGCTTGTGGGGTGGAAGTAGACCAATACGAACTTCGTGAAGAGGTTGTAGTGTTTCCCCATGATAAAGTTTCACTCAATTCATAAGTTAACGAAAGATCAACTTCTGTGTCCAAATTTGGGCTACTAGTATCAGCCATAGCATTATTTTGGATACTTATATTATCATTAGTAATATTTTGTCTACTAGTATACTAGCAATAGAAATATTTTCATACTGTGGTGCTGCAGATGTTTCTGTTATAAACTTTTGTGGTTCAGCTGTAACGTTAGACATATTTTGATCGTGTTCTCCATGTGACACTGGTTCTCTAGATATAAAAGATATAAATTCATTTGGAATCCAGTTTTCGTCTTTGGTCAATATCATTTAAGTGCATTTGCTTTCTAAAACTATTTTCAAAGTTTCATCATCTTCAACTTCTGTTCCATCATTTTCTACAACAATTTTGTCGCCATTGATTGTAAAGTCTTTTGCTAAAATAAAAAAACACAATGATTAATTGCTATATATATTTAATTTTTAACTATTTGCTAATACCTTTTTGTAATATTTGTTCGATGCATGGACTACACAAAAACATTTTTTTCTTCGACCTGTCTACATTCCATACTTTACATAAATATGACTCCATGTTTGATTTCGGTTTTCGTCTACTATCTTAATACTACATATACATATAATACATATGAAATTTAAAAATATTATTTTAGAAAATTATTTTAAAAATAAAAGTGAAATTAAAAACAAAAAAGTTATAAATTTTATTTTAATTTTGTATATACCAAGAGCATTTTTGAGAATTTTAAATGGTTTTTAGTTAAATTTTATAATATATTTTTTTATCAAATTTTTCAAAGTTTTTTATTTTTATAATATTTTCTGATTAAAATATTGGATTTTTTTTTAATTTTAAAATATTAAAAAATATTTATAGCAATAATGAAAATTTATAGTACGAACAAAAACTTATGATTAAAATATTTTATAATTTTATAATTAGTATTTTTAACAAAATTATTGTTTTTATGTTTTATTTACGGTGCAAAGTAGTATTTATGTTTTAAATGTAGTAGTTTAATAGATTGTTGTAGTATAAGTTTATTTTTTTTATAATATTGATAGTGCTATCATCTTCAGAATAAGATTCATATAAACTTATAGTACTATTGTACCACATCTTTTTTAATTTACCATAAAATATAAAATCAGTGTACAATTTATTTATAAATATTGAATTTATAATATGAACTATTATGTCATTCTGGTTATCAATTGAAAATAAAACAATGTCATTTTCTTTAAATACAGTTCCAAGAAACGATATCTTTTTTGTAACAAATATAAAATCAATTGGAATGTTAATATTGAACATGTCAATCTTTAGTTCAAATGCATTGTCACATATAACATTTGCTTGAAATCGATCTCCAAAAAGGCTTGCTTGTAAATATTGATGTTTGTTAGCTAAGGTGAAAGCAATATTTTTAAAAATTTTACATTTCCTTGCTATATATTTTTGAAATATTGATGTTTGTGCTTAAAATGCAGCGTAAATAAATTTTTTAGTGGACCCAATTGTTTAATTAGGTCTGGATAATGCTTTACATAGTGGTGTTTGGGTCTTAAATTTGTATTAGGAAGATATTCTGTGCGGTATTCAAAATATATATTTATATAATATGTTAATAATTCAACCTGATTATCAGTTATTTTATCTGCACAAATGAACCGACACATTTCAGTCATCGTTATGAAAAATAAATAGATTGGATCTTCGCAGTTAGTAACAACATTAAATAATACAAGTGGCATCAGAAATAAAATATGTCGAACTTCGTCAGATTTTCCATTAATTCTCTTCAATTTAGCATTTAATTTTGGAAATGAATGTAGTTTAAATTTTTTTCTTAAATTTGCCAAAAAAGTATTTATATAATCAAACGAAAAGTTATATGAAATACTTAAGCTCTTTAGAATTTCCATCAAATCATAGGCAATTATGTCTTCAAATAAATCATGCGAAATACATGGTGGCAACCCACGATTACAAACATGAAAATGCTCAAGCAAATTTAAACAAGAATTACGTTTTACGCCATGGTTAAAATTTTGTTCGGCAATTAATTGATTATAATTAGTTTTACTTCTCAATTCACGAGTTTCTACGTCTTTTTCCGCAAGACTCTTGCGTGGAAAAAAGCAGTAACGACAAATATATTCAGAAAAACTAAAGTTTTCATTGAATCCGCCTAATTAATATAACATATATTTAATTTTTTTATATAGATATTTAATTTAATTTTTATTTATACACATATAATTTTTAATTTCTTATTGATATTTTTTTAAAGATAGAAACTTATAAAATTTAATTATATTTTTCTCTGGTACAAAACTTATTAATGCGAACTTGAAATTAGTTTGTGTTGTGTATGTCTGGAACCTCCCCTCCGGGATCTCTGCCTTGTCGTGGCGGAGGGGCTTATGCCGGAACTCTACGAGCTCTTGGGATCGTAGACGGACGGTAGACTAAAGAGATCCAGCACTAAAGCCAAGATGTGAAAGACACCGTGTTGATGGCTGCATGATATCAGGTGCTTAAAAGTGGTATCGCTAACGGTCTCCTTGGGGCACCAGGCGCCACCCCATTGTAACCAGCCTTGCGTCCGTAAGGGAGCTCTGCGGACGTGGACGTTATATTTCTCGCCTTACTCGTGGGATCCAAAATGAACACAAACACAACAAAAACAATAAATGATAATTCAAGTTTAAACGAAACGGCAATAAACACGGACATGATTAGTATAATTGAACAACCAGTTGACGATGTGGAGACATTAACAACAGATGTCGAAGAAGACTTATTGTTAACGCCACCACAAACTGTCAAAGAAACGAATGCCCTTCCTTCTTCCTCATCCGTAAAGGAGAACAAGTCTGGAGCTGAGGAGAAGCTTCCAAGTGACATTAATAACCAGGGACAATGCGAACCAGTTATTGATGAAGCTGAAGAAGCCCTCCGAAAGCTACAGTTAAGGAAGAATTACGAATACTTTTCCGGTGCATCTAAAAGACGCATTAGAGCTCTGGTGTGCCAGAAAGGTATGTCCGCTGAAGAGGCCAGAAAAGCTGAACGTGCTAGGCTTTCTCAGCTTATATGTCCAGTTGCTGCTGTTACATCTGGTAAAGATGCGGCCAACAAGAGAAGCAGATCTGATGGTAGTACACCTGAGTTACCTACTAAAGCTGCTAAAATATCTGCAGAAGTCAGAAAGCCGGTAAAGGATCAGAGACATAGGATCAATTCTAAACCGAGCACTTCGAAAGTAGCAGGCAGGTTGCTAACTCCGAGCATCAGTGAACTGGCAGAGAAGAGCATTAACAACAGCTCTACACCAGTTTCCGCATCGGTACCGTTCAGTGATGTAGTTTCTAAGCAAAGAGTTGCCATAACTCATGCTTTTAATCCAGTTGAAACTCTCACCACTGAACAACTAGAAAATCTGAAAGTTGTACTGTTGGATGAGATCGACAAAATCGATGACAATGGGCCACATCCTCAATTTTCTACGCAATCCAACAAGTCAGAAGGCTGGCTTACGATTTTCTGTAACAACAGAAAAGACCAGAGATTGGCTTATCTCTATTGAGTCTACTTTTAACCGTGGGAAGGTGCTGTTTTAAAAATTATGGACGGAGACAAGATGCCCAAATCCATTATTTGCAAAGCTTTTGTGCCCTTATCACCAGCAGGAGTAATGTCAGGGGATAAATTTTTGTTAAGGCTCAAAAAGCAAAACGTCAATCTTGACACTAAATTATGGCGCATCATTAAGGCCATGTCAGAGAGCAATGGTGGACAGACCTTTGTTTTTGCGGTGGATGGGGCATCGGAGGCTGTTCTTGAAAATCTCAATTACAGACCGTTTCTTAAACTTTGCTCCCATTCACATCAGATCGATCAACGGCAAAACAAAAAATTCACCAGCAGTTACTGAAGGGAGTCAGAATGCCCCACCTGTAACTGTATCGTCGGCTACAGTACGTAGCGTTAGATCGGCTCGCAGACCAACCAGCAAAAAGCAGTCGACTAAAGCAACCAAGAAGAGTGTGTCCAGGGCTATAAAATCAGATCACCAGGTTAAAGCTAGTGTCTCGGTTGAAGGCACTAGCTCCAAAAAGTAAGTTGTATGGGTATCTGCAGGTGCATCCAAATTAATTTACATCATGTCAAAGCTGCTATGGCAGTATTGGCTAGTAGATTTAATGGGGATCACCTGGATATTGCTCTTATTCAGGAGTCTTATGCTTTTAAGGACCAAATAAGAGGTTTACCCAAAGGTGAGTTACTCTATAATTCTTCGGATCCTGGTATCCCCAGGGCCGGAATATTATTTAAAAAAGGTCTTAATTACTTTCCAATTTCAGGTTTTTGTAAAAAGGACCTAGTTGCAGCTCTAATCGAGCTACCCACCGAGAGAGGTAAGATAGAGGTTGTTATCTGCTCAGCTTACTTCCCGGGTGAGTTATCTGATCCAATTTCGGATGACCTGAAGGACCTAGTGAACTTCTGCAAATCCAAACAACAAGCAGCTCATTTTAGGTGGAGATGCAAATGCTCACCACACTATCTGGGGCAGCTCAAATATAAACAACAGAGGTGAGTGCTTAGTTGAATATATTATTAGTAATAGCCTAGAATTAATAAATAGGGGCAATAAGCCGACATTTATAAACAAAATTAGGCAGGAAGTCTTAGATATCACACTATGCACTTCCTTTATTAGTAACAAAATCACTGACTGGCATGTTTCGCAAGAAACCTCGATGTCAGACCACCAACACATTAGATTTAACATCCAATCTAATATATCCATATCTGAGACATTCAGGCGGCCAAGGTTAACTGATTGGAATTCCTACACGGAGTACCTTAAAGATACATTGGCTGATTACAAACCAAATGTCAAAGATATAGCTTCTCTTGAATTAGTTTCTACCAAACTCAGGGACTCCATTATATCTGCCTACCATCAGTCTAGTTCAGAGAGTAAACTCAATAGCAACCACAAGGTCCCTTGGTGGAACAGCAAACTTGCTAATCTGAGATCTCAAACTAGAAAACTTTTTAACAAAGCTAAAATTACTGGTGGCTGGGAACCCTATAAAAAGTCCCTAGCCGAATACAATCTTGAAAGTAGAAGAGCTAAGAGAATGTCTTGGAAAAAGTACTGTGGGGAACTAAAAGATCTGCCTAGCAGTGCTAAATTACACAAGATACTCTCCAAAGAGCACACTAATAAGATTGGCTTGATGGAATACCCTGATGGCTCGGTTACAAAGAATTGTAGAGAGACGCTAAAACTCCTAGCGGATACTCACTTTCCAGATTCTACTAACACAGATACAACTGATGACCCCACTCAGTCTGTATCTAACTTTATTAGACCAGCCACTGAAGACTGGAGGCTTTCCACCAAAATCTTCACTGCTAATAAAGTTAAATGGGCAATTGACTCCTTCAAGCCCTACAAATCCCCTGGAGATGATGGGATCTTCCCTGCCCTACTCCAAAAGGGTTTTGATATTGTTCTCCCCACTATTCTAAAAATCTTTAGAGCTAGTCATGCGTGGGGCTATATTCCCAGCGCCTGGAGAACGGTTAAAGTGACGTACATACCAAAAGCAGGGAAAAAATCATGTGCCCAGCCTAAATCTTTTCCTTCAATTAGCCTCATATCTTTTCTTCAAAAAACTATGGAGAAAATATTAGATAGACATATCAGAGAGAAGGTGCTTTTTAGCAATCCACTTCACAAAAACCAATATGCTTATCTACCCGGTAAATCTACCACTCACGCGAGTTACATCAGAAAACATATTTCCTTAGAAAATAAAAAAATATTAAATTATTCTATAAAAAACTATTCCCACAAAATAGTTTTTCATAATCAGTAAAATATCATATTTAAATAATTTCCGTTCACACAGTTTTGCATTAAATCATAATATGATATTATAATATAATTTGTATTAAATAAATTCTTCTTCTCATTTGTTTAATTTTGCTAATCTCAGCACTAAATAGAATGTAATAATTTTACTTTTAGATTTAAGTTTATAAAAAGTTTAGTTCTAGTTTTACTCTTGATTAATAAAGTTAAATATAAAATTATCCAAGTTGTGTTTTAATTATTCATTTACAAAAATCAAAAAAAGATAAAGAACTTATATAAAATATACAAATAATATACTTATATATAAATATCGACATATTATTTAAATATCATTTTATAACTGGCGCAGTCGGTAGGATTCCTTTCTAAAGTAATAGGAATTCTTTAAACGTATAATAAATTAAAATATAACAAAAAAAATATTAACTTTATTTAATATTATAAGTATTTAAATACTTTATAAATTATATCAAGACGACTAAGTGAAATATAGTAACTCAAAAATAACAATCTTAAACTAAAATATATAAATTAGTAACTCAAAATAAATCAAAATTTAATAAAAAAAAAAAAAAATATTGAAAATTATCAATATATAATTATTGCGAAGTGTATAATAAAAACAAACAAAAAATGGCATTAATATTAACAAAAGCAGAGTTGATTAAAGAAGTTCAATCTATAAAAGAATTCACTGGTGATGGTAATCAATCACTACATAGTTTTATACGAGAAGTGGAAGCAGTTGTCGCTCTTATAACAGAAGATCAACTGAAAAATTATCTTGGCAAGAAGATAATATACAACAAAATTCAAGGACCAGCAGCTGATATCGTAAGGTCTCTAGAAACCCACCCTACCTGGATCTCAGTGAAAGCTGAATTAGTAAAAGTATACAGTCCAAAGGAAACTTACTACCAGCTATATCATCAAGCTCTCAGCCTAAAAAACTTTAATGTAAGAAATTATTATTTTAATTTACGTAATATATTAAATAAGTTAAATTTGAAATACGAATTCGATGATAGTAAACCAGTAGAATTTAGACCTGAAATGAATGAAAAATTAATTTTAAAAACATTCAAAAATAATTTAGATACTAATTTAGCCTCTGTTATTATTGGTAGAAATATTTGTAATTTAAGGGAAGCTTTTGACCTTCTTGAAATTGAAAATTTATTAAAAGAAACTAAACCCAAATATGAGCATAATAAAAATAATATGAATGTGCAAAATAAAAGTAATATGAATATACCAAATAGAAATAGTTTTCATCATAATCACAACTTTCAAAGTAACACAGATCATTATAGAAAAAAATTTCAAGAGAAAAGAAATACAAATTTTAATAATAATTTTAGAAATCAAAATCAAAATTTTGAAAATAATTTTAGAAATCAAAACCATTATAATAATTACCCTAGAAATCAAAATCATAATTTTAGAAATAATAATAATGTATCCCGAAATCAAAATCAAGGTTCTTACCAAAGTAGAACATATACATCCCAACGTAAGCCGTTACCTAACATTGAACCGATGGAAATTGATCATTGTCAAAATGAAGAAAATTTTCATATACCGCCTCAGAAAGTAATTTACCGGTAATAGAATGTACTGTAGGGGAAGAAAAAATAAGATGTTTAATAGATACTGGCTCCAGTACTACTTTGTTAAAATACGATAAACTTCCCCAATATCCAAGAAAAATTTTACATAACCCTTTATGTTTTAGTTCAATAAGTTCTACAATAAGTACTACTAATAAACAAATAATTACGGAATTACCCAAAGAATTTAAAAAAGATAATTTAATTGTATGGAATTTATTTAAATTAAAAGATAAAAATTTTGACGCAATTATTGGACAGAATTTATTAAAGCCAATCGGTGCAGTTATTGACATGAATAAAGAAATATTAATAGTAAACGGAAACGAAATACCTTTTGTTAACAAATATCCATATAAATGTAACGAAATATACCAACTTGAACCTAACAATTTAAATCCTGACACAAAAGAAACTTTATTTAAAGACTTGAACGACGAAGAAAGCAAAGAGTTGTGTAATCTGTTAAAAAAGTACGATAATTTATTTTACAAGGAAGGGGAAAACTTAAGTAGTACCTCTAAAATTGAACACCAAATTATAACAACCACAAATAGACCAACTTATTCCAAAATATATAGATTTCCACAAATACACGAAAAAGAAGTTCATTCTCAAATTACCGACATGCTTAAGCAAGGTATAATAAAAGAAAGCAACTCACCTTATAGTAGCCCTTTGTGGGTAGTCCCAAAAAAACTAGATAATTCAAAAATAAAAAAATGGCGACTGGTTGTGGACTACAGAAAACTAAATGATATAACGGTGGATGACAAATTTCCTATACCAAATATAGAAAATATATTGGATAAATTAGGAAAATCCCAATACTTTACCACCTTGGATTTGGCTAAGGGGTTCCACCAAATCTTGGTAAAGTCGGAAGATCGTCAGAAGACAGCATTCTCAACACCTTTCGGGCATTATGAATATTGGATTGAAAAACGCCCCGGCGACATTTCAACGCCTAATGAATAATGTCCTTAAGGAATATATTAATAAAATATGTGTTTGTTATCTTGATGACATTTTAATTTTTTCTACGTCTTTACAAGAACATGTTGATAATATAACAAAAATCTTAAATAAACTCAAAGAGTATAACCTTAAAATACAAATTGACAAGTGCAAATTTTTTGCCAAACAAACCAAGTACTTAGGTCATATACTAACTCCTAATGGAGTAAAACCAAATCCTAAAAAGGTAGATGATATTTTAAAATTAAAATTACCAACAACCCAAAAACAAATTAAATCATTTTTAGGAATTACCGGTTACTATCGAAAATTCATTAAAAATTATGCTAAAGTAGCCCAACCTTTAACAAACTTTCTTAAGAAAAACGCTAAAATCAATACAATACAAATCAATACAATACGTGACAATATGTTTCAATACGTGACAATATATTTCTTCAGAACTCGATACTACAAATTTACACATGGTCACGCTACAATTGTATTTGACATTTGAAAAAGCATTTTTTTCATCTAAATTGTTATTTCTTATTAAATGATTCCGAGTATAGTGTACTTCATAAATAACTAGAAAAAAAATTCTTACAATTTTAATATAAACATTTAAATACATTGCACTCTTTTCCTCGATGCACGTATAAGTGAGTGTGATAAACTTTTAGATTATTAAATTTTTTTTTACAAATATTACACTCAAACATTATTACTGTAAAAGTTTAATTTTTTTAATAAAAATTTACTAAATTAGTTATCTAATTAAAATAATACCACATAAATAATTATTTTTCTGAGATTTAAATTTCAATGAGAAATCTTTTGTGATTTTTTTGAAAATAATCTTCATATAATTTTACAGCTTAAAACTCAAGTATCAACAAGTATTAAATGAGCTTATGTAAAAATCAACACTTTGTGTGTAAAGTTAGTTACACATGGTTGTTGAAAAATTAACATTTACATATAAAGTTGTTCAAAAATAAACAATCTTGTTAAAATCTTTTAATTAATATAACATATATTTAATTTTTTTATATAGATATTTAATTTAATTTTTATTTATACACATATAATTTTTAATTTCTTATTGATATTTTTTTAAAGATAGAAACTTATAAAATTTAATTATATTTTTCTCTGGTACAAAACTTATTAATGCGAACTTGAAATTAGTTTGTGTTGTGTATGTCTGGAACCTCCCCTCCGGGATCTCTGCCTTGTCGTGGCGGAGGGGCTTATGCCGGAACTCTACGAGCTCTTGGGATCGTAGACGGACGGTAGACTAAAGAGATCCAGCACTAAAGCCAAGATGTGAAAGACACCGTGTTGATGGCTGCATGATATCAGGTGCTTAAAAGTGGTATCGCTAACGGTCTCCTTGGGGCACCAGGCGCCACCCCATTGTAACCAGCCTTGCGTCCGTAAGGGAGCTCTGCGGACGTGGACGTTATATTTCTCGCCTTACTCGTGGGATCCAAAATGAACACAAACACAACAAAAACAATAAATGATAATTCAAGTTTAAACGAAACGGCAATAAACACGGACATGATTAGTATAATTGAACAACCAGTTGACGATGTGGAGACATTAACAACAGATGTCGAAGAAGACTTATTGTTAACGCCACCACAAACTGTCAAAGAAACGAATGCCCTTCCTTCTTCCTCATCCGTAAAGGAGAACAAGTCTGGAGCTGAGGAGAAGCTTCCAAGTGACATTAATAACCAGCGACAATGCGAACCAGTTATTGATGAAGCTGAAGAAGCCCTCCGAAAGCTACAGTTAAGGAAGAATTACGAATACTTTTCCGGTGCATCTAAAAGACGCATTAGAGCTCTGGTGTGCCAGAAAGGTATGTCCGCTGAAGAGGCCAGAAAAGCTGAACGTGCTAGGCTTTCTCAGCTTATATGTCCAGTTGCTGCTGTTACATCTGGTAAAGATGCGGCCAACAAGAGAAGCAGATCTGATGGTAGTACACCTGAGTTACCTACTAAAGCTGCTAAGATATCTGCAGAAGTCAGAAAGCCGGTAAAGGATTAGAGACATAGGATCAATTCTAAACCGAGCACTTCGAAAGTAGCAGGCAGGTTGCTAACTCCGAGCATCAGTGAACTGGCAGAGAAGAGCATTAACAACAGCTCTACACCAGTTTCCGCATCGGTACCGTTCAGTGATGTAGTTTCTAAGCAAAGAGTTGCCATAACTCATGCTTTTAATCCAGTTGAAACTCTCACCACTGAACAACTAGAAAATCTGAAAGTTGTACTGTTGGATGAGATCGACAAAATCGAAGACAATGGGCCACATCCTCAATTTTCTACGCAATCCAACAAGTCAGAAGGCTGGCTTACGATTTTCTGTAACAACAATGAGACCAGAGATTGGCTTATCTCTATTGAGTCTACTTTTAACCGTGGGAAGGTGCTGTTTTAAAAATTATGGACGGAGACAAAATGCCCAAATCCATTATTTGCAAAGCTTTTGTGCCCTTATCACCAGCAGGAGTAATGTCAGGGGACAAATTTTTGTTAAGGCTCAAAAAGCAAAACGTCAATCTTGACACTAAATTATGGCGCATCATTAAGGCCATGTCAGAGAGCAATGGTGGACAGACCTTTGTTTTTGCGGTGGATGGGGCATCGGAGGCTGTTCTTGAAAATCTCAATTACAGACCGTTTCTTAAACTTTGCTCCCATTCACATCAGATCGATCAACGGCAAAACAAAAAGTTCACCAGCAGTTACTGAAGGGAGTCAGAATGCCCCACCTGTAACTGTATCGTCGGCTACAGTACGTAGCGTTAGATCGGCTCGCAGACCAACCAGCAAAAAGCAGTCGACTAAAGCAACCAAGAAGAGTGTGTCCAGGGCTAAAAAACCAGATCACCAGGTTAAACCTAGTGTCTCGGTTGGAGGCACTAGCTCCAAAAAGTAAGTTGTATGGGTATCTGCAGGTGCATCCAAATTAATTTACATCATGTCAAAGCTGCTATGGCAGTATTGGCTAGTAGATTTAATGGGGATCACCAGGATATTGCTCTTATTCAGGAGCCTTATGCTTTTAAGGACCAAATAAGAGGTTTACCCAAAGGTGAGTTACTCTATAATTCTTCGGATCCTGGTATCCCCAGGACCGGAATATTATTTAAAAAAGGTCTTAATTACTTTCCAATTTCAGGTTTTTGTAAAAAGGACCTAGTTGCAGCTCTAATCGAGCTACCCACCGAGAGAGGTAAGATAGAGGTTGTTATCTGCTCAGCTTACTTCCCGGGTGAGTTATCTGATCCAATTTCGGATGACCTGAAGGACCTAGTGAACTTCTGCAAATCCAAACAACAAGCAGCTCATTTTAGGTGGAGATGCAAATGCTCACCACACTATCTGGGGCAGCTCAAATATAAACAACAGAGGTGAGTGCTTAGTTGAATATATTATTAGTAATAGCCTAGAATTAATAAATAGGGGCAATAAGCCGACATTTATAAACAAAATTAGGCAGGAAGTCTTAGATATCACACTATGCACTTCCTTTATTAGTAACAAAATCACTAACTGGCATGTTTCGCAAGAAACCTCGATGTCAGACCACCAACACATTAGATTTAACATCCAATCTAATATATCCATATCTGAGACATTCAGGCGGCCAAGGTTAACTGATTGGAATTCCTACACGGAGTACCTTAAAGATACATTGGCTGATTACAAACCAAATGTCAAAGATATAGCTTCTCTTGAATTAGTTTCTACCAAACTCAGGGACTCCATTATATCTGCCTACCATCAGTCTAGTTCAGAGAGTAAACTCAATAGCAACCGCAAGGTCCCTTGGTGGAACAGCAAACTTGCTAATCTGAGATCTCAAACTAGAAAACTTTTTAACAAAGCTAAAACTACTGGTGGCTGGGAACCCTATAAAAAGTTCCTAGCCGAATACAATCTTGAAATTAGAAGAGCTAAGAGAATGTCTTGGAAAAAGTACTGTGGGGAACTAAAAGATCTGCCTAGCAGTTCTAAATTACACAAGATACTCTCCAAAGAGCACACTAATAAGATTGGCTTGATGGAATACCCTGATGGCTCGGTTACAAAGAATTGTAGAGAGACGCTAAAACTCCTAGCGGATACTCACTTTCCAGATTCTACTAACACAGATACAACTGATGACCCCACTCAGTCTGTATCTAACTTTATTAGACCAGCCACTGAAGACTGGAGGCTTGCCACCAAAATCTTCACTGCTAATAAAGTTAAATGGGCAATTGACTCCTTCAAGCCCTACAAATCCCCTGGAGATGATGGGATCTTCCCTGCCCTACTCCAAAAGGGTTTTGATATTGTTCTCCCCACTATTCTAAAAATCTTTAGAGCTAGTCATGCGTGGGGCTATATTCCCAGCGCCTGGAGAACGGTTAAAGTGACGTACATACCAAAAGCAGGGAAAAAATCATGTGCCCAGCCTAAATCTTTTCCTCCAATTAGCCTCATATCTTTTCTTCAAAAAACTATGGAGAAAATATTAGATAGACATATCAGAGAGAAGGTGCTTTTTAGCAATCTACTTCACAAAAACCAATATGCTTATCTACCCGGTAAATCTACCACTCACGCGAGTTACATCAGAAAACATATTTCCTTAGAAAATAAAAAAATATTAAATTATTCTATAAAAAACTATTCCCACAAAATAGTTTTTCATAATCAGTAAAATATCATATTTAAATAATTTCCGTTCACACAGTTTTGCATTAAATCATAATATGATATTATAATATAATTTGTATTAAATAAATTCTTCTTCTCATTTGTTTAATTTTGCTAATCTCAGCACTAAATAGAATGTAATAATTTTACTTTTAGATTTAAGTTTATAAAAAGTTTAGTTCTAGTTTTACTCTTGATTAATAAAGTTAAATATAAAATTATCCAAGTTGTGTTTTAATTATTCATTTACAAAAATCAAAAAAAGATAAAGAACTTATATAAAATATACAAATAATATACTTATATATAAATATCGACATATTATTTAAATATCATTTTATAACTGGCGCAGTCGGTAGGATTCCTTTCTAAAGTAATAGGAATTCTTTAAACGTATAATAAATTAAAATATAACAAAAAAAATATTAACTTTATTTAATATTATAAGTATTTAAATACTTTATAAATTATATCAAGACGACTAAGTGAAATATAGTAACTCAAAAATAACAATCTTAAACTAAAATATATACATTAGTAACTCAAAATAAATCAAAATTTAATAAAAAAAAAAAAAATATTGAAAATTATCAATATATAATTATTGCGAAGTGTATAATAAAAACAAAAAAAAATGGCATTAATATTAACAAAAGCAGAGTTGATTAAAGAAGTTCAATCTATAAAAGAATTCACTGGTGATGGTAATCAATCACTACATAGTTTTATACGAGAAGTGGAAGCAGTTGTCGCTCTTATAACAGAAGATGAACTGAAAAATTATCTTGGCAACAAGATAATATACAACAAAATTCAAGGACCAGCAGCTGATATCGTAAGGTCTCTAGAAACCCACCCTACCTGGATCTCAGTGAAAGCTGAATTAGTAAAAGTATACAGTCCAAAGGAAACTTACTACCAGCTATATCATCAAGCTCTCAGCCTAAAAAACTTTAATGTAAGAAATTATTATTTTAATTTACGTAATATATTAAATAAGTTAAATTTGAAATACGAATTCGATGATAGTAAACCAGTAGAATTTAGACCTGAAATGAATGAAAAATTAATTTTAAAAACATTCAAAAATAATTTAGATACTAATTTAGCCTCTGTTATTATTGGTAGAAATATTTGTAATTTAAGGGAAGCTTTTGACCTTCTTGAAATTGAAAATTTATTAAAAGAAACTAAACCCAAATATGAGCATAATAAAAATAATATGAATGTGCAAAATAAAAGTAATATGAATATACCAAATAGAAATAGTTTTCATCATAATCACAACTTTCAAAGTAACACAGATCATTATAGAAAAAAATTTCAAGAGAAAAGAAATACAAATTTTAATAATAATTTTAGAAATCAAAATCAAAATTTTGAAAATAATTTTAGAAATCAAAACCATTATAATAATTACCCTAGAAATCAAAATCATAATTTTGGAAATAATAATAATGTATCCCGAAATCAAAATCAAGGTTCTTACCAAAGTAGAACATATACATCCCAACGTAAGCCGTTACCTAACATTGAACCGATGGAAATTGATCATTGTCAAAATGAAGAAAATTTTCATATACCGCCTCAGAAAGTAATTTACCGGTAATAGAATGTACTGTAGGGGAAGAAAAAATAAGATGTTTAATAGATACTGGCTCCAGTACTACTTTGTTAAAATACGATAAACTTCCCCAATATCCAAGAAAAATTTTACATAACCCTTTATGTTTTAGTTCAATAAGTTCTACAATAAGTACTACTAATAAACAAATAATTACGGAATTACCCAAAGAATTTAAAGAAGATAATTTAATTGTATGGAATTTATTTAAATTAAAAGATAAAAATTTTGACGCAATTATTGGACAGAATTTATTAAAGCCAATCGGTGCAGTTATTGACATGAATAAAGAAATATTAATAGTAAACGGAAACGAAATACCTTTTGTTAACAAATATCCATATAAATGTAACGAAATATACCAACTTGAACCTAACAATTTAAATCCTGACACAAAAGAAACTTTATTTAAAGACTTGAACGACGAAGAAAGCAAAGAGTTGTGTAATCTGTTAAAAAAGTACGATAATTTATTTTACAAGGAAGGGGAAAACTTAAGTAGTACCTCTAAAATTGAACACCAAATTATAACAACCACAAATAGACCAACTTATTCCAAAATATATAGATTTCCACAAATACACGAAAAAGAAGTTCATTCTCAAATTACCGACATGCTTAAGCAAGGTATAATAAAAGAAAGCAACTCACCTTATAGTAGCCCTTTGTGGGTAGTCCCAAAAAAACTAGATAATTCAAAAATAAAAAAATGGCGACTGGTTGTGGACTACAGAAAACTAAATGATATAACGGTGGATGACAAATTTCCTATACCAAATATAGAAAATATATTGGATAAATTAGGAAAATCCCAATACTTTACCACCTTGGATTTGGCTAAGGGGTTCCACCAAATCTTGGTAAAGCCGGAAGATCGTCAGAAGACAGCATTCTCAACACCTTTCGGGCATTATGAATATTGGATTGAAAAACGCCCCGGCGACATTTCAACGCCTAATGAATAATGTCCTTAAGGAATATATTAATAAAATATGTGTTTGTTATCTTGATGACATTTTAATTTTTTCTACGTCTTTACAAGAACATGTTGATAATATAACAAAAATCTTAAATAAACTCAAAGAGTATAACCTTAAAATACAAATTGACAAGTGCAAATTTTTTGCCAAACAAACCGAGTACTTAGGTCATATACTAACTCCTAATGGAGTAAAACCAAATCCTAAAAAGGTAGATGATATTTTAAAATTAAAATTATCAACAACCCAAAAACAAATTAAATCATTTTTAGGAATTACCGGTTACTATCGAAAATTCATTAAAAATTATGCTAAAGTAGCCCAACCTTTAACAAACTTTCTTAAGAAAAACGCTAAAATCAATACAAAAGACACAAATTATATAAATGCTTTCGAAAAATTATAAAAAATGATCACTGAAGATCCGATATTACAATACCCCAATTTTAATAAAAAATTTAAATTAATTACCGATGCTAGTGCTTATGCTATTGGAGCAACTTTACAGCAAGATTCACATCCAATATGCTATGCTAGCAGAACACTTAATGATCATGAAAGAAATTATTCGACAGTAGAAAAAGAATTGTTGGCCATCGTTTGGGCAACCAATTATTTTCGGCCCTATTTATACGGTAACAAATTTGAACTATTAACTGATCACCAACCATTAAAATGGTTACATACTAAGTCCCAGGCTAAAGATATAAATCCTAGGTTAAATAGATGGTTACTAAAACTTGGAGAGTATAATATGAATATAGAATATATTAAAGGAAAAGAAAATGTAGTTGCAGATTTTCTTAGCAGAATAGATACAGATAAACATGAAATTAATTTAAACCAGACATTCCACAATAGCTCAAATGAACAAAATACACTTTCTCTTCAAAATAACGTAAACTCAGACATTGATACTATACATTCACAAATCGAAGAATTAAATGATCACTTCTCAATTTTAGATACAGTAGTTATTAGATTTAAAACTCAAATAATTTTAACAGATAATAAAAATAAAGAAACTGAAATTAGCTTTAATAATAGAAGAATATTTCTAAATTCTGAAGACATAGAAAACAATTTAGTTGATATCCTTAGAAGATATATTGGTAAAGGTAAAGTAGGCATTTATACTGATTTAAATGACCATAAATACAATATAGTACAAGAAAAAATAATAGAATTATTTAGTGAAAGTCACAACATTAAATTCGTTAGATGTACTTACTTCGCAAAAGATATTGAATCCGAAGATGAAGCCCTAAAAGAAATACACAAATATCACAAAAATGAAACTGGACATACAAGAATTAATGAAAATTATGAATGTTTAAAAAGAAATATATATATTCCAAATTTGAAAACTCTAATTCAAAAATACATAAATAATTGTGATATTTGTAATAGAGTTAAATATTCAAGAAATCCCATAAAAGCAAAATTTGAAAAAACAGAAACTCCAAAAGATATTAAAGAAATTATACATATGGATGTATATACAAATATTAAAGGAAATTTTCTAACATTCATTGATAGATTTTCTAAATTTGCTACAGCTTACTACTTAGAAGATAGAAATAATCAAACAATTATCGAAAAAATAAGACAACTTAAGTCTCAATTAATACATTTTAAAAAATTAATCACAGATAATGAATTCAGAAGTATAAATATAAAAGACTATTTAAGAAACGAAAACATCCAACTTCATTTAGTTAAACCAAACAACCATACTGGTAATGCAGATATCGAGAGATTGCACAATACAATAGGTGAAAAAATAAGAACATTAGGTATTGAAAATGCTCATCTAAACATTAAAGATAAAATGTCAAAAGCTATAGAATGGTACAACAATAGCTATCATTCCGTAATTAAAGAGAAACCAATTAATGTACAGGAAGGTAACTGTAATAAAACACAAATATATTTAAACATAATAAAAGAAAAAGAACGTTATATAAAAAAAAGAAATGAAAAAAGAGAAGATTATACAGAAATTAGGACCGAAGGGTATATTAAAAACTATAAAAGTCTCAGACATAAACAAGAACCTAAATATATAAAACATAATCTTACTAATATTCATAAAAACAATATTAAAAGAAAAACAAAATTTGCAGGTCAATTGGATATTCAAAATATGGATCGCAACATTAATGCTCATGTTAATGTTATCAAGAGCATCTTGTAACCTAATTATTGAGAAAATTGAAACCGAGCTTGGATATACGGAAATAAAATTAGAAGACGTAAACATAGTTGTCAATTACAGCACTGTTCTACATATTATCAATATATCAGAAATAGAAAATATAGCTAGCATTTTCGAGAAAAATTTACCTTCAACAGTAGACAAAGTTCAAACCGAAAAATTAAAAGCAGAAATATACAATATAAAAAACAAAATAAACACTTTACTTCCTCATAGACACAAAAGAGGTCTCTTTAACTTTATGGGTACAACTTATAAATGGCTCTACGGAACTATGGATGAAAACGATCGAGAAGAAATCGAAAATCATCTTAAGGTACTTGCCATAAACAATCATAATATTATTGATAATGTTAATCAACAAGTAAAAATAAATAGAAATTTTAATGACAGTTTATATGAAATAAAAAATATTATAGAAAATGATAGGATTAATATTATAGACAAGTTAGAAACGTTAACCGATTCCAATAAGATAATTTCGCATATTTCATATGTAGATTTTTTATTAAAGCTCCAAATTTTTAAAAATAATATAGACAATATTCAAGAAACCATAGCTTCCTCTAGATTAGGAATAATTCATAGCAATATTTTAACTAGTGAAGAGATAAATGAATATAATATAGATATAGAAAAACTATCAAATATAAAATTAGGAACAATAAAAGATAATCAAAATAACATAATTTTTATAATTTTAATTCCAAAACATACTATTAATACAGAAAAAAGTCTGTTAATACCTATAAGTAATAAAAACCAAGAAGAATTAATTTTTGAACCTCAACAAATAATTAAATATAAAAACAAAATTTATAATTATGAACCTAATAAGGATATAAAAGATCTTAAAATTTGTAATAATTGTTTAATAAAAAGAAATTGTCCTAGAATACATGATAATTCATCCAAAATTGTAGAAATAGAAAAAGGTATTTTAATATTAAAGGCGCCACCCCATTGTAACCAGCCTTGCGTCCGTAAGGGAGCTCTGCGGACGTGGACGTTATATTTCTCGCCTTACTCGTGGGATCCAAAATGAACACAAACACAACAAAAACAATAAATGATAATTCAAGTTTAAACGAAACGGCAATAAACACGGACATGATTAGTATAATTGAACAACCAGTTGACGATGTGGAGACATTAACAACAGATGTCGAAGAAGACTTATTGTTAACGCCACCACAAACTGTCAAAGAAACGAATGCCCTTCCTTCTTCCTCATCCGTAAAGGAGAACAAGTCTGGAGCTGAGGAGAAGCTTCCAAGTGACATTAATAACCAGCGACAATGCGAACCAGTTATTGATGAAGCTGAAGAAGCCCTCCGAAAGCTACAGTTAAGGAAGAATTACGAATACTTTTCCGGTGCATCTAAAAGACGCATTAGAGCTCTGGTGTGCCAGAAAGGTATGTCCGCTGAAGAGGCCAGAAAAGCTGAACGTGCTAGGCTTTCTCAGCTTATATGTCCAGTTGCTGCTGTTACATCTGGTAAAGATGCGGCCAACAAGAGAAGCAGATCTGATGGTAGTACACCTGAGTTACCTACTAAAGCTGCTAAAATATCTGCAGAAGTCAGAAAGCCGGTAAAGGATCAGAGACATAGGATCAATTCTAAACCGAGCACTTCGAAAGTAGCAGGCAGGTTGCTAACTCCGAGCATCAGTGAACTGGCAGAGAAGAGCATTAACAACAGCTCTACACCAGTTTCCGCATCGGTACCGTTCAGTGATGTAGTTTCTAAGCAAAGAGTTGCCATAACTCATGCTTTTAATCCAGTTGAAACTCTCACCACTGAACAACTAGAAAATCTGAAAGTTGTACTGTTGGATGAGATCGACAAAATCGAAGACAATGGGCCACATCCTCAATTTTCTACGCAATCCAACAAGTCAGAAGGCTGGCTTACGATTTTCTGTAACAACAGAAAAGACCAGAGATTGGCTTATCTCTATTGAGTCTACTTTTAACCGTGGGAAGGTGCTGTTTTAAAAATTATGGACGGAGACAAGATGCCCAAATCCATTATTTGCAAAGCTTTTGTGCCCTTATCACCAGCAGAAGTAATGTCAGGGGATAAATTTTTGTTAAGGCTCAAAAAGCAAAACGTCAATCTTGACACTAAATTATGGCGCATCATTAAGGCCATGTCAGAGAGCAATGGTGGACAGACCTTTGTTTTTGCGGTGGATGGGGCATCGGAGGCTGTTCTTGAAAATCTCAATTACAGACCGTTTCTTAAACTTTGCTCCCATTCACATCAGATCGATCAACGGCAAAACAAAAAATTCACCAGCAGTTACTGAAGGGAGTCAGAATGCCCCACCTGTAACTGTATCGTCGGCTACAGTACGTAGCGTTAGATCGGCTCGCAGACCAACCAGCAAAAAGCAGTCGACTAAAGCAACCAAGAAGAGTGTGTCCAGGGCTATAAAATCAGATCACCAGGTTAAAGCTAGTGTCTCGGTTGAAGGCACTAGCTCCAAAAAGTAAGTTGTATGGGTATCTGCAGGTGCATCCAAATTAATTTACATCATATCAAAGCTGCTATGGCAGTATTGGCTAGTAGATTTAATGGGGATCACCTGGATATTGCTCTTATTCAGGAGTCTTATGCTTTTAAGGACCAAATAAGAGGTTTACCCAAAGGTGAGTTACTCTATAATTCTTCGGATCCTGGTATCCCCAGGGCCGGAATATTATTTAAAAAAGGTCTTAATTACTTTCCAATTTCAGGTTTTTGTAAAAAGGGCCTAGTTGCAGCTCTAATCGAGCTACCCACCGAGAGAGGTAAGATAGAGGTTGTTATCTGCTCAGCTTACTTCCCGGGTGAGTTATCTGATCCAATTTCGGATGACCTGAAGGACCTAGTGAACTTCTGCAAATCCAAACAACAAGCAGCTCATTTTAGGTGGAGATGCAAATGCTCACCACACTATCTGGGGCAGCTCAAATATAAACAACAGAGGTGAGTGCTTAGTTGAATATATTATTAGTAATAGCCTAGAATTAATAAATAGGGGCAATAAGCCGACATTTATAAACAAAATTAGGCAGGAAGTCTTAGATATCACACTATGCACTTCCTTTATTAGTAACAAAATCACTAACTGGCATGTTTCGCAAGAAACCTCGATGTCAGACCACCAACACATTAGATTTAACATCCAATCTAATATATCCATATCTGAGACATTCAGGCGGCCAAGGTTAACTGATTGGAATTCCTACACGGAGTACCTTAAAGATACATTGGCTGATTACAAACCAAATGTCAAAGATATAGCTTCTCTTGAATTAGTTTCTACCAAACTCAGGGACTCCATTATATCTGCCTACCATCAGTCTAGTTCAGAGAGTAAACTCAATAGCAACCACAAGGTCCCTTGGTGGAACAGCAAACTTGCTAATCTGAGATCTCAAACTAGAAAACTTTTTAACAAAGCTAAAACTACTGGTGGCTGGGAACCCTATAAAAAGTCCCTAGCCGAATACAATCTTGAAAGTAGAAGAGCTAAGAGAATGTCTTGGAAAAAGTACTGTGGGGAACTAAAAGATCTGCCTAGCAGTGCTAAATTACACAAGATACTCTCCAAAGAGCACACTAATAAGATTGGCTTGATGGAATACCCTGATGGCTCGGTTACAAAGAATTGTAGAGAGACGCTAAAACTCCTAGCGGATACTCACTTTCCAGATTCTACTAACACAGATACAACTGATGACCCCACTCAGTCTGTATCTAACTTTATTAGACCAGCCACTGAAGACTGGAGGCTTGCCACCAAAATCTTCACTGCTAATAAAGTTAAATGGGCAATTGACTCCTTCAAGCCCTACAAATCCCCTGGAGATGATGGGATCTTCCCTGCCCTACTCCAAAAGGGTTTTGATATTGTTCTCCCCACTATTCTAAAAATCTTTAGAGCTAGTCATGCGTGGGGCTATATTCCCAGCGCCTGGAGAACGGTTAAAGTGACGTACATACCAAAAGCAGGGAAAAAATCATGTGCCCAGCCTAAATCTTTTCCTCCAATTAGCCTCATATCTTTTCTTCAAAAAACTATGGAGAAAATATTAGATAGACATATCAGAGAGAAGGTGCTTTTTAGCAATCCACTTCACAAAAACCAATATGCTTATCTACCCGGTAAATCTACCACTCACGCGAGTTACATCAGAAAACATATTTCCTTAGAAAATAAAAAAATATTAAATTATTCTATAAAAAACTATTCCCACAAAATAGTTTTTCATAATCAGTAAAATATCATATTTAAATAATTTCCGTTCACACAGTTTTGCATTAAATCATAATATGATATTATAATATAATTTGTATTAAATAAATTCTTCTTCTCATTTGTTTAATTTTGCTAATCTCAGCACTAAATAGAATGTAATAATTTTACTTTTAGATTTAAGTTTATAAAAAGTTTAGTTCTAGTTTTACTCTTGATTAATAAAGTTAAATATAAAATTATCCAAGTTGTGTTTTAATTATTCATTTACAAAAATCAAAAAAAGATAAAGAACTTATATAAAATATACAAATAATATACTTATATATAAATATCGACATATTATTTAAATATCATTTTATAACTGGCGCAGTCGGTAGGATTCCTTTCTAAAGTAATAGGAATTCTTTAAACGTATAATAAATTAAAATATAACAAAAAAAATATTAACTTTATTTAATATTATAAGTATTTAAATACTTTATAAATTATATCAAGACGACTAAGTGAAATATAGTAACTCAAAAATAACAATCTTAAACTAAAATATATAAATTAGTAACTCAAAATAAATCAAAATTTAATAAAAAAAAAAAAAAATATTGAAAATTATCAATATATAATTATTGCGAAGTGTATAATAAAAACAAACAAAAAATGGCATTAATATTAACAAAAGCAGAGTTGATTAAAGAAGTTCAATCTATAAAAGAATTCACTGGTGATGGTAATCAATCACTACATAGTTTTATACGAGAAGTGGAAGCAGTTGTCGCTCTTATAACAGAAGATCAACTGAAAAATTATCTTGGCAAGAAGATAATATACAACAAAATTCAAGGACCAGCAGCTGATATCGTAAGGTCTCTAGAAACCCACCCTACCTGGATCTCAGTGAAAGCTGAATTAGTAAAAGTATACAGTCCAAAGGAAACTTACTACCAGCTATATCATCAAGCTCTCAGCCTAAAAAACTTTAATGTAAGAAATTATTATTTTAATTTACGTAATATATTAAATAAGTTAAATTTGAAATACGAATTCGATGATAGTAAACCAGTAGAATTTAGACCTGAAATGAATGAAAAATTAATTTTAAAAACATTCAAAAATAATTTAGATACTAATTTAGCCTCTGTTATTATTGGTAGAAATATTTGTAATTTAAGGGAAGCTTTTGACCTTCTTGAAATTGAAAATTTATTAAAAGAAACTAAACCCAAATATGAGCATAATAAAAATAATATGAATGTGCAAAATAAAAGTAATATGAATATACCAAATAGAAATAGTTTTCATCATAATCACAACTTTCAAAGTAACACAGATCATTATAGAAAAAAATTTCAAGAGAAAAGAAATACAAATTTTAATAATAATTTTAGAAATCAAAATCAAAATTTTGAAAATAATTTTAGAAATCAAAACCATTATAATAATTACCCTAGAAATCAAAATCATAATTTTAGAAATAATAATAATGTATCCCGAAATCAAAATCAAGGTTCTTACCAAAGTAGAACATATACATCCCAACGTAAGCCGTTACCTAACATTGAACCGATGGAAATTGATCATTGTCAAAATGAAGAAAATTTTCATATACCGCCTCAGAAAGTAATTTACCGGTAATAGAATGTACTGTAGGGGAAGAAAAAATAAGATGTTTAATAGATACTGGCTCCAGTACTACTTTGTTAAAATACGATAAACTTCCCCAATATCCAAGAAAAATTTTACATAACCCTTTATGTTTTAGTTCAATAAGTTCTACAATAAGTACTACTAATAAACAAATAATTACGGAATTACCCAAAGAATTTAAAAAAGATAATTTAATTGTATGGAATTTATTTAAATTAAAAGATAAAAATTTTGACGCAATTATTGGACAGAATTTATTAAAGCCAATCGGTGCAGTTATTGACATGAATAAAGAAATATTAATAGTAAACGGAAACGAAATACCTTTTGTTAACAAATATCCATATAAATGTAACGAAATATACCAACTTGAACCTAACAATTTAAATCCTGACACAAAAGAAACTTTATTTAAAGACTTGAACGACGAAGAAAGCAAAGAGTTGTGTAATCTGTTAAAAAAGTACGATAATTTATTTTACAAGGAAGGGGAAAACTTAAGTAGTACCTCTAAAATTGAACACCAAATTATAACAACCACAAATAGACCAACTTATTCCAAAATATATAGATTTCCACAAATACACGAAAAAGAAGTTCATTCTCAAATTACCGACATGCTTAAGCAAGGTATAATAAAAGAAAGCAACTCACCTTATAGTAGCCCTTTGTGGGTAGTCCCAAAAAAACTAGATAATTCAAAAATAAAAAAATGGCGACTGGTTGTGGACTACAGAAAACTAAATGATATAACGGTGGATGACAAATTTCCTATACCAAATATAGAAAATATATTGGATAAATTAGGAAAATCCCAATACTTTACCACCTTGGATTTGGCTAAGGGGTTCCACCAAATCTTGGTAAAGTCGGAAGATCGTCAGAAGACAGCATTCTCAACACCTTTCGGGCATTATGAATATTGGATTGAAAAACGCCCCGGCGACATTTCAACGCCTAATGAATAATGTCCTTAAGGAATATATTAATAAAATATGTGTTTGTTATCTTGATGACATTTTAATTTTTTCTACGTCTTTACAAGAACATGTTGATAATATAACAAAAATCTTAAATAAACTCAAAGAGTATAACCTTAAAATACAAATTGACAAGTGCAAATTTTTTGCCAAACAAACCAAGTACTTAGGTCATATACTAACTCCTAATGGAGTAAAACCAAATCCTAAAAAGGTAGATGATATTTTAAAATTAAAATTACCAACAACCCAAAAACAAATTAAATCGTTTTTAGGAATTACCGGTTACTATCGAAAATTCATTAAAAGTTATGCTAAAGTAGCCCAACCTTTAACAAACTTTCTTAAGAAAAACGCTAAAATCAATACAATACAAATCAATACAATACGTGACAATATGTTTCAATACGTGACAATATATTTCTTCAGAACTCGATACTACAAATTTACACATGGTCACGCTACAATTGTATTTGACATTTGAAAAAGCATTTTTTTCATCTAAATTGTTATTTCTTATTAAATGATTCCGAGTATAGTGTACTTCATAAGTAACTAGAAAAAAAATTCTTACAATTTTAATATAAACATTTAAATACATTGCACTCTTTTCCTCGATGCACGTATAAGTGAGTGTGATAAACTTTTAGATTATTAAATTTTTTTTTACAAATATTACACTCAAACATTATTACTGTAAAAGTTTAATTTTTTTAATAAAAATTTACTAAATTAGTTATCTAATTAAAATAATACCATATAAATAATTATTTTTCTGAGATTTAAATTTCAATGAGAAATCTTTTGTGATTTTTTTGAAAATAATCTTCATATAATTTTACAGCTTAAAACTCAAGTATCAACAAGTATTAAATGAGCTTATGTAAAAATCAACACTTTGTGTGTAAAGTTAGTTACACATGGTTGTTGAAAAATTAACATTTACATATAAAGTTGTTCAAAAATAAACAATCTTGTTAAAATCTTTTAATTAATATAACATATATTTAATTTTTTTATATAGATATTTAATTTAATTTTTATTTATACACATATAATTTTTAATTTCTTATTGATATTTTTTTAAAGATAGAAACTTATAAAATTTAATTATATTTTTCTCTGGTACAAAACTTATTAATGCGAACTTGAAATTAGTTTGTGTTGTGTATGTCTGGAACCTCCCCTCCGGGATCTCTGCCTTGTCGTGGCGGAGGGGCTTATGCCGGAACTCTACGAGCTCTTGGGATCGTAGACGGACGGTAGACTAAAGAGATCCAGCACTAAAGCCAAGATGTGAAAGACACCGTGTTGATGGCTGCATGATATCAGGTGCTTAAAAGTGGTATCGCTAACGGTCTCCTTGGGGCACCAGGCGCCACCCCATTGTAACCAGCCTTGCGTCCGTAAGGGAGCTCTGCGGACGTGGACGTTATATTTCTCGCCTTACTCGTGGGATCCAAAATGAACACAAACACAACAAAAACAATAAATGATAATTCAAGTTTAAACGAAACGGCAATAAACACGGACATGATTAGTATAATTGAACAACCAGTTGACGATGTGGAGACATTAACAACAGATGTCGAAGAAGACTTATTGTTAACGCCACCACAAACTGTCAAAGAAACGAATGCCCTTCCTTCTTCCTCATCCGTAAAGGAGAACAAGTCTGGAGCTGAGGAGAAGCTTCCAAGTGACATTAATAACCAGCGACAATGCGAACCAGTTATTGATGAAGCTGAAGAAGCCCTCCGAAAGCTACAGTTAAGGAAGAATTACGAATACTTTTCCGGTGCATCTAAAAGACGCATTAGAGCTCTGGTGTGCCAGAAAGGTATGTCCGCTGAAGAGGCCAGAAAAGCTGAACGTGCTAGGCTTTCTCAGCTTATATGTCCAGTTGCTGCTGTTACATCTGGTAAAGATGCGGCCAACAAGAGAAGCAGATCTGATGGTAGTACACCTGAGTTACCTACTAAAGCTGCTAAGATATCTGCAGAAGTCAGAAAGCCGGTAAAGGATTAGAGACATAGGATCAATTCTAAACCGAGCACTTCGAAAGTAGCAGGCAGGTTGCTAACTCCGAGCATCAGTGAACTGGCAGAGAAGAGCATTAACAACAGCTCTACACCAGTTTCCGCATCGGTACCGTTCAGTGATGTAGTTTCTAAGCAAAGAGTTGCCATAACTCATGCTTTTAATCCAGTTGAAACTCTCACCACTGAACAACTAGAAAATCTGAAAGTTGTACTGTTGGATGAGATCGACAAAATCGAAGACAATGGGCCACATCCTCAATTTTCTACGCAATCCAACAAGTCAGAAGGCTGGCTTACGATTTTCTGTAACAACAATGAGACCAGAGATTGGCTTATCTCTATTGAGTCTACTTTTAACCGTGGGAAGGTGCTGTTTTAAAAATTATGGACGGAGACAAAATGCCCAAATCCATTATTTGCAAAGCTTTTGTGCCCTTATCACCAGCAGGAGTAATGTCAGGGGACAAATTTTTGTTAAGGCTCAAAAAGCAAAACGTCAATCTTGACACTAAATTATGGCGCATCATTAAGGCCATGTCAGAGAGCAATGGTGGACAGACCTTTGTTTTTGCGGTGGATGGGGCATCGGAGGCTGTTCTTGAAAATCTCAATTACAGACCGTTTCTTAAACTTTGCTCCCATTCACATCAGATCGATCAACGGCAAAACAAAAAGTTCACCAGCAGTTACTGAAGGGAGTCAGAATGCCCCACCTGTAACTGTATCGTCGGCTACAGTACGTAGCGTTAGATCGGCTCGCAGACCAACCAGCAAAAAGCAGTCGACTAAAGCAACCAAGAAGAGTGTGTCCAGGGCTAAAAAACCAGATCACCAGGTTAAAGCTAGTGTCTCGGTTGGAGGCACTAGCTCCAAAAAGTAAGTTGTATGGGTATCTGCAGGTGCATCCAAATTAATTTACATCATGTCAAAGCTGCTATGGCAGTATTGGCTAGTAGATTTAATGGGGATCACCAGGATATTGCTCTTATTCAGGAGCCTTATGCTTTTAAGGACCAAATAAGAGGTTTACCCAAAGGTGAGTTACTCTATAATTCTTCGGATCCTGGTATCCCCAGGACCGGAATATTATTTAAAAAAGGTCTTAATTACTTTCCAATTTCAGGTTTTTGTAAAAAGGACCTAGTTGCAGCTCTAATCGAGCTACCCACCGAGAGAGGTAAGATAGAGGTTGTTATCTGCTCAGCTTACTTCCCGGGTGAGTTATCTGATCCAATTTCGGATGACCTGAAGGACCTAGTGAACTTCTGCAAATCCAAACAACAAGCAGCTCATTTTAGGTGGAGATGCAAATGCTCACCACACTATCTGGGGCAGCTCAAATATAAACAACAGAGGTGAGTGCTTAGTTGAATATATTATTAGTAATAGCCTAGAATTAATAAATAGGGGCAATAAGCCGACATTTATAAACAAAATTAGGCAGGAAGTCTTAGATATCACACTATGCACTTCCTTTATTAGTAACAAAATCACTGACTGGCATGTTTCGCAAGAAACCTCGATGTCAGACCACCAACACATTAGATTTAACATCCAATCTAATATATCCATATCTGAGACATTCAGGCGGCCAAGGTTAACTGATTGGAATTCCTACACGGAGTACCTTAAAGATACATTGGCTGATTACAAACCAAATGTCAAAGATATAGCTTCTCTTGAATTAGTTTCTACCAAACTCAGGGACTCCATTATATCTGCCTACCATCAGTCTAGTTCAGAGAGTAAACTCAATAGCAACCGCAAGGTCCCTTGGTGGAACAGCAAACTTGCTAATCTGAGATCTCAAACTAGAAAACTTTTTAACAAAGCTAAAACTACTGGTGGCTGGGAACCCTATAAAAAGTTCCTAGCCGAATACAATCTTGAAATTAGAAGAGCTAAGAGAATGTCTTGGAAAAAGTACTGTGGGGAACTAAAAGATCTGCCTAGCAGTTCTAAATTACACAAGATACTCTCCAAAGAGCACACTAATAAGATTGGCTTGATGGAATACCCTGATGGCTCGGTTACAAAGAATTGTAGAGAGACGCTAAAACTCCTAGCGGATACTCACTTTCCAGATTCTACTAACACAGATACAACTGATGACCCCACTCAGTCTGTATCTAACTTTATTAGACCAGCCACTGAATACTGGAGGCTTGCCACCAAAATCTTCACTGCTAATAAAGTTAAATGGGCAATTGACTCCTTCAAGCCCTACAAATCCCCTGGAGATGATGGGATCTTCCCTGCCCTACTCCAAAAGGGTTTTGATATTGTTCTCCCCACTATTCTAAAAATCTTTAGAGCTAGTCATGCGTGGGGCTATATTTCCAGCGCCTGGAGAACGGTTAAAGTGACGTACATACCAAAAGCAGGGAAAAAATCATGTGCCCAGCCTAAATCTTTTCCTCCAATTAGCCTCATATCTTTTCTTCAAAAAACTATGGAGAAAATATTAGATAGACATATCAGAGAGAAGGTGCTTTTTAGCAATCCACTTCACAAAAACCAATATGCTTATCTACCCGGTAAATCTACCACTCACGCGAGTTACATCAGAAAACATATTTCCTTAGAAAATAAAAAAATATTAAATTATTCTATAAAAAACTATTCCCACAAAATAGTTTTTCATAATCAGTAAAATATCATATTTAAATAATTTCCGTTCACACAGTTTTGCATTAAATCATAATATGATATTATAATATAATTTGTATTAAATAAATTCTTCTTCTCATTTGTTTAATTTTGCTAATCTCAGCACTAAATAGAATGTAATAATTTTACTTTTAGATTTAAGTTTATAAAAAGTTTAGTTCTAGTTTTACTCTTGATTAATAAAGTTAAATATAAAATTATCCAAGTTGTGTTTTAATTATTCATTTACAAAAATCAAAAAAAGATAAAGAACTTATATAAAATATACAAATAATATACTTATATATAAATATCGACATATTATTTAAATATCATTTTATAACTGGCGCAGTCGGTAGGATTCCTTTCTAAAGTAATAGGAATTCTTTAAACGTATAATAAATTAAAATATAACAAAAAAAATATTAACTTTATTTAATATTATAAGTATTTAAATACTTTATAAATTATATCAAGACGACTAAGTGAAATATAGTAACTCAAAAATAACAATCTTAAACTAAAATATATACATTAGTAACTCAAAATAAATCAAAATTTAATAAAAAAAAAAAAAATATTGAAAATTATCAATATATAATTATTGCGAAGTGTATAATAAAAACAAAAAAAAATGGCATTAATATTAACAAAAGCAGAGTTGATTAAAGAAGTTCAATCTATAAAAGAATTCACTGGTGATAGTAATCAATCACTACATAGTTTTATACGAGAAGTGGAAGCAGTTGTCGCTCTTATAACAGAAGATGAACTGAAAAATTATCTTGGCAAGAAGATAATATACAACAAAATTCAAGGACCAGCAGCTGATATCGTAAGGTCTCTAGAAACCCACCCTACCTGGATCTCAGTGAAAGCTGAATTAGTAAAAGTATACAGTCCAAAGGAAACTTACTACCAGCTATATCATCAAGCTCTCAGCCTAAAAAACTTTAATGTAAGAAATTATTATTTTAATTTACGTAATATATTAAATAAGTTAAATTTGAAATACGAATTCGATGATAGTAAACCAGTAGAATTTAGACCTGAAATGAATGAAAAATTAATTTTAAAAACATTCAAAAATAATTTAGATACTAATTTAGCCTCTGTTATTATTGGTAGAAATATTTGTAATTTAAGGGAAGCTTTTGACCTTCTTGAAATTGAAAATTTATTAAAAGAAACTAAACCCAAATATGAGCATAATAAAAATAATATGAATGTGCAAAATAAAAGTAATATGAATATACCAAATAGAAATAGTTTTCATCATAATCACAACTTTCAAAGTAACACAGATCATTATAGAAAAAAATTTCAAGAGAAAAGAAATACAAATTTTAATAATAATTTTAGAAATCAAAATCAAAATTTTGAAAATAATTTTAGAAATCAAAACCATTATAATAATTACCCTAGAAATCAAAATCATAATTTTGGAAATAATAATAATGTATCCCGAAATCAAAATCAAGGTTCTTACCAAAGTAGAACATATACATCCCAACGTAAGCCGTTACCTAACATTGAACCGATGGAAATTGATCATTGTCAAAATGAAGAAAATTTTCATATACCGCCTCAGAAAGTAATTTACCGGTAATAGAATGTACTGTAGGGGAAGAAAAAATAAGATGTTTAATAGATACTGGCTCCAGTACTACTTTGTTAAAATACGATAAACTTCCCCAATATCCAAGAAAAATTTTACATAACCCTTTATGTTTTAGTTCAATAAGTTCTACAATAAGTACTACTAATAAACAAATAATTACGGAATTACCCAAAGAATTTAAAGAAGATAATTTAATTGTATGGAATTTATTTAAATTAAAAGATAAAAATTTTGACGCAATTATTGGACAGAATTTATTAAAGCCAATCGGTGCAGTTATTGACATGAATAAAGAAATATTAATAGTAAACGGAAACGAAATACCTTTTGTTAACAAATATCCATATAAATGTAACGAAATATACCAACTTGAACCTAACAATTTAAATCCTGACACAAAAGAAACTTTATTTAAAGACTTGAACGACGAAGAAAGCAAAGAGTTGTGTAATCTGTTAAAAAAGTACGATAATTTATTTTACAAGGAAGGGGAAAACTTAAGTAGTACCTCTAAAATTGAACACCAAATTATAACAACCACAAATAGACCAACTTATTCCAAAATATATAGATTTCCACAAATACACGAAAAAGAAGTTCATTCTCAAATTACCGACATGCTTAAGCAAGGTATAATAAAAGAAAGCAACTCACCTTATAGTAGCCCTTTGTGGGTAGTCCCAAAAAAACTAGATAATTCAAAAATAAAAAAATGGCGACTGGTTGTGGACTACAGAAAACTAAATGATATAACGGTGGATGACAAATTTCCTATACCAAATATAGAAAATATATTGGATAAATTAGGAAAATCCCAATACTTTACCACCTTGGATTTGGCTAAGGGGTTCCACCAAATCTTGGTAAAGCCGGAAGATCGTCAGAAGACAGCATTCTCAACACCTTTACTACCAGCTATATCATCAAGCTCTCAGCCTAAAAAACTTTAATGTAAGAAATTATTATTTTAATTTACGTAATATATTAAATAAGTTAAATTTGAAATACGAATTCGATGATAGTAAACCAGTAGAATTTAGACCTGAAATGAATGAAAAATTAATTTTAAAAACATTCAAAAATAATTTAGATACTAATTTAGCCTCTGTTATTATTGGTAGAAATATTTGTAATTTAAGGGAAGCTTTTGACCTTCTTGAAATTGAAAATTTATTAAAAGAAACTAAACCCAAATATGAGCATAATAAAAATAATATGAATGTGCAAAATAAAAGTAATATGAATATACCAAATAGAAATAGTTTTCATCATAATCACAACTTTCAAAGTAACACAGATCATTATAGAAAAAAATTTCAAGAGAAAAGAAATACAAATTTTAATAATAATTTTAGAAATCAAAATCAAAATTTTGAAAATAATTTTAGAAATCAAAACCATTATAATAATTACCCTAGAAATCAAAATCATAATTTTGGAAATAATAATAATGTATCCCGAAATCAAAATCAAGGTTCTTACCAAAGTAGAACATATACATCCCAACGTAAGCCGTTACCTAACATTGAACCGATGGAAATTGATCATTGTCAAAATGAAGAAAATTTTCATATACCGCCTCAGAAAGTAATTTACCGGTAATAGAATGTACTGTAGGGGAAGAAAAAATAAGATGTTTAATAGATACTGGCTCCAGTACTACTTTGTTAAAATACGATAAACTTCCCCAATATCCAAGAAAAATTTTACATAACCCTTTATGTTTTAGTTCAATAAGTTCTACAATAAGTACTACTAATAAACAAATAATTACGGAATTACCCAAAGAATTTAAAGAAGATAATTTAATTGTATGGAATTTATTTAAATTAAAAGATAAAAATTTTGACGCAATTATTGGACAGAATTTATTAAAGCCAATCGGTGCAGTTATTGACATGAATAAAGAAATATTAATAGTAAACGGAAACGAAATACCTTTTGTTAACAAATATCCATATAAATGTAACGAAATATACCAACTTGAACCTAACAATTTAAATCCTGACACAAAAGAAACTTTATTTAAAGACTTGAACGACGAAGAAAGCAAAGAGTTGTGTAATCTGTTAAAAAAGTACGATAATTTATTTTACAAGGAAGGGGAAAACTTAAGTAGTACCTCTAAAATTGAACACCAAATTATAACAACCACAAATAGACCAACTTATTCCAAAATATATAGATTTCCACAAATACACGAAAAAGAAGTTCATTCTCAAATTACCGACATGCTTAAGCAAGGTATAATAAAAGAAAGCAACTCACCTTATAGTAGCCCTTTGTGGGTAGTCCCAAAAAAACTAGATAATTCAAAAATAAAAAAATGGCGACTGGTTGTGGACTACAGAAAACTAAATGATATAACGGTGGATGACAAATTTCCTATACCAAATATAGAAAATATATTGGATAAATTAGGAAAATCCCAATACTTTACCACCTTGGATTTGGCTAAGGGGTTCCACCAAATCTTGGTAAAGCCGGAAGATCGTCAGAAGACAGCATTCTCAACACCTTTCGGGCATTATGAATATTGGATTGAAAAACGCCCCGGCGACATTTCAACGCCTAATGAATAATGTCCTTAAGGAATATATTAATAAAATATGTGTTTGTTATCTTGATGACATTTTAATTTTTTCTACGTCTTTACAAGAACATGTTGATAATATAACAAAAATCTTAAATAAACTCAAAGAGTATAACCTTAAAATACAAATTGACAAGTGCAAATTTTTTGCCAAACAAACCGAGTACTTAGGTCATATACTAACTCCTAATGGAGTAAAACCAAATCCTAAAAAGGTAGATGATATTTTAAAATTAAAATTACCAACAACCCAAAAACAAATTAAATCATTTTTAGGAATTACCGGTTACTATCGAAAATTCATTAAAAATTATGCTAAAGTAGCCCAACCTTTAACAAACTTTCTTAAGAAAAACGCTAAAATCAATACAAAAGACACAAATTATATAAATGCTTTCGAAAAATTATAAAAAATGATCACTGAAGATCCGATATTACAATACCCCAATTTTAATAAAAAATTTAAATTAATTACCGATGCTAGTGCTTATGCTATTGGAGCAACTTTACAGCAAGATTCACATCCAATATGCTATGCTAGCAGAACACTTAATGATCATGAAAGAAATTATTCGACAGTAGAAAAAGAATTGTTGGCCATCGTTTGGGCAACCAATTATTTTCGGCCCTATTTATACGGTAACAAATTTGAACTATTAACTGATCACCAACCATTAAAATGGTTACATACTAAGTCCCAGGCTAAAGATATAAATCCTAGGTTAAATAGATGGTTACTAAAACTTGGAGAGTATAATATGAATATAGAATATATTAAAGGAAAAGAAAATGTAGTTGCAGATTTTCTTAGCAGAATAGATACAGATAAACATGAAATTAATTTAAACCAGACATTCCACAATAGCTCAAATGAACAAAATACACTTTCTCTTCAAAATAACGTAAACTCAGACATTGATACTATACATTCACAAATCGAAGAATTAAATGATCACTTCTCAATTTTAGATACAGTAGTTATTAGATTTAAAACTCAAATAATTTTAACAGATAATAAAAATAAAGAAACTGAAATTAGCTTTAATAATAGAAGAATATTTCTAAATTCTGAAGACATAGAAAACAATTTAGTTGATATCCTTAGAAGATATATTGGTAAAGGTAAAGTAGGCATTTATACTGATTTAAATGACCATAAATACAATATAGTACAAGAAAAAATAATAGAATTATTTAGTGAAAGTCACAACATTAAATTCGTTAGATGTACTTACTTCGCAAAAGATATTGAATCCGAAGATGAAGCCCTAAAAGAAATACACAAATATCACAAAAATGAAACTGGACATACAGGAATTAATGAAAATTATGAATGTTTAAAAAGAAATATATATATTCCAAATTTGAAAACTCTAATTCAAAAATACATAAATAATTGTGATATTTGTAATAGAGTTAAATATTCAAGAAAACCCATAAAAGCAAAATTTGAAAAAACAGAAACTCCAAAAGATATTAAAGAAATTATACATATGGATGTATATACAAATATTAAAGGAAATTTTCTAACATTCATTGATAGATTTTCTAAATTTGCTACAGCTTACTACTTAGAAGATAGAAATAATCAAACAATTATCGAAAAAATAAGACAACTTAAGTCTCAATTAATACATTTTAAAAAATTAATCACAGATAATGAATTCAGAAGTATAAATATAAAAGACTATTTAAGAAACGAAAACATCCAACTTCATTTAGTTAAACCAAACAACCATACTGGTAATGCAGATATCGAGAGATTGCACAATACAATAGGTGAAAAAATAAGAACATTAGGTATTGAAAATGCTCATCTAAACATTAAAGATAAAATGTCAAAAGCTATAGAATGGTACAACAATAGCTATCATTCCGTAATTAAAGAGAAACCAATTAATGTACAGGAAGGTAACTGTAATAAAACACAAATATATTTAAACATAATAAAAGAAAAAGAACGTTATATAAAAAAAAGAAATGAAAAAAGAGAAGATTATACAGAAATTAGGACCGAAGGGTATATTAAAAACTATAAAAGTCTCAGACATAAACAAGAACCTAAATATATAAAACATAATCTTACTAATATTCATAAAAACAATATTAAAAGAAAAACAAAATTTGCAGGTCAATTGGATATTCAAAATATGGATCGCAACATTAATGCTCATGTTAATGTTATCAAGAGCATCTTGTAACCTAATTATTGAGAAAATTGAAACCGAGCTTGGATATACGGAAATAAAATTAGAAGACGTAAACATAGTTGTCAATTACAGCACTGTTCTACATATTATCAATATATCAGAAATAGAAAATATAGCTAGCATTTTCGAGAAAAATTTACCTTCAACAGTAGACAAAGTTCAAACCGAAAAATTAAAAGCAGAAATATACAATATAAAAAACAAAATAAACACTTTACTTCCTCATAGACACAAAAGAGGTCTCTTTAACTTTATGGGTACAACTTATAAATGGCTCTACGGAACTATGGATGAAAACGATCGAGAAGAAATCGAAAATCATCTTAAGGTACTTGCCATAAACAATCATAATATTATTGATAATGTTAATCAACAAGTAAAAATAAATAGAAATTTTAATGACAGTTTATATGAAATAAAAAATATTATAGAAAATGATAGGATTAATATTATAGACAAGTTAGAAACGTTAACCGATTCCAATAAGATAATTTCGCATATTTCATATGTAGATTTTTTATTAAAGCTCCAAATTTTTAAAAATAATATAGACAATATTCAAGAAACCATAGCTTCCTCTAGATTAGGAATAATTCATAGCAATATTTTAACTAGTGAAGAGATAAATGAATATAATATAGATATAGAAAAACTATCAAATATAAAATTAGGAACAATAAAAGATAATCAAAATAACATAATTTTTATAATTTTAATTCCAAAACATACTATTAATACAGAAAAAAGTCTGTTAATACCTATAAGTAATAAAAACCAAGAAGAATTAATTTTTGAACCTCAACAAATAATTAAATATAAAAACAAAATTTATAATTATGAACCTAATAAGGATATAAAAGATCTTAAAATTTGTAATAATTGTTTAATAAAAAGAAATTGTCCTAGAATACATGATAATTCATCCAAAATTGTAGAAATAGAAAAAGGTATTTTAATATTAAAGGCGCCACCCCATTGTAACCAGCCTTGCGTCCGTAAGGGAGCTCTGCGGACGTGGACGTTATATTTCTCGCCTTACTCGTGGGATCCAAAATGAACACAAACACAACAAAAACAATAAATGATAATTCAAGTTTAAACGAAACGGCAATAAACACGGACATGATTAGTATAATTGAACAACCAGTTGACGATGTGGAGACATTAACAACAGATGTCGAAGAAGACTTATTGTTAACGCCACCACAAACTGTCAAAGAAACGAATACCCTTCCTTCTTCCTCATCCGTAAAGGAGAACAAGTCTGGAGCTGAGGAGAAGCTTCCAAGTGACATTAATAACCAGCGACAATGCGAACCAGTTATTGATGAAGCTGAAGAAGCCCTCCGAAAGCTACAGTTAAGGAAGAATTACGAATACTTTTCCGGTGCATCTAAAAGACGCATTAGAGCTCTGGTGTGCCAGAAAGGTATGTCCGCTGAAGAGGCCAGAAAAGCTGAACGTGCTAGGCTTTCTCAGCTTATATGTCCAGTTGTTGCTGTTACATCTGGTAAAGATGCGGCCAACAAGAGAAGCAGATCTGATGGTAGTACACCTGAGTTACCTACTAAAGCTGCTAAAATATCTGCAGAAGTCAGAAAGCCGGTAAAGGATCAGAGACATAGGATCAATTCTAAACCGAGCACTTCGAAAGTAGCAGGCAGGTTGCTAACTCCGAGCATCAGTGAACTGGCAGAGAAGAGCATTAACAACAGCTCTACACCAGTTTCCGCATCGGTACCGTTCAGTGATGTAGTTTCTAAGCAAAGAGTTGCCATAACTCATGCTTTTAATCCAGTTGAAACTCTCACCACTGAACAACTAGAAAATCTGAAAGTTGTACTGTTGGATGAGATCGACAAAATCGAAGACAATGGGCCACATCCTCAATTTTCTACGCAATCCAACAAGTCAGAAGGCTGGCTTACGATTTTCTGTAACAACAATGAGACCAGAGATTGGCTTATCTCCATTGAGTCTACTTTTAACCGTGGGAAGGTGCTGTTTTAAAAATTATGGACGGAGACAAAATGCCCAAATCCATTATTTGCAAAGCTTTTGTGCCCTTATCACCAGCAGGAGTAATGTCAGGGGACAAATTTTTGTTAAGGCTCAAAAAGCAAAACGTCAATCTTGACACTAAATTATGGCGCATCATTAAGGCCATGTCAGAGAGCAATGGTGGACAGACCTTTGTTTTTGCGGTGGATGGGGCATCGGAGGCTGTTCTTGAAAATCTCAATTACAGACCGTTTCTTAAACTTTGCTCCCATTCACATCAGATCGATCAACGGCAAAACAAAAAATTCACCAGCAGTTACTGAAGGGAGTCAGAATGCCCCACCTGTAACTGTATCGTCGGCTACAGTACGTAGCGTTAGATCAGCTCGCAGACCAACCAGCAAAAAGCAGTCGACTAAAGCAACCAAGAAGAGTGTGTTCAGGGCTAAAAAACCAGATCACCAGGTTAAAGCTAGTGTCTCGGTTGGAGGCACTAGCTCCAAAAAGTAAGTTGTATGGGTATCTGCAGGTGCATCCAAATTAATTTACATCATGTCAAAGCTGCTATGGCAGTATTGGCTAGTAGATTTAATGGGGATCACCTGGATATTGCTCTTATTCAGGAGCCTTATGCTCTTAAGGACCAAATAAGAGGTTTACCCAAAGGTGAGTTACTCTATAATTCTTCGGATCCTGGTATCCCCAGGACCGGAATATTATTTAAAAAAGGTCTTAATTACTTTCCAATTTCAGGTTTTTGTAAAAAGGACCTAGTTGCAGCTCTAATCGAGCTACCCACCGAGAGAGGTAAGATAGAGGTTGTTATCTGCTCAGCTTACTTCCCGGGTGAGTTATCTGATCCAATTTCGGATGACCTGAAGGACCTAGTGAACTTCTGCAAATCCAAACAACAAGCAGCTCATTTTAGGTGGAGATGCAAATGCTCACCACACTATCTGGGGCAGCTCAAATATAAACAACAGAGGTGAGTGCTTAGTTGAATATATTATTAGTAATAGCCTAGAATTAATAAATAGGGGCAATAAGCCGACATTTATAAACAAAATTAGGCAGGAAGTCTTAGATATCACACTATGCACTTCCTTTATTAGTAACAAACTCACTGACTGGCATGTTTCGCAAGAAACCTCGATGTCAGACCACCAACACATTAGATTTAACATCCAATCTAATATATCCATATCTGAGACATTCAGGCGGCCAAGGTTAACTGATTGGAATTCCTACACGGAGTACCTTAAAGATACATTGGCTGATTACAAACCAAATGTCAAAGATATAGCTTCTCTTGAATTAGTTTCTACCAAACTCAGGGACTCCATTATATCTGCCTACCATCAGTCTAGTTCAGAGAGTAAACTCAATAGCAACCACAAGGTCCCTTGGTGGAACAGCAAACTTGCTAATCTGAGATCTCAAACTAGAAAACTTTTTAACAAAGCTAAAACTACTGGTGGCTGGGAACCCTATAAAAAGTCCCTAGCCGAATACAATCTTGAAATTAGAAGAGCTAAGAGAATGTCTTGGAAAAAGTACTGTGGGGAACTAAAAGATCTGCCTAGCAGTGCTAAATTACACAAGATACTCTCCAAAGAGCACACTAATAAGATTGGCTTGATGGAATACCCTGATGGCTCGGTTACAAAGAATTGTAGAGAGACGCTAAAACTCCTAGCGGATACTCACTTTCCAGATTCTACTAACACAGATACAACTGATGACCCCACTCAGTCTGTATCTAACTTTATTAGACCAGCCACTGAAGACTGGAGGCTTGCCACCAAAATCTTCACTGCTAATAAAGTTAAATGGGCAATTGACTCCTTCAAGCCCTACAAATCCCCTGGAGATGATGGGATATCCCTGCCCTACTCCAAAAGGGTTTTGATATTGTTCTCCCCACTATTCTAAAAATCTTTAGAGCTAGTCATGCGTGGGGCTATATTCCCAGCGCCTGGAGAACGGTTAAAGTGACGTACATACCAAAAGCAGGGAAAAAATCATGTGCCCAGCCTAAATCTTTTCCTCCAATTAGCCTCATATCTTTTCTTCAAAAAACTATGGAGAAAATATTAGATAGACATATCAGAGAGAAGGTGCTTTTTAGCAATCCACTTCACAAAAACCAATATGCTTATCTATCCGGTAAATCTACCACTCACGCGAGTTACATCAGAAAACATATTTCCTTAGAAAATAAAAAAATATTAAATTATTCTATAAAAAACTATTCCCACAAAATAGTTTTTCATAATCAGTAAAATATCATATTTAAATAATTTCCGTTCACACAGTTTTGCATTAAATCATAATATGATATTATAATATAATTTGTATTAAATAAATTCTTCTTCTCATTTGTTTAATTTTGCTAATCTCAGCACTAAATAGAATGTAATAATTTTACTTTTAGATTTAAGTTTATAAAAAGTTTAGTTCTAGTTTTACTCTTGATTAATAAAGTTAAATATAAAATTATCCAAGTTGTGTTTTAATTATTCATTTACAAAAATCAAAAAAAGATAAAGAACTTATATAAAATATACAAATAATATACTTATATATAAATATCGACATATTATTTAAATATCATTTTATAACTGGCGCAGTCGGTAGGATTCCTTTCTAAAGTAATAGGAATTCTTTAAACGTATAATAAATTAAAATATAACAAAAAAAATATTAACTTTATTTAATATTATAAGTATTTAAATACTTTATAAATTATATCAAGACGACTAAGTGAAATATAGTAACTCAAAAATAACAATCTTAAACTAAAATATATAAATTAGTAACTCAAAATAAATCAAAATTTAATAAAAAAAAAAAAAATTTTGAAAATTATCAATATATAATTATTGCGAAGTGTATAATAAAAACAAAAAAAAAATGGCATTAATATTAACAAAAGCAGAGTTGATTAAAGAAGTTCAATCTATAAAAGAATTCACTGGTGATGGTAATCAATCACTACATAGTTTTATACGAGAAGTGGAAGCAGTTGTCGCTCTTATAACAGAAGATGAACTGAAAAATTATCTTGGCAAGAAGATAATATACAACAAAATTCAAGGACCAGCAGCTGATATCGTAAGGTCTCTAGAAACCCACCCTACCTGGATCTCAGTGAAAGCTGAATTATAGTAAAAGTATACAGTCCAAAGGAAACTTACTACCAGCTATATCATCAAGCTCTCAGCCTAAAAAACTTTAATGTAAGAAATTATTATTTTAATTTACGTAATATATTAAATAAGTTAAATTTGAAATACGAATTCGATGATAGTAAACCAGTAGAATTTAGACCTGAAATGAATGAAAAATTAATTTTAAAAACATTCAAAAATAATTTAGATACTAATTTAGCCTCTGTTATTATTGGTAGAAATATTTGTAATTTAAGGGAATCTTTTGACCTTCTTGAAATTGAAAATTTATTAAAAGAAACTAAACCCAAATATGAGCATAATAAAAATAATATGAATGTGCAAAATAAAAGTAATATGAATATACCAAATAGAAATAGTTTTCATCATAATCACAACTTTCAAAGTAACACAGATCATTATAGAAAAAAATTTCAAGAGAAAAGAAATACAAATTTTAATAATAATTTTAGAAATCAAAATCAAAATTTTGAAAATAATTTTAGAAATCAAAACCATTATAATAATTACCCTAGAAATCAAAATCATAATTTTGGAAATAATAATAATGTATCCCGAAATCAAAATCAAGGTTCTTACCAAAGTAGAACATATACATCCCAACGTAAGCCGTTACCTAACATTGAACCGATGGAAATTGATCATTGTCAAAATGAAGAAAATTTTCATATACCGCCTCAGAAAATAATTTACCGGTAATAGAATGTACTGTAGGGGAAGAAAAAATAAGATGTTTAATAGATACTGGCTCCAGTACTACTTTGTTAAAATACGATAAACTTCCCCAATATCCAAGAAAAATTTTACATAACCCTTTATGTTTTAGTTCAATAAGTTCTACAATAAGTACTACTAATAAACAAATAATTACGGAATTACCCAAAGAATTTAAAGAAGATAATTTAATTGTATGGAATTTATTTAAATTAAAAGATAAAAATTTTGACGCAATTATTGGACAGAATTTATTAAAGCCAATCGGTGCAGTTATTGACATGAATAAAGAAATATTAATAGTAAACGGAAACGAAATACCTTTTGTTAACAAATATCCATATAAATGTAACGAAATATACCAACTTGAACCTAACAATTTAAATCCTGACACAAAAGAAACTTTATTTAAAGACTTGAACGACGAAGAAAGCAAAGAGTTGTGTAATCTGTTAAAAAAGTACGATAATTTATTTTACAAGGAAGGGGAAAACTTAAGTAGTACCTCTAAAATTGAACACCAAATTATAACAACCACAAATAGACCAACTTATTCCAAAATATATAGATTTCCACAAATACACGAAAAAGAAGTTCATTCTCAAATTACCGACATGCTTAAGCAAGGTATAATAAAAGAAAGCAACTCACCTTATAGTAGCCCTTTGTGGGTAGTCCCAAAAAAACTAGATAATTCAAAAATAAAAAAATGGCGACTGGTTGTGGACTACAGAAAACTAAATGATATAACGGTGGATGACAAATTTCCTATACCAAATATAGAAAATATATTGGATAAATTAGGAAAATCCCAATACTTTACCACCTTGGATTTGGCTAAGGGGTTCCACCAAATCTTGGTAAAGCCGGAAGATCGTCAGAAGACAGCATTCTCAACACCTTTCGGGCATTATGAATATTGGATTGAAAAACGCCCCGGCGACATTTCAACGCCTAATGAATAATGTCCTTAAGGAATATATTAATAAAATATGTGTTTGTTATCTTGATGACATTTTAATTTTTTCTACGTCTTTACAAGAACATGTTGATAATATAACAAAAATCTTAAATAAACTCAAAGAGTATAACCTTAAAATACAAATTGACAAGTGCAAATTTTTTGCCAAACAAACCGAGTACTTAGGTCATATACTAACTCCTAATGGAGTAAATCCAAATCCTAAAAAGGTAGATGATATTTTAAAATTAAAATTACCAACAACCCAAAAACAAATTAAATCATTTTTAGGAATTACCGGTTACTATCGAAAATTCATTAAAAATTATGCTAAAGTAGCCCAACCTTTAACAAACTTTCTTAAGAAAAACGCTAAAATCAATACAAAAGACACAAATTATATAAATGCTTTCGAAAAATTAAAAAAAATGATCACTGAAGATCCGATATTACAATACCCCAATTTTAATAAAAAATTTAAATTAATTACCGATGCTAGTGCTTATGCTATTGGAGCAACTTTACAGCAAGATTCACATCCAATATGCTATGCTAGCAGAACACTTAATGATCATGAAAGAAATTATTCGACAGTAGAAAAAGAATTGTTGGCCATCGTTTGGGCAACCAATTATTTTCGGCCCTATTTATACGGTAACAAATTTGAACTATTAACTGATCACCAACCATTAAAATGGTTACATACTAAGTCCCAGGCTAAAGATATAAATCCTAGGTTAAATAGATGGTTACTAAAACTTGGAGAGTATAATATGAATATAGAATATATTAAAGGAAAAGAAAATGTAGTTGCAGATTTTCTTAGCAGAATAGATACAGATAAACATGAAATTAATTTAAACCAGACATTCCACAATAGCTCAAATGAACAAAATACACTTTCTCTTCAAAATAACGTAAACTCAGACATTGATACTATACATTCACAAATCGAAGAATTAAATGATCACTTCTCAATTTTAGATACAGTAGTTAATAGATTTAAAACTCAAATAATTTTAACAGATAATAAAAATAAAGAAACTGAAATTAGCTTTAATAATAGAAGAATATTTCTAAATTCTGAAGACATAGAAAACAATTTAGTTGATATCCTTAGAAGATATATTGGTAAAGGTAAAGTAGGCATTTATACTGATTTAAATGACCATAAATACAATATAGTACAAGAAAAAATAATAGAATTATTTAGTGAAAGTCACAACATTAAATTCGTTAGATGTACTTACTTCGCGAAAGATATTGAATCCGAAGATGAAGCCCTAAAAGAAATACACAAATATCACAAAAATGAAACTGGACATACAGGAATTAATGAAAATTATGAATGTTTAAAAAGAAATATATATATTCCAAATTTGAAAACTCTAATTCAAAAATACATAAATAATTGTGATATTTGTAATAGAGTTAAATATTCAAGAAAACCCATAAAAGCAAAATTTGAAAAAACAGAAACTCCAAAAGATATTAAAGAAATTATACATATGGATGTATATACAAATAGTAAAGGAAATTTTCTAACATTCATTGATAGATTTTCTAAATTTGCTACAGCTTACTACTTAGAAGATAGAAATAATCAAACAATTATCGAAAAAATAAGACAACTTAAGTCTCAATTAATACATTTTAAAAAATTAATCACAGATAATGAATTCAGAAGTATAAATATAAAAGACTATTTAAGAAACGAAAACATCCAACTTCATTTAGTTAAACCAAACAACCATACTGGTAATGCAGATATCGAGAGATTGCACAATACAATAGGTGAAAAAATAAGAACATTAGGTATTGAAAATGCTCATCTAAACATTAAAGATAAAATGTCAAAAGCTATAGAATGGTACAACAATAGCTATCATTCCGTAATTAAAGAGAAACCAATTAATGTACAGGAAGGTAACTGTAATAAAACACAAATATATTTAAACATAATAAAAGAAAAAGAACGTTATATAAAAAAAAGAAATGAAAAAAGAGAAGATTATACAGAAATTAGGACCGAAGGGTATATTAAAAACTATAAAAGTCTCAGACATAAACAAGAACCTAAATATATAAAACATAATCTTACTAATATTCATAAAAACAATATTAAAAGAAAAACAAAATTTGCAGGTCAATTGGATATTCAAAATATGGATCGCAACATTAATGCTCATGTTAATGTTATCAAGAGCATCTTGTAACCTAATTATTGAGAAAATTGAAACCGAGCTTGGATATACGGAAATAAAATTAGAAGACGTAAACATAGTTGTCAATTACAGCACTGTTCTACATATTATCAATATATCAGAAATAGAAAATATAGCTAGCATATTCGAGAAAAATTTACCTTCAACAGTAGACAAAGTTCAAACCGAAAAATTAAAAGCAGAAATATACAATATAAAAAACAAAATAAACACTTTACTTCCTCATAGACACAAAAGAGGTCTCTTTAACTTTATGGGTACAACTTATAAATGGCTCTACGGAACTATGGATGAAAACGATCGAGAAGAAATCGAAAATCATCTTAAGGTACTTGCCATAAACAATCATAATATTATTGATAATGTTAATCAACAAGTAAAAATAAATAGAAATTTTAATGACAGTTTATATGAAATAAAAAATATTATAGAAAATGATAGGATTAATATTATAGACAAGTTAGAAACGTTAACCGATTCCAATAAGAAGATAATTTCGCATATTTCATATGTAGATTTTTTATTAAAGCTCCAAATTTTTAAAAATAATATAGACAATATTCAAGAAACCATAGCTTCCTCTAGATTAGGAATAATTCATAGCAATATTTTAACTAGTGAAGAGATAAATGAATATAATATAGATATAGAAAAACTATCAAATATAAAATTAGGAACAATAAAAGATAATCAAAATAACATAATTTTTATAATTTTAATTCCAAAACATACTATTAATACAGAAAAAAGTCTGTTAATACCTATAAGTAATAAAAACCAAGAAGAATTAATTTTTGAACCTCAACAAATAATTAAATATAAAAACAAAATTTATAATTATGAACCTAATAAGGATATAAAAGATCTTAAAATTTGTAATAATTGTTTAATAAAAAGAAATTGTCCTAGAATACATGATAATTCATCCAAAATTGTAGAAATAGAAAAAGGTATTTTAATATTAAAGGCGCCACCCCATTGTAACCAGCCTTGCGTCCGTAAGGGAGCTCTGCGGACGTGGACGTTATATTTCTCGCCTTACTCGTGGGATCCAAAATGAACACAAACACAACAAAAACAATAAATGATAATTCAAGTTTAAACGAAACGGCAATAAACACGGACATGATTAGTATAATTGAACAACCAGTTGACGATGTGGAGACATTAACAACAGATTTCGAAGAAGACTTATTGTTAACGCCACCACAAACTGTCAAAGAAACGAATGCCCTTCCTTCTTCCTCATCCGTAAAGGAGAACAAGTCTGGAGCTGAGGAGAAGCTACCAAGTGACATTAATAACCAGGGACAATGCGAACCAGTTATTGATGAAGCTGAAGAAGCCCTCCGAAAGCTACAGTTAAGGAAGAATTACGAATACTTTTCCGGTGCATCTAAAAGACGCATTAGAGCTCTGGTGTGCCAGAAAGGTATGTCCGCTGAAGAGGCCAGAAAAGCTGAACGTGCTAGGCTTTCTCAGCTTATATGTCCAGTTGCTGCTGTTACATCTGGTAAAGATGCGGCCAACAAGAGAAGCAGATCTGATGGTAGTACACCTGAGTTACCTACTAAAGCTGCTAAAATATCTGCAGAAGTCAGAAAGCCGGTAAAGGATCAGACACATAGGATCAATTCTAAACCGAGCACTTCGAAAGTAGCAGGCAGGTTGCTAACTCCGAGCATCAGTGAACTGGCAGAGAAGAGCATTAACAACAGCTCTACACCAGTTTCCGCATCGGTACCGTTCAGTGATGTAGTTTCTAAGCAAAGAGTTGCCATAACTCATGCTTTTAATCCAGTTGAAACTCTCACCACTGAACAACTAGAAAATCTGAAAGTTGTACTGTTGGATGAGATCGACAAAATCGAAGACAATGGGCCACATCCTCAATTTTCTACGCAATCCAACAAGTCAGAAGGCTGGCTTACGATTTTCTGTAACAACAATGAGACCAGAGATTGGCTTATCTCTATTGAGTCTACTTTTAACCGTGGGAAGGTGCTGTTTTAAAAATTATGGACGGAGACAAAATGCCCAAATCCATTATTTGCAAAGCTTTTGTGCCCTTATCACCAGCAGGAGTAATGTCAGGGGACAAATTTTTGTTAAGGTTCAAAAAGCAAAACGTCAATCTTGACACTAAATTATGGCGCATCATTAAGGCCATGTCAGAGAGCAATGGTGGACAGACCTTTGTTTTTGCGGTGGATGGGGCATCGGAGGCTGTTCTTGAAAATCTCAATTACAGACCGTTTCTTAAACTTTGCTCCCATTCACATCAGATCGATCAACGGCAAAACAAAAAATTCACCAGCAGTTACTGAAGGGAGTCAGAATGCCCCACCTGTAACTGTATCGTCGGCTACAGTACGTAGCGTTAGATCGGCTCGCAGACCAACCAGCAAAAAGCAGTCGACTAAAGCAACCAAGAAGAGTGTGTCCAGGGCTAAAAAACCAGATCACCAGGTTAAAGCTAGTGTCTCGGTTGGAGGCACTAGCTCCAAAAAGTAAGTTGTATGGGTATCTGCAGGTGCATCCAAATTAATTTACATCATGTCAAAGCTGCTATGGCAGTATTGGCTAGTAGATTTAATGGAGATCACCTGGATATTGCTCTTATTCAGGAGCCTTATGCTTTTAAGGACCAAATAAGAGGTTTACCCAAAGGTGAGTTACTCTATAATTCTTCGGATCCTGGTATCCCCAGGGCCGGAATATTATTTAAAAAAGGTCTTAATTACTTTCCAATTTCAGGTTTTTGTAAAAAGGACCTAGTTGCAGCTCTAATCGAGCTACCCACCGAGAGAGGTAAGATAGAGGTTGTTATCTGCTCAGCTTACTTCCCGGGTGAGTTATCTGATCCAATTTCGGATGACCTGAAGGACCTAGTGAACTTCTGCAAATCCAAACAACAAGCAGCTCATTTTAGGTGGAGATGCAAATGCTCACCACACTATCTGGGGCAGCTCAAATATAAACAACAGAGGTGAGTGCTTAGTTGAATATATTATTAGTAATAGCCTAGAATTAATAAATAGGGGCAATAAGCCGACATTTATAAACAAAATTAGGCAGGAAGTCTTAGATATCACACTATGCACTTCCTTTATTAGTAACAAAATCACTGACTGGCATGTTTCGCAAGAAACCTCGATGTCAGACCACCAACACATTAGATTTAACATCCAATCTAATATATCCATATCTGAGACATTCAGGCGGCCAAGGTTAACTGATTGGAATTCCTACACGGAGTACCTTAAAGATACATTGGCTGATTACAAACCAAATGTCAAAGATATAGCTTCTCTTGAATTAGTTTCTACCAAACTCAGGGACTCCATTATATCTGCCTACCATCAGTCTAGTTCAGAGAGTAAACTCAATAGCAACCACAAGGTCCCTTGGTGGAACAGCAAACTTGCTAATCTGAGATCTCAAACTAGAAAACTTTTTAACAAAGCTAAAACTACTGGTGGCTGGGAACCCTATAAAAAGTCCCTAGCCGAATACAATCTTGAAATTAGAAGAGCTAAGAGAATGTCTTGGAAAAAGTACTGTGGGGAACTAAAAGATCTGCCTAGCAGTGCTAAATTACACAAGATACTCTCCAAAGAGCACACTAATAAGATTGGCTTGATGGAATACCCTGATGGCTCGGTTACAAAGAATTGTAGAGAGACGCTAAAACTCCTAGCGGATACTCACTTTCCAGATTCTACTAACACAGATACAACTGATGACCCCACTCAGTCTGTATCTAACTTTATTAGACCAGCCACTGAAGACTGGAGGCTTGCCACCAAAATCTTCACTGCTAATAAAGTTAAATGGGCAATTGACTCCTTCAAGCCCTACAAATCCCCTGGAGATGATGGGATCTTCCCTGCCCTACTCCAAAAGGGTTTTGATATTGTTCTCCCCACTATTCTAAAAATCTTTAGAGCTAGTCATGCGTGGGGCTATATTCCCAGCGCCTGGAGAACGGTTAAAGTGACGTACATACCAAAAGCAGGGAAAAAATCATGTGCCCAGCCTAAATCTTTTCCTTCAATTAGCCTCATATCTTTTCTTCAAAAAACTATGGAGAAAATATTAGATAGACATATCAGAGAGAAGGTGCTTTTTAGCAATCCACTTCACAAAAACCAATATGCTTATCTACCCGGTAAATCTACCACTCACGCGAGTTACATCAGAAAACATATTTCCTTAGAAAATAAAAAAATATTAAATTATTCTATAAAAAACTATTCCCACAAAATAGTTTTTCATAATCAGTAAAATATCATATTTAAATAATTTCCGTTCACACAGTTTTGCATTAAATCATAATATGATATTATAATATAATTTGTATTAAATAAATTCTTCTTCTCATTTGTTTAATTTTGCTAATCTCAGCACTAAATAGAATGTAATAATTTTACTTTTAGATTTAAGTTTATAAAAAGTTTAGTTCTAGTTTTACTCTTGATTAATAAAGTTAAATATAAAATTATCCAAGTTGTGTTTTAATTATTCATTTACAAAAATCAAAAAAAGATAAAGAACTTATATAAAATATACAAATAATATACTTATATATAAATATCGACATATTATTTAAATATCATTTTATAACTGGCGCAGTCGGTAGGATTCCTTTCTAAAGTAATAGGAATTCTTTAAACGTATAATAAATTAAAATATAACAAAAAAAATATTAACTTTATTTAATATTATAAGTATTTAAATACTTTATAAATTATATCAAGACGACTAAGTGAAATATAGTAACTCAAAAATAACAATCTTAAACTAAAATATATAAATTAGTAACTCAAAATAAATCAAAATTTAATAAAAAAAAAAAAAATATTGAAAATTATCAATATATAATTATTGCGAAGTGTATAATAAAAACAAAAAAAAATGGCATTAATATTAACAAAAGCAGAGTTGATTAAAGAAGTTCAATCTATAAAAGAATTCACTGGTGATGGTAATCAATCACTACATAGTTTTATACGAGAAGTGGAAGCAGTTGTCGCTCTTATAACAGAAGATGAACTGAAAAATTATCTTGGCAAGAAGATAATATACAACAAAATTCAAGGACCAGCAGCTGATATCGTAAGGTCTCTAGAAACCCACCCTACCTGGATCTCAGTGAAAGCTGAATTAGTAAAAGTATACAGTCCAAAGGAAACTTACTACCAGCTATATCATCAAGCTCTCAGCCTAAAAAACTTTAATGTAAGAAATTATTATTTTAATTTACGTAATATATTAAATAAGTTAAATTTGAAATACGAATTCGATGATAGTAAACCAGTAGAATTTAGACCTGAAATGAATGAAAAATTAATTTTAAAAACATTCAAAAATAATTTAGATACTAATTTAGCCTCTGTTATTATTGGTAGAAATATTTGTAATTTAAGGGAAGCTTTTGACCTTCTTGAAATTGAAAATTTATTAAAAGAAACTAAACCCAAATATGAGCATAATAAAAATAATATGAATGTGCAAAATAAAAGTAATATGAATATACCAAATAGAAATAGTTTTCATCATAATCACAACTTTCAAAGTAACACAGATCATTATAGAAAAAAATTTCAAGAGAAAAGAAATACAAATTTTAATAATAATTTTAGAAATCAAAATCAAAATTTTGAAAATAATTTTAGAAATCAAAACCATTATAATAATTACCCTAGAAATCAAAATCATAATTTTGGAAATAATAATAATAATGTATCCCGAAATCAAAATCAAGGTTCTTACCAAAGTAGAACATATACATCCCAACGTAAGCCGTTACCTAACATTGAACCGATGGAAATTGATCATTGTCAAAATGAAGAAAATTTTCATATACCGCCTCAGAAAGTAATTTACCGGTAATAGAATGTACTGTAGGGGAAGAAAAAATAAGATGTTTAATAGATACTGGCTCCAGTACTACTTTGTTAAAATACGATAAACTTCCCCAATATCCAAGAAAATTTTTACATAACCCTTTATGTTTTAGTTCAATAAGTTCTACAATAAGTACTACTAATAAACAAATAATTACGGAATTACCCAAAGAATTTAAAGAAGATAATTTAATTGTATGGAATTTATTTAAATTAAAAGATAAAAATTTTGACGCAATTATTGGACAGAATTTATTAAAGCCAATCGGTGCAGTTATTGACATGAATAAAGAAATATTAATAGTAAACGGAAACAAATACCTTTTGTTAACAAATATCCATATAAATGTAACGAAATATACCAACTTGAACCTAACAATTTAAATCCTGACACAAAAGAAACTTTATTTAAAGACTTGAACGACGAAGAAAGCAAAGAGTTGTGTAATCTGTTAAAAAAGTACGATAATTTATTTTACAAGGAAGGGGAAAACTTAAGTAGTACCTCTAAAATTGAACACCAAATTATAACAACCACAAATAGACCAACTTATTCCAAAATATATAGATTTCCACAAATACACGAAAAAGAAGTTCATTCTCAAATTACCGACATGCTTAAGCAAGGTATAATAAAAGAAAGCAACTCACCTTATAGTAGCCCTTTGTGGGTAGTCCCAAAAAAACTAGATAATTCAAAAATAAAAAAATGGCGACTGGTTGTGGACTACAGAAAACTAAATGATATAACGGTGGATGACAAATTTCCTATACCAAATATAGAAAATATATTGGATAAATTAGGAAAATCCCAATACTTTACCACCTTGGATTTGGCTAAGGGGTTCCACCAAATCTTGGTAAAGCCGGAAGATCGTCAGAAGACAGCATTCTCAACACCTTTCGGGCATTATGAATATTGGATTGAAAAACGCCCCGGCGACATTTCAACGCCTAATGAATAATGTCCTTAAGGAATATATTAATAAAATATGTGTTTGTTATCTTGATGACATTTTAATTTTTTCTACGTCTTTACAAGAACATGTTGATAATATAACAAAAATCTTAAATAAACTCAAAGAGTATAACCTTAAAATACAAATTGACAAGTGCAAATTTTTTGCCAAACAAACCGAGTACTTAGGTCATATACTAACTCCTAATGGAGTAAAACCAAATCCTAAAAAGGTAGATGATATTTTAAAATTAAAATTACCAACAACCCAAAAACAAATTAAATCATTTTTAGGAATTACCGGTTACTATCGAAAATTCATTAAAAATTATGCTAAAGTAGCCCAACCTTTAACAAACTTTCTTAAGAAAAACGCTAAAATCAATACAAAAGACACAAATTATATAAATGCTTTCGAAAAATTAAAAAAAATGATCACTGAAGATCCGATATTACAATACCCCAATTTTAATAAAAAATTTAAATTAATTACCGATGCTAGTGCTTATGCTATTGGAGCAACTTTACAGCAAGATTCACATTCAATATGCTATGCTAGCAGAACACTTAATGATCATGAAAGAAATTATTCGACAGTAGAAAAAGAATTGTTGGCCATCGTTTGGGCAACCAATTATTTTCGGCCCTATTTATACGGTAACAAATTTGAACTATTAACTGATCACCAACCATTAAAATGGTTACATACTAAGTCCCAGGCTAAAGATATAAATCCTAGGTTAAATAGATGGTTACTAAAACTTGGAGAGTATAATATGAATATAGAATATATTAAAGGAAAAGAAAATGTAGTTGCAGATTTTCTTAGCAGAATAGATACAGATAAACATGAAATTAATTTAAACCAGACATTCCACAATAGCTCAAATGAACAAAATACACTTTCTCTTCAAAATAACGTAAACTCAGACATTGATACTATACATTCACAAATCGAAGAATTAAATGATCACTTCTCAATTTTAGATACAGTAGTTAATAGATTTAAAACTCAAATAATTTTAACAGATAATAAAAATAAAGAAACTGAAATTAGCTTTAATAATAGAAGAATATTTCTAAATTCTGAAGACATAGAAAACAATTTAGTTGATATCCTTAGAAGATATATTGGTAAAGGTAAAGTAGGCATTTATACTGATTTAAATGACCATAAATACAATATAGTACAAGAAAAAATAATAGAATTATTTAGTGAAAGTCACAACATTAAATTCGTTAGATGTACTTACTTCGCAAAAGATATTGAATCCGAAGATGAAGCCCTAAAAGAAATACACAAATATCACAAAAATGAAACTGGACATACAGGAATTAATGAAAATTATGAATGTTTAAAAAGAAATATATATATTCCAAATTTGAAAACTCTAATTCAAAAATACATAAATAATTGTGATATTTGTAATAGAGTTAAATATTCAAGAAAACCCATAAAAGCAAAATTTGAAAAAACAGAAACTCCAAAAGATATTAAAGAAATTATACATATGGATGTATATACAAATAGTAAAGGAAATTTTCTAACATTCATTGATAGATTTTCTAAATTTGCTACAGCTTACTACTTAGAAGATAGAAATAATCAAACAATTATCGAAAAAATAAGACAACTTAAGTCTCAATTAATACATTTTAAAAAATTAATCACAGATAATGAATTCAGAAGTATAAATATAAAAGACTTAAGAAACGAAAACATCCAACTTCATTTAGTTAAACCAAACAACCATACTGGTAATGCAGATATCGAGAGATTGCACAATACAATAGGTGAAAAAATAAGAACATTAGGTATTGAAAATGCTCATCTAAACATTAAAGATAAAATGTCAAAAGCTATAGAATGGTACAACAATAGCTATCATTCCGTAATTAAAGAGAAACCAATTAATGTACAGGAAGGTAACTGTAATAAAACACAAATATATTTAAACATAATAAAAGAAAAAGAACGTTATATAAAAAAAAGAAATGAAAAAAGAGAAGATTATACAGAAATTAGGACCGAAGGGTATATTAAAAACTATAAAAGTCTCAGACATAAACAAGAACCTAAATATATAAAACATAATCTTACTAATATTCATAAAAACAATATTAAAAGAAAAACAAAATTTGCAGGTCAATTGGATATTCAAAATATGGATCGCAACATTAATGCTCATGTTAATGTTATCAAGAGCATCTTGTAACCTAATTATTGAGAAAATTGAAACCGAGCTTGGATATACGGAAATAAAATTAGAAGACGTAAACATAGTTGTCAATTACAGCACTGTTCTACATATTATCAATATATCAGAAATAGAAAATATAGCTAGCATATTCGAGAAAAATTTACCTTCAACAGTAGACAAAGTTCAAACCGAAAAATTAAAAGCAGAAATATACAATATAAAAAACAAAATAAACACTTTACTTCCTCATAGACACAAAAGAGGTCTCTTTAACTTTATGGGTACAACTTATAAATGGCTCTACGGAACTATGGATGAAAACGATCGAGAAGAAATCGAAAATCATCTTAAGGTACTTGCCATAAACAATCATAATATTATTGATAATGTTAATCAACAAGTAAAAATAAATAGAAATTTTAATGACAGTTTATATGAAATAAAAAATATTATAGAAAATGATAGGATTAATATTATAGACAAGTTAGAAACGTTAACCGATTCCAATAAGAAGATAATTTCGCATATTTCATATGTAGATTTTTTATTAAAGCTCCAAATTTTTAAAAATAATATAGACAATATTCAAGAAACCATAGCTTCCTCTAGATTAGGAATAATTCATAGCAATATTTTAACTAGTGAAGAGATAAATGAATATAATATAGATATAGAAAAACTATCAAATATAAAATTAGGAACAATAAAAGATAATCAAAATAACATAATTTTTATAATTTTAATTCCAAAACATACTATTAATACAGAAAAAAGTCTGTTAATACCTATAAGTAATAAAAACCAAGAAGAATTAATTTTTGAACCTCAACAAATAATTAAATATAAAAACAAAATTTATAATTATGAACCTAATAAGGATATAAAAGATCTTAAAATTTGTAATAATTGTTTAATAAAAAGAAATTGTCCTAGAATACATGATAATTCATCCAAAATTGTAGAAATAGAAAAAGGTATTTTAATATTAAAAAATCAAAACAATGTAATTCTAAATAGTACTTGTGATGGAAGAATAATTAAGTTAAAAGGCAATTATTTAACTTCTTTCTCCAATTGTAGCATAAAAATAAACGATGATATAATAACTAATAATCAAAAGGAATTCCGACATAGATTTACAATTCCAAATAATTTAATAAATTTTAATGAATCATATAAAAAATTAACTTTTGATGAAATTTTACTTAAACAAATAAATAATACAAAAGAAATAACTGAATTAAGATTTGAAAAAAAATAATCAAGTTGCATACATTTTTATAACTATTTTAATAATAGTAATTGTAATCATAATCATATTAGGATATTTTTACTGTAAATTTCGTATAGTTCATGGAGTAACAGAAACTCTAGAAGAGCTTTCTCCTAAGGAGGGAAGAGTTACATCAGAAAACATATTTCCTTAGAAAATAAAAAAATATTAAATTATTCTATAAAAAACTATTCCCACAAAATAGTTTTTCATAATCAGTAAAATATCATATTTAAATAATTTCCGTTCACACAGTTTTGCATTAAATCATAATATGATATATTATAATATAATTTGTATTAAATAAATTCTTCTTCTCATTTTTTAATTTTGCTAATCTCAGCACTAAATAGAATGTAATAATTTTACTTTTAGATTTAAGTTTATAAAAAGTTTAGTTCTAGTTTTACTCTTGATTAATAAAGTTAAATATAAAATTATCCAAGTTGTGTTTTAATTATTCATTTACAAAAATCAAAAAAAGATAAAGAACTTATATAAAATATACAAATAATATACTTATATATAAATATCGACATATTATTTAAATATCATTTTATAACTCGCGCTACAAAATCTAGTGGGGAAGATTGAAAAATCTCTCTCGATCAAGGAACAAGCCCTGTGCTCCTTCCTAGATATTGAAGGTGCTTTTTATAATACATCTTTTGACTGTATTTCAAAATCTATCATCCGAAAGGGGGTAGATCCTAATACCTGCAAATGGATTAACTCCATGTTGAAATGCAGAATCATTAAGTCAACTCTAGCGGAAGAAACCTTAACGGTTTTGGTCGCTAAGGGCTGTCCTCAAGGAGGGGTGCTATCACCTATCCTGTGGTCCATTGTAGTCGATGAACTTTTAGTCAAGCTGGATAAAGCCGGCATTGACACTCAAGGCTACGCTGATGATATAGCCATAATCGTCAGGGGTAAATTTAACAGCACAATTTCAGAAATCATGCAACATGCTTTCAATTTAGTTGAAGCATGGTGCATAGAGACAGGTTTGAAAATCAATCCCAAGAAAAGCACCATGGTGCTCTTCACCAAGAGCAGATCCAGGGAAAACTTTATTATACCTACACTCTTTGGTGAATCTATTGACCTCAGTAAAGAAGTCAAATTTCTAGGTATTACCCTCGACGATAAACTCAAGTAGAACATACACTTAGATAAGGTCATTAACAAAGCTAGAATAGCTCTGTGGACCTGTAAAAGTCTAATAGGGCATAACTAGGGTCTTCAGCCCAAAATTGCACATTGGCTATACACTTCGGTTGTCAGACCAATCATAACCTATGCCGCTCCTGTCTGGTGGCTAAAAACTGAACAAAAAACCACTCAGTTAAAGCTACAAAAAATTCAAAGAATGGCATGTCTAGGGATTACTGGAGCTATGCGCACCACACCCTCTAGTGCACTTGAGGTACTGCTTGACTTACCTTCACTGCTTCTTCAAATACAGAAAGAAGCGAGAATAGCCAACTACAAGCTCATCACGGGTGAATCACCGCATGACTGTAAGCTAGTTGACTCCCGCATTCATGCAGATCTGTGCAAAGACCCAATCCTAAGCATTCCGTTTTCGGATAATATGCTAGTTAGGTACAACTTTGAAAAGCCTTTTAAAATACTTATCCCAAATAGGCAGGACTGGGCTAAGGGCCTACCTAAATTTGATCCTAACTCCTTAACCTGGTACACAGACGGCTCTAAAACTAATCACGGAGTAGGAGCTGGTGTATATGGTAAACAATCCAAAGTGAGCATCTCTGTCAGTCTCACTAAAGACTCTAGCGTTTTTCAAGCTGTAGTTCATGCTATAGAGCTCTGTATCCGTGAAAATCTCAGATTGGGTTACTCAAACCGCAATATTTTCATTCTCTCGGATAGTAAAGCTGCCATCTTGGCCCTGCACTCATACCAATTTAAATCTAAACTGGTATGGGATTGTCTACAAGTTCTAAAAGAACTAGCCAACCGTAACGTTGTTACACTGGTCTGGGTTCCTGGACACACTGGTATTCCGGGCAATGAAGCAGCTGACCTTCTCGCCAGAGAAGTATCTGAGGCCAAATTTATACAAACTATACCTTTTTGTGGCATCCCACTCAGCACGGCTAAAACAGCCATAAATAAATGGCTATTAATTACAAGGGAAAAATTCTGGCAAGAAACCCCAGGGTGCATTCACGCCAAAAAAAAATTCCGTCTCCTTCAAGGAAAACAACTATTGAGCTTTTATCTTTTAATAGAATTCAAGTTCGTCTCCTAACAAACTTCCTTACAGGACACTGTCATCTGAATTACCATCTCAGTAAGTTTGACAGGTCCTTACCGTCTATTTGCAGAATATGCAACGATGATGAGGAAACAGCCTCCAACTTCCTTTGCGAATGTGCAGGACTGTCTTTTAGGAGATTTCAATCTCTTGGTCACTGGTTCCCCACACCTTTGGATATCTCATCCAGCCCACTTAAGAATATTCTCAAATTCATTAATAGTTTGAGCTTCTCTAGTGAGCTCTAAAATTTAAGGGTACTACAATAGACCTATCATTGGTCGTAGTGGTGCTTGGTTCTTCTTGCCCAGCCTTTATCTGTTTCTAATTCTAATGTCTGGAACCTGAAAAATCTTGTTCAGACATGTTTTTATCAATTTATACAGAAGTGTTTAAAAATGAACACTTTATGTGTAAGAACACTTTTTTGCTGTTGAAAAATAAACACTTCCACATAAAATTGTTGAATAATAAACAAGCTTTGTTTATTATTCAACAATTAATTTTAAAATATAATTTTTAATTAATAAACTCTTTCTTTAATTAAATTTTCAACCTTTTAATTTTTTTTTCATAAATATTAGCACTATATATATTTAATATGATTTCTTATTAAAAAAAATTTAATTTTTAATTTATGAATTTTTTTAAAAAATAAGATTTTTTTTTTAAATAATATTTAATATAATTAAATATTTATTTAATTATATTATATATTTCTTAAAAAATTTAATATTCTATAAATTTAAAGAATTATTTAATTACACACTTTGTTTTTATATATTTTTTCTGCGCTTTAATATTTTTCTATTTTTTCCGCGCTTTAATATTTTTTTTTTAATTGTTTTTATACCACACACTTCTGAAGACAAACTTGAAATGAGCTCGTATTATGCGTATGAGTGAAAAAACACGTATGAACATATTTTTATGACAATTTAAACATAAGTGCTTAAAAATAGACACTTTTTGTTTAAAACTGAACACACTTTATGTGTTAAGTTACACATGCTTGTTGAAAAATGAACACTTTATTTATAAAGTTACACATGCTTGTTGAAAAATAAACATTCATGTATAAAAATAAACATTTCTTACTTAATATTAGACATTTATGGTTATAATTGCACATTTTTGTGTAATTTCGTTGTTGTTTGTGCGCTTTTGATAATTTACGTGGGAAATAGTCTGTTGAATATTAAACAAAATATACACCAATTGTTACAGTAATATCCAATACAGTTTTTGCAGTGTACTTATTTAAATGTTCTATGTCAAGTAATTTTTTTCCTAAGATTTGGAAATCGTCTTTCATTATACCTCTCCACAAAAAAGGTCCTAAAAACCAAATTTTCAATTACCGTACTGTTATCTTTTTATTCCTAACTTGTTCGAGTCTATTGTAACTAATTATCTTTACTTTCATGTGAAATCTATTTTTACAAAAGAACAGCATGGCTTTATAAAAGATAGATCTACAACCACCAATTTAATGGAATTTTCAAATTTCTGTATTGAAAGTTTTCAGAAACGTCATAATGTTGATTGTATGACTGATTTCAGTAAAGCTTTTGATAAGCTTTCACACCAGATACTATCTTATAATAAAGATAAGAAAAATAGGCTTTAATGAAAACTTCTTGCTATGGATGAGATAGTCATTTCAATGACATTATTTCGGAAAGCGTCAATGTATACAGTGGTGTTCCCCAAGGTAGCCATTTTGGTTCACTGTTGTTCATACTTTTTGTGAATGATCTATATATTATATTATAATGAAAAAAGATAATTCTTTATTGGGCTTTGTTAAAGGTCAGTCTTGTGAATTCTATGATACATATGTTATTAAACTTCGTTTTATAACTTTTGTCCGTCCTAATGTATAGAGAATGCATGTCAAGTTTGGTGTCCTTATTATGAATTCATAAAAATCGTCTTGAAGGTTTAAAAAGATTTATTCGTTTCGCTCTAAGGAACATGAATTGGAGGGATAATTTTAATCTCCCACCTTATATTGAACGATTGCGCCTCATAGATTTGCCTTCATAACGTACTGTCCGTGTTTTTCAACCTTTAGTGATTAAGAATCATCTGTCTAACTATGGTGCATTTTGATCTTTAATCTTTGTCATGAATGTTTAAAATTTAAAACGATAAATATATAATTTTGAATTCTTTTCATTTTCGGACTTAATTGTTTAAATATAAATTCTATTATTAAAATTTTATGTATATTGTTACATCCACACCAAAAACCAACTTTCCCATAACAAGCTCTAAACGCATCAAATTTAAATTTTTCAACTTATTTTTTTTTTATTGTAAAAAAGCTAAAAAAAGGGCTTACGGAAGTTTTTACTAAATATGATAAATCCTTTTATCATGAAGGATGACATTTCCTTCACTTATTAAATTAAGCACTCAATAAATACTATTGATGAAATTCCAATTTATACAAAATTATATCGATACCCCGTGATACACCGTCAAGAAGTTAATAAACAAATAGACGAAATGTTTAAACAGGGTATTATAAGGCATAGTAATTCTCCTTATTCTGCACCTATCTGGGTTGTACCCAAAAAGAAGGATGCAACAGGCCAACAAAAATGGCGCATTGTAACTGACTACAGGAAATTAAACAACGTCACAGTAGACGATAAGTATCGTATTCCTAATATGATATTCTTGATAAATTAGGTAGAGCCATGTACTTCACTACACTCGAACTAGCAAAAGGGTCCCATCAGATAGAAATATCGGAGCCTGAAATAAAAAAAATCGCGTTCAGCACAGATAGTGGTCATTATGAATACTTAGGGATGCTTAAGGATTGAAGAACGTACCTTCTACTTTTCAACGCCTAATGAATTCTGTTTTAAAGGAATTCATAGCAAAAATTAGTTATGTATCACCTTGTATCCTTACAAGGAGGATCACCTTGTATCCTTACAGAAAATATTAAAAACCCTTCAAAAAGCAAATTTGAAAAAAACAGCTTGATAAGTGTGAATTCATGAAACAAGAAACCGAATTTCTCGGTCATATTGTTACAATAAATGGTATAAAACCTAATCCTAATAAAATCGAAGCAATTAATAAATTCCCACTTCCAGCAACTCAAAAGCAAATAAAATTATTTTTAGGTATGATAGGCTACTACCGAAAATTTATGCAAGACTTTGCAAAAATTGCTAAACCTTTAACTCAGTGCTTAAAAAACAGTAATATAAAAATTAATAACAGGAATCCTGAATATCGTGAAGCTTTTAATAAATTAAAATTACTTATTATCTCAGATCATATACTTGCATATCCTGATTTTACAAAAAAAAATACATTAACTACAGACGCTAGCAATTTCGCTATTGGCGCTGTTTTATCACAGGAAAACCATCCTATACGTTATGATTCACGAACCCTCAATGAACATGAATGTAGATACTCCACAATCGAGGAAGATACTAGCAATTATTTGGTCAGTAAAATATTTTCGGCCGTATCTTTATGGCAGAATTTTTTTAATTCGTACAGATCATAAAGATAAACCTTTGCAATGGCTTCATAATTTAAAGGAACCAAATTCAAAATTGCAAAGATGGAAGATCAAATTAGAAGAGTTTAACTTTGATATTGAGCACATTACTGGTAGAGCTAATAAAGTCGCTGACACTTTGTCAAGAGTTGAAATTAATGCAAATGAAGCTGAAAATGATCAAGCATTTTCAACTAACGCTACAATATACTCATCTGGTGAAGATAATACCGAACATATTCCTATATTTGAATTACCTTAAAAAAAATTCAAAACTCAAATAATTATTAAAAAAAATTTAACCGAAAACACAGAAATAAAAAGAATTCATTGTAGAACTAGAACAACAATTAAATAATTTTATACTCAACAAATCCAAATGAAGAATTTTTTATTGAAAATTTTAGAAATCATATTCCCAGTAAAGAAATAATAGGATTTAAAATTGATGACATTAAAATTTATAATATTTTCTAAAATACTTATTTAAAATACTTTTCAAAAAATAAATTGTTAAAACTAAATAAATATTCACTTTTATTGGAAGATATCACTGATAGGAGTAATCTCTAAGAGCGTACTTTAGAACAACAACTAAAAACAAATCATAGGGGTATAAATGATGTTTATTGTAATTTATTTTCCCAAACTCAAAATAGAAATTCAAAAGGTAATAAATAATTGTCATATTTGTAATTCTGATAAATACGAAAGAAATCCCTTAAAATTACCTTTAAAAATTACTGAAAAACCACAAAAACCGTTAGAAATTATTCATATTGATGTATGGTTTATAACCAAAGGTAACCCGTACTTAACTGTAATTGATAAATTCAGTAAACATGCTCAAGTAATCCCTATAAAATCTAGAAATTGGATGATTTAAAAAATGGGTTGTTACAGTACATTGGTTCTTTTGGTAAACAAAAAAAATAATAGCTGATCAAGAGAGATTTTAATAGTTGAAATTTTAAAAATTATACATTTTACTACACCTAACAATCATACCAGTAATGCCGATATAGAAAGTTTCCATAACACTCTTAATGAAACATCTTAGAATATTAAATTTTATTGGAAAAGAGCAAGGTTAACTTTTAGATGAAGATTCAGTAATTAAAAGCCTTAAGGTCTATAATGAAACTTATCATTCCTCTACAGGCAAAAAGCCAATAGATTTCCTAAACGGAACAATTAAACCTGAAGAATATTCCAACATTCACCAAAATATGCTAAAAAATAAAAAAAGCTTATTAATAAAATAAATGTCAATAGAAAGATAGGTAAACCTTCAAATAGAGTTACCAAACTTCAACCGTACCATAAAAAATTCAATATTGTAGATTCAAATAATGATCATTTTAAGATAAATAAAGAAAATCTACCACGATATATCAATCAATTTAAAAAAGGTTTAAAATATCAAAATCAGTTACAACGTTACAACAAACAACATTATGTTTGGTACATGCTCCAAATTCCTCAATTGAAATATTTGAAACAGGAAACGGTTATAAACTGTTCAATGAATCTGATGTTAAAATTGTTCACAAATATAAAAAAATTATGCATATTATTAATTTAAGCCAATATGAAGAAAGTATAAATAAAATTGAGCTTAATATAATAAAGCTGCATGAAAATACTCAAATTCTTTCAAGCCTTATTCATAATTTAAAACACTTAATAGTATACTACCACATCATATATCGAAAATAGGATTGATTGATATTGCAGGCAATGGTCTTAGATTTTTAACTGGCGTTATGGATAATGATAATCGAAAAGAAATCCAAGAGCATATTGAAATAATTGAACAAAATGGCAGAAACATTATAACAAATTTAAATGAAGAAGTGAAAATCAATAACCAGATTTCAGATCAGATAGAGAACTTTACGAATCATATAAATGTAGTACAATTAATTACATAAATAATAACATAATAACATAAGTTAAAACAGAGATAAGTACAATTAATTACATAAATAATAACATAATAACATAAGTTAAAACAGAGATAATTGAAAGTATTAACATTTTTATGAAAGAAATATTAAATATAAAAGAAATAATCTTAGCAAGTAAGATACGAATTTTATCATGAAACATTTTATCACAAGAAGAAATTGTAAATTTTAATATTACCATAGAAAAGTTACCTTATATAAAAAATGATGTAATTTTTAAAGAAATAATAATAATATTCGTATTATACGTACCATATTTTGTAAATGAATATTATTACAGAGCTATAATTGAAACAATTCCTAACAAAAATGATTCCTTAGAATTAAGTATTAAAGCTGATAAAGTAATAATTAACATGAAAAATATATTTAAGAATAAAGTTAAAAATAATATTTAAAAAAATGAATTAATTTTATATGATGATTTATGTATTGAAAATTTATTACATAATGATGAAATGAAATGTAATTATCGTAGAAACTTAAACACAGAAATTAAAAGTATTTCTGATAATATTGAATAGTTCAGTGCAGTTTTAGATCTCAGAGAGACAACACATGAAAAAATGAAAAAATTAAATTAAATTAATGATTGAATAAAGTACAGTTACAAAAAAAAATTAATTACCGTTTTGTAATATAATAAATATTATAAAAATAAATAATCGTTATTATGGAGTTTTTATTAAATTTTAACGACAATATAAATTTAAATAATAATTCCCCGGGCGGTAAATTTTTAATAATAAAAAGGAAAAATATCAATGATAATAATAAATTAACAATGTCGAACATCTCACCATTTTTAATAGAAAAATGTTAAAATATGTAATTGGTGATGGTGTAGAAAAATGCAATAAATTAAAAGATGGAACAATTTTAGTAAAAACAAAAACACTAAAACAAGCGCAAAAACTTGTGAAATTAACAAGTTTTGGTATAATGGTGCAAATATCCGAACACACATATTTGAACAAAACACGAGGTATCATTTACTATAACGATTTCCGTTATATTTCTGATGCTGATATTTTAGAGGGCTTACAAGGGCAAAATGTCATTGAAATCAACAGACTTAAGCAAAAAACTTTAAATGGAGAACTTGAAGAGACCGGCTTATATCTACTCACCTTCTCAACATCAACTCTCCCCATAGATGTAAATATATGATATGAAAAAATACAATTAAGAGCTTACATACCACCTCCAATGCTGTGTAAAAATTGTCTCAAATTTGGTCATATTTGATTTATACAAGGCGAACTTAACAGCAAGAAAGATAAAACTTGTGTAAATTGTGGAGACGAGTATCACACTCAAGATGGAGAAAAATGTGTTAGGAAAGCAAAATGTACAAACTACAAACAGGAGCATCATGCTTTCTCTAAGGAGTGTTTATTGTTTCAAAGAGAAAGAGAAATACAAAGAAAGGGATGTATAACTGATTAATGGTAGCAAATCTGATTAATTAATGGTAGCAAATCTGATCAGAATTAATAGAATTAATAGTATGTAAAAAGATCTTATGCGAATTAATAGAATTTATCAGAATCAATGATATTTATAACGGATCTACTTCCCTTTTACTATAATTTACCTCTAATCCAGTACGTTTGCAGTTAACCCTACTACAATTGAGCATTACTGAAACTCTAGATACAAGAATGTAAGATTATATAATTTTAGTATTCTTATTTATTAGTTTTTAGACGTGCTTCTTCTAAAAAATGGTCCCAATACATTATTAATGTTACTTTGAATGAAATTGTGGCTATCAAGATAAGTAAATCTTTTTGGGGGAATAAATTCTGGTTGAAGAGTTTTTATAATATAATTGTAGCTTTTATATTTTTATAATATAATTGTATGCTCGATGAGAAATTAAACTATTTTCGGGAATTGTAACTACCTTAACGAAAGATTTCTGATCAAGTGTAAAATTAATATATCTCGCCGTGTGAGAAGCGAATACATTAATCGTAATAATTTTTAAACTATTTTGTATGGTGGTTGTTTAATTCCTACAATAATAATTAGTTTAGGTTTTAGATATAATTTTATTATTCCCACAATAATAAGTAATGCATTTTTTAGATATAATTTTACATAATTTAAAATTAATATTTTGCAAATAAATTAAATTTGGGGGTTTCAAATATCCGTAATTTTAGTGTAACATGATACAAATTTAAATCAAATAATATAAATTTTTTTTATTATAATATTAATTAGATTTATGGGAAAACTATTTCAAGAATTTATGTATGCAAATTAATATTATGGGAATTATATTTAAGGTTGCATTCTAGAAATTAGAATTAAGTACATTATGTGAATTATATTTTTGGTAGTATTAAGTGTCAGCTTGCAATTTTAGGATATAAAAGAAGCAAAATTTGTAATTAATAAATCATTCTATTTAGAACTGTTCCAAGACTTACTTATTGTTTTATTTCTGTCTTTGAGTCTGAAGACAGACAGTTCTACAGTTTTATTAAACTTTACAGGTCCGACCGCGACAAGTATAATTAATCTAAGTTCCTAGTAGGAACCAATTTATTCATCAACGAATATTCACGCGGTAGAACAAAAGAGTTCTATCGCTCTACAAAAAACATTGGTGACTCCGACGTGATTCTACGTGCTACAACGTCAGAATTATCACATTTTACGAAAACTTTTGCTAAGTTTCATCCTCATCATGACAACTGCGCTAGACGCTGCCATACTGAGACAATCAGAGATTGGACAGGAGATCGAACGTCACTACGTCAATTACAACAAGGATTCCAAGGAACGGAAACAGAAGGTAGAATACTTTAAGAACAGACTTGAGATTCTACAAAGCTTATATGATGAATTTGGTGAAAATCATGCAGCGATAATTCCCGTATTAGATTCCGATCATGCCTATCTGCGGCAAGGTTACAAGAAAAAGATCGAGCAAGCATATATTAAATATAAGGGTATTCTGGAACTACAAAAGTCACTGTTGGAAGAATCTATATCTAAATCTGCCGTGTTCCCCGCAACACCAGTACAGAGCCCATCCGACATCAACCAGCTCACTAATGAACCAACAAATGAGGCTGAAGTACTACAAATAAAGTTACAGAGAGTTGCTATGACATCCCTAGAGAGATTGCTGCAAGGTTTGCAACAAGATATTGAGAAGGACAGCGCAGTAGCGTACCTCAATGCAAAGTTCGAAGCATGCAGCAAATACTACGCTGACGTCTCATCACGGCATCAAAACTTAATGTGCCAAACCTATATGGGAGACTACAAAAGCGAGTATTTTGAAGCTTTAGAGGACCAGTATTTTGAAATTACAGCCAAACTAAAAACAGCTGTAGATCATTCTAATATGGCTCCTCGTACAAGCAGTACCAGCGCTACACATTTGAAGCTCCCAAAAATTGTTATACCAATTTTTGATGGAAATAGTAGAAAGTGGAAACAATTCCAAGATATATTCAAACAAATGATACATAGTCAGACGAGTATCAGTGCAATTGAGAAATTTTACTATCTCAAGGCCAATCTTGCTGGCGAGGCAAGTCGCTTAATCTGCCATTTATTAGTAACAGAAGAAAACTATCTTACATCATGGGATACGTTGCTCAATCGTTACGACAATCCAAGAGTGTTAGTTTCATCATGTTTGGCAGATCTGTTAGCCACACCAGCTTTAACAACAGAAACTCACTATGGTCTAAAACGCTTCCATGACCATACCAAGGAATGTTTGCTTGCCGTGAGAAATTTGGGTGTTGATATTCGCAGTTGGGACTCATTAGTGCTCCAAATTTTGCTACCAAAACTGGACGCTGAGACTCGTCGCTTATACGAGTTGTCGCTAAAACAACCTAGAGAACTACATGCGCTAGATGATTTCTACTTATTTATTGAATTACGTTTTCAATCATTAGAAGCTGCTGGAAACAGAGTACAACAGAGTTACCAATCTCACAGCGCTACCAAGGTTCCCAACAGACCTTCTGCACTGTTGTCGAAAGAAGCGCAATCAGTTACATGTTCCAAATGCAAGGGATCGCACAAATTATACAAATGCGATGCTTTCAGTCGTTTATCTGCAGCAGAACGCTTAAATCACGTTAAGCGCTTCAAGTTATGCATGAATTGCCTGGGAACTGGCCATGGTGCATTGAATTGTTCGTCTAGAAATTGTATGAAGTGTCCAACCAAACATCATACCATACTTCATGAGTCATTTCCACAGCAACAAGCTCTAAAACTACAATCATCTGGTAATCAGCAAAGTTCATCGAGCCTAGCAGCACAATCCAACCTGGCAACACAATATGTATTTTTAGCAACCGCAATGGTAACTTTAACGGACAAAACTAACAAGTCGGTCAGCTGCCGTGCGCTGCTTGACTCCGGCTCGCAGTTGAATTTTATTACCGATAAGCTTTCGAAAAAGCTCAATATAAGAACTACACCACACAGCTTAGACATAACTGGAATCGGAACTCAGTTGAGCAAATCACAGCGAAGAATTAATGTAGAACTTAAATCTAACATAACAGGCTATACAACACGATTAGAAGCATTTATTTTACCAAAAATTTCTACTGACCAGCCTCATCGTCATATTGATACAAAGTCATGGAATATTCCGAACAACATACAATTAGCGGATCCAGCATTCAATCGACCACAAACAATAGACTTGCTAATTGGCGCCGATATTTATTGCCAACTAATGTCTGTTGGACAATTTCGACCAAGAGAAGATGCGCCTATGTTTCAAAATACTCTGCTCGGTTGGGTTGTTCTCGGAAGAGCCAAAAATACATCAGCTGGTTCTATGTTCTGTGGTATAAGTGCGCATGAAGAAATATCTCTCAACGAACAGCTGGCTCGTTTTTGGGACATAGAGGAAGTTGGAGAGGATAGCAAGACTATGACAACCATGGAATTAAATTGTGAGGACATCTTCAAGAAAACGATGCAGAGAACCGAAACTGGACGGTTTCTAGTCCGGCTACCGTTTAAAACTCAAGAAAAGCTGGGTGAATCCAAACGATTGCCTTACAACGATTTTTTAGCTTGGAAAAACGTTTGTTAAGGCACACCTCGTTGAGAATCGAATACACCAAGTTCATGCGTGAATATGAAGCACTGCATCATATGGAAGAGGTACAAGAAGCAGACATACCTACCGGTCACTACTTTCTACCGCATCACTGCGTACTCAAACCTGAAAGTAGTACCACCAAATTAAGAGTGGTATATGATGCATCGGCCAAAACAACAAACAACAAGTCATTAAATGACATATTAATGACTGGTCCCACGATACAGGATGATCTTTTTTCAGTATTGATCCGTTTCAGACTACATACATACGTCTTTACAGCTGACATTTCCAAGATGTACCGGCAAATTATGATCGAGGACACTGACACTTGGTATCAACTCATAATATGGAGAGAATGGCCAACCGAGCCGCTTAAATATTATCGACTAAAAACAGTAACATATGGAACCACCAGCGCTTCCTACCTTGCGATCAGATGTTTACACCAATTGGCGGATGAGTGTGCTAATGAGTTTCCACTTGCAGCACAGATAACAAAAAGAGATTTTTACGTGGACGACATTATGACCGGCTGTGATGATTTAGACAAGATTTTAAATCTGCAAACCGAGCTAAAAAAGCTACTCGCAAGTGGTGGCTTCATATTAAGAAAATGGTGCGCCAATCATTCAAAATTACTTCGAAGAGCTCGTTACGATAAAAAATTCTACGGAAGGCAGCATTAAGACATTAGGTCTAACTTGGTTACCAACCACCGATCAGTTTAAATTTCAAACTATTTGGCCGGAACGCAAACAAATTACCAAACGAACAGTGACGTCCGATGCGGCCCATCTATTCGATCCATTGGGATTAGTTAACCCGGTTATAACATTGGCCAAGATCTTTATTCAAGAGCTCTGGAAATTGAAACTAGACTGGGATGCTGCATTACCATTAGAGCTTCATACCAAGTGGACTCGCTTCCGAAATGAATTGACAAAAATACAGAACATCGATATTGAGAGGCACGTACTTAGCATTGGAAAACGCAAGTGTACCCAAGTACATATATTTTCAGATGCAAGTGAAAAGGCATATGGAACAGCAGTATACTTGGGATCCGTCGATGAAAAAGGAAGGTTCAAGGTGCGACTGCTGTGTGCAAAATCAAAGGTGGCCCCTACAAAAACAACAACACTTCCACGTCTGGAATTGTGTGCGGCCAAATTAGCAACGCAGCTCGCAAACCGTTTAAGGAAAACACTGTGTGTCGAAATACAGGATCTTGGATCAGCCTCTTTTCACACATTTGTTGCCAACAGGGTCGCTTATATTCAAAAAAGCACCAATATTAATCAATGGGCCATATTGCCTCTAAACAGAATCCAGCAGATCTTGCATCTCGCGGAATGTATCCTGAACAACTACTGCACTCCAGCTTATGGTTTGAAGGACCTGAATTTCTTGGGTTATCAGAAGATAAATGGCCCACAAATATGCTCGCTCTTACAGATGAAATGCCTGAAGCCAGATGCATAAAATCAGCTTTGCTAGCAACAACAAAAGAGAGTGTGATTGACTCAATTAAACACAACAACAATTTCCAGCGCTTACAAGAAACACTGGCATTTATGACACGATTTTGGAAAAACGCGAAACAACCTGAGGATTTGCGGACTCTGAGTATCAAACCCAACCCTCAAGAAATGGAAGACTCACTGGAATTGATTACAAAGCATATCAAATTTCAAAAAGGAGATTAAGGAGTTAGCATCCAAAAAGGTCGTGTCAAAGGATAGCAAATTGGCCTCACTCACACCCTTCATAGATGCCCATGGTGTTATACGCGTGGGGGGAAGGCTTGAAAAGTCATCGCTTTCTTTCAATGCAAAACACCCAATTCTTTTGGCAGGGTCGGATCCATTTACAAAAATGATGGTACAACAGTTACACTTAAAACATTTGCATGCAGGGTCGCAGGCATTGCTAGCGATCATACGACAAAAATTTTGGCCTACTCATGGAAAAATCATAGTACGTACTATCGTTAAGCAATGTATCAGGTGTTCTCGGGCCAAACCGACCACCATTCATCAACTAATGGGCAACTTACCAGCAGAAAGAATTGAACCAGCGCGCCCTTTTATGAATGTCGGGATAGACTTCTGCGGACCAATAACAATCCATTACAAAATTAGAGGAAAACGTCCTACAAAAACATATATTGCTGTGTTCGTCTGCTTCGCCGTCAAGGCGGTACATCTGGAGCTAGTGTCAGACCTAACAACAGCCAGTTTTATTGGAGCCCTTAAACGGTTTATCGCTAGAAGAGGGTGTCCAACGAAGATTTTTTGTGATAACGCTACAAATTTTATTGGAGCCCGATCTGAAACCCAGAATGTGTATGAGCTATTCCAGAGCGAGCATCATGAATCAGAGATTAAGAAAGAATGCTCTCGTCAAGGGATTCAGTGGCATCATATTCCACCTCGCTCACCACACTTCGGAGGTCTATGGGAGGCTGCAGTAAAATCAGCTAAATACCACCTAAAGAGAATTACCAGTGCAGCAACTCTTACTTACGAAGAATTGGCTACTATTATTACCGAGATCGAAGCCGCATTAAATTCTCGCCCATTAACACCGCTATCAGCAGACCCTAACGACGTACAAGCCCTAACACCTGGGCATTTTCTAATTGGTGAGCCATTAAGGGCTATGGAGGATGCCTATAGGAAGGAGCGCAATATCAATAGCTTACATCGATGGGAATTAGTAAGTCGGCTACGTCACGAATTTTGGGACAGATGGTCGAAGGAATATCTTCAGGAGCTTCAGATCAGAGCTAAATGGAAAGATGGAACCTGCTCGGTCAACGTTGGCAGTCTCGTACTGTTAAAAGATTCAAATCTACCTCCATTACAATGGGTCATGGCACGTGTCATCAAAACAATACCCGGAGATGACGGTCGAATTCGAGTGGTAGACTTAAAAACTTCCGCAGGAACATTTACTCGTGCCATACATAACGTTTGTCCGTTGCCAGACGTGGATCAATTAGATGCAGTTGACTCGAACCAACCCGCAGTAAGGGCATCAAAGGAAACCAGCACGCAACAAGAGGCGAATATAGAAACCAAAACGGACCAAAAAATAAGAAGGTCGACAGAACAGCAGCTACCAATCCAAAGGGTCAACCCAGATACAAGATCCCTAAATTAACTACAGCAGTTACGACTCTATTGTTGTTAACGTCACTCGTCATGCCATCGTTCGCGGTTGTTCCAGTTGAGGTAGTCCCATTTAACAACACACCTGGCCTGTATTTTGAAAATTTAGGGAAGGTGCACCTCAGAGCTGACGAATGGAAAATAGTTGTCTACTACGATCTGAAGACATACTGGAATGAAATCGAGGGACTGAGGCAATGTATTTGGGCCTTAGATGAAATTTGCAGTATCACGGAAGAACATAAGAGCCATTGCAATGCTGTCGCAGCACACCTATCACATCAGTTTGAGGTTATTAGACACATCGACGATCTCATACTGACTGGACATGCAGTTGATCGAAAGCGCTCCAAGCGTTCACCATTTGATTTTATAGGTAGCCTAGCAAATGGATTATTTGGTATATTAGATCAGAAATATGCTGACAAGCTCCAACAAGAAATTATAAGAAGTCAGAACAACCAAGAGCATCTATTGAACCTTATTAAAAATCAAACATCGCTGATAGACGCTACTTCCAATATACTGCACAAGGTTGAAGATGATATTAACCAGCAGTTCGAGAATATTTACAGTCTACTAAGCAATATTACGAATCAGCTGAATAAACAACAAGATGTAACGCAGGCATTCAATACTCTATCAACTCAAACTATGGCAGTAGCAAATGATTGTCGCAGCATGCAGAATGCATTCATTGATCTACTAACGGATACGCATCATGGTCGAATAAATCCATTGCTAGTAACACCCGATCAGCTCAAAAATGAGGTTTCTGTTAAAAGAGAGAATCTCCCTGCTAATACAATAATACCAGGAGGCGCAAGCGGTACAGAGCTATTAACATTGTACACATTGATGAAGGCTAGAGGAAGGATGACTCTGCAATATTTAATCATTACCATAGATCTTCCTTTAGTGAACATAGAGCGAGTTACATCAGAAAACATATTTCCTTAGAAAATAAAAAAATATTAAATTATTCTATAAAAAACTATTCCCACAAAATAGTTTTTCATAATCAGTAAAATATCATATTTAAATAATTTCCGTTCACACAGTTTTGCATTAAATCATAATATGATATTATAATATAATTTGTATTAAATAAATTCTTCTTCTCATTTGTTTAATTTTGCTAATCTCAGCACTAAATAGAATGTAATAATTTTACTTTTAGATTTAAGTTTATAAAAAGTTTAGTTCTAGTTTTACTCTTGATTAATAAAGTTAAATATAAAATTATCCAAGTTGTGTTTTAATTATTCATTTACAAAAATCAAAAAAAGATAAAGAACTTATATAAAATATACAAATAATATACTTATATATAAATATCGACATATTATTTAAATATCATTTTATAACTGGCGCAGTCGGTAGGATTCCTTTCTAAAGTAATAGGAATTCTTTAAACGTATAATAAATTAAAATATAACAAAAAAAATATTAACTTTATTTAATATTATAAGTATTTAAATACTTTATAAATTATATCAAGACGACTAAGTGAAATATAGTAACTCAAAAATAACAATCTTAAACTAAAATATATAAATTAGTAACTCAAAATAAATCAAAAATTAATAAAAAAAAAAATATTGAAAATTATCAATATATAATTATTGTGAAGTGTATAATAAAAACAAAAAAAAAATGGCATTAATATTAACAAAAGCAGAGTTGATTAAAGAAGTTCAATCTATAAAAGAATTCACTGGTGATAGTAATCAATCACTACATAGTTTTATACGAGAAGTGGAAGCAGTTGTCGCTCTTATAACAGAAGATGAACTGAAAAATTATCTTGACAAGAAGATAATATACAAAAAAATTCAAGGACCAGCAGCTGATATCGTAAGGTCTCTAGAAACCAACCCTACCTGGATCTCAGTGAAAGCTGAATTAGTAAAAGTATACAGTCCAAAGGAAACTTACTACCAGCTATATCATCAAGCTCTCAGCCTAAAAAACTTTAATGTAAGAAATTATTATTTTAATTTACGTAATATATTAAATAAGTTAAATTTGAAATACGAATTCGATGATAGTAAACCAGTAGAATTTAGACCTGAAATGAATGAAAAATTAATTTTAAAAACATTTATTATTGGTAGAAATATTTGTAATTTAAGGGAAGCTTTTGACCTTCTTGAAATTGAAAATTTATTAAAAGAAACTAAACCCAAATATGAGCATAATAAAAATAATATGAATGTGCAAAATAAAAGTAATATGAATATACCAAATAGAAATAGTTTTCATCATAATCACAACTTTCAAAGTAACACAGATCATTATAGAAAAAATTTTCAAGAGAAAAGAAATACAAATTTTAATAATAATTTTAGAAATCAAAATCAAAATTTTGAAAATAATTTTAGAAATCAAAACCATTATAATAATTACCCTAGAAATCAAAATCATAATTTTGGAAATAATAATAATGTATCCCGAAATCAAAATCAAGGTTCTTACCAAAGTAGAACATATACATCCCAACGTAAGCCGTTACCTAACATTGAACCGATGGAAATTGATCATTGTCAAAATGAAGAAAATTTTTATATACCGCCTCAGAAAGTAATTTACCGGTAATAGAATGTACTGTAGGGGAAGAAAAAATAAGATGTTTAATAGATACTGGCTCCAGTACTACTTTGTTAAAATACGATAAACTTCCCCAATATCCAAGAAAAATTTTACATAACCCTTTATGTTTTAGTTCAATAAGTTCTACAATAAGTACTACTAATAAACAAATAATTACGGAATTACCCAAAGAATTTAAAGAAGATAATTTAATTGTATGGAATTTATTTAAATTAAAAGATAAAAATTTTGACGCAATTATTGGACAGAATTTATTAAAGCCAATCGGTGCAGTTATTGACATGAATAAAGAAATATTAATAGTAAACGGAAACGAAATACCTTTTGTTAACAAATATCCATATAAATGTAACGAAATATACCAACTTGAACCTAACAATTTAAATCCTGACACAAAAGAAACTTTATTTAAAGACTTGAACGACGAAGAAAGCAAAGAGTTGTGTAATCTGTTAAAAAAGTACGATAATTTATTTTACAAGGAAGGGGAAAACTTAAGTAGTACCTCTAAAATTGAACACCAAATTATAACAACCACAAATAGACCAACTTATTCCAAAATATATAGATTTCCACAAATACACGAAAAAGAAGTTCATTCTCAAATTACCGACATGCTTAAGCAAGGTATAATAAAAGAAAGCAACTCACCTTATAGTAGCCCTTTGTGGGTAGTCCCAAAAAAACTAGATAATTCAAAAATAAAAAAATGGCGACTGGTTGTGGACTACAGAAAACTAAATGATATAACGGTGGATGACAAATTTCCTATACCAAATATAGAAAATATATTGGATAAATTAGGAAAATCCCAATACTTTACCACCTTGGATTTGGCTAAGGGGTTCCACCAAATCTTGGTAAAGCCGGAAGATCGTCAGAAGACAGCATTCTCAACACCTTTCGGGCATTATGAATATTGGATTGAAAAACGCCCCGGCGACATTTCAACGCCTAATGAATAATGTCCTTAAGGAATATATTAATAAAATATGTGTTTGTTATCTTGATGACATTTTAATTTTTTCTACGTCTTTACAATAACATGTTGATAATATAACAAAAATCTTAAATAAACTCAAAGAGTATAACCTTAAAATACAAATTGACAAGTGCAAATTTTTTGCCAAACAAACCGAGTACTTAGGTCATATACTAACTCCTAATGGAGTAAAACCAAATCCTAAAAAGGTAGATGATATTTTAAAATTAAAATTACCAACAACCCAAAAACAAATTAAATCATTTTTAGGAATTACCGGTTACTATCGAAAATTCATTAAAAATTATGCTAAAGTAGCCCAACCTTTAACAAACTTTCTTAAGAAAAACGCTAAAATCAATACAAAAGACACAAATTATATAAATGCTTTCGAAAAATTAAAAAAAATGATCACTGAAGATCCGATATTACAATACCCCAATTTTAATAAAAAATTTAAATTAATTACCGATGCTAGTGCTTATGCTATTGGAGCAACTTTACAGCAAGATTCACATTCAATATGCTATGCTAGCAGAACACTTAATGATCATGAAAGAAATTATTCGACAGTAGAAAAAGAATTGTTGGCCATCGTTTGGGCAACCAATTATTTTCGGCCCTATTTATACGGTAACAAATTTGAACTATTAACTGATCACCAACCATTAAAATGGTTACATACTAAGTCCCAGGCTAAAGATATAAATCCTAGGTTAAATAGATGGTTACTAAAACTTGGAGAGTATAATATGAATATAGAATATATTAAAGGAAAAGAAAATGTAGTTGCAGATTTTCTTAGCAGAATAGATACAGATAAACATGAAATTAATTTAAACCAGACATTCCACAATAGCTCAAATGAACAAAATACACTTTCTCTTCAAAATAACGTAAACTCAGACATTGATACTATACATTCACAAATCGAAGAATTAAATGATCACTTCTCAATTTTAGATACAGTAGTTAATAGATTTAAAACTCAAATAATTTTAACAGATAATAAAAATAAAGAAACTGAAATTAGCTTTAATAATAGAAGAATATTTCTAAATTCTGAAGACATAGAAAACAATTTAGTTGATATCCTTAGAAGATATATTGGTAAAGGTAAAGTAGGCATTTATACTGATTTAAATGACCATAAATACAATATAGTACAAGAAAAAATAATAGAATTATTTAGTGAAAGTCACAACATTAAATTCGTTAGATGTACTTACTTCGCAAAAGATATTGAATCCGAAGATGAAGCCCTAAAAGAAATACACAAATATCACAAAAATGAAACCGGACATACATGAATTAATGAAAATTATGAATGTTTAAAAAGAAATATATATATTCCAAATTTGAAAACTCTAATTCAAAAATACATAAATAATTGTGATATTTGTAATAGAGTTAAATATTCAAGAAAACCCATAAAAGCAAAATTTGAAAAAACAGAAACTCCAAAAGATATTAAAGAAATTATACATATGGATGTATATACAAATATTAAAGGAAATTTTCTAACATTCATTGATAGATTTTCTAAATTTGCTACAGCTTACTACTTAGAAGATAGAAATAATCAAACAATTATCGAAAAAATAAGACAACTTAAGTCTCAATTAATACATTTTAAAAAATTAATCACAGATAATGAATTCAGAAGTATAAATATAAAAGACTTAAGAAACGAAAACATCCAACTTCATTTAGTTAAACCAAACAACCATACTGGTAATGCAGATATCGAGAGATTGCACAATACAATAGGTGAAAAAATAAGAACATTAGGTATTGAAAATGCTCATCTAAACATTAAAGATAAAATGTCAAAAGCTATAGAATGGTACAACAATAGCTATCATTCCGTAATTAAAGAGAAACCAATTAATGTACAGGAAGGTAACTGTAATAAAACACAAATATATTTAAACATAATAAAAGAAAAAGAACGTTATATAAAAAAAAGAAATGAAAAAAGAGAAGATTATACAGAAATTAGGACCGAAGGGTATATTAAAAACTATAAAAGTCTCAGACATAAACAAGAACCTAAATATATAAAACATAATCTTACTAATATTCATAAAAACAATATTAAAAGAAAAACAAAATTTGCAGGTCAATTGGATATTCAAAATATGGATCGCAACATTAATGCTCATGTTAATGTTATCAAGAGCATCTTGTAACCTAATTATTGAGAAAATTGAAACCGAGCTTGGATATACGGAAATAAAATTAGAAGACGTAAACATAGTTGTCAATTACAGCACTGTTCTACATATTATCAATATATCAGAAATAGAAAATATAGCTAGCATTTTCGAGAAAAATTTACCTTCAACAGTAGACAAAGTTCAAACCGAAAAATTAAAAGCAGAAATATACAATATAAAAAACAAAATAAACACTTTACTTCCTCATAGACACAAAAGAGGTCTCTTTAACTTTATGGGTACAACTTATAAATGGCTCTACGGAACTATGGATGAAAACGATCGAGAAGAAATCGAAAATCATCTTAAGGTACTTGCCATAAACAATCATAATATTATTGATAATGTTAATCAACAAGTAAAAATAAATAGAAATTTTAATGACAGTTTATATGAAATAAAAAATATTATAGAAAATGATAAGATTAATATTATAGACAAGTTAGAAACGTTAACCGATTCCAATAAGAAGATAATTTCGCATATTTCATATGTAGATTTTTTATTAAAGCTCCAAATTTTTAAAAATAATATAGACAATATTCAAGAAACCATAGCTTCCTCTAGATTAGGAATAATTCATAGCAATATTTTAACTAGTGAAGAGATAAATGAATATAATATAGATATAGAAAAACTATCAAATATAAAATTAGGAACAATAAAAGATAATCAAAATAACATAATTTTTATAATTTTAATTCCAAAACATACTATTAATACAGGAAAAAGTCTGTTAATACCTATAAGTAATAAAAACCAAGAAGAATTAATTTTTGAACCTCAACAAATAATTAAATATAAAAACAAAATTTATAATTATGAACCTAATAAGGATATAAAAGATCTTAAAATTTGTAATAATTGTTTAATAAAAAGAAATTGTCCTAGAATACATGATAATTCATCCAAAATTGTAGAAATAGAAAAAGGTATTTTAATATTAAAAAATCAAAACAATGTAATTCTAAATAGTACTTGTGATGGAAGAATAATTAAGTTAAAAGGCAATTATTTAACTTCTTTCTCCAATTGTAGCATAAAAATAAACGATGATATAATAACTAATAATCAAAAGGAATTCCGACATAGATTTACAATTCCAAATAATTTAATAAATTTTAATGAATCATATAAAAAATTAACTTTTGATGAAATTTTACTTAAACAAATAAATAATACAAAAGAAATAACTGAATTAAGATTTGAAAAAAATAATCAAGTTGCATACATTTTTATAACTATTTTAATAATAGTAATTGTAATCATAATCATATTAGGATATTTTTACTGTAAATTTCGTATAGTTCATGGAGTAACAGAAACTCTAGAAGAGCTTTCTCCTAAGGAGGGAAGAGTTACATCAGAAAACATATTTCCTTAGAAAATAAAAAAATATTAAATTATTCTATAAAAAACTATTCCCACAAAATAGTTTTTCATAATCAGTAAAATATCATAAGTAGGTATATATGGCGTTTCTGGTTCACTTTTTTTCATACAAAAATTGAGGCTCCATACAAAATGATATTGTAAAAATATGTTTTTTTGTTGTGGTTTTGTGTTATCAGTGAAATATTTAATTTTTTTGTTGTGCTGTTTATGAAATTTTTGGTGGCGTGGGTTTAGTAATAGAGTATATGAATTTGTTTCTAGATGGATTTTTGTGTGATGAATATTTGTGTGTGTGTGTGTGTGTGTGTAGGGTATTCTAAGCGGCCATTATTTTATAGCTTGTGACGTGGGGGATTCCACAATTTTAAATTTTGTATACTTCAAGGTTAATTTTAGAATATGGTTTGGAGTTGTTATCAGTTAAATATTTTTTTTTCTAGATTTTTAGTGGAATATTAATTTATATTTTTTTGTGTGTAGGTTGATTCTTTGAACTTTAAGAATATGTTAAAGAGAATAATATTTCTGAAGGTTATTATTATTATTATTTAGTTGATATCAATCAGCTGTTCGAAAACTAAATAGAGTGAAAATAAAGAAATTAAAAAAAATGTATTTGTGTATATTTTTTCATTTTTATTTCTTATGTATATATATAAATTAATTTAATTTTGAATTTGAGGAATTCTATAGTGTCCCCAAGCTAAAGTGTTAATCTTATCATCTAATATATATCTTTTATCATCTAATGCACTTAAAGATATTTTATTTATTAGTTGGGTATAAATACAGTGTAACTTAGTTCTAAATACAATCATATTTTTGTATATTATTTTATTATTTAGTAAACATGTTTTATATTCATTTATGCTTAAGTTATTAGTTACATTTCTATTTACGCCTTTAGCTTTACGAATTAATTTGGAATTTTCCGTGCATATTAGATACATTTTGGCTCTTAATCCGATAAATTCTTTCATAATTTTTCCATTGTTTTCATCTTTAAAGAGACCTAGGACTTTTTTATTAACGCGTGGTATATTATAAATATTATTTGGAGGATATTCAGATGTGTCAAATCTCGGATTGATTGGGTTAAGAATGTCATTGCGTATATTATCATAAAAGTCATCTGTGTTAATAGTATATATAAAACTGTCTGTGTCCATATAATTAATTTTTTGATTCTCACCAAAATTTGGCTGCATATAATTATAGTGAAAGTCATACATTAAAATTTTAGATTGTTCTAGAATGGAAAATCCTAAATAAATTGGTTTATCATATAAAATATGCATTGAGGTTAATTGAACAGCAGCAAGATCTTCCGTGTATTGAGCAATGCTGTGAAAATTAGGTTTTGCAATTAAAGCTCTAGCACCTAAATGCTTCCCCTCACTTGCCCATGATGTAGCTATTTTAACAATTCGCCTTTTTTCAACATTTTCCATTGTTTTACCGTAGGCCGCATTATTCATTAATTTGAAGAAATTTTTGTCAGACTCATTTTTGGATAGAGTTCTATGTTTTGTATTTAGATCAATATATTTTTGCAACCATTGTTTAAACTCGATTGCACGGTGTTTAAACTCGATTGCACGGTGTATACGACGTAATATTAGACCGTTTTGTATGCATTGTTTTAAAGCACGATAATGTATTACATATGATTTTTTGTCAGTCAAGTCTGTTATAGGTTTGCAAGATTTCCCATTTGGTGGTATTTTGCTTTCAGCGCAAAATGGTAAGTCATTGTGTTTATCGTGAATATCTGGTGGATATTCTAAATCAACTTCAAAAGCATACCCTATCTCTGCAGTGTCTGATATGCTAAGCACATCAATGTCAGACGGATTTTCAACCCAATTAAAGTCTTTGTAGGGTAGATAATGTGACATAGCCCAACCGTATAAGTTGTTTGCATCGCAATAGAATAAATATTGGTTTTGTAATTCAGGGTCGTAGTCATCCATATATTTATTATTTGCCTTGGAATATCTGCTAGAGCATTGACAGATACCTCCGCGAATCCCCCTTTGAAAAAATTTAAGCATGTCTATATCCGTTAATAAATCTAATTTTATATTTGTATACTTCAACATTGCTTGCCATGATAGACCGGGAGAAGTGTAAAAGTGTGCGGGGTCTAAATTATAAATTTTCCTACAAATATTTCGAAAACTTTCAAAAATATCTGCTAATAAAATAACATCAGTTTGGAGATAAAGTTCTAAATAATCCCACAACGATTGACAATCGAAAACATTTCAAACATTTTGAGCGTGTTTATAATCTTCATCTGAAATCTTGCATGCGATTATAAAATTCCGCTTGAGGTGGTAAAGATTTTTCTTCAAGCTTTTCCCACGAATCAATATAATTATAAGGAAAAATACCTTTAGTTTTCATTAATTTAAATTTAAACTTTAAATCGGAGGGATAAAACTTTCTAGTGCTATGTAACTGAATATCTTCCAAATTTTTAGCTAAACTATCTATACTTGAGGGTAAGAACCGCATTGAATCTAAAAATCGAAGTGGTACACATATAAATTTTTCGTTGGCATGTATAATATCTCTCATTTTTTGCATATGTACTAACCAAGCCAAATGCATTTATGATTTGAAAAAATTGTGAACTCAATTCAAATTCAATGAATAATATGATATTTAAAAACCAAAATTATTAAGAGTTTTCACAGATTATATTTCATCGTTATAATATAATATAATTATATTATTTTATAATTATAAATTTTTTTTATAGTCAAGTTATAAGTGACATACAAAACAATTTTATTAAGAGATTCAAAAATATTTGAACCGTTAATTAATTTTATTAAATATTTTCATTTATTAAAAATAATTTTTATTGGTACGCAGTATTTATACTAAAGTACGCAGTATTTATACTAAAGTTATACTAAAGTTAGCATACAAGTTTTTTTTTGTATTCAACATGGCTCAATGGATCGATTATTAGTTTAAGATTAAATTTAAAATAAGGTAGGTTTATGGGTTCGAATCCACTTGAGCAGCATGTTGATTTTTTTTAGATTTTTTTTAATGGAAATAGTTTAATAAAAGAATAAAAAAAAATACATTATAAAATATATATACATTTTTTTATTTTCAATTATGATCTTCCCAAAAATAATTTAATTACATTCTGATAACACAAAACTTCAAATAAATATAAAAAATGCCATGAATATTCTAGAATATTCTAAGATATAAAAACAGATTAAAAAAAACAAATGTGTGAAATATAAATTTATTTTGTTTACATTTAATTTTTAACCGCATCCTTAGTATAAATTTTGGATTGAACAAATATAAAATGTATAACAAAATTGACTAGATTAGAAATTCTTAAGGTTAAAATTTGAATTTAACACAAAATTTAAATCTGGAAATGAAGATATGAAGATTTATTTAAAAATTTATTTTTGTTTACATTTAATTTTAAACCACATCCTTATAGTATAAAATATGAATTGAACACATTTAAAATGTGTGATAAAATAGGCTAGATTAGTTAGAATATTCTAAGATATTCTATCGGAATATTCGAATAGAATATTATATAAAAACAAATTAAAAAAATAAATGTGTAAAATATAAATTTATTTTGTTCACATTTAATTTTTTAACCACATCCTTAGTATAAAATTTGAATTGAACAAATATAAAATGTATGACAAAATTGACTAGATTAGAAATTCTTAAGGTTAAAATTTGAATTTAACATAAAATTTAAAAATGAAGATAAGTATGTTATTGAATATGTTATTTTTTAATAATTAAATGTTTAACCACATTATTATGATAAAATGGTAATAAAATCATATAAATAGCAAAGAATTTTTAACAATAACTCATTCAGAAGAAAACATCTAAATAAGTGATGTCAAAAAAATTAAAAACAACTGAAGCTGACGAACTCTTCCACCAAATAGGTGAACCAGACAAATCCGAAGATGAAAGATGAAAGATATTACTAAGAAAACCAAGATCAGCATCAAATGTAGCTAAAAAATTGTTTAGCGAAGAACAAATTGTAATCCCAGAGGAAAATTGGGATGAAGAAAATGATGAGAATGCTGATGACAACAAGAACATCAAAAAAGTTTTGGCAGACTTTACCAATATGGTAAAGTCTATAAATCAATCGGAGGCATCAGGCAGTTCAGCTACAAATGTGGCAAACTATAAGGGTCTAAAAACCCTTAACACAGGAATTCGTTTTAAGTAAGTATTAAATTTATATGTTATATATATATATATTGTTTAAATTTTTATTTTATTTTAATTACATTTTTCTTTTTTTTTCTTTTATAGCATCAAGAAGCTGTTAACAGAGCCATCAGCATTCAAGAGAAGTGATGACAGTGTTGTCATCATAAGCGATGGCTTTTACACATATATGCCACCTAGGTATGCACAACTGCATACCAAGGAGTACATTAAATTTGTAAATAAGTTCCTGGAAACAGGAAAGCTGGAATATCAATTTCAAATAATGCCGAGGGAAAATTCCACTTTTTACTTGGGTCCAGTGGAAGTGGAATTCCACATGCGGAAATTATAAAAAAATAGTTTTTTTAGTTATAACTTAATTGAATGAATAAAAATAAATTTTTCTATAACTTCATTTTTTGTGGTTTTTATTTTTAATTTTCAGGTTTTCCTTTATTTTCAGGTTTTCTTTTATTTTCAGGTTTTCTTTTATTTTCAGGTTTTCTTTTATTTTCAGGTTTTCTTTTATTTAATTTAAAAAAAAAATGTATATATTAATGAATGACAATAAATAATAAATTTTACTATAACTTAATTTTGTTGTTGTTCTTATTTTAATTTGTTTTGATATCAAACTTTAAAATGGTGGTATATAAGTTCTCACATTTTATTTTACAGGTTTCTCTTTAAAATATATCTTTTATTTTGTTTTAAAAAGTTTCAGCATTTTCAATAAATAGCAAATACAAATTTTTTTAGTTATAACTTAATTGAATGAATAAAAATAAATTTTTCTATAACTTCATTTTTGTGGTTTTTATTTTTAATTTTCAGGTTTTCTTTTATTTTCAGGTTTTCTTTTATTTTCAGGTTTTCTTTTATTTTCAGGTTTTCTTTTATTTAATTTAAAAAAAAATGTATGGTTTTTTTATATTAATGAATGACAATAAATAATAAATTTTACTATAACTTAATTTTGTTGTTGTTCTTATTTTAATTTGTTTTGATATCAAACTTTAAAATGGTGGTATATAAGTTCTCACATTTTATTTTACAGGTTTCTCTTTAAAATATATCTTTTATTTTGTTTTAAAAAGTTTCAGCATTTTCAATAAATAGCAAATACAAAATAATAATATAGTTAGTACTTATTTTGTTGGTGACATAATAAAAAATGGAAAATTTTAATTATAAATCGTTGTTAAAATTAAGTTTACCTACAAGAGAACTTTTAAAATTTATTGAAAAATGTGATAATAATATTGCAAAATTAAGTGAAAATTTAAAAAAAAGTAAATCTATTGGATCCAAGCGATATATTGAAGATAAAATTGGGAAATATCATAGCTATAAAGCTATTTCACAAAATAAAATTCATTATGGTGGTGGTAAGAGTAATTTTGTTAATGATGGAATAAAATGGAACATAATTGAATCAGCATTTGCAAGTCGAATTCTAACCGGATAAATTACAAATTTAATTTTTAGTGAATCCACAGCTAATTCAACAACTGAATCTATAACAGCTGATCTAATGATATTGGTACTGGATTCATCAACAGACTTGCCAACTGATTTGGTATCTGATTCATCAACTAACCCAACAACTGATAAATATGTGGCTTCAATTACTGAATCTATAACAGAATCAACCACAGCTGATTCAATGGTATCGGTGATTGCTTCATCAACTGAGCTGGCAACTAATTCATCAACTAGTCCAACAACTAATAAATATAGAATTTATGATAAATGTAATAATAATAGTGGTAGAGTAGAGTATTCGTTAATAACATTATTATCAGTTTATATAGTTTCACAAGTATTTATATAATTTAATAAAGAATTGTTTTTGAATTTTAATATTATTTCTTTTATTTACTTCAATATATTTTACAATTTTTTTTCTTAAATCTAAAGCTCAATTTATTTATGACATCATCGAAATGAAACTTATTTATTTTTTCATATTTTTATAAGCAGTTGAAGATTTTCCAGATGCTGCTGATGATGATGAGGGATCTTGCTTTAATGGACATGTGTAACATGCTTTTGCATTTGCGCAAAATAATTTATATTGACATTCTTTAATTTTATCCATATTCTTGCCTTCATTTAATAATTGTTTTTTGTCACTCATTTTCAGGATTTTGTTATTCACTGCAGGTGCTCTATTCTCAATGATAAATTTGCTTGAACTGAATTATTGAAAAATATTATTTTCTGAAGAACTCAAATTTATATATATATATATAGAATGCATAAACATTATGAGTTTATTTAGCAGTATGTTTACAATAACAAATCTTTTTTGTTTATCCAAGAGTTTTGATTAGAAGGAAATCCAAGCCATTTCACAAAAACTTTATCTCCCTTGGTTTTGACTACTTTTTCAACTAAAAATATTCCAGGAGATTTTGCTTTTTGTAATTCATGCTCATAGAACCCCCCTTTAATAGGGTTCCCCTGATAATCTTCTAATAAGTAAGTTATTGGATTTGTAAGTTGTCTTTTAGTTATCTTGAATATTTCAGTTGTCCAGTTGGGTGTATAACCTTTTTTCAAAAACATGTTTAAACTTGCTCACACGAATTGAGTCACCAACTTCAAATTTTGCAGATGGTGCATTTTTAATATGATTATAAACTGTTGCTAAAAGTGTTTTTTCATATGCTTTCGCGATTTCAGCAGGTTTTCGTTTAATTGTTCTGTGAATTGAATGATTATAATCATGTACAAGTTTCTGAATTATTGTGGTCCATTTATAGGTTCCATTAAAACTGAATTCTTTCCACATTTTTTCCTTTATTGTCCGATTAAAACGTTCAACAATTGAAGCTTTCAAAGAGCTAAATGTTGAGTAATGATTAATCTTATATTTCACAATTAAATTTTGAAATATTTTGTTGAAAAACTCTTTACCATCATCAGTTTGCAAGTTTTTGGGTTGTCTATTTGAATTTATGAAAATAGATTTAAGCGCCTGAGTAACTGTATCACCAGTTTTATTTTTTATTGCAATAGCCCAACCATATTTTGAAAACGCATCAATTACAGTAAGTAAAAATTTATAATCACCATTTTCTTTAGCATATGCACCCATTTCTACAAGATCGGCTTGCTAAAGATCATCAAAACCTTTGATTATAACACGTCGTCTCTTAAAGTTTCTTCTAACAGGTTTATGCAGCTCCTCAACAACCTTTCTCTTACTCATAATTTAGGTATATGTGCAAAATATTATTATTCATGATCGTTTTTGGTAAAATTAACAACTTCCAACCTAATTATAGCTTGTTCTAAATTTTCCAATATTTCTGTTATTTTTAAATTCTCATCTTTAATATATTGCATTAAACTATCATATGTATCATCAATAGATTTTCGTAGCATTATAATACTCTTATTAAGCGCATCTATTTCATTATCTATGTATCCTTTTGTTGCTGCATCATTAAGATTCGTTGGATTATTAATATTGACAAGACTTTTAAATTGTAGATCATAATTTCCATCAGATGTTAAATAAAAACCAATTCCTGGTCGACCTGGAGCAGATCTTTCAAAATTATCACTTCGACCGAACTTGTCAATAACCATATTGCTTATAGCGAAAAAATACATTTGCAAAATCTTTTATTTATTCAATTAAGTTAGCCTCCTTAAGCTCTTCAATTATTGAAATAATTTCGTTATTATGATTGTTGTTGCCAGCTGCTTGAGATGCAATCAAAAGTCTTAATCTATTAACAAGCTCATTTGGATCATCCCAATGAACATATTGTATAGGTTTTGAAGAAAATTGCATTTGTACTGGCTGTATTTTAAGATTTGACAGATTTATCGATCCACCTAATTTTTTTCGCGTATTATGCTTATGAGGCATCAGTTGTCTAATTATATTTGAATATTTTTTTCCTTTACTACCCTTAATTTGTGAATATGAATCATTTGGGTTTTTTAAATGAGCATTCGTCATTAATAATATTTTTTTATAGTCTGTCAAATCTTTTTCAGTGTATAGTTCTTTTTGAGGATTATTTCTAAATATCAATTCACTTAAACCATCTGATTTCTTAAAAACCTCATTATCTATGTAAATATCACCAGTTTTATCATCAATGCTAAAGGTGGATTTCCCCATTTTGAGAATTTTCTGTGTATCATCAAAATATGGTCCATAGGTGTTATCAAGTACAGACTTTTTAGTTGTAGAAGATGATAAACTATTCGTAATATTACTTTTTTTCATGGGTGTTTCATAATTATCAGTATTATTAAATGTTAAAGTTGAATTCGGTGTTGAAGTTTTGAAGCTGTCATAACTCAATTTCTCTGGTTTAAGATGCTCATATTTTTCTTCTTCTTTTATTTCAGGTTTTATTGTTATATCCTTGGGCATTTTATGTTCAACTACTTTTATTAAATCGTTTAACGGTTTCACTATAGGTTTGAAAGAATTTTCTAATTCATCTCCTTTAGCTTTTTCACCAGATTTTAAAATTGCATATTTTCGTTTCAAAGCTTTTTGAGCTTTTATCATTTCTGTGAAAACTTTTTGTTTCATATTAAGATGTACTAATTAATATATATGTAGCTTAAGCACGGTACTGTCTGCTTATATATCCAGTTATAAACTGATCCGCCCCTCTCTGATCAGATCGCTTATGAACTGCAACAGACCCCTGATTGCAAGAGACTCGTGATTGCTGTTCCAAATCTCAGCTTATTCTTCAATCAATAAAAATTCATCGAAATTCTTTCTATAACCACCATTATCACCCGATCTGTTTTTATCAATTAGTAAAAATCCATAATCATTCTTCCAACATTCTTTGCATACATCTTTGAAATGATTAAATGACATATCAGAGTTTACATGGTCATTATAAATATGTCGAAGATTTAAATCATCTTGCTTGAACAAGATTATGAAATTAGCATTATCGCGAATTAAATGTTTAGGAATATGTGTATACGATTGACATAAATAAAAACTGTCAACATCATTATGTCTGTCCATGCAAAAATATTCTCGTATATTATTTTGCTTTTCACAAGCAACGTCATCAAAAATAAAAACTGAATTTTTTTTAGCTTCCGAGGGTTCCATTATTTCACAATTATTTGAAAATTCATAGTACCCCATTCCCTTGATAGAAGTTATCAATTTTCTTAAATATTCATATTTAGGTTAGTGTAATGATTTTGAATATATATAAATATTTTCAAAACACATTCCATTGGGGTCTAATAATATGCTTAACATGACATTGGTTTTACCACAATTTGAGGGTCCTACTATTAACCCTCGTATATTATTTGGTAATAAGGGACCATGTTTACTTTTTTTTTCAACACCCAAACCGACAGTTTCATCAAAATTTTTAATTCTAATTTTAGCATGCTGCTTCACAAACTTCATCTTATTAACTATTTGAAAATCTTAGTATTAATGATTTATATATATATATATATATATATATATATATAATTAAATATTTTCTAAAATAAATTTAATTATGAAAAAGTTATCAAAGCTTGAGGTCAATTATATAAATAAATTATGATTAATTATCATTCGGTTAATTGTGAAAAAGGCATCAAAAGAGGAGGAGGTGTTTTAAACTCTCTAATAAATAATTTACCAATTGAATTACATTTGCCTGGATATAATTATTGTGGACCTGGAACTAAACTTAAAACCAATCATAATGGATGTAACCAAAATATTAAATAAGATGAATAAATTCTTGGAAACGAAAAAAATATCTGAGCTTATACAGGGACAAATGTATAGGATAACCAGCGCTAAGAAAGTGGAAACAAAATTTGGGAGCAGAATTGTGGTAATACTGGAAGCAAAATTTCAAACCTTTCTTCCTATAAGGTTTAACAAAATTACCAACACAATCCTCAATAAATTGAAAGAAGGCCGGGAAGGCCTTATTTTCAAAGGATTGATAGGAAGGTCTTGTGACATAGAATTCTGATTAATCCTGAAACCATTCAAAATAATTATACCATTTTATAATAAATAAATAATTTACTTTAAAAAAAAAAAAGATTAATAAAAAAAATATTATTATTGACAATGAAATTGTTTTTTTAATTATAAGACTATTAAATAAATTTTTATTTTCTTTTTTTGATAGGTAGTTTTTTTAAACTTTATATGTGGTTAACATAAAGTTTTTTTTTAATATATAATAAAAAATTATTTTGCTATTTAACTAGCAATAATTCATAGAATTCCTCAGTTTAATTCAAATTTTCTTGAAGTGAACTAGTAGTTCTATAATGTTTTTGTGCGAAAATTGTAAAAAAGTCTTTAAATCGGATAAGTTGTTGTTGGCCCACATTAAACGTCAACATGTAAATTTAAAATTAAAGTGTAGTGATTGCAATAAAACGTTTCAAAGGCAGGACAATTTAACCCGCCATAAAAAATCAAAACATTCATCCCCGAAAACAAATAATAAAAGAAAAAATTCTGAAAGTGAGTTAAATAAGGTATCTAAAAAAATAAATAAAAATAAAATAAGTGATGCTACATCTCCTTCGAAAGAGTCTTTTTGTGAAAGTTGTAAAATTAGCGTTAAATCTGGGAAGTGGTATTATCACATCCGAACCAATTTACATAAAAAGAATTGTTGTATTTCAATTGGTGAAAATTTAAAATGTGTAAAGGGAGGTTTTAATCAAAGAACCAATACCTACATTTTAGAAAATACTGATGCATCTATACTCAATACAGATGAATTTTTTGCAAAATATTTGAATCAAATTATTATATTATTGAAGACCGCTCTAGAAAAAATGGGTTCTTTAAAATATAATATTGAATTATTTTGCAATTATATAAAACCACAAACATTAGACGAAGGTTCTGAAATAAGTTCAGATTTAAAATCATTTATAACTAAAATGATACTAGTTCAACAAGAGAGAGATATTGAAAGTTTTCTTATATGGAGAATCAGGAAAAAATTAAAACTTTAATGGATGAATTCCAAGAAAAAGACAGCGGTTGGAGTTTAGCACAAATTATGCATCTGGAAATTAATATAAATATGTATGAACCAATTAGAGGATCTAGTTATATTAAATTACCTCTGAAAATAGAAAACAAAAAAGCATGCATTAATGTTATGAATAAAGATGAGTATTGTTTTAAATGGGCGTTAATATCTGCAATAAAAGATATATCTGAAAATTCTCATAGAACAAGCTCGTACGCTGTATCAGATATTAATCAGAATATTATTGAAGTAAATGAATCTCATACACTTAATTTTTCTGGCATACTGTTTCCAATGAAAGTTAATGAAATTTTTAAATTTGAAGAACTAAACGCTAAAATTAGTATAAATGTTTTTGGATTAGATGAAAAAAATTCAATCATTGGACCATATTATCATACAAAATTATTAAAGATGCAACATATTAATTTATTATTGATTGAGAACGAATTAAAATTTCATTACGTCTGGATAAAAGATTTGTCAAAGCTATTGAAGTCGCAAATTACTCGCCATAGTGGAGGCAACGGAATATTTATATGTTCAGCGTGTCTTTTACACTTTTATTCAAAACAAAAATTATCTAACCATAAAAAAGAATGCAATGGTATAGTTACATCTATGCCTGAAGATCACAACAAAACAATCAATTTTAAAAATATTCACCAACAACTTGAAGTTCCATTTACAATATATGCAGATTCGGAATGTATGCTGAAAAAAATTTCAACGTCTCAACCAGATCCAACTACATCACTAACAAATAATGTTGAATTACATGTGCCTGTAGCGTTTTCATATTATATTAAATGTTCATTTGATTCATCTATGGACAAATATAGTTTTTTTAAAGGTAATATACATATTTTATTTTATTTTTTTTATTATTATTATAATTATAGTAATTAATTGTTTATTATTGCTTTTTGTTTGTTTTTTTTTTCAAGGCGAAAATTGTGTTGCAGAATTTTTTGAAACATTAATCGAGGATTGTACTTATTTGTATACAAACTATTTCGTAAACCCTAAACCGATGGATCCGATCACAGATGCAGAGAAAATACTATATGATATATCAACTGTCTGTCATATTTGCAAAAAAGTAATGCTTGATGGAGATAAAGTTCACGATCATTGTCATTTAACTGGCAAATTTAGAGGTCCTGCTCACAATGCATGCAATATTAATTATAAATTAGATAATTTTTTTCCAATATTTTTTCATAATTTTTCTGGTTACGATGCTCATACTTTATTTAAAAGCTTGAATAACATTCCGGGACATATAAATGTTATTCCAATAAATAAAGAAAAATATATATCGTTAAGTAAAAGAATTAAAGTAGAGGGTGTAGAAAAATCTTTCACGTTAAGATTTTTAGATTCAATGCGGTTCTTACCCTCAAGTATAGATAGTTTAGCTAAAAATTTGGAAGATATTCAGTTACATAGCACTAGAAAGTTTTATCCCTCCGATTTAAAGTTTAAATTAATGAAAACTAAAGGTATTTTTCCTTATAATTATATTGATTCGTGGGAAAAGCTTGAAGAAAAATCTTTACCACCTCAAGCGGAATTTTATAATCGCATGCAAGATTTCAGATGAAGATTATAAACACGCTCAAAATGTTTGGAATGTTTTCGATTGTCAATCGTTGTGGGATTATTTAGAACTTTATCTTCAAACTGATGTTATTTTATTAGCAGATATTTTTGAAAGTTTTCGAAATATTTGTAGGAAAATTTATAATTTAGACCCCGCACACTTTTACACTTCTCCCGGTCTATCATGGCAAGCAATGTTGAAGTATACAAATATAAAATTAGATTTATTAACGGATATAGACATGCTTAAATTTTTTCAAAGGGGGATTCGCGGAGGTATCTGTCAATGCTCTAGCAGATATTCCAAGGCAAATAATAAATATATGGATGATTACGACCCTGAATTACAAAACCAATATTTATTTTATTGCGATGCAAACAACTTATACGGTTGGGCTATGTCACATTATCTACCCTACAAAGACTTTAATTGGGTTGAAAATCCGTCTGACATTGATGTGCTTAGCATATCAGACACTGCAGAGATAGGGTATGCTTTTGAAGTTGATTTAGAATATCCACCAGATATTCACGATAAACACAATGACTTACCATTTTGCGCTGAAAGCAAAATACCACCAAATGGGAAATCTTGCAAACTTATAACAGACTTGACTGACAAAAAATCATATGTAATACATTATCGTGCTTTAAAACAATGCATACAAAACGGTCTAATATTACGTCGTATACACCGTGCAATCGAGTTTAAACAATCCAATTGGTTGCAAAAATATATTGATCTAAATACAAAACATAGAACTCTATCCAAAAATGAGTCTGACAAAAATTTCTTCAAATTAATGAATAATGCGGCCTACGGTAAAACAATGGAAAATGTTGTAAAAAGGCGAATTGTTAAAATAGCTACATCATGGGCAAGTGAGGGGAAGCATTTAGGTGCTAGAGCTTTAATTGCAAAACCTAATTTTCACAGCATTGCTCAATACACGGAAGATCTTGCTGCTGTTCAATTAACCCCAATGCATATTTTATATGATAAACCAATTTATTTAGGATTTTCCATTCTAGAACAATCTAAAATTTTAATGTATGACTTTCACTATAATTATATGCAGCCAAAATTTGGTGAGAATCAAAAAATTAATTATATGGACACAGACAGTTTTATATATACTATTAACACAGATGACTATTATGATAATATACGCAATGACATTCTTAACCCAATCAATCCGAGATTTGACACATCTGAATATCCTCCAAATAATATTTATAATATACCACGCGTTAATATAAAAGTCCTAGGTCTCTTTAAAGATGAAAACAATGGAAAAATTATGAAAGAATTTATCGGATTAAGAGCCAAAATGTATCTAATATGCACGGAAAATTCCAAATTAATTCGTAAAGCTAAAGGCGTAAATAGAAATGTAACTAATAACTTAAGCATAAATGAATATAAAACATGTTTACTAAATAATAAAATAATATACAAAAATATGATTGTATTTAGAACTAAGTTACACTGTATTTATACCCAACTAATAAATAAAATATCTTTAAGTGCATTAGATGATAAAAGATATATATTAGATGATAAGATTAACACTTTAGCTTGGGGACACTATAGAATTCTTCAAATTCAAAATTAAATTAATTTATATATATACATAAGAAATAAAAATGAAAAAATATACACAAATACATTTTTTTTAATTTCTTTATTTTCACTCTATTTAGTTTTCGAACAGCTGATTGATATCAACTAAATAATAATAATAATAACCTTCAGAAATATTATTCTCTTTAACATATTCTTAAAGTTCAAAGAATCAACCTACACACAAAAAAATATAAATTAATATTCCACTAAAAATCTAGAAAAAAAAATATTTAACTGATAACAACTCAAAACCATATTCTAAAATTAACCTTGAAGTATACAAAATTTAAAATTGTGGAATCCCCCACGTCACAACCTATAAAATAATGGCCGCTTAGAATACCCTACACACACACACACACACACACACACACAAATATTCATCACACAAAAATCCATCTAGAAACAAATTCATATACTCTATTACTAAACCCACGCCACCAAAAATTTCATAAACAACACAACAAAAAAATTAAATATTTCACTGATAACACAAAACCACAACAAAAAAACATATTTTTACAATATCATTTTGTATGGAGCCTCAATTTTTGTATGGAGCCTCAATTTTTGTATGAAAAAAAGTGAACCAGAAACGCCATATATACCTACTATCATATTTAAATAATTTCCGTTCACACAGTTTTGCATTAAATCATAATATGATATTATAATATAATTTGTATTAAATAAATTTTTCTTCTCATTTGTTTAATTTTGCTAATCTCAGCACTAAATAGAATGTAATAATTTTACTTTTAGATTTAAGTTTATAAAAAGTTTAGTTCTAGTTTTACTCTTGATTAATAAAGTTAAATATAAAATTATCCAAGATGTGTTTTAATTATTCATTTACAAAAATCAAAAAAAGATAAAGAACTTATATAAAATATACAAATAATATACTTATATATAAATATCGACATATTATTTAAATATCATTTTATAACTAGCGTTATGAGATCTTTGCAATAACACCATTTCCAATGCGTCACGAAGGCACACTCTTATTCATACAGACTTCACTCAGATATTTGGTTTTAAATATACATCAAGACAGCTACTTCGCTTTAACGGAACAACAATTCGGTGGATGCGTCACTGTGTCCGAAGGGAACCTATTCTGCAATCAGCAATACCCGATATTAAAAAAGGGATCGCAGGCTTATCTGTGCGAAACGTCGCTTTTATTTCAAGAAAACGACCTTTCTCATTGTGAAGTTGCGCAAACGAAACTAGCAAAGTGGTGGAAAGCATTACACAGTGGAAAGGAATGGTTGTTTTCATTAACAGAAGAAATATCGTTCACGGCTATCTGCGAAGAAGCCACAATACGAAAAAGCATCAAGGAAGATGGGATACTCAAGCTGAATGCTCCATGCGTTATAAGGCATCCATCACTCAGCATCGACTCACCAGCGTATAAGACTAGCAGCCTGAAACTACCAATAATAACATCGAATATCAGTAAAGGATTCACCATCAAGAAACATCAGCAAGTAAACCTACACCCATTGACAATAAACAACAGTGCAGACATCAGCACACTGAAGGACGCCATACAAAATCTCCAAAATAAGGAACAACAGTCTACTGGTCTAAACTCACATGATATACATCAGTACATTGTTAGCTACTCGACAGCAGCACTATTTTGTCTGTGCGCAGCAGGTTTTGTTATATGGAAATGTTGGATCAAATTCCAAAGTCCGATACCAGCACCACGGAGATTACAGCACTCACATCCTACCACCACATCGAGAGATGACTTATTTGAGTTACACGAAATTGTTTAAATCTCTAGCAGCTTTAAAGGTGGGGGAGGATGTTTAATTCCTACAATAATAATTAGTATAGGTTTTAGATATAATTTTATTATTCCCACAATAATAAGTAATGCATTTTTTAGATATAATTTTACATAATTTAAAATTAATATTTTGCAAATAAATTAAATTTGGGGGTTTCAAATATCCGTAATTTTAGTGTAACATGATACAAATTTAAATCAAATAATATAATTTTTTTTTTATTATAATATTAATTAGATTTATGGGAAAACTATTTCAACAATTTATGTATGCAAATTAATATTATGGGAATTATATTTAAGGTTGCATTCTAGAAATTAGAATTAAGTACATTATGTGAATTATATTTTTGGTAGTATTAAGTGCCAGCTTGCAATTTTAGGATATAAAAGAAGCAAAATTTGTAATTAATAAATCATTCTATTTAGAACTATTCCAAGACTTACTTATTGTTTTATTTCTATCTTTGAGTCTGAAGACAGACAGTTCTACAGTTTTATTAAACTTTACAGGTCCGACCGCGACAAGTATAATTAATCTAAGTTCCTAGTAGGAACCAATTTATTCATCAACGAATATTCACGCGGTAGAACAAAAGAGTTCTATCGCTCTACAAAAAACAGTGGTATTATGCCCCATTATTAACTGCCGAAAACATTTCAAATATAAAGTCAATTCTTCCAATTTGCTGATTTAATATATTTTCTAAAGTAGCGAATTTATTGTTGATACTATCTAAAGAGCTTTTTATTTCTATCAATATTTTATTTACAAGGCTGTTATTGTCTCTATTAATTCGATTTAATGGCTGCGGGTTGTTAACTATTCCTTTAGCGATATCAGAATATTTTATATTTGAAGAACTAATATTTCTGAACATGCTAGTTCGCATTTCCAAATTCTCTTTTTGGTTTTACATTTTAAGCTGTAAGCCTTACTTGAATTTTATTAATACCGGGCATCCCCTATATGAAGTTCAAAACTTTTGCATAACATAACACGCAATACAATTTATCTTTATTTTCTTCTTTGGGTTCTAACGAACACTTACCGGGTAAATGGTTTTGACACCCTTTACACATTGGTATTGCATTTTGCAGTTAAATGCTGTGTGACCAAATCGCTGGAAACGTTTGCATTAAGCAATCTCTATTTTTTTTAGCTTTTCACAATAAATAACTTGATTATTTAAATATTTGACTTTAAGCAAATTCTCGATATTGCTATCTGGCGTTATTTGCACAGCAAACATTGGTAGTCTTGCATTATTATTTTTTTTATTTATATATTAGTTACCAAGCGAAATATTTTTTTAAATTTTACATTTTCTAAACCTTAATTATTTAAAGCTATCACTAAATAATCTGGATTATTATTTTCGTCTAAACCCTTAAGAACTAGCGCTTTAAATTTTTCATCTTTTGGGGTATATGAATAGAAGTTACAATTTATATTTTCTAATACTATTTTTATTGAATTATAATAATCAATATTATCTACAAATATTGAATGTTTTTTTGGACCTAAACTTTTTACATAAAAATTAAATATATTTAGCTTTTCCTTGATAATTTTCTTAAGATCCTCAGGATCTTAATCAAAAGTAATAATTGGCGGTAGTTTTAGATTCTTCAATACTGGGCTGTTACTTTTACCTAAATTTATAACTTCGATAAAATCATTTACACTCTAGTCATTATTTATATCATTTAAATTATTATTATCATTCCTCTCTTCTTCATCAATTTCAATGTCTGAAAGAATATCAAATTTATTTTGAGTATTTTGCGACTTGCTAGGCACGTGTTTATCACGATTAAATTGAGAATTATTAGATGAATGATTTTTTTAAAAAAAATTTTAAGATTTAATTTTATTTTTTAATTTTATATTTTCTTTTTGAATATTTTTAGAATTTTTATTCATTTTGGGAGCTTTGTTTTCACTTTTTTTTAAAGTAATTGCCACATCAGAACTCTTTATAATTTTAAATTCATTTGTTTGATCATTTGTAATGTTATAAACGATTTCTACATTATTATCACCATTTATAGATGATTCGATCATCAATACAAAATATTGACAATTATTAAAAGTATATTAATTTATTTATTTTTTCTCACTTATTATAAAGTTATCGTATTTAAAACTATTACTTTTATTTTAATTCAAAGAATAATTTAATTATTCTTAAAGACTACAATACTTACTTACTTATATAGCTCACAGGCCGCTAGGGCCTTTAGCCGACTCCAAGACACTTTTCCAGAGTGATCTGTCAAGAGCATCCTGTCTCCAATTCTGCACGTTGAGTCTCCTGATGTGGCTTACTCAAACCAAATTGACAGCGGTTTGCAAGCATTATTCTTCGATTTATTTTAGCGCTAATATTATTGCTGTTGTTAACTTCAGATCCGAGATAGATAAAATCCTTCACTACCACCAAATTGTAATTGTCAATGGTGATATTTTGTCCTAAGCGGTGGTAAGCTGTTTCTTTAGAACTTGACAATAGATACTTGGTTTTATCTTCATTTATGCGTAGACCCACCTTTTCAATCTTCAAAAAAGCGGCGCATGCTTCTCTATGGCTTCGAGCAATAATATCAATGTCGTCAGCATACGCAAGCAGTTGTGTTGATTTACTGAAAACGGTGCCTGCGGTATTGATGTTGGTATTTCGGACTACCTTTTCCAGTGTAACAAAGGTGTTACTGATGTTCCCGTTCACCTTGACTGGACACTGGATAAGTGATGTTGACATCCAGCAGAGATTAGCTTACCGGGGATGTTGAATTCCGACATGGCTTTAAAAAGTTCTTCTCTCTTCACACTATCATATGCAGCTTTGAAATCAATGAAGATATGGTGAGTATCAACTTGGAATTCTTTGGTCTTTTCCAGGATTTGGCGCAGTGTGAATAACTGATCAGTGGCGGACTTCACAGGGCGGAAGCCACATTGATACGAACCGATTAATGAGTTGGTATAGGGCTTCAGTCTATCACACAAGATGGTTGACAAAATTTTATACGCAGCACTTAGAAGAGAGATATCTTTGTAATTTGTACAGTCTAGCTGATTTCCTTTCTTATGGACTGGACAAATGATGCTTAGGTACCACTCATCTTCGGTCCAAATCTGACATATAAGTTTATGTATGTACATATATAGGTTGTTTCCTTCTGCTTTTATAAGTTTAGCTGATATGTTATCTGCACCCGCTGCTTTGTTGTTTTTAAGTCTACGGATGGCTGTTTGGACTTGTTCAAGTGTTGGTGGTGGAATATCTTGCATGTTGGATGAGATTGGTGGAGCTGGTGTTGTTGTTACTGTAGTTGTCGTGTCAGTAGTGTTTAGATGCTCCATGAAATGTTCAGCCCAGCAATTGAGTATGCGTTCGTCATCGGTGGTTAAATTTCCATTTTTATCTAGACAGGCGTGTGTTCAAACCTTGTGTCATTCTATTGACCTTATTGTAAAATTTTCTGACTTCGTTTCTGTCTTTAAGATAATTTAATTCACACATTTGTTGATTTTCGAAATGGCGCTTTTTCCGGCGAAAAGTAGCTTTTTCTTCTCTTCTGGGCTTTCTGTAATCTTCAGCTGCACTGCGGGTGTTTCTGTGCAGCGCTTTCTTCCATGCTTCAGTTTTGACAAGATTTATAGCAGGGCAGTCGGCATCAAACCAGCCATTGTGTGGGGGCTGTCTACGCATGCCAAGGATGTTTTCGGCTGAATTTTTTATTACATCTGAGAGGTTCAGCCACTGTTAATTAATACTGGCTGGTTCGGAAGAATTTCGATTACTAAGGTTTCAGTCTTTCTTCGAAATTCTTGCCCGTCTCTGGTGTCATTAGTGCATCCGCGTTGTAACCTTTACTAGCTTGGTTGCGACACTTGTTTGCTTTGAATATTCTGGCTCTAAACAGCTTTGCCACAACCAGGTAGTGGTCGGAGTCGATATTCGCACCTTGGAAAGTACGTACATCGAGAATGCTAGAGGTGTGGCGGGCATCAATCATGATGTGGTCGATTTAGTTCGCCGTTCTTCTATCAGGGGACAGCCAAGTCGACTTGTGTATATTAAGATGTGGAAATCTCGTGCTGCTGATTACCATATTTTTTGAGGCTGCCAGGTGTATGAGTCGTTTTCCATTTTCGGATGTACTTTGGTGAAAACTGTGTTGTCCTACAGTGCGGTGATATATGTTCTCTTTGCCGATTTTCGCAATTAGATCACCTACGATCATCTTTATGTCATACCGTGGACATTTATCGTATGCTATCTCAAGTTTTTCATAAAATGCGTCTTTTTCGGCGTCACAGCTATCTTCCGTCGGAGCATGTGCGTAGATTATGCTGATGTTGAAGTATTTAGCTTTGACACGAATTCTGCATAATCTATAACATTGCTTTTTAGTCTTTCTCCAACAACAAAGCCACATCCGAACTCATGCTTCTTTTCAGGGCCACTCCAGAAGATGTCATAGTACTTATTATGTTATGTATACCTTGTTTGCCAATCCATCTTAAATCGTGATCATTGCCGTTAAATCCATCTGGTAATTTACTTGTTGTTTTCCTCATATTTTTTTATGGGTTGGATTATTAGTCCAACGCCAACCATGTTTGCGGGCTGCGCTGGTATCATGGGACTGAAGAGACGTCGGAATTGTTCAGGCATCAACGTCGCACTTGCAATTTTAGCTACATCCTGAAGAGGATAAGTACGTAGTTTCTGGTGGTCACCATGTAGAGGTATTGCAAGAACTTGGTTAAGAACTCAACAGTTGCAACACTGGGTCAGCGACCGATCAACGCCTACCCTGTTGATCCCAGACCACTTTCAGACTACAATAGCAGAATTAATATGCACTTAATTAAAAGCCGTGTTTACTCGTTGAGATGACAATCCAAACTGATTATTGAATAGTAATATTTATTGTTTGAATATTATTATTAACAGACGCCTGAATGGTAGTCTAAAACGGCATCTCAAGTTGAAGATAAAATGCAGGAACAATCAAGAAAATATTTTCAAAGACATCTTAATTCTAAAAAATTAAATAAAACAAAGATTTAAAATAATATGGTTTGTTTTATTTATCATTTATATTTCAGACCAATGTACAATGGAATCCGCTTTAGGCGAACTGCCGATTTACCGAAAACAAACCGCCGTTTCTACTAACACGTTCACAGTTTTTTTATTAGTTTTTTTGAGTATCCATTTTAATAAAAATAAAGATACACATTTTTTTACTCTATCAATAAAGACGTATTTTTATTTTATAGTAAGTTAAATTAAAAATATTTAATAAAATATAAATTATTTAATGCAAAAGTTAAAAAAATATATACTATAAAGTATCCCGTGAAATATTTGTATTGTTATTAGAAAGTCACGACGAAAACCGATTAGGAAATAGTTGTGAACATTTACATATTTATATTAACATTATTAATCCTTATTTAATTTGAATTGTTTTAGATTTTCCAAGATCAGAATTTTTTGAACAGGAAGAAAATGAAACGTGATATAATATTTTAAAATTTAAAATATTTTTTCTAATTAAAAATTTAATATTTTTTATTTATATGAATAAAATTAGTACGTACTGGCGATTAGCTAAAGAACTGCCTTGGAATAAGAAAATTAAAAAGTTTAAATAATAATACAATCACAATAATATTAACTTATAAACCAGAAACTTGCACAAATTTAGTTAATTTTTGCCTAATATTTTGGTTTTGAAAACTTAAAGTTGTACTTTGTACATTAATCTTATGTTAAATTTTTTTGACCAAAAATCTCGATTTTTAGCAAGATTTACCCATCCGTTTACGGTTTACCAATACCAATTTTTTCAATTTTCAATTTACCAATACTTTTTCAATTTCCAGGTATTTTGAAATTTCAATTGTCAGCCGTTAAAATTAAAAAAATAAATAAAATCATTTTGAAATTAGTGTTTGTCCAGAAAAGTATTAAATATTAAATTATAAATTATAAATTAACTGAATTAAGTTATGGAATATGCGTTAGCTGAAATATTTGCTTCTTCTTCAACTTACATTCAACTGTCAAACTTCAACTTAAATTCAACTGTCAAACCACACAAATACAAACAAACAAAAAAATCAATCTCGTCGGAAATTTCTTTAAACACATAAAATCTCAAATTTTTTGATCTGGTCAAAAAAATTTAAAATTATTTTAATTAAGAACGTTCTATGTTCTACGATATTCAAATAAATTGTCATCTACATAATGATATAGAAAATTTGTAAATACATATTGATTATTAAGAGTATTGTTTACGTATTTATGTAATTTTAGTACAAAATTTATGTAATTTTAGCACAAAAAGTTATATGACTATTTAGTTTACTCTTTGATAAGTGTTTAGGTTATTACGGATTTTTTAACAATTTTCCAATTTAACCTTTTACCTCTTTGTTTTTTTTTGTTGCAAAAACCTGCGATAAAGTACAAAAATATAAAGAAATTCGGAAGAAGTGGCGGCACAATTCATAAAAAAATAATTAGTTGTTAATAATTTATAATTTATAATAATTATATCTCTTGGGCGTATTTGTTTTTATATGTAAAACCTGGATAATATAAGATAATATAAGTTGTAAATAATACACCATTTTCAGATTAAATCGAAGTTTGTCAGATTAATTACAACATTTTTCGAACAAAATTCTACGCATTTGCATATTAAATTTAAAAAAATCTGAATTTGCATTGAAGAATGTTGCCTACGTATTTAATCTCAAAATTGTTCAATTTTGGTTTGTAAAAACTATAGAGCCAATGTCACGTTTGAGCGTTACGTTACCTCAAATCATCAAAATGCAGAAATATATTATAAAGCTCTTGGTTATTCTACGAATATTGAAGAACGAGATACAATGTATATATAAAATATATCGGAGTTGATAATCTCAAGGCAAACATTCATAACGTAGAAAGTTCGAAAAATTTAACTATGAAGTCGCCCAAAATTTCATTCATTTCGCTAAATTATCATGTTTTCGTTTGAAGATAAATTAATAAAAAAAATATTTTTCACTTCTCACATTTTTCACAGACAATTTAACCGGGATAAATAATTACATTTCACAGTTTTGTGACTAAATGTATAATTATTATTTTTGATAGATACTTTTTATTACTTTTCGATAATGAAAATACAAAATTAAATAAAAACATTTAAAAGTTAAAACTAGCTATTATTTTCAATGTTCCGGCATCGATGCAGGTTAGTCATGTTTTGCCCATTATAATTATTGGAGAAATCATACCTTTTGTCCATAAAGTAAAATAATTACTCTATATTAATATAATTATCATAAGAAAGTTCATGTAGTTTATACAGATTATATAGCTTAAATTTCCATGTAAACAAATAAATTAGGTTTAAACTGGTAAAGGATCTGTTATGGCGCTATTTATATATGGTATTAAGGTCTTTTAATTTAATTTAGTATATGGTTATTGTTCTAATACCAACATTAAATTTGTAAATGTTATATTTAATAATCAAATAAATTAATTTTATTTATTAGCCAAAAATTCATTAAAATTCACAAATTCTGAAGCATATCATGAATTTACGGAATTACATGAAGCATTTAAAATTTTGCTGGATAGCAATTATAATGATTATCTTATTGATATAGCTTCTCAAATTAAAACCAATCCTAAATCTTTTTGGAAATTTGTTAATTCTAAAAGGAAGTCGGATCAATATCCTAAATTTATGTCTTATAAAGGACATACTTCAAATGACCCGACACTTATCGCGAAGTATTTTAAAGATTACTTCTCCAGCTTATACTCAGGCACGCCTTTTGAGATTGATAAGACAAATTTTCAATACATGCACAGTTATCCTGAGATAACATTACCATCAATCAATTTTTCAGTTTCACAGGTAAGGCAGTACCTAGAAAAATTGAATAATGATATTTCACCTGGTCCAGATAATGTACCAGAAATTATCCTGAGAAACTGTGCATATTCTCTATCATTGCCATTACAAATTTTGTTTACCAAATCTTTAAATAGTGGACACTTTCCAGATTTTTGGAAAACATCATTTATTAGACCTGTGCACAAAAAAGATTCAAAAAATGATGTTTGTAACTATAGACCTATTGCTAAACTTTCAAGCATTCCTAAATTATTTGAGCTCATGATTTATGATTCGATCTATAGTTATTGCTCTGGATTGTTGGTGCCCAATCAGCATGGTTTTATGAAAAAAAGATCTACTGTTACCAATCTAGTAGAATCTTGTTCTTCGTTCTTAAATAATATGGAGGCTGGGTACCAAACAGATGTAATCTACACTGTTTTAAGTAAAGCTTTTGATCTGTTACCTCACAGTGTAATATGTTTTAAATTAAAAAAATTGAGTTTTCCTGACTTTTTGATTACATCATATCTTGAGAATAGAAAATATAGCGTTAAATTTAGATCAGTAACTTCTGATCCCTTTAATGCCAATTCTGGTGTTTCACAGGGTAGTCATCTGGGACCATTTCTGTTCATTTTTTCTATCAATGACGTCACATCTGTCATTAAGAATAGTAAACTGGGGATCTATGCAGATGACATGAAAATCTACAAGAAGATCACTTCGACTTTGGATGCTAGCACACTCCAAAATGATCTAGATTCTTTTAAATGTTGGTGTAACTTTAACAATTTATTATTAAATGTTGATAAGTGTGCATTGATTAGCTATACTCGCCGTACTGCACCAATCATTGTTAATTACACCTTTGATAACAAACCAATTGTTAGAGTCACACATTTTAAGGATTTGGGAGTACTGTTTGATAACAAAATGACTTTTAATCGTCATTTTGATACCATAATAGGCAAAGCTAACTCAATGTTAGGTTTCGTTAAGAGATGGTCTAAGGAATTTGATGATCCATATATCTTTAAAGCCTTATATTCATCACTTGTACGGCCTAACCGTGAGTACGCAAGTCAAGTTTGGTCTCCTTTCTACAACGACCACATAGCTAGAATTGAATCAGTTCAAAAAAAATTTCTAAGATATGCTTTACGAAATTTACATTGGTCAAATCCACTAATTTTGCCTCCATACAGGATCAGATTAATTCTTTTACAAATGAAAACTTTGGAATCAAGAAGATTAGTAGCTGATATATTATTCATTTTACAGGTTCTCAACGGTCAAAAAGACTCATATTATGTTAAAAACCAAGCTAATACGCATTTTAATCGTAGAACACGGTTTCGGTCTGAAAACATATTTAGAGAAACTTATCACCGTACAAATTATGGGAAATTTGAACCCATTAATAGAATGTTTATATCAGTTAATAATCATAAAGATCATATTAATCTCTCTCTTTCTAAAGAGATCAATAAAACAAAATTATTTTTAAATGTGTCATAACATTTGTTGTAAATTTACATTTTTTTAATCTGTAAAATCTTGATATATATAATGTATATGTTATTATTAAATTACAGCAGTAATATAGATTTTAAAATAAATTAATTAATTTTATAATTTTATTGACTTGGTTTCATAACTTCTTTTGAAACTCAAACTATTTTAATATAATGATAATTTTAAGTTTAAAATTTTTTTTTTGTTAATAATTTTTATTTATTTTTTAAGTTATTGTATGTAATATGTTTGTATTAAACATGAAATAAATAAAAAAAAAAAAAAAAAAATTCATCATACAAAAATGTAAATGATATCTTTTATATTATAATGATCCAACATAATGATCCATAATATAAGGATTCTCTAAGTTTCAAATTTGTGATTTTAATTTGTATTTTAACAATGTCTTTATATTTTTTCTCAAAATTATTTATTTATTCAAAATTTCTTTATACTTAATATTATCTTTATACTTAAAAAGGCTATGATAAACTGACTAATTATTTGATTTATTTTTATTATACATATAATAAAATTTTAAAATCTAAACCTATCTTACAACTACTATTAATAAAATATAAACCTAATCATCAAGCCACTAGAAGGTTTTCTTATTTAAGTTGATTTTTAAATATTTTTCAGGTAGTAGACTTTTCATATCTTCAAATTACTGAAGTATCTTTGGACTTGAATTTGGTTCAATATTATTTGTTTTTTAATATATATAATTGGAATATTTCTATGATTACTTTGGATTCGGATGTATTTGTTTCTATCCATAGTTGCTACTAAAAACTAATAAATAAGAATACTAAAATTGTATAATCTTCAATTCTTATATCAAGAGTTTCAGTAAAGGTCAATTGTAGTAGGATTAACTGCAAACGTACTAGATTAGAGATTCAGTAAAAATAAAGTATAGTAAAAGGGAAGTATAAATGATCAAAATTAATTGTAGCAAATCTGATCAGAATTAATAGTATGTAAAGAGATCTTATGATAATTAAGAGAAGTTATCAGGATCAATGATATTTACAAGGGGTCTACTTCCTTTTTACTATACTTTACCTTTACTGAATCTTTAATCTAGTACGTTTGCTGTTAACCCTACTACAATTGACCATTACTGTAACTCTAGATACAAGAATGTAAGATTATATAATTTTAGTATTCTTATATTGTTTATATACAATAGTATATATATATATACATATATATATTATATATATATATATATATATATATATATATATATTTGAGCGGTTAAAAATAAAGAGCTCTAACTCATGTTTCGCGAAAAGTCACTTATGCCACCTGCAAAATTAACGGCTCATATATAATATATTGTTATACGGTATATACATATGTATATTTTTTTTATTTTTGGCCTCATATGGCCCTCTTTACCTGAAACATTACCCAACAAGATGTACTCATTGAGACCTTTAATTTCGTACCCCACATAATTTTTATTATATTTGGTCCCATTTTCCAGGCCCCCACATGACCCTTGTTGCCCTAAATACTACAATTACTTACCCCAAAAACATCTGTTCTTCCAGACTTTTAATTTGATACTCCTATTTGATTTTTTTGATTTTTGGCCCCATTTTTTGGGGTCCCACATGGTACTCGTTACCTGAAACACTACTCAACGAGATGTACTCATCAATACCTTTAATTTGATACCCCACATGACTCTTTTGACCCCCGCCCCTTTATTGGGCATTAAAAATTTCAGTAATATCGGTTAAGCCGTTTAGGAGCTATGTCCAGGTGAAGAAAACATAAATTGTAAATTCAATTAAAAAAAAAAAAAAAAAAAAATTAAAAAAAAAATATTTTTTAAAAATACTTTCCTTTATAAATAGTAATATGAGACTAAAAACTAATAAATAAGAATAATAAAATTATATAATCTTACATTCTTGAATCTAGAGTTTCAGTAATGGTTAATTGTAGTAGGGTTAACTACAAAACGTACTAAATTAGTGATTCAGTAAAGGTAAAATATAGTAAAAAGGGGGGAGACCCCTGATAAAGGGAAGTATAACTGATCAAAATTAATTGTAGCAAATCTGATCAGAATTAATAGTATGTAAAGAGATCTTCAGAATCAATGATATTTACAAGGGGTCTACTTCCATTTTACTATACTTTATCTTTACTGAATCTCTAATCTAGTATGTTTCGTATTATTTATTAGTTTTTAGTCGCATATTACTATTTATAAAGGAAAGTATTTATAAAAAATGTTTTTTTTATTTATTTTTTATTTCATACTTTTTAGTCCGTCAAATATTTTAAGCTTTAGTCAGAAACTGTTGATTTTTTTATTGTTTAAATATATTTACTATAATATATACATATATATACAATAGTATATATATTATATATATGTATATATATATATATATATATATATATATATATATATATATATATATATATATATATATATATTTGAGCGGTTAATAATAAATAGCTCTAACTCATGTTTTGCGAAAAGTCACTTATGCCACTTGCAAAATTAACGGCTCATATATATATATATATATATATATATATATATATATATAATATATATATATTTATATATATACGAGCCCCAACGCAGAATAGTTGATCTACCTTAAGTTTTTTTGATAATTTCAACTTAGAGCTTCCAAAAATCAAGTAAAACAACTATACAATTAATTTTTTTTTGTAATATTTAATAAAACAGGTTTTTATCTAACAGAAACAATAAAAACAAAATTAAAATTAATTCATAAGACTGAAATTAAAACAATTTTAATAATAGTCTAACCAAGCAAAATAGTTGGTCTACTTAAATTGCAAAGCAAAATAGTTGGTCTACTACTTATTTATTTACCCTATACTAAAAAAACTGCACAATAAACTAACGGAATTAGTACAATGCAGTTTGAAAGTCATTATTAGTAATTATTTCGTAAGAAATTTATTAGTGAATTGTTAACCATGGCACGTGGTGTACCATTAAATCGTTTAATGATGGTAAATCGAGTTATGAAATTGCTAAAAATTTAAATATTGCTCGGTTATCGGTGCAAAATATTATAACGTTAAATAAAAAAACCGAAGATATTAAAGTAAAAAAAAAACGGGGCGCCCACCTATTGCAAATCGTAGTGATTGTCGTGCTCTAAAGAAAATTATTCTTAAAAATCGACCAGAAAATGCAGCTGCGATAACTGTTGAATGGAGAAACTGCACTAAAAAGTACGTTTTGGTAGATACCAGCAAAAGGACATTTAAAAAAATGGACTACAAATTTTTTAAGGTACGTTAATGATAATATTACATATATTGTTTTATTTTAAAATCAATATTTAAAAAAAAAAAGTTAACGATAGGCTAAAGAAAAGCCGCTGCTTACCACTAAACAAAAAAAAAAGTTGGGATGGGTCAAAATCATAAGGACTGAACATTAAGTCAATGGAAATCATTAATTTGGAGCGATGAGTCTAGGTTCCAAGTATATATTGGTGATGACCAAAAACGCGTTATTCGCACTGCCAGTGAAGCATTTCATAAGGACTACTTGAAACGGTCTATCAAGTTACCAGCATCGTTAATGGTATGGGGTTGCATGTCAAGTCGAGGAGTCGGTCAGCTACACTTCGTTGATGGCTTGGTTAATGCTCCAAAATATCAAGAAATCCTCGAAGAAAAGCTGCTACCATCCATTCCGGTTTTACAATCTCCTGAAGGAGAATATATATACTAACATGACGATGCTTCGTGCCACACTGCTAAATCAACAAAAGCATGGCTCAGAGCATTCCTTTAATGGAATAGCCTTCTATCAGCCCGGATCTCTGCCCAATTGAGACGCTATGGCACAATATGAAGAAAAAAATTACGTCATCAACCTGCCAGGACTATTTCGGAACTACTGACAAATTACAAGAAATTTGGAACTCGACAACGGTGCAAGAGTGTGAGGACCTTGTGTCAAATATGCCCCGAAGAATTAAGGCAGTTCTAAAAAATAAGGGGGGTGTAAGCCAGTGGTAGACCAACTATTTTGCTTTGCAATTTAAGTAGACCAACTATTTTGCTTGGTTAGACTATTATTAAAATTATTTTAATTTCAGTCTTATGAATTAATTTTAATTTTGTTTTTATAGTTTCTGTTAGATAAAAACCTGTTTTATTAAATATTACAAAAAAAAATTAATTGTATAGTTGTTTTAATTGATTTTTGGAAGCTCTAAGTTGAAATTATCAAAAAAACTTAAGGTAGACCAACTATTCTGCGTTGGGGCTCGTATATATAAAAATATATATATATTATACCTGCAACATTATTTTATACCTGAAACATTACCCAACGTGATGTACTCTTCGAGACCTTTAATTTCATATCCCACATGATTTTTGGCCCATTTTCCAGGCCACCACATGACTCTTGTCGCCCTAAATACTACAATTACTTGCCCCAAAAATATCTGTTTTTCTAGACCTTTATTTTGATACCCCATATGATTTATTTCTTATTTTTGGCCCCATTGTTTGGGGCCCCACATGGTATTCGTTACCCGAAACACTTGTCAACGAGATGTATTAATCAATACATTTACTTTGATACTCCACATGACTTTATTGAAAATAGGCCCCCTCACACGCACGAGCTTAAGTACCATATTTCAGTTAAATCGGTACAACTGTTTAGGAGGTATGCTGAGGTGAAAAAAACGTGAATTTTTCAGGCCCCTACATGACCCACGTTCCCCAAACACTACCATTATTTGCCCCAAAGATATCTACTCTTCCAGACCTTTAATTTCATACCCCACATGTTTTATTTCATTTTTGGCCCCAGTTTTTGGGGGCCCCATATGATCCTAGTTACCCGAAACACTACCCAACGTGATGTAGTCATCAATACCTTTAATTTGATACCCCACATGACTTTTTTGAAAATAAGCCCAAAATCCCCGCGCCCTCGCTGGGCCTTAAAAATTATGTGGCACCGAATGGGTAATAACACGAGCTTAAGTTCCAAATTTCAGTTAAATCGGTTAAGCCGTTTAGGAGCTATGCCCAGGTGAGGAAAACATTAATTGTAAATTCAATAAAAGGAATGTAAAATAAAAGGAAAGTAAATAATAATAAAACGATTTAAGTCTTCTTGAAGAGAAATTGAGTCATTCAAAGAAGTTATTTTTTTATATGCTTATTTTCATAGCGTCTGCATAAATATTAATGTTGCTGTTTTTAATTATAGATACTTCATCATTAATAGAGACAATGAATTATAGAGGACAAAGATGACTTCCCTGAGGGCACCCCTGTAGTAGCTTAAAATGATGAAGATATTACTGATTTAAATAATATACTGTATGTTCTATTTGTTAAGTAAGACTTAATCCATTTTATGAAGAAACAGGAAATCCTAATTTTCTAAGTTTAAATAAAATCACACTTTGTGGCATATTATTAATTTAAGCCAATATGAAGAAAGTATAAATAAAATTGAGCTTAATATAATAAAGCTTCATGAAAATACTCAAATTCTTTCAAGCCTTCTTCATAATTTAAAACATTTGTTAGAAGAATTTAATAGTATAATACCACATCATATATCCAAAAGAGGATTAATTGATATTGCAGGCAATGGTCTTAGACTTTTAACTGGCGTTATGGATAATGATAATCGAAAAGAAATCCAAGAGCATATTGAAATAATTGAACAAAATGGCAGAAACATTATAAAAAATTTAAATGAAGAAGTACATTACGAATCATATAAATGTAGTACAAAGTACAATTTCAAACACAATAAATCAATTTGGTAATAACATAAATAATAACATAAGTTAAAACAGAGATAATTGAAAGTATTAACATTTTATGAAAGAAATGTCAAATATAAAAGAAATAATCTTAGCAAGTAATATTTTACCATGAAACATTTTATCACAAGAAGAAATTGTAAATTTTATAACAAAAAACTATAAAGCCACCACCGATGGTTATAGTCGACAATGATATCGACACACTAAAACAAATACTATTAGACAAACTTAAAATTAAAAATTTTGCATTTAAAAAGATAGCAAATAATAAACAATTATTATATATAGATAATTTAGATAACTATCATATAGTAAAAACAATGCTACAAGACGAAAAAACCAAATTTTTTACATACACACCAAGGACGGAAAAAACACAAACCTTAGTTTTTAAAGGACTGAACGAAAATGATGAAGAAACAGATATTAAAAATGAATTAATCAACTTATCAATAGAAGAAGTGGAATTTGTAAAAGTAACAAGATTAGTTACAAGTAATTCAAGAAAAAACAATATTATATTAGGTACCTTCTTGGTACAATATCAGCTAATAGCCAAATTGCTAATGTTTATAAAATAAAAAATTTAAACCATCAAGTAGTTCATTGGGAAAAGCTAATAAAACGTGATATATTACAGTGTAGAAGATGCCAAAATCTCGGCCATACAGCTTCGAATTGTTACTTAGACTATATATGCGTCAAATGCAATAAAAATCATGAAATTGGGATTTGTGATGTTACTAATAAAGAATCGCTGAAATGTGCTTTATGTGGAGAATCAGGACATCCTGCGAATTACAAAGGGTGTCCAGAATATTTACGAAGAAAAACAAGTTTAGAATTAATAAAAAAAGATAAAAAAAATAAAATTAGATTAAATAACAGTATGAAAAATAATTATATTAGACCTAACACTTCATTTGCAGACATATTAAATAATAGTAATAATAAAAACCAAAGGAACAATATTTATAATAGTAACAATTTAGAAAATAGTCGTAACATAAATAATAACAATAACATTAATAATACTTTATTAGAAAATATTAACAACAGTTTATTAAGAGTAAGTAATGAAATTAAAAATATATATATTAATGTAAACATGCATTCTAAACAAATTAATAAAATTGGTAATATATTAAATTTAAATTTTTATAATGACAGACAATAATAAAGAATCACTTAAAATCATATCTATTAATATTAATTCTCTAATATCAATGTATAAGCAATCGTATTTATTACAATTCTCTGAACAAATAAAACCTGACATAATTACTTTGTGTGAAATGAAACTTAACTCGAAACATAAAATTTTATTCAAGGATTATGAATTCGTTAGACAAGATAGATTAAATTAGAAATTTGGTGGTGGCACAGCAATTATGATTAAGAAACAACTACAATTTGAAGAATACCAAATCATAACAAATGTATAGAATTATGTTCTATAAAAATTAAGATTAATGAAAATAAAAGTATAATTATAGTTGCAGCGTATGCATCACAAAATAATAATGAATATTTCAAACAAGAATTTAAAGACATATTTCACAAACTAAAATTAGACAACAGTAATAAATAATATGTAATAGCGGGGGACTTAAATGCTAAACATACAAGCTGGGGAAACCAGTATAATAATCCCAGAGGAAACTTTATTAAAAATTGGCTTAACGATTACGAAATTCAATATAAAACCAAATTTTACAGTACAATAGAACCTTCTTTTCCAAGAGGTAATTCTTATTTGGACATAGCTCTTATTGACATAAGACTCAACGTCACAACAAGCACGAAGTACGTAAATAATAACGACAATAACAACAAACTAAAAGTTCTACCGTTTGACAGTGATCACTATGCTATGGAGTTCGAAATCTCTATGGATAATAATGTAAAATTTAAAATAGATACACTAATAGCAAATCAAAGATATAATTTTAAAGGAACGAATTGGAATCGATTTAGAAGAGTATTAGAGAATAAATTGTTGGAAACATCAAATCAAAACAATATAAGTAATTCCAATGAGAAAAATTTAAATAATACCGAAATAGATAGTTACATAGGATTTACAGAATAAATTATAGTAGATAGCATAAAAGAGACAGTTCCCAAAATAAAAAGTGAAAATAGTTTAAATAAATATATAACAAATAGGGTAAGAAACCTTCAAAAATACAAAAGTACTATATTAACAAAAATCAAAAACATAAAGAGAAATGGTGGTAATAATAATAGTACATATTTAACATATTTAAAATCGCTACTAAAAAATACCAATACATTAATTCAACAAAATTTAAACCACCAAAAATCAAAATATTGGGAAAAGGCCAAAATATAACACATAAAAACTCCAAAAGTGTTTCCACTTATCAATAAAATATTTAGAAAAAAAAAATACTCAAGATACGAGTATAACAGAATTGCTAGTTGTAGAGAATGAATCTAATATGTTAGGGCAGATATAAACATAAATAACTTACTAAAAGTGGAAGATAAATATTCAGTTAGAAATAAAAAAGACATACTAAACCTATTAGGTGCATACATTGAAGAATCACATGTTCTAAAAGGAAATATTACTGAAAATGACGAGATAATATATAATACTGTTGATAACTTCTGGTCAAATATAAACAATAATGTTACGGAATTTACAAACACTAAAAAATCTAACCAATTAAAAGCATCTGAGACTAATTATGGATATTTTGCAACCGTTGATAAAATAACAGGTATTATTAAGAAATTAAGAAATAAAACATCAGCTGGGATAGATGAAATTCCAAATATTGTAATTAAAAACTTACCACATAAAGTTTTACTATTGTACTGTTGTATTTTTAATAATTGTTTAAACAATGGATATTTCCCCCAACACTGGAAAAAAGCTAAAATTATATGCATAAGAAAGCCGGGTAAAGATCCAACAGATGCTAAAAATCTACGAGCAATTATGCTACCAAATATTAACAAAATATTAGAAATACTAATAAATGATAGCAGGCCCGGCTGGTGGCGTGTGAGAAGTGTGCGGTGCACTTGCAAAACAAAAGGCGCCAAAAAGACGTTAGGAAACTTGAAACGAATATATTTTTTAGTACAAATAATAATTGAAAACATATCTTAGGAGTTTTGATTTAAAAAATCGTCGATAACGCTTTAAATCATAAATCGGTATTCTAAGAAAAAACAATGTAGAACAATTTATTCTAAGAAAGAACAATTTAAGAATTCATAAAAATTTATAAAAACAAATCAACAAAATCACATCAGTACACAAAACTTTTAAGGACTTTGCACATGATACGCGAACTGCGAATTGCGAACAAATCAATTATTCCATGTTTAATTATTTATTTTTTAAAAAAAATTCTTAAATAAAATGCTTAAAATTAATTAATAAAAATTTATGAAAATAAACTATTTTTTTTCTTCTGCGAATTGGAATATCTGGTCGCGAACTGAGAATCATTATTCGCGATCCACTTTGGTACGAATAAAAAAATCGCTCTTTTTTAACCTCAAATATGTTTTTTATGTAATATTCACAATTCGCAGTTCGCGTTTCATGTGAAAGAAATTTTAAAAATTACGAATATTCGCAATTCGCAGTTTTCTAAAATTTTCAGAAATTGAACAGAAGAAAATTGAGAACATGTTGTTTGTGAAATTTGCAAGGTAATGAAAGTGAATATCGTATGTTTTGAAATTTGTGTATTGATGTTGCAGATTTATTTTAATTTAAACAAATTATCGTATTTTCATTTTTTAGAAAGGCGCTAAACTTCCATCGCACACACATTAAAAACACCACGCGCCGGGCCTGAATGATAGTATCGTTACATTTGCTACGGATAACAACATAATACCTGAAAACCAATTTGGTTTCAAAAAGGACCATTCATGTATACATGCTATCACGAAATTAACATCTGATGTATGTTGGAAAATTAATAATAAGGAATGTGTAGGCGCATGTCTAATAGACCTGAAAGAAGCATTTAATTCGGTATGGCTTGAAGGATTAGTTTTCAAATTGATAAGTTATGAATTTCCAAATTATTTAATTAGAATTATTCATACTATGATAAGAAACAAAACGTTTGTGGTTAGCAATGGCAAAAATGTTTCCTTAAAAGATTTTCAGGTAAAAATGGTTTACAGCAAGGTACAGTGAATGCTCCAATTTTATTTTATTTGTTTTTTAGTGACTTACTAAAAAAATTTAACTTAGCACCTAACTCAAATGTAAAATCCAGTAATGCATTCGCAGATGACTTAACAATCTACACATCTGGTAAAAAAATAAAGGATATTGAAAAAAATTTGCAAGAAATGTTTAATGATACACTAAATTATGTTAATTCTTGGAAATTAAAAATTAACTATAATAAGTGTGAATTAATATTATTTAGGCCATCCCTAACAGAAGCAAATTATGAGATTAGGAAAAATTGGAGAAAAATTAAAATAATAACACCTGAAAATATAATAAAAGGACAGAAAACGGTCAAATATCTAGGGTTGATATTACACCAAAATTTAAATTATAAAACACATGTTTCTACGCAGATAATCAAAGCTAGAAAACCCTTTATGGCATCAAAAAACTTATTATATAACAGAAATCTATCAGCTTGAGTAAAAATATTGGCTTATCAATCGTTAATAAGACCAATACTTACTTATGGATGCCCAATATGGTATAATATAAACTGCTCAACCATGGAATCACTACGAGTCTTAGAAATAAAATGTATTAGGCACTGCATAGGAAAATTTCGGAAACCTAACACAGATTATAAATTATACTATTCCAATAAATACATTTATGAAGAAAGTAAAATAGAAAAGATAGACCAACATATAATTAAGTTAACAAGAAATCACTTCAGAAATACAGTTTATGTTAATAACAGTTTAATTGCACATGTAATATATATAGATCCCAGATATGTAGAAAAAACCCTAAATAGTGGATATATTCCTCCAGAAAGTTTTTTGTATTTGGATAGTAAGAAATATATTAAGAATGATCAAGATATTCCAATCATTTACCACGTAAAAAGACATTCAACTGAGAAAAGAATTATATACGATCCAAATTTAAATGTATCTGACAATTATGATATAATAAAATACGATTATTATGTAACATTAAGAGATAAAAACATAAAAACATAAAAACAAATAGCTTTTGGTGGCTACTAAATAATTAATAAAGATATTCATATCGATTTTTTGTGTCTTTTAAAAGTTTGTTGTTATTAGAGTTAAGTTTGATTTAAAAATATGTAAAATAATGTTTGGTTTTTTAAGATAGTTTCCAAACAAAATTAAAAATATTTAGTTTGAATTAAAAATAAGAATTATAATGAAAAATTAAAATATTAAAAAAAAAGAAAAGCTAATAAAATTTTTAGAGTGCCACAAGGAGGGCCAATAAGAATAAATATGTAATAAACAAATATAGTTTTTTTAAGATTTTTTTTGTATATGTATGAAATATAAAATGAAGAATAATAAAAAAAAAATTATAAAAAAAAAAATGGGCAAAATATTAAAAATAAATCCCATACCCCATACAAAATAATGCGCAGTTTGGTCATTTTCGGACATTTTAATATTTTATATGGAATTAGTAATTCTTCGCAAAGGGGCAAAATACTGGAAATAATTCCATACCCCATACAAAATAATGCGCATTTTGGTAATTTTCGCACATTTTGATAGTTTATATGCAATTAGTAATTCTTCGTAAATGGGCAAAATATTGAAAATAAATTCCACACCCCATACAAAATAATGCGCATTTTGCTCATTTTCGAACATTTTAATAGTTTATATGAATTAAGTAATTCTTCGCAAATGGGCAAAATATTGAAAATAAATTCCTGCCCCATACAAAATAACGCGCATTTTGCTCATTTTTGAACATTTTAATAGTTTATCTTTATATGAATGATATGATTAATTCTTCGAAAATAGGCAAAAATAAATCCCATGCTCAATACAAAATTATAAACATTTCGATTAAAAATATGCATTAAGTTTCGATTAAAAATATTTATACTTAAGCGTAATTTTAAATGTTTTTTATTTCCGGCTAAGATTAATATATAACATGATCTAAATGGATTTGTGTTTATACTTTTCCAAAAGTTTTGGAAATTTTAACGGTCAATTAATTTGGATTCAGCTGAAATGGTCAAATGATATGAGTGAAATATTGAAAATAAATTCTATACTCCATATAAAATAATGAACATTTTATTCATTTTTGCACATTTCATATAAAATATTGAAAATAAAAAATTTGACATCGCATTAACTTTCGATTAAAAATATTTCTCTGGCTGAGGGGCAAAAGCACTTAAGTCATGATTTATAGTTTGTCAGAAAAGCGTTTTTATCGAATATGTTCTGCTACTTTTACATTTAACAGACAATAGTATTATATTAAGGTTTTTTATTCATATGTGGGTAGTTTTACTATTAATTCTAAACTTCCTGGGAAACTAAAAGGTTAAGTGTTTGGCAGCCTTTTTTTGGCCCGCAATTAATTTTAATAATTTGGCTTAGTGTAGAATTGTATAAAATATTACATTCAGATCGAGTTAGATGTTTTAGCTAAAATATTCGATTGTCATGTCATTGAACTTGGCTTAGGCGAAGATTTTTTTTTGTGAAATTCTGAATTAAATGGTTTTGTCCCGTAACATTAATTTTCTTTTTACTTCAGGCTAAGAATAATATATTACAACATGATCTAAATTGTTCTAATTTTTTGTACTTTTCCAAAAGTTTTAGGAATTTTGTGAGTTTTACCCAGCAAGAGTTTTGCGATAACACACTTTATGCGACATGTCTACGATAAGCCAAAATGCGACATTTTGTTCGCAATAAGTTATAAAAGTATACGTATTGCGATAAAAATTCGGAAGATAACTCAGTGATATCGTAAACAGATGATCACTGCGGTAAGATTACAAAAAACTCTCAATAAGATCATAAATATATCGCATTGCGTTGAGGTACGACTTAAAAATATGTGTACTCAATGAATTCGCAAGCTTATCGCATATCGATAAGATTTCAAAACATGTTCTTGTGATCTCAATGATATCTTAAAGTTATCGCATTGCGGTAATAGATCTACGTAGATGAACTCAATGAGATCATAAGGTTAACGCAATGCGATGTTATGGTACAATATTCTAATTTTTTACAATAATATTAAAAGAGAGGAGTGGGGGTGCGTGCGAAGAGTATTGTTATTGAAGACTATAATAACTAAATTATTTTCAGTACAGTTTTGGTTTGGTTTTTGTGAAGTGCGGATGCTAAGTTGAAGAATTAAAAAAAAAAATTGTGGAAATTGTGTGAAAAACAAACGTAGTCCTCAGCCCTCAGGTAAGTAATAATTTTATTTATAATATAATAATGTAATATATATATATATATATATATATATATATATATATATATATATATATACGGAACAATAACAAAATATATGAACACAATCATGTACAGACATGAACAGAAAAATAACGGCAATTATTATGTGCTTATACTTTTATATAATATTACATATAATTTTACGAGTAGTATGAAATACTATGAAGTCTGGTGATGGGTTGGATGGTCAAAAAAAAAAGTTCACTCAAAATTTTTTTCTAGGCGTTTCCGAGGTCGGAGAGTCCGAAAATGCAAAAAAAAAGTGTCCGGGGGACGCGTACGCGTATACGTACGCTTTTTATGTGCGCATCAACATCTCCTAGAACCGCTTGTCCGATTTTAATGAAATTTGGCACACAGGCTCTAACAGACTTCGCGCAGGTGCCGGTACAAGATGAGATCGATCCTTTCAGTGGGACCATGTTAGATTTCCCCATTTATGTGGGAACCTACGTGTTTTTGTTCTACGGAAAAATGTAAAAAAAAATTTCATGTCTCAGATTTGGATGAAATTTAAAACATAGGTTGGTATCATGATTGTCCACAAGCCTACCAAGATACAGGTCTGTAACTTCAGGGGGTCCATGGTAAAATTTCCGATTAAAATTTTGTATACTCTAGAGCATATAGTAATTTTTATCTAATTAGCATAAATTTTCGTACATATGATAGTTTGCGTATATACTTGGTGTCTGTAAAATTTGAAGTCGATACTTCAATGGGTCCATGTTAAAATCCGTAATTACTTTTCATAAGTTCAACTCTCTTATATCTACAGTACGTTTCACCCAATTTCAATGATATTGAACACACAGTTTCATTTAGTTATCTATTTGATACTCCACAAATTTGTACTCCACAGGTTGAGTTCATGATTCTGCATAGGTTGACCAAATTACAGTATAGTAGAATAAGGGGGTCCATGTTAAATTTCCGATTTCATTTTTAATTTTTTTTTTTTTTCATATGTTCTACAGCATATAGTAATTGTTAACCGATTTCAAAGATATTTTATATATAGACTAATTTTGTGATCTAGTTGGCTCTCCTGAAATTTGGAGACCTTCAGGGGGTTCCTAGAAAACAGTTTTAGTTTCCGAATTTTATATAATTACGTGTTTTATAGCATGTAATTATTATCTAATTTTAATGAAATTTGGTACAAAGGTAGACCTTCTGATTATGCATGTGTTGGCCATGATAGAGGTTAATACCTTCAGGGGGTTCATACTAAAATTTCCGATTAAAATTTCATATGCTCTAGAGCATATGGTATTTATTATCTGATTTGAATGAAATTTGACACACATAGTAGCTTACTGTCTGCAAAGTTTAAAGTAATCCAGTGGGTCCATGTTAAAATGTCCAATTATATTTCACAAGTTCAATAGTCTACATCATACAGTAATTGGAACCCAATTACAATTATATTTCAAACACAGGTTGAATTTGTGACCTACTTATTGCTCCAAAAATTTGTATCAGGTAGTTTTATTGTGTTCATGGGAAACTAATATATGAGCAACTTAGTTTCCAAAGAATATTTCATATGTTCTACACCATATAGTAATTATTATCAGTTTGCAATAAAATTTTGTACATAGGTTGAATTCGTGATTACGCATGTGTAGCCTAATGTAGACGTTAGTAGCTCTAGGGGGTCCATGCTAAAATTTCCGATTAATATTTCATATGTTCTAGAACATATGGTAAATATTATTCAATTTCAATGAAATTTTGTACACAGGTTGGATTCGTGATTACGCATGTGTAGACTAAGGTAGAAGTTAGTAGCCTGAGGGGGTCCATGCTAAAATTTCCGATTAATATTTCATATGTTCTAGAACATATGGTAAATATTATCCAATTTCAGTGAAATTTTGTACACGCATATTTATACTTATTATAGTTATTTTAATAATATTATTTATTATTAAAGAAATAACAATATAAAATTAAATAATTAAATCAATAAATAATAAAGATGAGCAATTTTGAAGAAAGCACTGTTTGTTACAAAGATAATGTTAATTACAAAAAACTTTTGGACATAAATCTCTGTTAAACAACATACTACGAGTTGTCTGCTCCCCTTAGTTAGCAGCTTTTTTTTATGATATAATATAACATTATCGCAATGCAATCATATGTTGATCGCATTGCGATAAGCTTATCAGCATATGATCTCAATGAGAGCATCTCAATGATATGATATGTTGATCGCATTGCGATAAAGTTATGTTATATTAGAAAAATTAAAAATAAAAAACAATGCACTTAATAATTCGTACAATTTTAAGGTACGGTCTATCAAACCAGTTGAACTAATTAAATTGAATCAGTTCCATTAAAATATCTGAGTTTATAAATATATGGGGCTGTCTAAAAAAACTTTTAGCAGGTGAACTAATCCAGGGTGTTGTTAATTCAGTCATATTACAACAACCAAGTGTAACTGCTACTCCTGTAACTGGTAATTACCTGTCACGGTCTTAAAAAACACATAATAACATATATTAAACATACAACATTAAAAAAAAAAAATTCCTCCTTTTACTTCAGAATGTTTGCAGTCGTCGAAACTTTATAAAATGGCGAAAAGATGTGCTCTCCTGTTCCGATTGGGTTGTTAACAATAAAATACTTTTTTGCCCGCAACATTTGAAGGGAGCCGAATTATTAACCGCTAAAAGGCTCAGCAAAGATAAGGGACAAGATTGGGTTCAATTTCCCTGTAGAGTTCTGCACAAAAATATAGGTTGATTTTTTTTTATGAGTGTTTTCAGAATAGTACATCTATATCTATTTTATTCTTTATAGTTCTGTACAAATATGCTCTAAAAAAGGAAAAAGATTCTCAATACTTCTCTCATTCTGAGGAGGAGTGCCAACAACCTTATTCAAAAAAAAGAACAGAAACCCAGGATTTTAATAAATTTTTAGGTTATTTTTTAATTCAGTTCCGTTTCATAACATATACTAATAAATGATATTACATTTTTTCCAGATATCGATACACCATACAGCCAGGATTTTATTGAAACTCAAATTGAAACAGAAATTAATACTCAAATGTTTCATAACGTAAAAGCTGGAATGAGGGTTCCGATTACATCGACCCAAAAATCGATAACATCATAAGTGTTTTCATTGAATGGATTTATTTACTAAAAAAAAAAGATTTTATGTATAGTTTTTTTAATAATAAAAATAAAAATTAATGTAATGAATTTTATGCGTAGTTATACATGAATTTTATGTAATACATAATAATAATGTAAATAATTAAAGAATTATATAAGTACTTCAAATTAAAAATTAAAATCAAAATTATTAATTAAAGATTAAATTGAAATTAAAACTAAAAAATTAAAATGTTTGCTAATAATTCAAATTCAATTTATTGATTGTTTTGTTATATATAATGTATTATATAATGTATATTACAAATTACAATGTTCCAAAAACAATTTTACAACAAAATATATAAATATACAAATATTTAATGTTTTTGGAACATTCGAATTATTAATATACATTATACATTACATTATTATAACAAAATAAATTAAATGAGAAATCCGGCAGGTAAACTATAAAGGTAAAGGGATTAAGATAATCGCAAGGAAACCTTGCGATGGCAAAAAGTTAAACGTCAGTATTGCAAAAAGTTAAACGTAAGTATTACAAAAAGTTAAACGTAAGTATTATAATAGTTTATATTAAGTTTACTTTTGGTAATTTCAAGGGTCAATGAATTGATTCGGATGTGCGTGCATTAATATCGTTTTTCTCACGTTTAAATTTAGTATAACCAGATAATTAATTAAAATGGGCAAAATATTGGAAATAAAATCCATGTCCCATACCAAATAACACGCTCATTTTTGAACATTTTAATAGTTTATCTTTATATGAATGATATGAGTAATTCTTCGAAAATAGGCAAAAATAAATCCCATGCTCAATACAAAATTATAAACATTTCGATTAAAAATATGCATTAAGTTTCGATTAAAAATATTTATACTTAAGCGTAATTTTAAATGTTTTTTTATTTCCGGCTAAGGTTAATATATAACATGATCTAAATGGATTTGTGTTTATACTTTTCCAAAAGTTTTGGAAATTTTAACGGTCAATTAATTTGGATTCAGCTGAAATGGTCAAATGAAATGAGTGAAATATTGAAAATAAATTCTATACTCCATATAAAATAATGAACATTTTATTCATTTTTGCACATTTCATATAAACTATTGAAATTAATTCGTATAAAATATTGAAAATAAAAAATTTGACATCGCATTAACTTTCGATTAAAAATATTTCTCTGGCTGAGGGGCAAAAGCACTTAAGTCATGATTTATAGTTTGTCAGAAAAGCGTTTTTATCGAATATGTTCTGCTACTTTTACATTTAACAGACCATAGTATTATATTAAGGTTTTTTATCCATATGTGGGTAGTTTTACTATTAATTCTAAACTTCCTGGGAAACTGAAAGGTTAAGTGTTTGGCAGCCTTTTTTTGGCCCGCAATTAATTTTAGTAATTTGGCTTGGTTGATCAATGTAGAATTGTATAAAATATTACATTCAGATCGAGTTAGATATTTTAGCTAAAACTTAAATTTTCAACCTATCAATTTTAGAGATTTAATTATAATTTAACGGGAATGAATTCGTTTTTGTCAAATTAATTATTATCGGAAGAATAATATGATGCGCCATAGAATTTCATTATAAATATTTTATTAAAATCCTGATTTTTTGTTAATTTAATAAATTAAGTAATAAGAAATTATTATTAACGTAAATTTGATAACCTATCACAAATAATTTTAAAGATAAATATTTTATTTTTCTCAATTAAATTTGTTAATTTATCAAGTAATAATTCATTATTACTGAAAAATCAAATATTAATGCTTATAAGCCGTACAACTAATTTATTTATTGATTAGTTGAAAAGTTTTGTGAATTTTAGCGTCAAATTGGTAAGTATGCGCGAAAATTAAAAATATTTATACTTAAGTTCAAGTTTAATTTTTTTTATTTCATAAATTCAATTCAATAATTATTATTAATTATTAAGCATAATACATTATTTCATTAATGATGATTTCGATGGCCTGCATATATGAATCCAAAAATTAAAATATAAATCCGAATCCTCAAAGTATAATATTTTTATTTAGGAAACTTCAGCGGGATCATTCAGAAATTTCATAGGAAAATGTTATAAGTTCAAAAAATCATTTAAAGTTAGTTTTACCCGTTTTCAAATAAATTCGATACTAAGATTAGTTATCTGTTGATCTTAAATTAGTACTTTCAGCAGATTCATGAGCATGTATAAAGTACATTCATATTTTTTTTTAAACTTATTGATACTTCTTTATAAAATTAATTGTTTTCTATAAAAACAAATTATATAATACTTTATGAGCAAATTCTAATATTTTTTTTTATTTTCTATCCATCACACTTCAAATTATGTTATTATTGCATTTATAATCCGAGTTTCATACTATTTAATAAATTTTATTTTCGTTACAATGGATTTTCTTCCGATGAATTTTCTTAGCGATTAATTTTCTGCGATGAATTTTTTATGGGTATGAAGTTTTCTTGCGAAGTATTTTCTTGTGATGAATTTTCCTAGTGATTAATTTTCAGCGATGAATTTTCCTAACGATTAATTTTCTGCGATGAATTTTTTATGGGTATGAAGTTTTCTTGCGAAGTATTTTCTTGTGATGAATTTTCCTATTGATTAATTTTCAGCGATGAATTTTCCTAACGATTAATTTTCTGCGATGAATTTTTTATGGGTATGAAGTTTTCTTGCGATGAATTTTCCTAGCGATCAATTTTCCGTGATGAAATTTACTTGTACGAATTTTGCTAACGATTAATTTTCTGCTATGATTTTTTCTTGGCTACGAATTTTTCTTGCGAAGAATTTTCCTAGCGATTAATTTTCTGTAATGAAATTTCTTGCGATGAATTTTTTCAACGATTAATTTTGTGCGAGGAATTTTCCTAGTGATTAATTTCCTGCAATGAATTTTTCTTGGCTATGAATTTTCTCAGCGATTAATTTTCTGCAATGAAATTTCCTGCGGCGAATTTGCCCAGCGGTCAATTTTCTGCGATTAATTTTTCTTGACTATGAATTTTCTTGCTTTAGATTTTTCTACAATAAATTTTCAATTTGATAAATTTACCCTGCTATGAATTTTCTTGCGATGAATTTTCTCCGATGAATTTTTTATGAAGGATTTTCTGCGATAAATTTTCCAAAAACCTTAAAAAAGACCTGAGTTAAAAACATTTGAGCCAATTAACGGTAATAAAAATGTTTAATGATGAAAAATCTTTTGCAGATCATAAATTCGATTTTACAGCAATTTATTGCAAAGGAGCAATTCTTAAAGAAATCTAAATAATTTCCACCTTAATCGCAAGTTTATTTTTTCTACTTCAGTATACAGAATAATCTAAATTTGCTTAATTTTTATCGCTTTTTCTAAAGTTTTGGGAATTTTATGTGTGAATGAAATGATTCCGATACGCATGCATTATATATAATTTGCTTCTCGCGCTTAAAATTTCGCGTAAACAATTAATTTTTTTTGCTTTTGACTTTTCGTACGATTATTTTTAAACATCTGCCCCCTAAAAATCATGCCATTACTTTTAGTGAATTAAGCGGCACTACTTTCGACTTTTAATGCGATTACTTTTAAATGTCAGAAAATAATGGCATTACTTTTAATGAACTACTTTTGACTTTGTATGCGATTACTTTTAAACGTCTGCTTTTGACTTTGCATGCAATTACTTTGAAACGTCTGCTTTTGACTTTGTATGCGATTACTTTTAAACATCTGCTTTTGACTTTGTATGCGATTACTTTTAAACGTCTAAAAATCATGGCATTACTTTTAGTGAACTACTTTCGGGTTTTAATGCAATTACTTTTAAACGTCTAAAAATCATGGCATTACTTTTAGTGAACTACTTTTGGCTTTTAATGCGATTACATTTAAACTGCTAAAAATCATACCATTACTTTTAGTGAACTACTTTGAGCGGCGCTACTTTTGACTTTTCATGGGATTACTTTTAAACGTCTAAAAATCATGGGATTACTTTTAGCGAATTACTTTAAGCGGCACTACTTTTGACTTTTCATGGGATTACTTTTAAACGTCTAAAAATCTTGGGATTGCTTTCCGTGAATTAAGCGGCGCTACTTTTGAAAATTCATCGCAAGAAAATTCATAGCAGGATAAATTTATCAAATGGAAAATTTATCATAGAAAAATCTAAAGCAAGAAAATTCATAGTCGCACAAAATTAATCGTTGAAAAAATTCATCGCAAGAAATTTCATTGCAGAAAATTAATCGCTAGGAAAATTCTTCGCAAGAAAAATTCGTAGCCAAGAAAAAATCATATCAGAAAATTAATCGTTAGCAAAATTCGTACAAGTAAATTTCATCACGGAAAATTGATCGCTAGGAAAATTCATCGCAAGAAAACTTCATACCCATAAAAAATTCATCGCAGAAAATTAATCGTTAGGAAAATTCATCGCTGAAAATTAATCACTAGGAAAATTCATCACAAGAAAATACTTCGCAAGAAAACTTCATACCCATAAAAAATTCATCGCAGAAAATTAATCGCTAAGAAAATTCATCGGAAGAAAATCCATTGTAACGAAAATAAAATTTATTGAATAGTATGAAACTCGGATTATAAATGCATTAATAACATAATTTGAAGTGTGATGGATAGAAAATAAAAAAAAATATTAGAATTTGCTTATAAAGTATTATATAATTTGTTTTATTAGAAAACAATCAATTTTATAAAGAAGTATCAATAAGTTTTAAAAAAAAAATATGAATGTACTTTATACAGGCTCATGAATCTGCTGAAAGTACTAATTTAAGATCAACAGATAACTAATCTTAGTATCGAATTTATTTGAAAACGGGTAAAACTAACTTTAAATAATTTTTTGAACTTATAACATTTTCCTATGAAATTTCTGAATGATCCCGCTGAAGTTTCCTAAATAAAAATATTATACTTTGAGGATTCGGATTTATATTTTAATTTTTGGATTCATATATGCAGGCCATCGAAATCGTCATTAATGAAATAATGTATTATGCTTAATAATTAATAATAATTATTGAATTGAATTTATGAAATAAAAAAAATTAAACTTGAACTTAAGTATAAATATTTTTAATTTTCGCGAATACTTACCAATTTGACGCTAAAATTCACAAAACTTTTCAACTAATAAATAACTAAAATAAATTAGTTGTACGGCTTATAAGCATTAATATTTGATTTTTCAGTAATAATGAATTATTACTTGATGAATTAACAAATTTAATTGAGAAAAATAAAATATTTATCTTTAATATTATTTGTGATAGGTTATCAAATTTACGTTAATAATAATTTCTTATTACTTAATTAATTAAATTAACAAAAAATCAGGATTTTAATAAAATATTTATAATGAAATTCTTTGCCGCATCATATTATTCTTCCGATAATAATTAATTTGACAAAAACGAATTCATTCCCGTTAAATTATAATTAAATCCCTAAAATTGGTAGGTTGAAAATTTAAGTAATGACTTATGTCAAATTTAAAAGTGAAAAAAAAACAATATATAATGCACCAATTCAATTTATTGACTCATAAAATTCCTAAAACTTTTGGAAAAGTAAAAAAAATTAGAACAATTTAGATCATGTTGTAATATATTATTCTTAGCCTGAAGTAAAAAGAAAATTAATGTTACGGGACAAAACCATTTAATTCAGAATTTCACCAAAAAAATTACTTTGCCTAAGCCAACTTCAATGCCATGACAATCGAATATTTTAGCTAAAACATCTAACTCGATCTGAATGTAATATTTTATACAATTCTACATTGATCAACCAAGCCAAATTACATTTAGATCATGTTATATATTAGCCTTAGCCGGAAAAAACGTTTAAAATTACGCTTAAGTATAAATATTTTTAATCGAAACTTAATGCATATTTTTAATCAAAATGTTTATAATTTTGTATTGAGCATGGGATTTATTTTTGCCCATTTTCGAAGAATTACTCATATCATTCATATAAACTATTAAAATGTTCAAAAAAGAGCAAAATGCGCATTATTTTGTATGGGGTATGGGATTTATTTTCAATATTTTGCCCATTTGCGAAGACTTACTTAATTAATTCATATAAACTATTAAAATGTGCTAAAATGAGCAAAATGCGCATTGTAATATTCTGGTATAATCGCACCAAACTATTTGTTACGATTATGATAAATAATATATATATATTATTGACTATATATATTATTTATGGAGATATTCGGTATTAATTAAAAGAAAACACTTTGTTAGAATTTGTTGTAATATTTATTATATTTAGAATTTGTTATAATCTTTATTATATTTAATTAGAGGTTCTGACTGATACAATTGAATGTTTGCTTAAGACTGATTTTTGAATTTGGTGTTAATAATAATTAAACTTAATATTATTTGTATGATTAGTCAAGTGCTTTGTTCGAAATCAATATACTGACCTAAATATCACAATCGATATTTAGGGTCTAGTTACATTTAAATTGCACTTATGTTATTGCCCTTTATAGTTCAATAAATTATACTGACCGAAATATCACAATATTGATATTCGGGATCAGGTTACATATATTGCATTTAACATTGCATTTGACTAATCATTTACATTATTTGTATACATTATAATATTTATGATTAATATATGGTGTTAATGTATAACATATGTATATTATTTAATATATATATTTAATGAATTTGGGTATATTACACCTCCCTTCATAGAAAAAAAAATTTTTGTTTTTAAAATGAAAATTTTCTTAAAACTAAATTCTCTTTTTTTTTTTTTTTTTTTTATAGTACAATACATTTTTACATATCTCTTATACTAGTGGTAATTTTGAACAAGTAATTTTTATATATTTATGAGCTATATAGATGATAGTCAATAAGGAGGTTAAGGAAGAAATTGTTATGATAGTTTTTGTTATAATATTTGTGATATGTGATTTTTCTCGTGATTGTTTACTCTGATATTCGATCTCAGTTTCGATATCCTTAAGACTTTTACTGTATTGTGTAAGTTTTTCGTTTGAGTTAATTATATTTTCGTGCGGAGTAGGAATGCTTATCGTTTCAGTAATATTTATATTTAATTTTAATATATCGAAAGTTATGAAATTGTCGTTCATTGTTGTAGTAGTATAGTTTAGTGGTTCTATTATTTTTGTATTTAATTTACTATTTTTAGTTTCAGCTGAGCAACCTGGATATAAATATATATATCCATTGTAAGTTAATTTTATAATTTTGAAATAGTTAGGACAATAGATTTTTAATGTAGTTTGAAATGGAATTATGAATAACCATGTATTTATTTGGTTTAATTTGTACCATAATTCATTTTTTAAGGTGAAAATTCGTATATCACAAAAGGAATTTAATTCTGGTTCACCATGTATAACTTTCGCTATACAGGTGTTACTGGTTTTAGCGGGTATGTTGGTATTACATAGAAATGTGTTTAATGTTTTGTTTGAAGAATTTTTAAATAATTTACAATTTGCTATTTCATCCTGGTCGAGGTTAATAAACATATCACGTTTTTGATTTATTGCAATATAAGTTTGTTTGAAATCTACATAATAATAAGTATTATTATGTAAAGGTATTGGTATTGGAAAAATTTTATACATAATTAATTGTTCTCTGTCAACTAATGGTATTGTAATTTCATATAATATGCGTTTTTGGGTATATTTAGGTTTGATTTCTAATACTTTTAAAAATTGTAGAAGATTGTTGGTGGTGATTTTTATCGGAATTTCATATTTTGATACTTGTAGTTGAATTTTTTCCAAAGATTCCAGTAAGATTTCTGGTTGTAAAATTTTTGTATCGATTTCATTGTTCATGGCTCTTTTTAATGATATTAGAATATCATCTTGTAGTTTATCGAAATTATGGATATTGAAAGTTAGTAATATGGAAATTTCATCGAATTCATGTAAAAATTGTTGATAAATAGTTAGGTTGTTAACTTTAGGGATTAGCATTTGTAGTAATTCATTATTATTTTTTGTATTTAATGTATTATTTTGGAGTATTACTATAGAGTTTCTTAAAATAGTACTTTGTTTTTCTATTATATGCGTTATAAATTTATTAGATTCTTTTAATTCGCTAATTTTGTTTTCGATATGTTCAGAATCTTCTGAATCCATTACACCGAATAATCCTTTTAACACTGTACCACCTAAATTTAGTATACCGCGTTTTTGTCTTGTGGTTGTGTGTAGGAAAAATTTATCGATTTGTTTTTGTGTGTTAGTTACTTTAGATAGACTTATATTTAAAGAATGTAAAGTTAGTGGACAGTGATCTAGTGGAAAATTTTGTTTTATTTGTGTACATACGTTTTTTAAATTTTGAAAAGTTTCTTGCATTTGGTTAAATTCTATTTTCATGTTTGATATATCGTAATATATCATAAGTTTCCAATTCCCTGAGATAATTTTATAATCTCCCAACGGTTCTAAGTATAATCCCGAATTATCATCATGTTTCTGTATATTGAACATTGTTTGAAGTTTCCCAACGGCGAACAATAAATTTAATAATCTATATAATGAAATTATTAAGAAAAAAAAATATTTGTATGAGACCAATTTGGTATAATAAGAATATTTCATTTATCATCAATAAATAATTTTAAAAGGTTGTTATGTACTAATTTAGTTTTTCTACCGATTTTGATCGTAGTGTTTTCTGGAGAATTTATTTCTATTACTTCGTAAGGACCTAGATAGCATGACGTTAACTTTTTGTTTTTTTTAACTTTATCAAGTAACCATACTTTATCTCCCACGATTATATCTAATATATTTGTATTTTTATCGTATATCCTTTTATTTATTTCTTTTGATCTAATTAAATTATTTCGTGCTTCATCATAACTATGTTGAAGACGTAATTTTAATTCGAATACATAATCATCTATATTATATATAGGATCTATATTTTTACTAATAGCTGATGGAATTTCTGGTTTTATGCCAAATAGGTGAAAATTTCGTTGAAGTACTTGGAGTTGTATTATGTGCAAAAATAGCAAAATCTAACCATGTATCCCAATTATCAGAATCTTTATTTGCATAACAACGCAAATAATTTCCCAAAGTACGATGCGATCGTTCGAGGGATCCATTGGATTCTGGATGATAACTGGTAGTGTGTATTTTTTTTATTTTCAATAAGGAACAAGTCCTTTTGAATACTTCACTCATGAAATTAGTTCCTTGGTCAGTTAAAAGAATCTTTGGAGTACCAAAAATACATATGACCTTCCGTACAAAAGCATTAGCTACCGTGACTGCTTCTTGATTAGGAATTGGTATAGCTAGTAAAAATTTGGATAGTAAATCTTGAAACGTTAAGATATATATATTGCCAGACTCAGTACTAGGTAATGGACCGACTATATCTAATGATACTTTTTCAAATGGTTTGGTAGGTGTATCTGTAATTTTCATAGGCATTTTAGTTCTTGGACTTAATTTATTTTTCTGACAAATTTCACATGAAGATATATATTTTATCACCGTTTGTTTCATGTTTTGAAAATAGTATTTTTGTTTTAATTTTTGAAGGGTACGATTTACACCTTGATGTCCACCGGCTGGACTATTATGATATTCATCCAAAATGGTTTTTATTTCAATAGGTTTAGTCAGAGTAATTAAATTTGTATTTTTATTTAAATTATTATTTGAGGTTTTATCTAATTCAGCTTTTTCAATTTCATTATTTTGATTATTATTGATTTGATTAATTTTCTTAGAATTGGCTCTTGTGATTACATTTACTTTTGCTATTTCTAATCTAGATAGTGCATCTGCATTAGTATTTAAATGTCCCGATTTATGAACAACACAATAATCATATTCTTCCAGTTTGATGCGCCAACGCATTATTCTGGAAGTTGGATTATTTATATTGAAAATCCAGACAAGTGGTTTATGATCTGTGACAACTGTGAATTTTCTGCCATATAAATAAGGCCGAAAATAAGCAGTTGCCCATACTACCGCCAAAGCCTCTTTCTCAATAGTTGAGTAATTACGTTCAGCTTTGTTAAGTGTTCTACTAACATAAGCAATGGGCAGATCCATTACTTTACCATGTTCTAATGTTTGTTGCGATAAAACAGCTCCTAAAGCTGTATCGCTCGCGTCTGTAGTTAGATAAAATTCTTTAGTGAAATTAGGATATTGTAATACAGGGTATTCTGTGATAGATTTCTTTAATTTTTTAAATGATTCGTCACAAAATTCATCCCATATGAATTTTGTATCTTTTTTTAGTAAATTATTTAGTGGTTGTGCAATAGCAGAGAATTTTGGTATAAATTTTCGATAATATCCTATTAGTCCTAGGAAAGATTTTATAGCCTTTTGATTTTGTGGTGGAACTATTTGTAGAATTGTGTCAATTTTTTTTTTATCCGGTTTAATACCTTTTTCCGTTATTACATGTCCGAGATATAAAACTTCTTTATGTAGAAATTTACATTTATTGGGCTGTAATTTTAAATTATATTTCTTTAAGGCTTCGAATACCTCTACTAATTTTTTATTATGATCAATAAGATTTTTCCCATATATAACAATGTCATCTAAGTATACAAAACAACGTATACCTTGTTGACCAGTTAGAACTATATTCATCAATCGCTGGAATGTAGGTGGTGCATTTCGTAACCCAAATGGCATTCGTGTGAATTCGAAATGACCATAAGGTGTACTAAAAGCCGTTTTTTCACGATCTTTTTCATCAACACTGATTTGGTGGAATCCGTTTGCCAAATCTAAAGTAGAGAAATATTTTGATTCGCCCAACTGACCAAGAATATCTTCAATATTCGGTAGTGGATATGAATCACATATGGTAATTTCATTGAGTTTGCGATAATCTACAACTACACGCCATTTTTTATTACCGTTTGCGTCCGGTTTTTTCGGTACTACTAATAAAGGACTGTTCCAAGCGCTTTTGTTATGTTGAACAATACCTTGACTTAGCATGTCGTCAACTTGCTTTTTGATTTCGGACTTATGAATTTCGGGTAGTCTATATGGTTTAGTATTAATAGCTGGTTTACCTAATTCTGTATTTATCTCATGTTTTATAGTTTCAGTGCAGGTTAATAAGTCGCCCTCTAAATAAAATAATTGATTGTAGTCTCTACATATTTGTATTATTGAATTTTTTTCTTCTAAATTTAAATGAGATAAGTCTAATTGTTTTTTCAAATTTTCCAAACGATTTTCTACTGTACTTGCATTTTCGATATCCGATAATATATAAACATTGAAGTTTTCTAATGGATCAAAATTTAGTTTTAAATCTTCATTGTATAAGTCAAAGGAATTTTCATTTACATTTATAATACTGATGTATACATATCCATTTTCAGGTTTCACTATAGTATTAGTTATGAATATTCCTTTTTCGGCTAATTCCTTAGATTTGAGGTAAGTGATTGATTCATTTTTAATAGAAACAGGACCGTATTTGATTAATTTTTCCGTACGTGGTGGTATCACCACTTTATTATTTTGGACTTGAAATTTAATATGCATTTTTGAGTTTTTGAAATTAAAAATTGCTTGATCATTACCATAGTCAATGATTGCTTTGGTCTGATTTAAAAAATCTTCACCTATTATACCATCTTGGGATATAGGGAAATTTGCTGATACTACATGAAATAGTATAGGATATTGCTTAACATTTTTATCTGATGATTTAAGAAATAGTCTGGTTGTACCAATTGTATTAATAGGTTCGGGTGAAATACCTTTTAATTCTATAGGTAGTAAGTCAACATAAGTGTTATCATGCAGAGCATTTATTTTTATGATGCTTACATTTGCACCGGAATCTAATAATAATTTGCTAAATTGATTTTCTGTTCCCTCTATTTCTAGAGAAAGAATACTAGAAAAAGTTCGATTTTTTATTTGATTTACTAAAACGGATTTTGTTTTTGGATTTCGTACCTGACTTTGCGTTTTATAAGAACTAATATGCTCTTGAAATATATTTTTATTTTTACTAATATTTGTATGATTTATGATTTTATTTTCAGATTTGGATTTTTGCTTTAGATTTTCTTGAGATTGAATTGAATTTTGTATAATATTTTGATTTTCTTGATTTTGGGTTAGATTTATAGTTGGATTTTCTTGAGTTTGTATTGAATTTTGTATATTTTGATTTTCTTGATTTTGGATTAGATTTATAGTTGGATTTTCTTGAGTTTGTATTGAATTTTGTATATTTTTATTTTCTTGATTTTGGATTAGATTTATAGTTGGATTTTCTTGAGTTTGTATTGGGTTTCTTATTTTAAATCGCTTACCTGAGTCCGGAAACCCGATGGACCAGGCTGATTGGAGTTTCCCTGTTCTGTACCTGATTGTGATACTAATGAAATGTTACTTTCGGAATTAAGTTTCTTGTTATTATTATATATGCGTTTTCTGCATTCCTCGATAACGTGACCGGGTTTTTTGCAGTAACGACATATTTTTTCTTGAGAAATGGTAGCTATTTGCGGACTTGATTTAGAATTTGTTAAAGCAGGTACATTATTAAATTTTGGTAAATTATTTTGATAAAATTTAGGTTTATTTTGAAAATTATAATTAGGATTAAAATTTGGTTTAAAATTGTTATTAATATTTTGTTTTCTACAATCTTTAGTGAAATGGGTTTGGGTTTTGCATGTAGTACAATATGGTCTTCTAATGTTTTCATCTCTAGGAGTGGTTCTACTTAATTTTTCTTCATCTATAGCCAATTCGATTGCGTCACTTAGAGTAGTTTTTCTGGCTGTTCGAACAATTAATTTCAGTGGATCTCTCAATCCATTTATAAAATTGTTCATAACGGTCACACCATTTAATTCACGAATAGCCTCGCTACTGTCAGTTGACATAGAATCCTTCACGCTAGCTATGTTTAATTCGTCTAGGAGCTTTTCAGCCCTTTCAGAATAATGGCTTACGGATTCTTTAAATCCCTGACTTAATGCGAAGATGTCCATTTGAACTAATTGTGTAGAACGCGTTTTAGAAAATTTTTCTAACAAAGAATTTTTTAAATCTTCCCATTTACTGAAATTTTTATATCTTAAAATTGCGTTATATGCGCGCCCTGAGATTTTAGAAATAATAATGTCTAAAAATTCTAATTTTTCTTCTTCATTAGTGGTTCTTTTATATTGAATTTCTGCTAGCTGCAAAAACCTATGCAAATCTACAGAATTCCCGTTAAATTCGGGAATCATTTTTGTAGCCTGTCCAATATCGAATTTTGCCATTTTATTTTTCTTTTCGACAGTATTGTTATGATATACTCTATCTATATTGGAGTTATTAGGAGGCGGATTTTCGTTTGGTTCACCAAAGTCTAATAATTTACCTGAAGAGTCTTCAGTTGTATTATCAGTATTTTCAGAATTATTTTGAATAGATTGTTCAGTATTATTATTAATAGGAGGTTCCTGGTCGTTTAAATCTTTTTTATTATCTACTGGTGAATGTATTAAGGACATTGACTCAGAATATTCTTTTAAAACTACTGGATTTAATGTTTTTGGTATTTTTCGCGTTCTAAGACTTAAATTCAGATTGTAACTCATAAGACAATACGTATATGATATATAAAGTTATTATTGTAACCTTTTTGTTTTTTGTTTAAGTGGATTGAGTAAACAACACAAAAGAAAATTCGATAACACAATTAATCATTTCAAAAAAAATGTCTTTCAATGTATGTATAGGTAAAAGTGAAATTTTAATTTATTTCATTAATATATCTCATAAATATTATTATTAAAAATTTTTTTTTTTTTTTGATATGGAAAAAAGAATTATTGACAATATTTTTATTTTTGTATTATTGAATATATATATATATATATATATTTTGTAGTAAAAATTATTTACTTATTTATTTAATTATATTTTATTTCAATATTTTTTTTTTTTTTTTAAAAAAAAACAATTTTATTTATATATTATTTGTTAAGGTATAAATGATTTTAATTTATTTTAGTTTAGCAATGAATTTAGACAAAATATTTTTATTATTAAGTTTTTTTTTTTTTTTTGTATATGTATATTATATTGACTTACATTAGGTTGATTATTATGTTCATCTTTTTGTTGAAAATTTTGTTTGATGATCTTGTTGTTCTGGTTTATGGTGCTAATTGTTGCTATTTTATATCGTTGTTGAAGAATTTAGATGAATTTGATTGAAGATGTTCTTGATTTTCGTTGTTGATGATGTTGATTTGTTGAGTCGTTAAGCACTTCTGGTTAAACGGCGCTTAGTGCCTCCGTTTAAAGATTACCTCTATTTGGTCACTTTTATTATATAATTGAATTTTATTAAAAATTAGTTTATTTATGATTTTTTTTTTTTTATTAAGGTACTGTATGCCAGACTCAGCAAGACATTAAACAAATTTAGTCTCTTTTCAATTGAAAAGTTGTAATACCTTTTTAAATGTTTTTTTTTTTTTTATTAAAACTTTTTATACAATTTTTTTTTTTATTTATGCATATGTATTATTTATTCACTGTTGTTACGTAGAATTTTATTTTATTATTTTGAAAATAATTTTGGGTTTCGCTGGATTTTTGGTTCAAATTAAGTAATTAATAGAAAGGAATTATTAAATACTTTTCTTCGAACCCCACATCTGACACCAATGTAATATTCTGGTATAATCGCACCAAACTATTTGTTACGATTATGATAAATAATATATATATATTATTGACTATATATATTATTTATGGAGATATTCGGTATTAATTAAAAGAAAACACTTTGTTAGAATTTGTTGTAATATTTATTATATTTAGAATTTGTTATAATCTTTATTATATTTAATTAGAGGTTCTGACTGATACAATTGAATGTTTGCTTAAGACTGATTTTTGAATTTGGTGTTAATAATAATTAAACTTAATATTATTTGTATGATTAGTCAAGTGCTTTGTTCAAAATCAATATACTGACCTAAATATCACAATCGATATTTAGGGTCTAGTTACATTTAAATTGCACTTATGTTATTGCCCTTTATAGTTCAATAAATTATACTGACCGAAATATCACAATATTGATATTCGGGATCAGGTTACATATATTGCATTTAACATTGCATTTGACTAATCATTTACATTATTTGTATACATTATAATATTTATGATTAACATATGTGTTAATGTATAACATATGTATATTATTTAATATATATATTTAATGAATTTGGGTATATTACAGCATTATTTTGATGGGGTGCGGAATTTATTTTCAATATTTTGCCCATTTGCGAAGAATTACTAATTGCATATAAACTATTAAAATGTGCGAAAATGAGCAAAATGCGCATTATTTTGTATGGGGTATGGAATTTATTTCCAGTATTTTGCCCATTTACGAAGAATTACTTATTCCATATAAACTATTAAAATGTGCGAAAATGACCAAAATCCGCATTATTTTATTTTCAATATTTTGCCCATTTGAGAAGAATTAATTATTTCATATAAACTATTAAAATGTGCAAAAATGAAAAAAATGAGCATTATTTTGAATGGTTGTTGTGTAATGCGTTTTATCATTGTTTCCAGCTCTGATATTATTGTTTACATTTCTGTTATAGTAAATGCGACCTTCAAATAAAATCGAAAAAGGCGCATCAGCAAATACCTTAACTTATATGTGACACATATAAGTCAAAATGTAAACAATAATATTTAATGCGATAACAACAAAATAATAAATAAAGCAAAGAAAAGGTTAATGAACAAAAAATACATTCATAATTTATTTATATTATAATGCATATATTTTAATGCATATGTGAATAACCTTTTCTTTGTTTATATTGTTTTGTGGAGCATTTAGTAATATCAAAATGCTAGTTCAGCATTATTGAATTGGCAACTGAAACAGTGGTAAAGTCTGATTGCACAATGCTGTAATAATAATTTATATTACTAATTAATTAACGTTTAATAACAATTGATTTGCTGAAAGGGCAATTTAGCACTATATAAGTCGTGGAAATTTTATATTCAATTGTCTTTCAATTCTGACCCTAACACAATCAGATTCAATAAGTTATTCATATACTTATTAGTAGACTAATTTAATTAGTAGATTGTAGGAAAGAATAAAAGATAAATAAAAGTAGTAATTTAAAAAGAAAACGATCAGTAGTATTAATTTAAAAAGAAGACGATCAGGCCATAGATAACAAAAACAAACAGAGGTAAGACATCAGAAGTAGGATCACAACATTGGTGCCGTGACCAGTTGCTGAATTAAGTCTACATTCAACCAACATTTTGGTGCAGTGTTGGACTACGTTTCAGCAAAAGAACCAGGGGGTAAACGTCTTTTATTTTTACGTTAAATTTCAGAACCTCTACAGGCTTTTGCCTGAGGTGGTAACAAAGCAATTCACTTTGCTTTACTACTTGAAATTAGTAAAAAACAAAGATTTAGTAAATGTCATCGAAATCAGTAGCAGAATTAATAAAAGAAGATCCTCAAGTTGGACCCAAACCAATTTCAATTGATAAATATAGGAGTCGTCAACAGGAAAAAACAGAAGCAATTGAAATTAAAGCAGGGGAGCAAAAACTAACAAAAAGAGGTGGAGAAGCAGCAAGAAGGAGAGATGAAATTAAGAATTTACATCGAATATTAAAGTTGGAGTGTACGAGAGAACAAGAGCGTTTGTTCAAACAACAGCTAAGGGATTTAAAAAGACAGCAGCGACGAGAAATAAAATTAAGAAAGCAGAAACAAGGAAATGCCAAGTTTTAAAGCAGACCGTTTAAATTTGCAATGAGAAAGGGGTCGTGTGTGACGATTTGTTTTTATTTTAGATTAATTTTTTTGTAGTAGGTTCAAGTTTTTTTTGTTTCAATTGTAATATAATTAATTTTAAATAAAAATGGTTTTGATTTTGTAATAATTTTTAATAGTAGGTTGATTTTTTTTTGTAATAGCATAATTTTAGGCGTTAAGGTTATAATCTTCATGTTTTTTTTTGTAATAATTTTAATGTATATTTTATTTTTTTTATTTTTGCATAATTTTAGGCGCTAATTTTTATTTTTTTTTGTCATTGATTAGTTTGGTAGTACATTTTTTTTTAAACGTTTTTGTCTTGATTTTTTTTATATAATTTAATATTTTTAATTGTGGTAAAATAACGCAAAAATGTTTTGTTTTTAACAATTTTAAAATAAAGAACAATTAAATTATTTTTATATAAATTTTTGTCATATATTTGGATAATAATTCGATAATATTTTATAGTTATATATTTGTATAAAGGATTTTTTTTGATAAGGTTTAGGTTGATATACTATAGTGTTGTAGAAAATTGTTCAGTGGTTGCTATTAGAGTTCGATTTAGTCTATTAGTTATTTTAAATTTATTAGGTTTTAGTTTTTCTCACAGTGTTTTCTTTTTGGATTATCTCAAAGTAGTTTTTTTTGTTTTCATGGAAATTCTATGGCACCTGTAACTCGCAAACAGGGAAAAATTCAAGAAAAGGATTCATTATTTTCAACCTGGTTACAAAATTACGAGAATTTTTCGGTAACGAACATTACGTTTGGAGCAAATCCTTTATTAGAATCTACTCCTCGAACAACATCAACAAACAAAAACAGACCTAGACGATCGGTGACTTTCGCGACCAACCATTCAGATTCAAGTAGTGAATTGGAACTGGAAGGAGCGGTTGGCGGTATAGAACAAAAACCAGAAGACGATTTAATAGAAGAAGTACCGGAAGACCATTACGCTACGATTGACGAAGACTTACAGAAAAAAGAAAGCTTACCACAAAACATCGCAATGGACCCAAATAAATCACAAGAAGCAATACCACGTACAAAAAACGGAACAGACCAACAGGACATTTTCAGGAATCGTGAATCTGGGTTCAGTCAGCGATCTAACATATTAAATGTAGATAACACTTACGATTTAGGATTATCTGGTAATGTCCAAGACATGACAATGCCATTGGAACGGACCTATAAGACTTTTTTTCAGGGAGTTCCGACATTTTCTGGTGAGGGTGATAGGTTAATTCTGGATTTGCAGAATTTCGTATCATTAGCTCACGAAGCATATTATAGAACGAACGATCAGGACAAACATTCGGTTTTAAATCAATTGATTAGGGGTAAGCTAAAAGGAAAAGCCGCTGATATTTTTCAAGAACGGACAGTGCACAATTTCAAGCAATTCAAATGCATACTTTAAGATGCTTTTATCCCTTATAAAGATTTGACACAACTTCGAAGGGAAATTGAAGAATGTGTCCAAATTCCTGATGAATCGGTTGAACAATTTGGAGACCGAGTTGAAAGGAAGTTAGGGTGTTTCAAATCTGCAGCTAGGTATAAATTCCCAACCAGTTTTGAAGGCATTATAGAGGACGCAGAAGACACAGCACGTAAAACTTTTATTAGGGGATTACAGTCCGAAACGGTTAAACAATATATATTGACTCAGAATTGTACGGATTTCGGTTTAACTATAGTGAAATCTAGTAGATTTGCTAGAGAATCACTTGAATTATTAAAACCAACAAAAAATAGTATAGAGCGCGGACGACAAACAGACCAAACACAACTGTTATTGGAACTTTTGCAAAATCATGGAATCGGATCAAATTTGCAAACAAAATTTTCAGACAGACATAACCAAAACAACAATGATAGAGATAGGATTTTTAGTAATAGTAATTTTAATAGTAATAATAATAATTATGGTAATAGGAATTTGTTTAATAATAATAGTAATAGGAATATTAATAATAATTATAATAACAATAATAGGGGTTTCAATAATAATAATGGTAGTTTTAATAATAATGGTAGAACAAACTTAAGATTAACATGTTTTAATTGTGGTCAGGGTGGACACATAAGTAAGGATTGCCGTGCACAACGAAATCAAAATTCGATTCGTCCACTAGCACCACAGCGAGAAACCAATTGGCAACGAACGGAATGTTTTTCTTGTAAAAATACAGGACATATAGCAACAAATTGTCCTTTCAAAAATCGTTCAGCAATAAATACAGCAGCGCCACAAATAAATGCCGTAGGGATTGGCACAGTGCTATTAAACTGTGAATGGTGTCTTAGGGATGGACATACCAAGCTTATGTGTCCAGCTCGACAGCAATATCAGGCTAAGCAGGGAAACGGGCAAGGGATGAATTAAAAACCCAATTTTCATCCCGTAGTTTTAAGGACGTGGGTGTACTGGCGAAAAATCACCAGTATGAACCTTTGGTGACCATGCCGTTGGACATAGCCAACAACAATAAGGTCACATTATTAATTGATACTGGAGCTCAAGTAAGCCTATTAAAGAGAGAAAGAATTAATCAAAAAACAAAGATTTGTGCAGAGCAAAAAACTACAATAAAAACTGTTCACAACAGCAGTGAAACTTTAGGGAAGTGTATTGGTAATTTTTTAACACCAGAGAAATTTCGATGCGAATTCCAAGTTGTGGGTGATAATTGTTCGTTACCAGCAGATGGAATTTTGGGTAATGATTTCCTAGCGGAAAATTGCAATGTTCTAGGACCAGGAAGGGTTCTACAATTTCCAATAACATCTAATAATAAAAATGAATTTTCAATTCCTATAAATAATGATTATTCAGCAGATTTTGATACCAAAGATTTAATTGGTGAGAAAGAAATGAGAAAAAGTTACGGTTGCATGAAAGATTTCACAAGTAATAAAATTGAAAATGAGAATATAAGGAAAAGTAATAAAAATAATGTCGAAGTTGAGTTTAATAGAATTGAAAATGAAAATATAAATAATAATAACGTTGATAATAAAGTTAAGTCGAATATTGATGAAAATAATATTGAAAATAAAAGTAAGGATAAAGAAATTATTAGAGAGATAAATTATAATAAGAAAATCGGTAGTAAGGTCGAAAGTAATATGGAATTAAGTGCAACAATAGAAGATATCAAAATTTTGAATAATAATAATAACATTAAGGGAGATAATGAACAAAGCTTGGAAAATGAACAACAAAAACATAGGAAATACCCAAAATTATCGCAAATTATCATACCTGCACGTACGGAAAAAATTGTGGACATACCTGTAAAGATAAAAGGAACAAGTAATGTAATAAATAATACGATTTCAAGGGAACTAGGGGCAGATTATATAAAATCAGCACTAATAAATAACTGCAAAAGGAAGAGAAGATTACGAACCGTGGGATTTTAACAAATTATTTGGAACAAGTTATGGCATGACAAAATGATTAACATTATTGGTATTGATATTGAATATAATATTTACGTTTTAGTGTCAAAACGTGTAAAAAATGTAATAAAAAAAGGACAGAATCAGTTTTGAGTGGAGATCGACGAAAGTTACAAATAGCATTACCTCAAATAACAACAGAAACAATACATACAAAAACTAAACACACTAATACGCACATTCCAAAAACTAATACTATTAACAGTCAAAACCCTAAAGCTAATACAACTAATATCCAAACTAAAACCATTAATATTCAAACCCCAAAAACACATAAAACAAGAGTTAAACAATTTAAACGAAATTACAATTAACAACACTAATAGAATAAACATTTTAAGCCACCACATGGTAATGCACCAAGTCTACCAATTCTGAAAAATCACAAAACTCGGCAATTATATTCTTGTTACTCTGATAAATACGTGACATGACACTAATATGCTATCGTTCCGAGAAATTGAGAAAATGAAATATAGTATATGGATTATCTGTTTTAAGTTTTATAATTAATAGTTTAATAGTTAATTTGAACACTACTTAAAAATTTTGGCACATTTTTATCATATACAAATTGTAAATTTTAACATTAGGTTTAGCACATTTCTACAATAGATGATACAAAGTTAGAATAAAGGTTTGTTTTGAATTAATTATTTGTATTAATTGTTAGTATAGTTTTATTTGGAAAAGGGAGGGAATCAGGGATGCCATTCCTCCCGATTTCGCCGGGAAACTCCCGATTTATTAAGTCGATTCCCGACTCCCGATATTGGTTCTTAAATTCCCGATTTCTCTCAAATTTGAAATCTATAAAAAATATTTTTTTATATTTTAAATTATATATGTATAAAATAGTTAAAAATCTTAAAAAAATACGAAATTTTTTTTTTAAATTCTAATAAACTATTTTCAAATTTGACGAATAATCAAGTATTCCATGATATTTTCATATAACGGTTGCTTGGTAACGAGTAATATAGGTACATATAATTATTTTGTATATCATGTCAGTATAATTTTCCACTTACTTTTAACCAAGTAGTTTAATTGAACAGTTCATTTTGTTATAAATAAGATAAGTCTACAAAATAATAATAATTTAGGAATTAATATAATATTATATTCATATTTCTTAATAACTGATAATGAGTGATTTAAATCGAGAAGAAAATGCAAAAAAAAAACTTAAGCAAATGGTAAAATTTAATCCCGAATGGAAAAAATACGAGTGGATAAGACAAAGTGGTGATCATTTTGTTAGCTGTCTAGTGTGCAACAATATGAAATTTTCTATTGGACACGGCGGAGAAAATGATATAAAAAAGCATATGAAAACTAATGGTCATATTTTAAACTTGCAATCATCCTCGAATTCTAAAAAATTATCCACTTTTTTCACGTCCAAATGCAGTAAAGATGAAGAATGTGTAATTGCAGCAGAAGTTGCATTTTGTTTCCATACAGTAAAGCATTCGCATAGCTATGTATCAAGCGATTGTGCCAGTTCTTTATTTGCATCTCTCTTTACTGACTCCAATATAGCTTCCAAATATAGTTGCGGACGAACAAAAATAGGTAAAATAATTTCAAATGTTCTTGCTCCAGCAAGTAAGAAAATTATATTAGAAGATTTAAAAAATGAACAACCATTTTCAATAAGCACTGATGCTTCTAATAAAGGAAACATCAAAACATTTCCTTTAGTTTTACGTTATTTTTGCAAAGAGAAAGGTGTGCAGACCGTACTATTATCATTTTACAATTTAGAAAGTGAGCATTCTGTAGATATAGCAAGTTCATTAAAATTGAAATTAGAAAATAATGGCTTAAATTTGAAATTTCTTACATCTTTTTGTGCTGATAATGCTCCAGTTAATTTTGGAAAACATCAGAGCGTATTTACTGAACTAAAGAAGCACAACTCAGAAATCATTGCCATTGGTTGTCCCTTGCATATTTTGAATAACGTTGGCAAGTGGGCAGCCAGAAAATTGAAAATTGATGTGGAGACTATATGTATTAAAGTATATAATGAATTTAGTTCATCAACAAAAAAAACAGCATCACTAAAAGAATTCTTTGATTGGATGGATATCGAATGGAGTGATATGTTACGACATGTGCCAACACGATGGCTTAGCCTTTTGCCAGCGATTGAACGGTTGATCAAAAATTTTGAACCTATAAAATCCTACTTTTTATCTCAAGATTCATTAAGTCCTATCTTACGTAACTTTTTTAATGATACTGAGGATAATTTGGGACTGGCATATTTAGGTTTTGTGATGAATACTTGTTCAATTTTTCAGCCGGCGCTAAAGAAACTACAAGGAAATGAAGTTCTAATTACTGAACTATATGATATTATGAACCAAGTTCGACAATCTCTAATAAATAGAAAAAATGAAAAATTTTATGGATCAATTGCTCGAAGCGAGCTTCAAAAATGTCTCAACCATAATAACGTTAAGAACTTTAAAATAGAAGCAAATGATTTTCTCACTGTTGCTATCGAATATATAGAGAAATATTTCAATTTTGAAGACAATAATTTGAACCTATTAAATAAACTTATGTTAACAGATAACGTAGAATTTTCATCCATTGAAAATATTATACAAAAATTTAAAATTCCGTCAATAGATATCGATATTCTTTTTGAAGAAATTTTTAAATTAAATGCGTTTATTGATAATGAAAGAGGTATTGATACAGAATTACCATGTGATGCTAAATGGGTGAAGTTTTTTAAAAATCAACCAGATGCGAATAATTTATTTAAAATAGTTAGCTATATATTCTCAATTCCTCATGGCAATGCGACGTCTGAACGAATTTTCAGTCTCATGGGAAATTTTTGGCGTAAAGAACGAAACAAGCTCTTAATTTCAAACTTAGAAGCTGAACTGATGGTTAAAGAAAACTTTAAAATGAGTTGTAAAGAATTTCGTACTTTTTTGAATTCGAAGGATGGAGCTGAAATTTTGAAAAATGCGAAATCAAAAGAAAAATATATTTAATTTTAACTTTAATTATTAACTATGTAATGGATTTTAAGTTTTGTTACGTTTTTATACTACTATTTTAATTTCATGAATATAAATTTATCTTTTTCTTCTTTATTTACATTATTTGAATTTTTTCCCGATATGCCAAATCTTAAATCTGGCAACCCTGGAGGGAATAGTAGAATATCGTAATTCTCTCGAGTAATTAAAGTGTCTTGACGTGTTTTCTTGTTCTAGCTTTAAAAACTTAAATTTTGTCTTTTTGACTGTTTTTTTTGGAAAAAGTTAATTAACTAGAAATTGTCTTTTTAGTTTTGGCATTTGTTCTAAGAATTGAATATTTTTTTGATTTAGTTTTCAAGTGTTAAATTTAATTTAATATAATATATAAATATAATTATTTTCTAGCAAAAAAAAAATAAAAAAATAAAAAAAAAAAAAAAAAATCTAATATTTTTTGTCTTACGGTTATATTATATTTTTAGTATTATTTAATTTCTCGAGAGAATTCTATAATTCTATATGTATTTATTTAATTGTGCAGTGTATTTTAAAATTGTGTTTGTATTATTTTGTGTGCTTTGCCTATGTTAAGTATTATTAATTTTTATTTAATTTATATTCTATTGTTTTGTTGTTATTATATTATTGTACATTAACTCGTGTGCGGTCATTTCTTTATTATCCCTAGTGCGGTCGTTTTTAATTTCGGTTTAAATTTAGTACTTTAATTATTTTTATTATTTTTTATTATTTTTATTATTATTATGGATTTGAAGTGTTATTTTTGCGGCATTTCTGCTAGTGGTTCAGTTGAAAAAGCTTCCGCAAGGTTAAGAAATGATTTTGCTAAAAATCATTCTTTTCTTTGCGTTGATTGTAAAAATAATAATGTTTTTTCACTGTTAAAAACCAATAATGAACTGATTTCTACCCTTTTGGGCAATGTTGATTCAGTTAAGGCTAGTGTAGAGCTTAATTGTAACCGGATTTTTAGTATAGAAAATAAAATTTCTCTACTATTAAATCATGTCAGCGATTTAGCAAGCGCATCGGAACAAATTGAAAAAACGGTTGACAACAACACGCGTTCCATTGCCGGTATTGGTTTTGACGTCCATAAAAATTTTACAAAAACTAATAAATTATTGAATAATTACGACGCTTCGTTTCATGAACCTTTAAATAATAAGATAGTTCATATTGAAAATAATTTAATTAAAACTTCTACTGAAATTAAAGTAATTTCCGAAAATTTAAACTCAAACGTTAATTGCCTTATTAACATCAATAAAAATCTTGAACAAAATTCTGGAGAAATTTCGTGTTCAGTTCTTAAGTTATTGAACGATTTCGATACCTTTAACTCTAATTGCTTAATTAACTTTAAAGAAATTTTGGACAATTTTTCGGCTAAGCAAAGTAGTGAGGCTTTTCAATTTGAAAGAAATTCGGCTGAGGTTTCTGATACTCAAATACCAACACTAATATCTCAAGAAACATTAATAGGTAACGGCGAAACTATAGTTAACGGCGGTGAGAGTATTAATCAAATCTCTCTACATGATGAAATTCTGACTGAATTCCAAAATAAAATTAAGAAAAACTCTAAAAATAAATCTAGAAAATCTAAAAATAAAAATAAAAATACTAAGGCACTCACGAAATCTGTCGTTGTTTGCCCCTCTTTGTTAGAGTCGTCGGAATTTGTAGGTCCAATTTCACCACTTCCTACATCTTCGTTATTGCCGAATGAATATGTTAGTCCATCTTTACATATTGTCTGTCCACCGTTAAAGTCTGTGGAGTCTGCTACACCAATTCTCCCACCTCATACTTTACGTGTTATATCTCGTCCTAAAACTATTTTCATCTCGCGTTTTCATCCGGAAACTACGTCCGAGGAGGTCGTTTCATATATCAAGTGCCGTTTTATGGACATGAATATTAACACTATTAAGTGTCAAAAAGTTAGTAATCCAAATTCTCATGTAGCGTCATTCAAGATCAGTGCTCCTGATGTTTATTTTTCTACTCTTATTAATAATAATTCGTGGCCCAATGACATTTTTATTAAGGAATTTATACCGACTAGATCAGCTAATTCTAAAATACATTTACAAACCCCGGTTGCGACTCCAAAAAACTAAAATGCTTGTCCCTTTACTATCAAAATGTAAGGGGACTCCGAACTAAAACTACAGAAGTATATTTAAATTCTCAAATACTTCCTTTTGACGTTTTTGCATTAACTGAGACTAATCTTACTGATGGTTTTCATGATAATGAGTTGTTTTCGGCTGATTTTAATGTGTTTCGTAAAGATGGTTATAATTGTGGTGGTCGTGGGGTTCTTATTGCGGTACATTATAACTACGATGCTACTTTCGTCGATATTCCTAATACTAGTAATGTTGAATTAATATGTGTTAGGATTTCTGTTGGGCGTAGAAGCATTTACGTTTTGAACTGTTATATACATCCTGTTAGTCTCACTGAATCTTACCAGCTATTCTTGAATGCTGTTGATTTCTTGAATTCAACTATGGAGGGTTTCGATGATTTATTAATTGTTGGCGATTTTAACTTACCTCGGCTGATTTGGGTTCAATCGGATGAAGATTTATATTATGTTGCATCCAATGCAACGTCTTTAACTGAAACTCTATTTATAGATAATTTATGTGATTGTAGCCTATTTCAGATTAGTAATATAAAAAATAATTTGAATCGTCAACTAGATCTTATTTTTACAACAGACTTTAACAACTGTGTTGTAGATGAATGTTCTCAATGTTTGTCGGTTATTGATTCTTATCATCCTCCTTTGTCCTTAATTTTTTCTTGATGATATTAATGTTAATTCCTTTCGTTATAATTTTCGTAAAACTGATTTCGTCAAATTAAACTATTTACTTAGTAATGTAAACTTTGATTTAATTATTAATTCAAATGTTGACATAGATGTAAATTTATCTAATTTTTATTCAATTATTTTTGAATGCATCGAACAATCAGTTCCGACTTCTATCATTAGAAATTCTTCTTCATCACCTCCTTGGTACAATAAGGAACTTCGTACCTTAAGGAATAATAGAAATAAATTATGGCGTAGGTTTTTGTTAAATAAATGTGATTTTGTTTTTGCGGCATATCTTAACGTTTCAAATGAATTCTCTGAGTTATCTAAATGTCTTTATGTCAACTCCTTAAGTCAAATGCAATTTGATATTATTTCAGATCCGAAAAATTTCTGGAAATTTATTAATTGTAAAAGGAAATCTGACGGTTATCCATCAACGTTGAAATGCGGAAATCATTCATCAAACGATCCTAAAGTTGTGTCAAATTTCTTTGCGGATTTTTTCAAACAAGTATTTACTGATAATGATTTTATACCTGACCAAAACTACTTCTCTTATTTAAATAATTACGCTCAGACCTCTCTAGTTTCTGTAAATATTAATTTAGATAGTGTTGTCGAAAAAATTGGTAAATTGAAAGATGATTACTCATCTGGTCCTGATGGACTGCCTGCCATAATTCTAAAGAATTGTATTGGTAGCCTGGCGCAGCCTCTTACAACGCTTTTTCAAAAATCTCTGGCCCTGGGGATTTTTCCAAGTTTCTGGAAGGATTCATTTATTATCCCCGTTCATAAAAAGGGCTGCAAAGCGGAAATTAGTAACTATAGGCCAATTGCTAAGCTATCATGCATTCCTAAACTTTTTGAGAGTATTGTTTATGATACCCTCTACTTTCACTGTAAATCCTTGATTTCACCAAAACAACACGGGTTTTTGAAAGGCAGATCGACGACTACCAATTTAACTGAGTTTGTTTCTAGTAGTCTGAATGCGTTGGAGGATGGTCATGATGTTGATGCAATTACTACTGATTTTAGCAAAGCATTCGATAAACTTTCGCACAGTGTTATTTTGTTTAAATTTCGAGCTCTTGGTTTTCCACAAACTTTTTTGTGCTGGTTGAGGTCTTATTTAAATAATCGTCAGTACAGGGTGTTGTTTAGGTCCGTTCCGTCCGATATTTTTATGGCCAAATCTGGTGTACCTCAGGGTAGCCATCTTGGCCCATTAATTTTTAATTTATCTATTAATGATGTTGCCTTAATTATTAAACAATCAGAAAGTAATATCTATGCTGACGACATGAAAATTTCTAAACTTATTTCTTCTCGCTTGGATAGTTACGTCCTTCAGGATGATTTAAATAACTTTACGCTTTGGTGCTCTAAGAACCATCTGGAGCTTAACGTTAATAAATGCCAAAGTATTACATTTTCTCGTAAACGCATACGTCAACCACCTCGTCATTATTATTTAAACGGGGAACTGGTTCCTAGAGTTGAGGCTATTCGGGATTTAGGTGTTCTTTGTGATAGTGAATTAAACTTTCACTCACATTTTGATAATTTAGTTAGTAGGGCTAACTCTATGCTAGGTTTCGTTAAACGTTGGTCAAAAGAGTTTTCTGACCCTTATGTCACTAGGACGCTTTATATGACGTTTGTAAGACCAATTCTTGAATATGCCTGCCAGGTCTGGTCTCCATATCAACAGGTACATATCCAAAGGATTGAATCGGTCCAGCGAAGATTTGTAAGGTTTGCTCTTCGTGGGCTTCCTTGGGTCGATTCATACAACTTACCGCCATATGTCGACCGCCTCAAACTTATTGATCTTCAAACTCTAGAAAGGCGACGGGAAATAGCTGACATAGTATTTGTACATCAAGTTATTTCTGGCATGATCGAATCTCCTTTTATTTTAGATCGTATGAGTTTTAATATTAATGTATGTTCACTGAGATCTGTAGCGCTGTTTAAGTTACAATTTCATCGTACCGATTAAGGGAAAAACGAGCCTATTACCAGAATGCTTCGTGCAGTTAATAATAGTGCTGACAAGTTTGATTTTAACTATAGCAAACTTCAACTTAAAAAGTTATTAAAGAGTGAATGAAATATTTATGTATATTTTTTGTATTTTATGTAAATTTATATTTGTGTTAATAACTTTACAAGTGGTTCTTGCATGATTTATGACTAACTGCTTTTAGCATGCTTTAATTTGAATTTTTTTTATTTCTTCGAATTAACAGGTGACAGCAGAAGGAAAGTAACGTTCTTTTCAGAACTGTGAAGCCTAAAGCTAGTGGTAACCTGTTAATTTACGTATTTATGTATTTGTCTTATATGTGTTATATGAAAATCTATATTATATGTTTACTTAAATTGTAAGTATGTTTATGTTATTTTTATGTTTAAAATAAAAAGATAAATATATAGTAAATATATATAGATTTCCGATTTCATGAATTTTAATTTTTATAACTAAATGCTGTTTGCAATTCGCATGATTTATTATTATATATTTAATTGATAATTTTCAAAGCCTCAAATTAATGGGTGACAGTGGAGGGAAGTAGTAGCGTTCTTCCTAGATCGATGAAGCCTGAAGCTAGTGGTAACCTTTTTAATTTGTTTGTTTTTATACATTTATTTAATATTTATTTTGACGAATGGTTTTTTTCATGATTTTTGAGTATTACAAACTGCTAATTGCAATCTAGCACGCTTTTTTATTTTTTTTTTATTTTATTTTTCATTTAAAATTTTAAGCCCCAAATTATCAGGTGACAGTGGAGGGAAGTAGTAGCGTTCTTTACAGAATTGCGAAGCCCAAAACTAGTGGTAACTTGTTAATTTGTTTGGTTTTTGACGCTGGTACGATATTTCATTTCTTCCTTAGCGAATTATTTTTATTTTTATATACTTATAGTTTTAGAACTACTTTAGTTCTAACAATTTTACTTTTTTTAATTTTTTAATGATTTGAATTAGCAGGTGACGACATAGAGAAGTAGTAGCTTTTTTTCAGAATTGTGAAGCCCTATGTAAGTGGTAGCTTGTTAATTCAAAGTTTAATGTTTTGTTGCTTTAATTTTTATATATTTATTTTTTATTTTATTTATTTAATTTATTTAACTGTTTGTATTAAGCAGTAAGTGTCTAATCTAGTAATATCTGCTTTGTTTTCGGTGGTGGAAACATCAGAGCTTAATCCATTGCGGATAGTAAAATATTTCTCAGCATGTGAGAAAGTGCAAGAAATCAAGCATAAGGATAAAAAGATAATTTCTCTCTATATATATGTTTCTCTTTAACATAAAATACTAACATTATCTCTCCTTATGCTTGTTTTCGCTGATCCAAACAAATTATCGGTCACTTTTTCGGGCCCCATTTTCTTGGTTACGAGAAGATGGAGCTTGGGTCTGAGATTGATGAGGATTAGATACTCGATTACTAATTACTAATTATAATAGTAGAAACATAGAATTCGTTTAATTTTAAATTGGTTAAAAGTAAAATCTAATAATTAATTTTTTTTTACAAAAATAAAAGCGATTAAAAATCTATCAATGACAATAAAATTATAAGTTTTTTTTAATTATCAGATAAAGTTATAAAATATAATAAAGTAAATAATAAAAAAAATTTAAATGTATTATATAAATAGAAATTATTTGAAAATTAATTTTTAATATTTATGATTATATGATATATTGTAATACCGTAATAAAAAAAAAGAAAAAAAAAATTTACATATTTGCATTAAGGAAATTTATTAATAAATGTTTATTTAATTTTTTTTATTTTTTTAAAAAAAAATTGTTTTGAAAATATATATTACATTTTATATTAAAGGAATTTATTAATAAATATTTATTTAAGTTTTTAATTATATATTGTAAGGTTTTATTAAATTTTAAGGTTTTATGTTTGGCATTAATTTAACTATTATAAATCTATTAATATTATTGTAAAAAATTGAAAGAGAATTGAATATCAAATTTTTAAAAATTATATATAATTTTTATCGCGGAAAAGGGAGGTGTTGTGTAATGCGTTTTATCATTGTTTCCAGCTCTGATATTATTGTTTACATTTCTGTTATAGTAAATGCGACCTTCAAATAAAATCGAAAAAGGCGCATCAGCAAATACCTTAACTTATATGTGACACATATAAGTTAAAATGTAAACAATAATATTTAATGCGATAACAACAAAATAATAAATAAAGCAAAGAAAAGGTTAATGAACAAAAAATACATTCATAATTTATTTATATTATAATGCATATATTTTAATGCATATGTGAATAACCTTTTCTTTGTTTATATTGTTTTGTGGAGCATTTAGTAATATCAAAATGCTAGTTCAGCATTATTGAATTGGCAACTGAAACAGTGGTAAAGTCTGATTGCACAATGCTGTAATAATAATTTATATTACTAATTAATTAACGTTTAATAACAATTGATTTGCTGAAAGGGCAATTTAGCACTATATAAGTCGTGGAAATTTTATATTCAATTGTCTTTCAATTCTGACCCTAACACAATCAGATTCAATAAGTTATTCATATACTTATTAGTAGACTAATTTAATTAGTAGATTGTAGGAAAGAATAAAAGATAAATAAAAGTAGTAATTTAAAAAGAAAACGATCAGTAGTATTAATTTAAAAAGAAGACGATCAGGCCATAGATAACAAAAACAAACAGAGGTAAGACATCAGAAGTAGGATCACAACATGGTATGGAATTTATTTTCAATATTTTGCACATTTGCGAAGAATTACTTATTTCATATAAACTATTAAAATGTGCAAAAATGAGCAAAATGTACATTATTTTGTATGGGGTATGGGATTTATTTTCAATATTTTGCCCATTTGCGAAGAATTACTTATTTCATATAAACTATTAAAATGTGCAAAAATGAGCAAAGTGTATATTATTTTGTATGGTGTATGGAATTTATTTTCAATATTTTGCACATTTGCGAAGAAATACTTATTTCATATAAACTATTCAAATGTGCAAAAATGAGCAAAATGTACATTATTTTGTATGGGGTATGGGATTTATTTTCAATATTTTGCCCACTTGCGAAGAATTACTTATTTCATATAAACTATTAAAATGTGCAAAAATGAGCAAAATGTGCATTATTTTATAATGGACAAGGATTTTATTTCCAATATTTTACCCATTTTAATTAATTATCTGGTTATACTAAATTTTAAACGTGAGAAAAACGATATTAATGCACGCACATCCGAATCAATTCATTGACCCTTGAAATTACCAAAAGTTTTAGAAAAGTAAATCAATTTAGATCATATTACATTATTATTCTTGACCGGAAGTATAAAAAAAATGTAATAATAATTATGTATAAATATTTTTAATTAAATTAAAGCGGAATTATAATTAAGTATAAATATTTTTAATTAAATTAAAGCGGTGTCGAATTTCATTAAGGTGAAAATTGCTTGAAAATTAATTTGCAAAAATGTTTAAAATACTCATTAATTTGTATGTAGTATAGAATGTATTTTAAGAATTTTTGCACATTTTATTTGCAGATTTCCTTTGTCCCAGAACCTATATATATACACTACTCTTTTAGATGGTTCCATCTAACGGTGCAGCTGATCTTATAGCCTTCTAACGTAATGATGATATACTCGTATATGCTCTTATAGCAATATATATATCCTTAACCAGAACCTTAGCAATAAAGCAGATGGTTATAGTGAATTGGCTAAAGAGCTTAGTTCACTTGGTTTTAGGAACAATAGTTTATTTAATTCAAGCGAGTAGCGTACAATTAAAACAACTATGACTTTTGGACTCGAAAGTAAAAGTAACTTTATTAATTTCATTTCATTTCTTTTATACCCTAAAATTTAACTAATACATAAATAATTATTAGAATAATTATTTGCTAACGCTAGTGTATTGATCCCTTATTGGAATTCTTAGGAATTTCATAATAATCTTACATTGTAAAATGACCCATCTATTTTCGGTCATTGCATTTATTATACGAGCCTTTCGCCATAATAGTTGGCCTACTCATGTAATTTCATTTTCTTCTGCAAATCAAGACATGCTACAAAAAACTCTCTAATAAAATGGACCCAAAACTATTTATTTTCTTATTCTTAAATATATTTCCTATAAAATAGCAAAAAAAAAAATAAACATAAACAAATTCATTAAACCTAAAAAAAACAAAAACAAAAAATATAATTTGGGCAAATTAGTTGTCCTATGTTTATAATATAACAATTACCTCTGCGTGGCATCAGCTTTTTGCTTCAATACTGCATGCAGGCGTCGTGGCATGGTATCTACTAAATTTTGACATTCGTCCGGCGTGGCTGAATTGCAAAAATAGGTCAACATTTGCTTAAGATCATTTAATGATCTGGGTGAATTGTTCCTTAAGTCTTTTGTCATTATGCCCCATAAAGACTCGATAAGAAACAGGTCAGGGCTGTTGGCTGGCCATTCCATGGTCTAACAGAAATATTAAGAAAAAACTGGCTGGCCATCCAAAATAACTGCAGCAGACAAGCGATGTTTAAGCAAAATAATTAAAACTGATCAGCGTGTTTTTCAACTGAAATAACAGTTAAATAAACAGTTAAATGGAATTCAGCTACTGGAAAAGAAATTTCGAGGAGAACATTTCTATGTGCAACGAAAAAGTTGAGTTATGGTTACTCCAAGCTATTATTTATAAAATTATAAAACTATTAGTTGATAAAGATTTATTTATTTTTACAATAGGCTAAAGAAAAGCCATTGCTTTCGATTTCGTAGCGCGAGAAACGGTTACAGTTTCAAAACAGGTGAATTCGATTCTTTATTATTTAATATGTAATGGTCGTTTAGAATGTATGATTCTGGTTCAACCCAGTTTAATTTTACATTACTATCCCTGGTATTTAAAATTTTTATTGATATTTTACCATTTATGGACTTGGATATTGATCCGGCCATGAAAACTCCTTCACACAATTCCGTTTGATGGAATATACGTGTGTCTTTTAGTGTTATATCAATCCAATATGTAGCTTTACATCGTGATGCTGTTGTAATTGTATTCAGATTTTCTTTACTTATTATTGGCAAAACTATTTGTTCATGATTTATATTAATATCAAGAATAAATTTTTCCAAATTTATTTTTGCTTGATAATCTGTTAAGAAATTTGCTCCCAAAATACCATCTACCGGTACGGGAAAGTCATTTTGAACAACATGGAAAATATAATCAATATTGATTGATTGAAAATTTAATTTATTACTACAAGTGCCTAAAGTTTTGGGGTGTCCTGAAATACCATGAATTGTCGTAACGTTATTTTTATTTATGACATTGTCTTGTAAAATATGTTGTATCTATTAAAAATCTTGCAATTTTGTGGTTAATTTCAATGTCTACGTATAGTCCATTTGAAATATTTGCTGTAAGAATTACTTCATCGCCTAATTGGTGTAATCCCCTACCGATGGGTTGGCTTCCCCGTCGGTAGGCTGTTCGTTTCTCTCGGTGATTGCTAGAATCCTTGAGTTCAGAGCGTTTGTATTATTATTACTGTTAATATTGTTATTATTTATTCCTCGATTGTTATAATTTTGGTTATTCCTGTTGTAGTAATTTGAATTATTATTTGTATTGTTATTATTATTATTTGAATTATTATTTGAATTATTATTATTATAGTTATTTGAGTTATAGTTCCGGTTTCCAAAATTATTATTACGATTGTTATTATTGTAGCTATTATTTCTGTTATAGTTATTTCTATTATTATTGTATCTATTATTATTTTGGTATTGGTTGTAGTTTACGTATCTTACAACTTCATTCTGTCTATCGTTCCCTGGGTCAAGTTCTAATAAGTGATTAGTTGCGGTTTTAAACTCTGTATGTCGAGCACTGTCCAATATTATTTTGTATCTATAGTTTTGTAAGATAATTGGGTGTCGCTGCTGTGCTTATCGGGTAAACGATTTCTACAATAAGCGTTTACTACAGTGTCACTCTTCTGCTTTCTTACATTTTTGTCGCCTTACATTCTTGTCGCCTTACATTTTGGTCACTCGTTGCCAACTTCAGTTTTTATGAGGAGTTTCTAAAAACAGAGCTTTGTGAATTATCAAACTGTGAACATATTAAATTTCTTTTGTGAAATAATAAATAAATATTTTATTAATTAAGACTTTGTGTCGTATATTAATTTCTAAGCCCTACAAATTATTCAGAAGTGGAATTACCTGAAATAAAAGATTAAATTTTTTTATAATTCCTCGAAAAAAAAAATTTAGTAGTTGGAAAATTGATTGTACCAATTAAAAATTTTTCTTTTTCTTCAAAATGGAAAAACTGCGTAGTATCGATTCTTATACAACAGCTGAATTAAAAGCTGAACTAAAAAGACTCAATCTTAGTGAAATTGGTCGAAAAAAAACTCTTTACGAGATATTAAATCATCATTATTGGAATAATGTGAATGGCGTCGAAGTCGAATCAGAAGAAAATGGCGAAATTTCAAATATTGAATTAGAAAATGCTGATAATTCCAATTCGACCCGTCCCATTTCATCAATTCAAGAAAGAGAAAAAACGCTTCAAGCAAAAGAGATGGAGCTATTGAAAAAAGAAATTGAAATTCTTAAAAAAGAAAAGTCGTTACTTGAAAATGGAAGTAGTATCGAAAGATGTAAAAGTATTGTTGATCGGTCTGTTAAATTAAATATTTTAGAGCTGTTAAATGAGTTTAACGGGGAAAATTTTCAAACTTGGATGGAACAAATAAAAAATATTCAAGAAATGTTCTTGATAACCGATGATGAAATGAAAATTATTATAATCGGAAAATTAAAGTGTAAAGCCTTACAATGGTTCCACTCAAAATCAGATCATCTTAAAATGAATTTAACAGATTTATTATCAAATTTAAAAATTATTTTCGATACAAAATCTAATAGTAAACAACTTAGGAAAGAATTTAATGCCAAGTTATGGAAAAATAATGAAGTATTTGCAGAATATTTTCACGAAAAATTATGCCTAGCAAACAATTTATGTCTATCTGAAGAAGACTTAATCGACGAAATAATTGATGGAATGGATGAAAAAAATTTACAGAATCAAGCCAGAATTCAACGTTTTACTGGTAAAGAAGAATTATTGCAATCGTTTTCATCAATTTTAAAAGAAAAATCATATTCATCAAGTGAACAACATAATTCAAAATTTCAAATAACATTTATAAAAAAATGTTATAACTGCGGTTTAAAAGGTATCCTGTCCACCGAGTGTAAAAGGCCAAAACGTCAACAAGGTTCTTGTTTTTCATGTGGTTTATTTGGTCACAGATTTGCTGATTGTCCAAAAAAGAAGGAGGTAATTAAAGTACCAACAATAAATCTAATTGACATAGCTCAAAATGATTTTATTATCAACATTGGAGTATTTATCAAAAATTCTGCAGGTATTTTTAATGAAATAAAATTACAAGCTTTGGTTGATACTGGCAGTGCAGTATCGGTAATTAAAGAAAAATATTTATACAATTATGGTGACCAAAATAATTATTCCAATTTAAATGAATATCATGGAATTAATAATTCCAAACTTCAAGTTTTTGGACATCATAATTGTTTTATTAATATTAATGATGATATACAAAATATAAAATTGTTAGTAGTAGATAATTCTACAATGAATACAGATGTATAGGTCACCTTTATGTTGTTGTACCTATATCTTTCAAATAAATAAGAGCGGTGTACGATCTTTAATTATAATCTTTATTATTATTATTTATTTACACTACTATAATATTTACATTTTATTAAAATTTTATTTGTATACTAAAATAGAAAAATAGAAAAGAATTGCGAGTTTAAAATACCACGACGGTCGACACACAACTATATTGTTTGTTGTCTTTTTATTTCATAATACCCTCAAAACTGATGAGCGACAAATGCAACTACAGCGCGCCGATAGCAGAATATTTATGTGCTACGCTGCTAGTTGCGATGACGTTGACTGACGCCACAGTACTCCCCCGTTTAGTTTATCGTTATCAACGATAACGAGCAGGAAAGTGAACAACTCTTCCAGATCGTGATGTTTTAGGAAGGACTGCTGTTGTGGTGTCTTTTGAGTTAATGCTGTTGATGTTGAAACGTCATCTTTAGTTTTTGATGTTGATATGTCATCGGGTATTTTTGATGTTGCTGTTGTTGATGTTGAAGGGTCATCTTCAGTTTTTGATGTTGATATGTCATCAGGAATGTTTGATGTTGAAACGTCATCATGCGTTTGTGATGTTGATATGTCATCACTGTAGAATGCTGGTTTTAGCCGATCAATGCTAATTTTTCTATCGTTATTTCGTATTTTTACTACGAAATATTTTTCATACTTCTTTATTACGAGGAATGGTCCATCATAAGGTGCTTTTAAAGATGGTTTTACTGTATCATCACGTATGAATACATGTGTACAAGTACTCAAATCTTTAAAAACAAATGGCTTGAAACGTGTGTTGTGGTTAGATGTCACTTTTGGTTGAAGTTGTTGCATTGTTGATTTAAATTCTTCGACGAAATCGCTTGGATTTGCATAAGCGGTTTTTGATGACGAAAAAAATTCACCTGGTAACCTCAATGGTACACCATACACCAATTCGGCTGGTGTGGCTTGAATGTCTGGTTTGATTGCTGAACGTAAACCTAGCAAAACCAGTGGTAGCACTTTTGTCCAATTGGTTGAATCAATACACATTATTGATGTCTTCAAAGTTCGATGAAACCTTTCGATGAAACCATTGGCTTGCGGGTGATAGCTTGTAGTTTTAAGATGATTGACTCCTAATGTTGTTGATAACTCTCGGAAAAGCGTAGATTCGAATTGTCTACCCAAATCCGTTGTTATGATTTTAGGAACGCCAAACCTTGCCACCCAAGTTGAAATTAGATGTTTGGCAACCGTTGCTGCTGTCATATCTGGTATTGGTACAACTTCTGGCCATCTAGTGAATCTGTCGATTATGGTTAGACAGTAATAATTTCCATCAGATGGTTGCATTGGACCAATTAGATCGATGTTGATGTGTTGAAACCGTTGAGTTGTCGGTGAATAGCCCATCAACGGTGATTTAGTATGTTTCGTAATTTTTGCTTTTTGGCATTGTAAACAAGTCTTTACGAAATTTGCTATTTGTTTACGCATGTTCGGCCAAAAGAATCTTTGTGACACCAGATGTGTTGTCGCTTTCACACCTGGGTGCGAAAAAGAATGCATTTTATTAATGATGTTTTTTCGAAAATTACCTGGAATATATGGTCTAATTTTGTCCATCGATGTATCACAAAATATCATTTTATTCGAAATTGGTAATGTTAATTTCTTGATACTTAACGAACTATTTGGATTTACAGATTTTAACAGCGCCAACAATTCTGGATCATCTGGTTGTAAATCAGCGATTTTGTCGTAGTTGATCTCATCTGATATTTCATCTATACGAGATAAAAAATCAGCCACGTTGTTGTGTTTGCCAGCGATGTGTTGAATGTCAGTTGAAAATTGGCTGATGAAGTCTAACTGGCGAAGTTGACGTGGTGGTGAATTATCTGATTTTTTATTGAAGGCGAATGTCAGCGGTTTGTGGTCGGTGTAGATAACAAACTGCCTGCCATCCAATAGGTATTGAAAATGCTTTACCCCTTGAAAAATTGCTGTCAATTCCCGATCATATGTGCTATATTTCTTTTGAGCTGATGACAATTTTTTTGAATAAAAACCTAATGGCTCAGGCTGGTTGTTTACTATTTGGTGTACAACTGCTCCTATGGCTTCGTTGCTTGCATCAACTGTCAATGTTAATTTCATGTTAGGTATTGGATGTGCTAAGAGTGTTGATTGTGCCAGATCATTTTTACATTCCTCAAATGCTTTTTCTGATTCAGGAGTCCAAACAATTGGTGTTCGATCATTTTTTATATTTCCTTTTATTAACTTTTGTAGAACCATTTGATTATTTACCGCGTTTTTCATGAAACGCCTGTAAAAATTTATTGTCGCCAGAAAACGTTTTAAATCATTTGTGATTGTTGGTTTGTTATAGTCAATCACCGCTTGAACTTTTTCTGGTAATGGTTTAATACCATCTTTCGATATTAGATGGCCTAAGAAAGTTATGCTTGATTTGCCAAATTCGCATTTTGACGCATTGATGGTGAGATTAGCATCACGAAGACGTTGAAAAAGTTGTCGTAGATGTTGTTCGTGCTGTACGATGTCATCTGATGCAACGAAAATGTCGTCTATGAATGGAAATATGAAATGGTCCATACCTTGTAAAACTTTATGAATGTGCCGTTGAAAGGTTTGGCTGGCGTTTCTGAGTCCAAATGTCATAAATAGGAATTCAAATAATCCAAATGGTGTTGTAATGGCTGTTTTTGGAATGTCGTCTGAAGCTATTGGTATTTGATGATATGCTTTTTGAAGATCTATTTTGGAAAATACCTTTTTATTATGCAAAATGTGAGTGAAGTCTTGCAAAAAAGGTACTGGATATCGATCTGGTATGGTAATAGCATTTAAAGCACGATAATCCCCACATGGTCTCCATTCACCATTGGATTTTTTTACCATGTGCAATGGACTTGACCAGTTGCTACTTGATGGACGACAAATACCCGTTTCCATCAGATATTTAAATTCCAAACGAGCCGCTTCTAGTTTTTCCGGTGAAAGTCTGCGTGGTCGTGCAAATGTTGGTTGGCTATTGGTGATGATTTGATGGTTGATTCCGATGATGGATTGTTTTTTTGTTTCCAATCGGGTAATATCGGTGAACTCTTTTAATAAATCTACAAAATTGTTGTTAGAATTGTAGGTTTGTAAAGAATACGTACCGATATTTGCAAAAATTCCATCAGTTTTCAATTTTGTTGTACCATCAATTAATTTGCCTTTCTTTACGTCAATGATTAAATTATAATGTTCCAAGAAATCGGAACCAATAATATAATTTTGTACGTCAGCCATGATAAAATTCCATACAAATGCTCGACGTAAACCAAGATCGAGTGACATTCTTTTTTTGCCGAATGTTTTAATTGAAGTGCCATTTGCTGCGTATAATTCCACTGATGTATCAGCTGTACTGACATTATTAAACGTGGAATTACCGATATGTCAGCACCTGTGTCAATTAAAAAACTTTTTGATGTAATTTTATCTCTGATGTAAATTCTATTTATTGTATGTTTCTCAACAATGTTGCTTGGCTGTATTGTTGCGTTGTCAATACAGTTGTTGCTGTTATGTTGTTGCGCTGTCAACACGTTGTTGTCGTGTTGTTGCATTGTCAACACGTTGTTTTTGTTGATGTGTTGTTGTGGTGTCAACACATTGTTGTGACTGTATTGTTGATTTGTCAATACAGTTGTTTTTGTTGAGAAACTTTTTAATTTTTTGGAGCCTTAAATTTTTCATGGTGCCCGAAATCACAAGGTTTGTGACACCTGGTTGCTGTGGCACCAAATTTACGGTGGTACCAACAAGTTGTTAATTTTGGTCTTGTTGGTGTTGGTTCCCTTTTTGATGTAGCACCTGTTTGTTCCGGACGATTTCTTGAATTGGAACGCTGACGATGTGCAAAATTGGACAATTGTTGAACTTGCAATGTCAATTGTTCAATTTTCTTTTCTAATGAAGCAACAGTTGAGTTGTCTGCTGTTGATTGCTGGTTCGCATCAGAAATTTGACGTATGCTGGAATGTTGTGCATATTCAGTCGTTTCTGATACTGCATCCGCTATGATGGCTTTTTGTGACAAATCACCTTGGACCGATGCTAAAATTGTCTGAATGTTAATCGGTAACCGTTGTGTCCAGATGGTTTTCAATAAGTCATCATCAATTTTGCCTTGTGATACGGATCGTAATTCAGCCAAAAGTCGACTGGGTTTTTTGTCACCTAGTTGAATTCCTGATAGAAGTTTGTGCATTCTTGCTGTGTTCGAATCGGCAAAAACACGTATCATTTCTTGTTTTAAATTTTGGTATTTGTCTTTTTCCGGTGGTTTTGTTGCACAATCCGCCACTTGATTTAGAGTTTTTGAATCGAGATGGGCTACAACAGTATGAAATTTTGTTTTGTCAGCCGTAATTCGATGGAGAGAAAATGTGGCTTCAACTTGTGAGAACCATAGCTCAATATTATCTCCCCAAAATTGCGGAATTTTAACACTGACGATGGCCATTTGGTTTTTCTTCATTTTTTTAATATTTTTAGATTTGGATGATGATGGTGATGGTGACTGGTCCGGCTCTTCGTCGGATTCCATTGATTCATACTCATCATCTACATCGTGTCCGATTTCAGGAACGTCTATGATTTTTTCGTCAGACATTATTTATTATTTATTTTTTTACCTAAAAATAAATTTTATATATTCACGACAAAAAAAAATTTTGAAATGTTCTAGAACTATTAACACGTGTATTTGTATTGTACACCAAGAAATGTTTTTCTATATAACGGCTTATATAGCGGTATACGTATGTTTTTTTCAAGAAAAATTTAACAAAAAAATGTTAGCGTCTTTTTTCACTATTGTTTTTATGCGTGTTTTTTTTACGCTTTGGGTCACCAATATATAGGTCACCTTTATGTTGTTGTACCTATATCTTTCAAATAAATAAGAGTGGTGTACGATCTTTAATTATAATCTTTATTATTATTATTTATTTACACTACTATAATATTTACATTTTATTAAAATTTTATTTGTATACTAAAATAGAAAAATAGAAAAGAATTGCGAGTTTAAAATACCACGACGGTCGACACACAACTATATTGTTTGTTGTCTTTTTATTTTATAATACCCTCAAAACTGATGAGCGACAAATGCAACTACAGCGCGCCGATAGCAGAATATTTATGTGCTACGCTGCTAGTTGCGATGACGTTGACTGACGCCACAGATGTAATCATTGGTAAAGATTGTATTAATACTTTAGGTATAAAATTTAATTTTTAAAATAAAGAAATAATTGACAAACAAACTGAACAAGAAATAATGAACATTGAAATCTTAAATGTAAATGATAAAATTGAACTAAATTTTTGTGAAAATGTTGAATATAAATTTAAAGAAATTGTAACAGATTTGTATGTCAATTATGAAAATTTAATTAAAAAAGAATGTTTACCAATAGTTGGATGCGAGATGAAAATTGAATTAGAAAAAAATCAACATTTTAACGTAAAAACTCGTAGATTGCCGTATAATGAACGGGATATTCTGTTAAAAATTTTAAACGAATTATTGGACAAAAAAATTATTAGAGAAAGTAACTCGCCATTTTGTTCTCCAATAGTATTGGTGAAGAAAAAAAATAAAATTGATTATAGGTTATGTATTGATTACCGCGCTCTAAATAAATGTACATTAAGGGATAATTACCCTTTACCAATTGTAGAAGATTTAATTGATAGACTAGATAATAAAAAATATTTTAGTTTATTAGATTTTAAAAGCGGTTTCCACCACATACCAATGCCAGAAGAATCAATTAAATATACGAGTTTCGTAACTCCATTGGGACAATACGAATACACTAAAATGCCATTTGGGTTAAAAAACGCTCCGTCTGTCTTTCAAAGATATGTTGAAAAAATATTTCATAAACTTATTACTGAAAAAAAAATTAGTATTTATATTGACGATTTATTAATAGCTACTTTATCTTTAGATGAGCATATAGAAATTTTAAAAACGGTATTTAAATTATTAGCTGTTCACAAATTAGAAATCAATGTTTTAAAATGTAAATTTTTATTTACAGAAATTGATTATTTAGGATATTCGATTAATCAAAATGGTGTTAGACCAAATATAATTAATACAAAAGCAATTAATGATTATTTACCACCAAAAAACGTACGTGAACTTCAAAGATTTTTAGGAATGTGCTCCTATTTCAGAAAATTTATTTTAAATTTTGCCCAAATAGCCAAACCACTACAAGATTTAGTAAAGAAAAATGCACAATTTATATTTGATTCAAAACAAATGGATGCATTTAATAATTTAAAAGTTAAATTAGTTATATCAATTTTTAATACTTCACATGAAACTGAATTACATTGTGATGGTAGTAGTATTGGTTATGGTGCAATCTTAATGCAACGTAAAGATGATAGTATTTATCATCCAATATTTTATTTTTCAAAGCGAACAAGCGAGGTAGAATCTAAATATCATTCTTACGAAATAGAAACTTTAGCAATTATTTATGCCTTACGACGGTTCCGCATATATTTACTTGGTCGGAAATTCACAATAATAACTGATTGTAACGCTTTAACTTTGACTTTAAAAAAACAAATAATTAATCCGAAAATTGCTAGATGGGCACTCGAAATTCAAAATTTTGATTACACTATTGCGCATAGGGAAGGTAAGCGTATGCAACATGTAGACGCGTTAAGTCGGTCGCATGATATTTTAGTGCTAGAGGAAAGCAGCTTTGAACATAAATTAGCAGTTTGTCAAGGTCAAGACCCTGATATAGAAAAACTACGTAAAGAATTAGAAATTAAAGAACTTTTGTTATTTGAATTAAGAAACGGTTTAGTTTACCGGAAAATAAACAAAGATGTAATTAGATTTTATGTTCCTAAAGTTATGCAAACTCAAATATTAAAAAATTCCCATGATTTATGTGGACATTTAGGCGTAGAAAAAACCTTAGAAATAAATTGGTAAAGTACAAGCTTATTTACATTCTATTCCTAAAAAAGAAATACCATTTGAAACTATACATGTTGATTATTACGGTCCACTTGAATCTACTAAAAATAATAAAAAATATATTTTGGTTATTATTGATGCGTTTACAAAATTTGTAAAATTGTATGCTTCCAACTCGCAAACGTCAAAGGAAACAATTAAATATTTAGATTTATATTTCAACCAATTTAGTCGTCCTATTAAATTAATAAGTGATCGAGGATCTTGCTTCACGTCTGATGAATTTAAACAATATTTAAAATCCCAAAATATTCAACAAATTTTAGTTGCTAGTGGTTGCCCTCGTGCAAACGGTCAGGTCGAAAGGGTTAATAGAACAATGCGACCTATAATAGCAAAACTTATTGATAAAGACCAAAAAATTTATTGGTATCAAATATTAGATAAAGTTGAATTTGCATTAAATAATACAGTTGCTAGTGGAACTAAAACAACTCCAAGCAAATTATTATTCGGTGTAAATCAAAAAGGTGAATTAAACGACAAAATTAAAGAATATATCGAATATTTTATTTTAGAACCATCTGAACGTTGTTTATCAGATATTAGAAATAATGCGGGAAAAAACATTAAAGAAAATCAATTATATAACGAACAATACTATAACAAAAAGCGTAAACCGCCACAAATGTATTCCGAAGGTAGTATAGTTATGATAACAAATGTAGATACAACGATAGGTGCAAATAAAAAATTAATTCCGAAATATAGAGGTCCTTACGTCATTAAAAAAGTATTAAAAAATGATCGGTATCTGTTAAAAGATGTTGACGGTTTTCAATTAAATCAAAAACCGTTTGAAGGTATATTCGATGTTTCTCGCATGAGACCTTGGGTAAAACAAAATTAAAAATTATTATTATTAAAAATGCTCTTAAAAAAAAAAATACAATTTGAAAAAATTTATTTAAAATAAAATATATTTGATAAATTAAAATAAAAATGTTTTGAAAAACAGTATTATTGAATGGTAAAATATGTAAAATATTATTAACATGAAAATTATTAATGAATTAAATAAATTCTGAGCATAATAATAATAAAAAAAAAAAAAATTAAAAAGTATTTGTAAAAGTATTTTCGAGGACGAATAAAATGTAGGATGGCCGAACTGTAAGATAATTGGGTGTCGCTGCTGTGCTTATCGGGTAAACGATTTCTACAATAAGCGTTTACTACAGTGTCACTCTTCTGCTTTCTTACATTTTTGTCGCCTTACATTCTTGTCGCCTTACATTTTGGTCACTCGTTGCCAACTTCAGTTTTTATGAGGAGTTTCTAAAAACAGAGCTTTGTGAATTATCAAACTGTGAACATATTAAATTTCTTTTGTGAAATAATAAATAAATATTTTATTAATTAAGACTTTGTGTCGTATATTAATTTCTAAGCCCTACAGTTTACTCCTTTTTTATAAACGCTAAACCTCTACGGTTGTTAGCCGCTGTCAATGCTGGTCTGGCTGTTTCACTTTGCGCTTGAACTTCCAATTCAGTCATTCGTGAAATCAGGCTTTCTATATCGTTTAGAAACTCTCTCATTGGTTTGTTACCCTGTCTGCTATTATTCAATTTTGTTTGAATAATTTCGATAGTATCTTTACAACCACATTTGGTTTTTAATAGTTTTTAATTCGCTGAATGTTGTGGCTTCTACGTTACCTAGTTCCGTCAAAGCTTTTCCTTGGATTTTACATTTGATTAGAAATTTTACTAGTGTAGATTTTTGTTCTTGTTTCAAAGTGTCGTGGTAAAACTCTACGCTATTCAGAAAATCTCGTATTTTCTCTTTACGAGTTTCTTCTTTTTCTATTAGTAACGTAGGTAGCTTTTGAGCTACTCCATAATCGAAAAGTGACATCTTCACTGTGGTTATTTCTTCGTTTATAGTGTATTGTCCTTCCTGATTTTCCTTGATATCCTCTTCGTTTTCCGTTTCTATTTCAGATTCCTCCTCCTCTTCTTACGTTGCTAAAGCTTCTGTTGAGCTTCTATCTAAAACTGCTTTCACTTCTTTATATAATTCCTCGTATCGCTCTTTATAGTGTAAAGCGTGATCTTTATTTTCGCTATAAAGTATATTCCACGCTTTCGAAAAATTCTTCTTGTTGTTCGCAACATACGCAAGTTTACCAAGAATATACCTCGAACTGTATGTCCTTCTCGGTGTTTTCTTGAAATTCTTTAATAAATCCTGCAATTTCTTAAGCTCCTCATTAAGGATTTTTATCATACTTCATTATATGTATAAAATAAACATGTTATGAAAAGTAGTTAAATGTTTGCTGAAAAGTAGCTTAAATTAAAAAAATTCCTGAAAAGTAACCTAAATAAATGAAATATACTTTAGCCCTAGCTTGATACTATCATAATATATTCCTATTATAAAAAAAAATATAAAAATTTTATCATAATATATTTATAGAAAAAAAATATCCTAAAATGTTAATACCTAAATATAAAATATTAATTTTACACTAGGATCTCGGCTAAATTTTAGTTCCACAAAATTTAAAATTTTCTAAATTTATTTTACCTCGGGATCTCGAATAAAAAAACTTTTAGTTCTAAAATTCTTGAATCTTAGCTAAATTTCCTTATCCTATACTTTAACTAAGTGTCCTAACTAAAATTGCTACTGCTAAATATCTTAACGAAAGAATCTTAACTAATTTTGGTAAGGTGTACTTACTAATTTCCTCACTATTTTTAAACCTATTTACTTTCTGACATTCTATTTTTCCTACTAAATGGGAAATTTCGGTAATTTGGTGCATAGAAGAAGTTTTTATTCGAACTTAACTAGCAACCATCAATTTCCTTGAGTCATGATATGAGATAAAAAAATTTGTATATAAATTACAATAAGAATATATATGAAAAAAATGTATGTATAATACGAATAAAATATGTAATTATTATAACTATTTTTTTTTTTTTTTTAAATTCAAAAATGTATTATGTTTTATTTTTCTATGTTGTTTGTTTATTTTACTGTAAAAATTTTTATATTAATATTTATAATTTATCTATTTTCTTGAACAATTCAAGAACTTCGATAGTCAAAACATTTTTCTGTATCGCTAAATATTTATTACTAAATGTTTCCCTTTTTGGGTTCAACACTTTTTCTTTAATGTCTTTAATATCGAAACCCACAATTAAAGTGTATTTTTTATAGTATATACTGAAAAATAATGATATAATTATTAAAATTTTTATATTACGGAATTTATTTTTCGAATAAATTCTACACCGCGGCAATTGTGATTTGCCGTTTAACTTTATCATTCAAATATTGCTTTGCTTTATGTATAATAAAATAAGTAACTATTATCAGTGCTAATATTATTACGATTAATTGTAAGTCACTATATGACCTTCTGGTAATGTCAGTATTATTATTAATCAGGATTTCCTCATCTTTCGAGGCTGTGCCACCCATTTATAAAAATTAAAAATCAAAGCAATATTTGTAAAACCGAGGAAAATAAAATTTTCAAAACAATAGTTTTTAAAATATTTATATGAACCGAAAAAATTTTGATATATACATATATATTTCTTACAACTATCTATTTGCGGGTTTCCAAAATTTTAACAATTCGTAAGTGTTAAATTTTATAGCAATTATTAAACCCTAAACAGTTTTTTTTTATATGTTTTCTCAAGTGTTAAATGCAAATAGCGATATTTTTTATATGCCTGTTTATGAATATATAGATAGAAGGATCTTACAGCTAAAGTGTGGTCCAACGAAATTAAGTACAAAGAAAGTAAAATATTTTTTTTACTTTGATTTATTGCATCTTCTAAGAATGCGTTAAAGTATTTTTTTTGTATTTATATTGTTTTTCATTTGTATATATTTATATTATGACATATAGCTAATGTTTGGTTTTTTTTTCATAACAACAAAAAATAAAATTTCTTTTAGGTAAACATATTTATATATTTTTATGTATTTATTATGTTACAAATATGTATATATATATTTTTTTCATATACAAAAAAAAACATTTCTCCGTTGCTGCTGCTGCTTCTCCTGGCACGATCGCCATGTAATGTTGGCTGGTATTCTTTTAGATGTTTCCATCCAACGGTGTCCAGGTGCAGCTGATCTTATAGCCTGATAATGATGATATATATGCTCTTATAGTGTTGCGTGACGACGCAAGTGCTGCGCTGCGGTACAAATATTTCAACAAACAGATTCCCGTTTTCCCATAGGGAAATTTATTTTAATGTTTCGTTAAGATAAAGATCACTATAGCCGTAACCATAATAGGATTAACGACTTATAAGGAATAACGTAAGCAAACCATATTATAAGGAATAACGTAAGCAAACCATAATAGACTTTTTCTTATGTCAATTTTAACGTCAAATACATATTGACATATTATTAATATGAGCACAATTTTTTTACTATTATAATTGAAAACTGTATTTCAAATAAAAACAATTTATTGTTTAAAAATTTAAAAATATTTTTATTTGCCAAATTTCAAATTTCAAATATTTCAAATATAAATTTATAAATTTTGACAAATTTCAAATAAATATTTGAAATTTGTCAAAATTTCAGAAAGAGGGAGAAAGAGCGCTCGTTGATAGCTCCGTTTCTTAAGTTTCTGAAGTCAACGAAACCGAAAAATGACTTAACGAAAAGTTGGTTAATTCTATTATGGTTTGCTTCATACAATTTATATGAAAGCGCTCATTTCCTTAAGTCTAATTTGACACTAGGTTAAGTCATTAATCCTATTAAGGTTACGGCTTATCTGTGTGAGGGAGTAACCAACATTAGAAAAATGCAATAAATACCCAGCTGATAGAGGTTATCGGCCTAGAGTTTTTTATCTTTACAGCAACAACAACAAAAAAACAAAGTGTAGTTATCAAATCAAAGTTATAAATTGTATAAAGTCAGTAAATATAAATTGTAATTATCAGTAATTAAAATATTGACTAAATATAAATTAATTTTGTTTCAAGATATATAATTTAAATTTTGATTTCAATATAAATAGTAAAATAAACTTTATAAATTTGTGAATAATTTTATAAAACAGTCAGTGAATTATAATTATCAAATTTTATTAGTAATAAAATAACAAATATTACAAACTTAGTATAAAAAGAACAATACAGTGTTTTTTATTTAACAAATAAGAAAAAGGGTGGTTCCAGCTTCCCGGCAATCTGAGATTGTCCATCAGTATAGAGATTCATCATCTTGCCTCTCAACATTTTGGTGCCGTGACCATCGAGAAAAGCTATCCACAAAGCAGAGAAAAACAGGTCATCTAGAAAAAAAGTAGAAAATTTTAATTAATTATTAAATTAGTTAGCGGTGTGTTACAAAGTCCGCTGCTTACCGGAGTAGTGTATTTATATATGTTCTGTGGCAAAGGAAATGTGCAAATAAAATGTGCAAAAATTCTTAAAATTAAATTCTATACTGCATACAAATTAATGAGCATTTTAAGAATTTTTGCTTATTAATTATTAAGTAATTTTCACTTTAATGAAATTCGACACCGCTTTAATTTAATTAAAAAATATTTATACTTAATTATAATTGCAATTTTTTTTTCTACTTCCGATCGAGAATAATAATATGTAATATGATCTAAATTGATTTACTTTTCTAAAACTTTTGGGAATTTTAAGGGTCAATGAATTGCAATTTAATATTTTTTCTACTTCCGGTTAAGAATAATATGTAGATTGATCTAAATTTGCTTTTCTAGAACTTTTGGTAATTTCAAGGTCAATGAATTGATTCGGATGTACGTGCATTGATATTGTTTTTTCACGTTTAAAATTTAGCATAACCAGATAATTAATTAAAAAGGTCAAAATATTGGAAATAAAATCCATGCCCCATACAAAATAATGCACATTTTGAACACTTTTACACATTTTAATAGTTTATATGAAATAAGTAATTCATCGCAAATGGGCAAAATGTTCGAAATAAATTCGACACGCCATACAAAATTATGCACATTTTGCTCATTTTTGCACATTTTAATAGTTTATATGAAATAAGTAATTCTTCACAAATGTGCAAAATATTGAAAATAAATTCCATACCATTCAAAATTTTTGTACATTTTAATAATTTATATGAATGAAATGAGTAATTCTTTGAAAATGGGCAAAAGTAAATCTACAACTCCATACAAAATTATAAACATTTCGTTCATTTTTGAACGCATTAAGTTTCGATTAAAAATATTTATACTTAAGCGTAATTTTAAATGTTTTTTATATTTCCGGCTAAGGGTAATATATAGCACGATCTAAATGGATTTTTTTTTACTTTTCCAAAAGTTTCGGGAATTTTAAGGATCAATTAATTCAGACTCAACTAAAATGGGCTAAATATCGAAAATAAATTCCATACTCCATATAAAATAATAAACATTTTATTCATTTTTACGCATTTCATATAAACTATTGAAATTAATTCGTCTAAAATATCGAAAATAAGAAATTTGACACCACATTAACTTTCGATTAAAAGTATTTCTCTGGCAGAGGGACAAAAGCACTTAAGTAATGATTTATAGTTTTCCAGAAAAGCGTTTTTATCGAATATGTTCTGCTACTTTTACATTTGACAATAGTATTATATTAAGATTTTTTATCCATATGTGGATAGTTTTACAATTAATTCTAAACTTCCTGGGAAACTAAATGGTTAAGTGCTTGGCAACCTTTTTTTTGGCCCGCAATTAATTTTAGTAATTTGGCTTGGTTGATCAATGTAGAATTGCGAAAAATATTACATTCAGATCGAGTTAGATGTTTTAGCTAAAATATTCGATTGGCATTGAACTTGGCTTAGGTGAAGTAAATTTTCTTTTTTTAATTCTGAATTAAATGGTTTTGTCCCGTAGTCAGAGATTTATACTTAAGCGTAATATTAATTTTCTTTTTACTTCAGGCTAAAAATAATATATTACAACATGATCTAAATTGTTCTAATTTTTTTACTTTTCCAAAAGTTTTAGGAATTTTATGAGTCAATAAATTGAACTGGTGTATTATATATTATTTTTTCACACTTTTAAATTTCGCATAAGTCATTACTTAAATTTTCAACCTATCAATTTTAGCGATTTAATAATAATTTAACAGTAATTAATTCGTTTTTGTCAAATCAATTATTATCTGAACAATAAAATGATGTATATTTTATTAAAATCCTGATTTTTTGTTAATTTTATTAATTAAGTAATTTAAGTAATAAGAAATTATTATTAACGTAAATTTGCAAACCTATCACAAATAATTTTAAAGATAAATATTTTTCTCAATTAAATTTGTCAATTCATCAATTAATAATTCATTATTACTGAAAAAATCACATATTTATGCTTATAAGCCTTACAACTAATTTATTTTAGCTATTGATTAGTTGAAAAGTTTTGTGACTTTTACCGGAAAGTTGATAAGTATTTGTGAAAATGAAAAATATTTATACTTAAGTTTAAGTTTTATTTTTTTTGTTACTTCCTAAATTCAATTCAATAATCATTATTAATTATTAAGCATAATACATTATTTCATTAATGACGATTTCGATAGTCTGCCTGCATATATGAAACCAAAAATTAAAATATAAATCCGAATCCTCAAAGTATAATATTTTTATTTAGGAAACTTCAGCGGGAATCATTCTGAAATTTCATAGGAAAACGTTATAAAGTTCAAAAAATCATTTAAAGTAAGTTTTACCCGTTTTCAATTAAATTCGATACTAAGATTAGTTACGCGATATATCTGTTGATCTTAAATTAGTACTTTCAGCAGATTCCTGAGCCTGTATAAATTACATTTTATATTTTTTTTAAACTTATTGATACTTCTTCATAAAATTGATTGTTTTCCAATTATATAATACTTTATGAGTAAATTCAAATTTTTTTTTTTATTTTCTCTCCATCACACTTCAAATTATGTTATTATTGCATTTATAATCCGAGTTTCATACTATTATTTTCCTTGCAATGGATTTTCTTGCGATGAATATTTTAGGGGTATGAAGTTTTCTTGCGAAGGATATTTTTTTTTTTAATTTTCCGCGATGAAATTTACTTGCACGAATTTTGCTAACGATTAATTTTCTGCTACGATTTTACGAATAGTATGAAATACTATGAAGTCTGGTGATGGGTTGGATGGTCAAAAAAAAAAGTTCGCTCAAAATTTTTTTCTAGGCGTTTCCGAGGTCGGGGAGTCCGAAAATGCAAAAAAAAAAAGTGTCCGGGGGACGCGTACGCGTACGCGTACGCTTTTTATGTGCGCAGCAACATCTCCTAGAACCGCTTGTCCGATTTTAATGAAATTTGGCACACAGGCTCTAACATACCTCGCGCAGGTGCCGGTACAAGATGAGATCGATCCTTTCAGTGGGACCATGTTAGATTTCCCCATTTATGTGGCAACCTACGTGTTTTTGTTCTACGGGAAAATGTAAAAAAAAATTTCATGTCTCAGATTTGGATGAAATTTAAAACATAGGTTGGTATCATGATTGTCCACAAGCCTACTAAAATACAGGTCTGTAACTTCAGGGGGTCCCTGGTAAAATTTCCGATTAAAATTTCGTATACTCTAGAGCATATAGTAATTTTTATCTAATTAGCATAAATTTTGGTACATATGATAGTTTCCGTATGTACTTGGTGTCTGTAAAATTTGAAGTCAATACTTCAGTGGGTCCATGTAAAAATCCGTAATTACTTTTCATAAGTTCAACTATCTATATCTACCGTACCTTTCACCCAATTTCAATGATATTGAACACACAGTTTCATTTAGTTATCTATTTGATACTCCACAAATTTGTAGTTGGTAGGTACAGTACGTTCATGGGAAACTAATATATGAACAACTTAGTTTCCGAAGAATATTTTCTTTATGCTCTACAGCTTGTAATTATTATCCGATTTCAATGAAATTTGGTACACAGGTTAAGTTCATGATTCTACATTGGTTGACCAAATTACAGGTTAGTAGGATTAGGGGGTCCATGTTAAATTTCCGATTTAATTTTTAATTTTTTTTTTTTCATATGTTCTACAGCATATAGTAATTGTTAACCGATTTCAAAGATATTTTATATATAGGCTAATTTTAGGATCTAGTTGGCTCTCCCGAAATTTGGAGACCTTCAGGGGGTTCCTAGAAAACAGTTTTAGTTTCCGAATTTTATATAATTACGTGTTTTATAGCATGTAATTATTATCTGATTATAATGAAATTTGGCACAAAGGTAGACCTTCTGATTATGCATGTGTTGGCCATGTTAGAAGTTAATACCTTCAGGGGGTCCATGCTAAAATTTCCGATTAATATTTCATATGTTCTAGAACATATGGTAAATATTATTCAATTTCAATGAAATTTTGTACACAGGTTGGATTCGTGATTACGCATGTGTAGACTAAGGTAGAAATTAGTAGCCTGAGGGGGTCCATGCTAAAATTTCCGATTAATATTTCATATGTTCTAGAACATATGGTAAATATTATTCAATTTCAATGAAATTTTGTACAGAGGTTGGATTCGTGATTACGCATGTGTAGACTAAGGTAGAAGTTAGTAGCCTGAGGGGGTCCATGCTTAAATTTCCGATTAATATTTCATATGTTCTAGAACATATGGTAAATATTATTCAATTTCAATGAAATTTTGTACACAGGTTGGATTCGTGATTACGCATGTGTAGACTAAGGTAGAAGTTAGTAGCCTGAGGGGGTCCATGCTAAAATTTCCGATTAATATTTCATATGTTCTAGAACATATGGTAAATATTATTCAATTTCAATGAAATTTTGTACACAGGTTGGATTCGTGATTACGCATATTTATACTTATTATAGTTATTTTAATAATATTATTTATTATTAAACAAATAAAAATATAAAATTAAATCAATAAATAATAAAGATGAGCAATTTTTGAAGAAACCACTGTTTGTTACAAAGATAATGTTAATTACAAAAAACTTTTGGACATAAATCGCTGTTAAACAACATACTATGAGTTATCTGCTCCCCCTAGTTAGCAGCTTTTTTTCTTGGCTACGAATTTTTCTTGGGATGAATTTTCCTAACGATTAATTTTCTGCAATGAAATTTCCTGCGATGAATTTTCCTAGTGATTAATTTTCTGCAATGAATTTTTCTTGGCGAGGAATTTTCTTAGCGATTAATTTTCTGTGATGAATTTTTTATGTGTATAAAGTTTTCTTGCGAAGGATTTTCTTGTAATTAATTTTCCTAGCGATTAATTTTCAACGATGAAGTTTTCTTGCGTTGAATTTTCCTAACGATTAATTTTCTGCGATGAATTTTTTATGGGTATAAAGTTTTCTTGCGATCAATTTTCAGCGATGAAATTTACTTGTACGAATTTTGCTAACGATTAATTTTCTGCTATGATTTTTTCTTGGCTACGAATTTTTCTTGCGATGAATTTTCCTAGCGATTAATTTTCTGCAATGAAATTTGTCAGCGATTAATTTTGGGCGACGAATTTTCTTAGTGATTAATTTTCTGCAATGAATTTTTCTTGGCTATGAATTTTCTCAGCGATTAATTTTCAGCGATGAAATTTCCTGTGACAAATTTGCCCTGTGATCCATTTTGTGCGATGAATTTTTCTTGACTATGAATTTTCTTGCTTTAGATTTACTGCGATATATTTTCTAAAAACCTTAAAAAAGACCTGAGTTAAAAACATTTGAACCAATTAACGGTAATAAAAATGTTTAATGTTGAAAAATCTTTTGCAGATCATAAAATCGTTTTGCTTCTCGGGCTTAAAATTTTGCGTAAACAATTAATTTTTTTGCTTTTGACTTTTCATGCGATTAATTTTAAACGTCCGCCCCATAAAAATCATGCCATTACTTTTAGTGAATTAAGCGGCGCTACTTTAGACTTTTAATGCGATTACTTGTAAACATCTAAAGATCATGGCATTACTTTTAGCGAATTACTTTAAGCGGCGCTAGTTTCGACTTTTAATGCGATTACTTGTAAACGTCTAAAAATCATACCATTTCTTTTAGCGAATTAAACGGCGCTACTTTTGCCTTTGTATGCGTTTACTCGCAAACGTCTAAAAATCATGGTATTGCTTTTAGTAAACTACTTTTGACTTTTAATTCGATTACTTTTAAACGTCCAAAAATCATGGCATTACTTTTAGTGAACTACTTTTGGCTTTTAATGAGATTACTTTTAAATGTCTAAAAATCATGGGATTGCTTTTAGCGAACTAATTTTGACTTTTAATGTGATTAATTTTAAACGTCTAAAAATTATGCCATTACTTTTAGTGAATTAAGCGGCGCTACTTTTGACTTTGTATGCGATTACTTGCAAACGTCTAAAAATCATGGGATTGCTTTTAGCGAACTAATTTTGACTTTTAATGTGATTACTTTTAAACGTCTAAAAATTATGCCATTACTTTTAGTGAATTAAGCGGCGCTACTTTTGACTTTGAATGCGATTACTTTTAAACGTCTAAAAATAATGGCATTACTTTTAGTGAACTACTTTTGACTTTGTATGCGATTACTTTTAAACGTCTGCTTTTGATTTTGTATGCGATTACTTTTAAACGTCTAAAAATAATGGCATTACTTTTAGTGAACTACTTTTGACTTTGAATGCGATTACTTTTAGTGAACCACTTTTGACTTTGTATGCGATTACTTTTAAACGTCTGCTTTCGACTTTGTATGCGATT
>OY987255.1:43983420-44258166 GCA_963920725.1 Rhamphomyia laevipes | reverse complement strand
ACAAAGTCAAAATTGGTTCACTAAAAGTAATCGCATTCAAAGTCAAAAGTAGTTCACTAAAAGTAATGCCATTATTTTTAGACGTTTAAAAGTAATCGCATACAAAATCAAAAGCAGACGTTTAAAAGTAATCGCATACAAAGTCAAAAGTGGTTCACTAAAAGTAATCGCATTCAAAGTCAAAAGTAGTTCACTAAAAGTAATGCCATTATTTTTAGACGTTTAAAAGTAATCGCATACAAAATCAAAAGCAGACGTTTAAAAGTAATCGCATACAAAGTCAAAAGTAGTTCACTAAAAGTAATGCCATTATTTTTAGACGTTTAAAAGTAATCGCATTCAAAGTCAAAAGTAGCGCCGCTTAATTCACTAAAAGTAATGGCATAATTTTTAGACGTTTAAAAGTAATCACATTAAAAGTCAAAATTAGTTCGCTAAAAGCAATCCCATGATTTTTAGACGTTTGCAAGTAATCGCATACAAAGTCAAAAGTAGCGCCGCTTAATTCACTAAAAGTAATGGCATAATTTTTAGACGTTTAAAATTAATCACATTAAAAGTCAAAATTAGTTCGCTAAAAGCAATCCCATGATTTTTAGACGTTTAAAAGTAATCTCATTAAAAGCCAAAAGTAGTTCACTAAAAGTAATGCCATGATTTTTGGACGTTTAAAAGTAATCGAATTAAAAGTCAAAAGTAGTTTACTAAAAGCAATACCATGATTTTTAGACGTTTGCGAGTAATCGCATACAAAGGCAAAAGTAGCGCCGTTTAATTCGCTAAAAGAAATGGTATGATTTTTAGACGTTTACAAGTAATCGCATTAAAAGTCGAAACTAGCGCCGCTTAAAGTAATTCGCTAAAAGTAATGCCATGATCTTTAGATGTTTACAAGTAATCGCATTAAAAGTCTAAAGTAGCGCCGCTTAATTCACTAAAAGTAATGGCATGATTTTTATGGGGCGGACGTTTAAAATTAATCGCATGAAAAGTCAAAAGCAAAAAAATTAATTGTTTACGCAAAATTTTAAGCCCGAGAAGCAAAACGATTTTATGATCTGCAAAAGATTTTTCAACATTAAACATTTTTATTACCGTTAATTGGTTCAAATGTTTTTAACTCAGGTCTTTTTTAAGGTTTTTAGAAAATATATCGCAGTAAATCTAAAGCAAGAAAATTCATAGTCAAGAAAAATTCATCGCACAAAATGGATCACAGGGCAAATTTGTCACAGGAAATTTCATCGCTGAAAATTAATCGCTGAGAAAATTCATAGCCAAGAAAAATTCATTGCAGAAAATTAATCACTAAGAAAATTCGTCGCCCAAAATTAATCGCTGACAAATTTCATTGCAGAAAATTAATCGCTAGGAAAATTCATCGCAAGAAAAATTCGTAGCCAAGAAAAAATCATAGCAGAAAATTAATCGTTAGCAAAATTCGTACAAGTAAATTTCATCGCTGAAAATTGATCGCAAGAAAACTTTATACCCATAAAAAATTCATCGCAGAAAATTAATCGTTAGGAAAATTCAACGCAAGAAAACTTCATCGTTGAAAATTAATCGCTAGGAAAATTAATTACAAGAAAATCCTTCGCAAGAAAACTTTATACACATAAAAAATTCATCACAGAAAATTAATCGCTAAGAAAATTCCTCGCCAAGAAAAATTCATTGCAGAAAATTAATCACTAGGAAAATTCATCGCAGGAAATTTCATTGCAGAAAATTAATCGTTAGGAAAATTCATCGCAAGAAAAATTCGTAGCCAAGAAAAAATCGTAGCAGAAAATTAATCGTTAGCAAAATTCGTGCAAGTAAATTTCATCGCGGAAAATTGATCACAAGAATATCCTTCGCAAGAAAACTTCATACCCCTAAAATATTCATCACAAGAAAATCCATTGCAAGGAAAATAATAGTATGAAACTCGGATTATAAATGCAATAATAACATAATTTGAAGTGTGATGGAGAGAAAATAAAAAAAAATATTTGAATTTACTCATAAAGTATTATATAATTGGAAAACAATCAATTTTATGAAGAAGTATCAATAAGTTTAAAAAAAATATAAAATGTAATTTATACAGGCTCAGGAATCTGCTGAAAGTACTAATTTAAGATCAACAGATATATCGCGTAACTAATCTTAGTATCGAATTTAATTGAAAACGGGTAAAACTTACTTTAAATGATTTTTTGAACTTTATAACGTTTTCCTATGAAATTTCAGAATGATTCCCGCTGAAGTTTCCTAAATAAAAATATTATACTTTGAGGATTCGGATTTATATTTTAATTTTTGGTTTCATATATGCAGGCAGACTATCGAAATCGTCATTAATGAAATAATGTATTATGCTTAATAATTAATAATGATTATTGAATTGAATTTAGGAAGTAACAAAAAAAATAAAACTTAAACTTAAGTATAAATATTTTTCATTTTCACAAATACTTATCAACTTTCCGGTAAAAGTCACAAAACTTTTCAACTAATCAATAGCTAAAATAAATTAGTTGTAAGGCTTATAAGCATAAATATGTGATTTTTTCAGTAATAATGAATTATTAATTGATGAATTGACAAATTTAATTGAGAAAAATATTTATCTTTAAAATTATTTGTGATAGGTTTGCAAATTTACGTTAATAATAATTTCTTATTACTTAAATTACTTAATTAATAAAATTAACAAAAAATCAGGATTTTAATAAAATATACATCATTTTATTGTTCAGATAATAATTGATTTGACAAAAACGAATTAATTACTGTTAAATTATTATTAAATCGCTAAAATTGATAGGTTGAAAATTTAAGTAATGACTTATGCGAAATTTAAAAGTGTGAAAAAATAATATATAATACACCAGTTCAATTTATTGACTCATAAAATTCCTAAAACTTTTGGAAAAGTAAAAAAATTAGAACAATTTAGATCATGTTGTAATATATTATTTTTAGCCTGAAGTAAAAAGAAAATTAATATTACGCTTAAGTATAAATCTCTGACTACGGGACAAAACCATTTAATTCAGAATTAAAAAAAGAAAATTTACTTCACCTAAGCCAAGTTCAATGCCAATCGAATATTTTAGCTAAAACATCTAACTCGATCTGAATGTAATATTTTTCGCAATTCTACATTGATCAACCAAGCCAAATTACTAAAATTAATTGCGGGCCAAAAAAAAGGTTGCCAAGCACTTAACCATTTAGTTTCCCAGGAAGTTTAGAATTAATTGTAAAACTATCCACATATGGATAAAAAATCTTAATATAATACTATTGTCAAATGTAAAAGTAGCAGAACATATTCGATAAAAACGCTTTTCTGGAAAACTATAAATCATTACTTAAGTGCTTTTGTCCCTCTGCCAGAGAAATACTTTTAATCGAAAGTTAATGTGGTGTCAAATTTCTTATTTTCGATATTTTAGACGAATTAATTTCAATAGTTTATATGAAATGCGTAAAAATGAATAAAATGTTTATTATTTTATATGGAGTATGGAATTTATTTTCGATATTTAGCCCATTTTAGTTGAGTCTGAATTAATTGATCCTTAAAATTCCCGAAACTTTTGGAAAAGTAAAAAAAAATCCATTTAGATCGTGCTATATATTACCCTTAGCCGGAAGTAGAAAAAACATTTAAAATTACGCTTAAGTATAAATATTTTTAATCGAAACTTAATGCGTTCAAAAATGAACGAAATGTTTATAATTTTGTATGGAGTTGTAGATTTACTTTTGCCCATTTTCAAAGAATTACTCATTTCATTCATATAAATTATTAAAATGTACAAAAATGACCAAAATGTGCATTATTTTGAATGGTATGGAATTTATTTTCAATATTTTGCACATTTGTGAAGAATTACTTATTTCATATAAACTATTAAAATGTGCAAAAGTGTTCAAAATGTGCATTATTTTGTATGGGGCATGGATTTTATTTCCAATATTTTGACCTTTTTAATTAATTATCTGGTTATGCTAAATTTTAAACGTGAAAAAACAATATCAATGCACGTACATCCGAATCAATTCATTGACCTTGAAATTACCAAAAGTTCTAGAAAAGCAAATTTAGATCAATCTACATATTATTCTTAACCGGAAGTAGAAAAAATATTAAATTGCAATTCATTGACCCTTAAAATTCCCAAAAGTTTTAGAAAAGTAAATCAATTTAGATCATATTACATATTATTATTCTCGACCGGAAGTAGAAAAAAAAATTGCAATTATAATTAAGTATAAATATTTTTTAATTAAATTAAAGCGGTGTCGAATTTCATTAAAGTGAAAATTACTTAATAATTAATAAGCAAAAATTCTTAAAATGCTCATTAATTTGTATGCAGTATAGAATTTAATTTTAAGAATTTTTGCACATTTTATTTGCACATTTCCTTTGCCACAGAACATATATAAATACACTACTTACCGGTAATCCTGGTGAATTAGAAGGTGGCTTGGCGTCCTTCTGACACCGGTATTTTGAAGAAAATTGAAACGGATAAGCGGTGGATTAAGCGCGGAAAAAGTGGCTTGGCGTCATTTAACTAGAAGAAAAATATACATCAATTTTTTTTTACATATATTCAAATATTTTTTTAATATTTAAAGTGATTTTTTTTTAAAAAAATATTTATAGTATATATTGAAAAACTGAAATAAATTTCAGATATGTATTACAATTATATTAGGTGCGGTTGTTAGGTTTTTTTGTCATACATATATATATATTAGGTAAAAATAAATATTTTTTAAAAATTTTATTTGAGCAATTTGTTTTTTAAATTATTTCCACTAGAATAATTTGATAATAACATACAATTCAAATATAAGTTGTTTGAAAAATTAAAATATTTAATTTAATAATAATTTGATAATTATACAATTCAATAATATTTTTTGGAAATTAAAATATTTTATAAATTGCAAATTGGTTCTTTTTATTTTTGGGAAAGTTTACATTACATTATCGTAATCATTTGAAATTTTTTTTTAAAAAAAAAAAGAAGATTTTTGTTGTGTTGAGAATTGAAAATTGATTGTGGTCTGCAAAAAAAAAATTGTTTGTTCTAAATTTTTTTTTATTCTGAAATTTAAATTCTTACCACTATGGTTACCATATCTACCAAATTAGATAATTTAAAAATTCGAATAGAACATATAAGACGTTCCAAGAAGAAACCACAACGTCTCTGAGCTATTTAAATGTTCGCAAGACAAGCTTTAAGGACCTCTTCTTCGAACTCACTGACAACTGCGATAAATTAGTTGTTCATCGTAAGTCTAAACAGCTAGCGACAGACGAGGTCACTATACAGTATCTGCAATTAGGAGATTTAGTTTATAAATATGAAGGAGAATTAAATGAGAAAATACAAACCCTCAGTCTACCAGCACCACTGCCAACCCAGGAGGCTAAACCTGCAACTGTAATAGCCACTCCAACCCAACGATCAATTCCTTTGCCAAAAATGCAAATTCCAATTTTCAGCGGCTTGGACGTCTTTTCAAGACCTATACATGTCCGTAGCCAATCGATCCGAATCAATTCATTGACCCTTGAAATTCTCAAAAGTTTTAGAAAAGTAAATCAATTTAGATCATATTACATTATTATTCTTGACCGGAAGTACAATTTTTTTTAATTATAATTAAGTATATATATGTTTAATTAAATTAAAGAGGTGTCGAATTTCATTAAGATTAAAATTACTTAATTATTAATGAGCAAAAATGCTTAAAATACTCATTATTTTGTATGCAGTATAAAATTTATTTTCAATATTTTTGCTCCTTATTTTTGCTCATTTCCTTTGAGCTAGAACGTATATAAATACACTACTCTTTCTGATGCGTTAGCTTGAGGCGAATGATGCCAGAAGTTTTTGAAATTCATTACCAGTAAATTGATTTCCATTGTCTGTCATGACACTTTCAGGAACTCCAAAGATATGGAAAACATCAGCTTCAAGATATTCAATTATCTTTACTGATGTAGCTTTTCGCAGGGTTTTTAGAAGTACAAATTTGGATAACTGATCTAGGACTATAAATATATAACAAAATCCGTGTTTGACCGTGGATATGGTCCTAACAAATCTACATCACATATAATCTTTGCCAAGGTCTTTCAACTGGAATTGGGCATCCCATAGATGGAATTAAAGTTTGGTTACCCGCTTTTGTTTCGCGCCACGAATCACATTTACCGATATAGATTTTGACGTCTTTAGCCACATTCTGCCAAAAATAAAGTTGTCGTAATCGCGCTAGAGTTTTTGTAATACCACCATGTGATGCGTTAACAATGTGCCTAATCGCGCTAGAGTTTTTGTAATACCACCATGTGATGCGTTAACAATGTGCCTGTTCGATCAAAGTGAGCGTCAAACCAGCTGGAACCAAGATTCGAATTCTTGATCTGGGTTTCCAGAATATGGCTGCATCCGCCTGTACACGTATCCCTCTGTTACCTTGAGATCAGGGAGGCTCGATTTGTTTGCTTCAACTGTAGCTCTCAATTCATCATATTCATGCGAGGAGAAGTGTGATGAATTGAGATCCACAGCTGCTGAGTTAAAAACTTGTATTTCATCAACAGAAAAACCTTTTCTGCTTGTAATTTTAAACTCCAGCGGGCCAGACGACCACTGAGATCCCTCTCGTTCATTAGCCACTTTAAACTAGCGTGATCCGTAATAATGGTGAACGAAAGACCTTCCACATACGGGCGAAAACGTTTTACATCAACACCGCGGCCAGGCACTCCAGTTCCGTAATACTGTAGTCGCTGTGCTGAGTTAAGCTTTTTTGAATAAAACGCGGTGGGTTTTTCCCTTGCGTCATCATCTACCGACCCCAGTTGTACACGCATCGCACTGAATATAGAAACGTTTTGAAAAGTCGGGATTTACCAGTAAAGGTGGCAAGGTAAGTACTTTTTTCAATGTTTGGAACCCTTCCTGAGTCGCGTCTGTCCATTTTCAGAGTATCCGAAATAGGTGCTGCGTGAAGTGAAAAGTTTTGGATAAATCGGTCATACCATCCAGCCATACCGATAAATCGACGGACTTGTTTGGTAGACTTTGGTACAGGGAAATCAACTATAGCCGAAACTTTTAGGGGGTCTGGTTTAAGGCATCCATCAGATACAATGTATCCAAGATATCTTAACTCGCGAAAGCAGAACTTGCTTTTTTGTACGTTGATTGTCAGGCCAGACATCCTCAAATGCTTTGCAACCTGTTCCAAAACTTTCATGGGTGTTACAAAATCGGGAGATATCACGAGTAAGTCGTCCAAATAGAAAAAGACATGTTGACGAAGGCTACTAGGTATAACTTTATCCATCAAACGGCAAAGATGTTGAGCTGCGTTTCATAGACCAAAGTTCATGACACGAAATTAATATAGAGGTCGCTCCGCGACAGTGAAAGCCTTAGATAATGGAACTAAGGATGTAGTACCTAGAAAAAAAATTGAAGATTTTTACGCATACTATTACACTCACTTGTATATGTGTAAGTTTCTCCATTGACGTAGATTTATGGGGGCGGAATAGGGGTATTGTCACTGCTAATAGCAAAACAATTAATGTATCAAAAACAAAAATGATATAATAATTTATTTAGTATGAATATTCTTCTATAATAAATGATAAGAAATTTAAAATAAATTAAAAAAAAAAAATATGGTTACGTTTTTTTATATTTTCAATTTCCTTTTAATAAAATTAATTTTGTGAACTTAGATCTAATAGATTCTCTCTCTGAAATTTTCTTAGACATAAAGAAATACCTAGTATTGAGGTATTTTTCGATATTTTATTTAAAATAATGGAAAATGATCAATTTGGACATGTGATCTGTTTGAAAGTTGACTTCATTTTATTTAGACAATTTATTTGATTTTTTTTTAAATATTGTGATCTTAAAATTAATATATCATTTTTTTCGAGCACATGGTCGAAAGCTCGAATCTCACTTTCAACCACTTTACATATTGAGTGGCGCCCGCCGAAAATTATATAACCGCACGCCAATGCCGTTGTACCCACATTGATATGATTGGTTGAAATCAATCTTGTTTATGTAAACAAAAAAAAAATCTAACAATTATTGTAGAAATTATTAATATTTCTGACAAGAATAGACCTTACTTTTAAGGATTTACTTAAGATATTTTTAAAACATTCAGTTTATTAATTTTTTCACTAAAATATTTTCGGTTTTACAAATTTTCATTTTAAATTAAAAAAAAATTGACGTAAACAAACCGAATATCAGTGTGGAACTACAGAAGCAAAAAAACTAGATTTTTTTTAAAAATTATACCAGATGCTTAGATTTTTTAAAAAAATGTATTGAAATAAATTTCTAGCTGTTACATTTTTAGGTATGTTGGCTACACTGAGCACATTTTTATCAGAGACAGAGACAACACTATTTGGCTTAAGTAGGGTACAGTCTTGAGGAGTGAAAGAGCAAAATAAAACAGAAAAATCTTCAAAATGAAATTCACTTTATAGTGTAAAAACAGCTACGTAGGGCATCCTTAGTTCCATTATCTAAGGTGAAAGCAGTTTTCTCCCATGAACTTTCCTCCAGGGGAATTTGCCAGAACGCGCCCTTTAGATCTATGCTGGATATATACCTAGTATCCTTTAAACGACTCAGCAATCCTTCTATTTTCGGAATAGAAACCGAATTCAAACCGCGCGCATCTAAACAAAGTCGAACCTTGTTCTCTTTCTTTACTAAAGTTATTGGACTACTCCATGGACTTATACTTTCTTCGATCACATTAAGAGAAATCATTCGGTCTAGCTCTTTATAGACCAGCGCCTGTATTGCTGGTGAAATTGGACAATGATTTTACTTAATGGGATCTGCATCGCCAATGTCAATTTTATGAGTTTCTAATAAACTTTTACCAAGACCATAAGTATCACAAGATGGAAATTGATCTTTAATTTTATCAAGCGCTTGTTTTTCTCTGAAATTTAAATCGTGCATTATAATTTTCGGTTTTTCTGATTCGTTATCATTTTCAGATAGTGGAGGAAATTCTAACATCTCGATTGTATGTTTTTCTACGCTAACTTTACCTAAACCAAGCAACGAAATATCTGGAAATTGAGATAAAACCGATTCTAACTAATTTTTGTTTCAAAGAGAGTTTACATTCATTTTGACTATCGGGGTTAATTTTAAACCTATTGGAAATATTATTTTTGAATGGAAATGGATTAAATTGAAATTTGTTCCAAAAATCAATACCCAGGTATAATTTTCGTTTTAGAGAAGGGCACAAATATAATTTTAAGATATTTGTTTCATTATCAAAGCTGATCAAAGTTTCAAAAAAAACGATTATCGTATTCGAACTTGTTATGGAATAATAAGAAAGAAAACAATTCGTTTTAATAATAGTGTATTTCTCGTTATAAAGTTCAAGTTCAAGTGAGCGGAAAAAGGAAAAGAATTAATTATTTTTAATCAAAATTGGTGTTGCCATTTGGTACTATCATTTGCTGAATTTAACACTCCTCCACAACATCAGTTTTGATTAACAATATTTAATAGATAATCCATTACAACATTTTTCAAATTTCATATTATGTAATGGCTTTGTCAGGATGTCTGCTGGCATTGATTCCGTGTTCATATAGTGTAATTTAATTTTTCCATCTGTTACTGCATCCCTTATAAAGTGATGTTTTATGTCAATGTGTTTACTTCTGGTGTTTACAATTACATTGTTTGCCATGGCTTGCGCACTTCGATTATCATTGAATATAACGATGGGTTCATTTTTTCTTAATTGCATTTCATGTAAGAGATTTTTTAAGTAAATCGCTTCTTTGGATGCTTCGACTAGCGACATATATTCAGCTTCGCAGCTTGATAATGCAACCGTTTTTTGCTTCTTCACTTCCCAGGATACTGGTCCGTTTGAAAATTTAAAAAAATATCCGGTACATGATTTTCGCGTCTATGTTAGATGCCCAATCTGCATCAGCGAATCCGTGGACATCTTCATTTGCTTTACTGAAAAATAAACTAAATTTTTTTGTATATTTTAAGTACCTAAGGACTCTCTTTGCTGCTGTCCAATGTGCCTGCCCAAAATTATTGTTGTATCGACTAAGCAAATTTACTGTGTAAGCAATATCTGGTCTAGTTGTTATTGCTAAATATAATAATGATCCAATGAGGTTTTGGTATGGAATATCATTTAACATTTTTCTTTCATCGTCTGTTTTTGGACACATTTCATTTGAAATTTTTGTATTTGGATCCATGGGTGTCCTTACTGGATTGCTGTTTTCCATATTAAAATTTTTTAAAATTTTTTCAATGAATCTTTTTTGTGATAACATAATGTTGCCATTTTTGTCCTTATTAAATTCAATTCCGAGAAAATATTTTAATTCTCCTAAATCTTTTATTTCAAAATTTTTTTGTAAGTTTTCTTTGAACCATTTTATATTTTCCTCATTGCTAGATGCAATTACTATGTCATCCACATAGATTGCAATAATTAATATTTGTTTTTTATTTTTGTACAAATATAAACATGGTTCATTTTTCATATGTACAGCACCAATATGTTTTAAGAAACTATCTAATTTTTGGTACCAAATTCGACCACTTTGTTTTAGTCCATAAATTGATTTTTTTAATTTACAAATATTTTTATTTTTATTTTTTTCATTATAAAATTCTGGTATCTTCATGTATATGTTTTCGGTTAGTTCACCATTTAAATATGCTGTATTTATGTCGAATTGGTGAAGTTTTAAATTAAATTCTACTGAAAGTGCTATTAAAATTCTAATTGATCTTTGTCTGGCGACTGGTGCGTATGTTTCATTGTAGTCAATTCCTGGTCTTTGAGCACAACCTTTTGCAACTAATCTTGCCTTTCTTTTAATCAATTTACCATTTGAATTAAATTTATTTGCAAATACCCATCTACAACCCAAAACTTTTGCTTCTGTTGGTTTATCGACCAAAATCCAAGTTTCATTTTCTTTATGAGCATTCAACTCATTTTTAATTGCTTCTATCCATTCATTTTTATTTGGACTTTTGTATACTTCGGTTATATTTTCAGGTATTTCTACTAATAATGAATCTTCTGAATCAATATCAGTTGGTGTCTGATAAGATTCTGTTGAACAATCTTCAATTGGTTCAGTATTATACAACTTTTTTGGTCTTCCCCTTGAACCAGTTCGATCAATACGAGGTCTGCCTTTTTTTCTTTTTGATTCAATTTCTTTGTTTTCTACAACCAAATCATCATCAATTTCAATAGTTACTGTATCATTTTCTTTTGTTAATTTACTTGGTTCATTTTGTTCAGTACTAATTGATTCATCATTATTTACTTTTCTTGGTTCTTCTATTTCTTCGTTCGATGTATTTGTTTCATTTTCTGTTTTTGTTGGTTCATACATTATTAACATATTTTTTACTGGTTCATAAATTTCTAACGTATTTTTCACTGGTTCATAAATTTCTAACGTATTTTTATTTTCTTTTGAAGTTTTATTTATATTTTCTTTTACAAAAATTACATCTCTACTTTTAACAATTTTGTGTGTATTTTCGTTCCACAATCTATACGCTTTTGCATTTTCACAATAACCCATTAGATAATGTGGTTCAGATTTAGCATCAAATTTATGTTTTCCGGGTTTTTTATTTAACACATATGCTAATGAACCAAATGTTCTAAAAAAATTTACTTGTGGTGTAAAATTTTTCCATAAAAAATGTGGTGTTTCACCATTTAAACTGCTCGATGCGCATCTATTTCGAATATAGTTAGCAGTTGATATTGCTTCTGCCCATAAATACTTTGGAAGTTCTGATTGAATTAACATACATCTGGCCATTTCAATGAGCGTTCTATTTTTTCTTTCTGCAACACCGTTTTGTTGTGGTGTATATGCTGCTGTTACTTGATGCACAATTCCTTCTTTATTTAAAAATTTTAAAAATTCATTATTATCATATTCACCTCCATTATCAGTTCGAAGAAACTTAATTCGAAGACCAGTAAAATTTTCAACTTTTGCTTTAAAATCTTTAAATGCATCAAGTGCATCACTTTTATTTTTTAAAAAAATAAACTTCTGACCATCTGCTTGCATCATCAATAAATGTTATAAAATATTGTGCACCACCCGATGATTTTGTCCTCATTGGGCCACACAAATCACTATGAATTAATTCGAGTAAAATTTTACTTTTCTTACCACATTTTTCGAAAGGTAATCTCGTTTGTTTACCTTGAACACAAATTTCGCAAACCTCGTTATTATTTTTTAAAATTTTCAAATCAATACCTTTTATTTTCTTATTTTTTATCATTGTTTCAAGTGTACGATAATTTAAATGTCCATAACGATTGTGCCAAAGTTCCAAGTTTTCTGCTTTTGAAACTACTGAACTTACTTCATGATTATTTTCTTTTATTATGTGGTATAACCCATTCTTCTTAACTGCTTTAACTAAAATTTCATTTTTATTATTCAAAACAAATGCATAATTTTTATCAAAAATAACTTTATGGTTATTATCTGTTATTTTACTTACTGACATTAAATTAATTCTTAAATCTGGTACATACAGTACATCGCTTAATTTAATTTTATTATTATATTTTACTATACCTTTACCTTCCACTTTTGTGATTTGTTCATTTGCTAAATTTAATTCAGTGTTTTCAGTTTCAAAAATATCTATAAAATCATCTGTATTATTAACCATATGTGAAGTAGCTCCACTGTCAAGTATCCATTTATTTGAAATTTTCTTATCTATTGATAAAAATGTTTCTTCAAGTAAAAGTATTTCCTCTGCTGTTGAAGTTTTTTCTTTAAAATTATTTTTGTTTCTACAATTAGCAGCAATATGACCAACTTTCCTACAATAGTAACAAATAATTGAACGATTATTATTTTTTTTATTGAAATTTTGGAACTTTTGTTCGTAACCATGTTCCCCTAATTGAAATTTTTTATTTGATTTAAATTTATTTTCATTTTTTCGATTTATAAACATCGCTTCTGAACTATTTGTTGTACTTTGAGCTGATCGTGCATGATACTCTTCACAAATTTTTATTTTTAAATCATTTGGTTTTGGTAAATTATCTCTGCTCTCAATTGCAATTCTTAAATTTTCATATTGATTTGGCAAACTATATAGTAACAACATTGAAATTAACTCATCATCAATTGATATATTTATCGATTTCAATTTATCCACAACATCAAAAAATTTGGAAATATGATCATCAATATTTGTATCATTTGATGCTTTATTTAAAAGTAGTTGCTTAAACAATGCTGCTTTTCGAGCTGGTGTACCGGAATCATAAATTTCTTTTAATTTCTTCCACACATCGTGTGATGTGTTACAATCTTTAATATCTTTTAATAATGGTGAACTTACCGACAAAATAATATCTGCTCTTGCTTTTTTATCAATTTTTTCCCATTCTGCAGCTTTAGTTAGATCACTTACAGATTTAATTATTTTTCCACTAACGTAATCCCAATAATCATTTTTAATTAAAACTGCTTCCATATGCACTTTCCACGTGTCATAATTATCTCGATGCAGCTGCTCCATTTTAATTAAATTTTGATAAGCCATAATTAATACGTTTAATTATTTAAAAAATTATCAAATATTATTTTTTACACCAGTCGATCACACAGATCAAAAACGATTTCTTTTTCTTCTTTTTATTGTACTGGGCCCATAACCTTTGTTATGGAATAATAAGAAAGAAAACAATTCGTTTTAATAATAGTGTATTTCTCGTTATAAAGTTCAAGTTCAAGTGAGCGGAAAAAGGAAAAGAATTAATTATTTTTAATCAAAATTGGTGTTGCCATTTGGTACTATCATTTGCTGAATTTAACAGAACTTCCTTCAGCTGTTTTAACTTTAGCATTAATTTTAGTAAAAGAAATACCTAATTTATCCATCAGTTCTATACATCCGTTACCAAGGCAAGAAATATTAGCACTGCTGTCCAACAGGCTAACGATGTCTTCATTTCCTATCCTCACTGATATATACAACCGTGGATCTAGAGATATAGTTTGTAAAATACTTTCTTCTATGTTTTTATTTAATTTCTTAATTTGTTTATGTCCACAGATAATATATACTTAATAGATCGCCAACTCTCAAATATCTATAACAGCGCCACTCTTACATAGAAATTGAAATGGGAACTAAATTTTTCATGACCCTATTTTTTTTTTTTCACTCCCAACCCTATTCTTTTATTTTTTTTTTCTCCAATAACCCTTTTTTTTTTTTAATTATAAATAAAAATAAATAAAGAAAATAATTTATAGTAAATTTTTTATTTTATTGATTTTCCTTTTTTTACAAAAATGTTTTTGGTAATACTTGAAGGCTTTTTTTTGTATTGGGTCATCTTTGCTGCCTGCATCCTGGAGGAACCGGAAAGTATTCTGTTGAGGCCATAACAATAATTATGTATAAGTAGTTTTATACAATAAGCATCTTTTAGGATTTGGAAAGCGATGTTTAGTGGCACTTAAATTTTCACAATACGGAACACAACATTTAATGCTATACATTTTTATAATTGTCTTAATTGTCTTTCTTTTTTATTTTTAAATTTACAAATTTTTTTTATAAACACGCTAAACACTGATCAAATATCAAAACATATGAATACAAAAACACAAACGTTTTTAATTTTAAATGTTTGTAATCATAAACATAACCTCAAATATAAAATTGATAAAAAATTGCTAAAAATGAAAAATTGATAAAATGACACTAAAAACGACACTAGCGCTGCTGAAATTGAAATCGGAAATAATGTCAATTTTATAAACCATTTTCTTATTTTCTTCGAAGTTGAACAGCCGTGTTTATGTCTAAGCCTACAATGATTTTCTTTTCCCTGATAACAAATTTTCGCCATTAATATTCGAACTACTATCAGTATCGAATATTCGTTTTCTAGCCGCATTATAATCATTAATCTTTGATGAAAAAATTTCAATTCTCGCTGATTAGGACTATATATTTGGTGATCTGTTTTCGATAAAATTTTAATTTGTTTATCGATATTATTATTTTGATCAAATTTATTACTTTTTTAATTATTTAAATCCGTGATTTTGCTTTGAATGTCCGGTAAGTTTGAATCATTTTGCTCTAAGTTTAGTTTCTTTCCGAAGGTTTGGCTATCGCCTGTGTTGACTTCGGCTCCAACACATGCATTTCCGCGTTTCCCGTCAAACTATTTGAACAATAAATGGTGTTAGCTTCTATTCGATTTTTGCATTTAAAACAATAACTCGGTCTTGGCAACTTACACTCATATTGAGCATGTCCACGGTGATTGCAAATATAGCACACCATATTCGTAGTATCTCTTTTAAATTTTAATTCTTCGATTTCTTGATGATCACAAACGTTATTGGTGTCTTAGCCGAGTTCATGTACTACATCCAACGCTGTGCATAGCGTTGTCTAGCAAATAATTTTTCTGATTTTCTTACTAGTTCTCTAAGCTGATTAATGTTATTACTTGTTGATGTCAAAATATTTGTTTGCGTTCTAAAAAGCAAATTATTTCGAATAATATTGGTGAACTGTAATTCCGTCAGAGGATTCGTGCGCTGTAAATTTCAACAACTCATTACACTCAAAAAATCATCAAAAGTTTATCCGGCGAACTGCTTACGCTCCATCATCATCATTAAAATTTCATCATCAGATTCCAATGTTTTAAACTGTTCTATTAAAGCATCTTTGAGCTGTCCCCAACTCACATCAGGATATTGCCGAGAATATCGCCAGTACCATTCATTAGCTTTTCCATCTAAAAGCAGGTGTATATTACTGCTAATATGATCATCAGATAACCCTTGTTTCCAAGCCATCGTTTCAATTCGATGTATGAAATCCATTATATTCATTAATTTACCATCAAATTTCCACTTCCAATTGATCATTGGTGATCTGAAACTATCGCTACTGGTATTTGAATTTCTATTTCGTGGGTTTTTGCACCTGATCTACGATATACTGATGGTTGTGGTACAGAACATTGTGGTTCATAATTTTGCCTATAAGAATTTGTTGGAAACGACCATTGCTGCTGTAAAGGTGGTGGTTCAATGATTCATGTTGTTGTGGTTCAGTTTGCAGCCGTTGTTGTTACTGTTGTTGTTGTGGCGCTGGTTCATGTTGTTGTCTATTTAGAATACGGTTCAATTCCATGCTTATAAAGTTCATCAGTCTTGTTCTAACCCAGCTTCATTATCTTGCTGGCTCACCTTAGAATTTGCACTTTATCTTGAATCAGTCTGTGCATGATCAGCGAAATCAACGTGCATTGTTTGACGTCGTGGCACATTATTATAACTTGTGGCTGCGCTCGCCAAATTGAACGATGGTTCATTATTTGATTCAGGTGCTGATTTATTTTGCTGTTTATTATTTGATTCAAGCCGCGTTGACAGATTTCTAAAACTCACATTACCTTACGGTGTGTGAAAAGTTTCTTTAACGTTTTGACCAGAACTAGAACTTGATGCATTATTTGGCTCAGTATCTAAAATTTGATTTTTGATTAAATTTGGATCATTTCTCAAAACAGATGGTTCAAAAATTCTTTGTGCTGCGTAAGTAGTATTTGCATTCAACAATGTTTTTTGAATTTGTTGTATCTCTTCAGTTAATAATCTCTGAACCAAAATAGGAATTGAATCACCAAGATTTTTCATAGTGATTGCATGATTTGCTCCTAATGCTGCCGAGATTAAATTTTTAACTTCACTCCTATTAACATTCGCAGTGCCAACAGTATTTCTGGGTGCAATCGAAGTCGCTGGACTAAATGTTCGCCCTTTAAAAACATCGTCGTCACTTGTATCAACCCAGTTCTCCTCTAAATTTGTTGTACGTTTTGGAGGATTAACTGCAACTACAGTTTTATTTGATTGATCTTCTTCATCAGACCCGGAATCGCTACTTAATTCATTTGCCCTATGAACATCCGCTCTAACCTCAATTTGGTTTGTGGGATTCAGAGTTGGAAAAGGTACGGGATCTATGACTGGGTTTTCGCTAACTGGATGTCGTCTAGTTGACATACCGTGTGTTCTATTAAAGCTAACTCTACCGCGACCACGACCCTTTTTACTATCTGAATTCATATTTACAAAAAAAAAATAAAGTATCTCCTATCTTTAAGTTATAAAAAAAAAACTTTTCTAAACTATGTTAAATTTATTAACAGTCGATTTAAATTATGCTAATTAAGACCAAATACTATACTATATTTAATACTATTGCTTACTATATCTATATATAATACTATATTTTTCTTTTCCGAATTAATTTACTTATAAGATGCAATTTAATTTAATGCTCATTTATTTTGAATTGTATCTAATTCTAAATGTAACAATAAATTGTGTAAACTATTTTTTTCAATATAAATCTATCTATTTAATTATTCTTTTATTTCTCTAATTAACTTTTTCCTAATTTACTAGTCAAAACTTCTAACTATATATTGTTGATTTTTAAATTATTATTATCATTACATAAGAAATATGGTGGTTTACCCTGTCATAATCTTTCATACATTACTTGATGCAAAAAAAAAAAAATTATCGCGATTTACTATGATAATTTTCAGTTTGAACGGCGCAGTAGTCATGCTTTTATAGCCTCCAACTATCAGGACTCGTCCAACTTACTTCTTATCCTCCCCAGCTTTGATATTAAATATTATTCACTAGGCAACTGATTGCTAACGCTATGGTTTTTACAATTTTAGGACTCTACCAAATAAATTTTTAAATTCCCACCGAGAGTAAGTTTTAATTAATTTTTTTTCAATGAAATAGCCACTACGTTTATGGCACACATATTGCTGACCCCTGCCTACAATTCGGGACTCATAAACATTAATGACCAATACCATAAAAAAAATCCTATCCTAAATTTCAATAAACCAAAATACTAAAAAAAATACTAGACAAAATTTATTTAATCATTCTTTTGAAAAACAAAACTACTTCAGAATTTTATTAAATTAAAAAAATTACAGAGATTAAAAATCTCGAAACATGTTATTAATCTAGGCTACTAATTCAAATACAATCCACTCAGTTCATCAACTATTAACTAAGATAACTACCAAAGCTGAATCACGCTCTGCTTCCTATACTGCTTTTGGGCGCCATTTGTAATAATCGTGTTGGTAATTTATTTTCCGGCGGTATTTAATTTGGTTCAAACTTCAAAGGCCTTTCTATTAGAACCAAATAAATACTCCTGGTGCCTAGTTTGAGGAGTTATCTAGCGATGGTACGCGTTTTGCCAACTAGAGCTCAGGGCCTGGGGTGGTTCTTGCTAAATAACGTCCTTTACCGTGTTATTACAGTGGCCAGTAGTCTTGAGATACCACTTTTATGAAGCAACTACTGAGATAACCACGGGTTGGTTAAATAATACAGACATAACATTTACTTTACTGATTACAAATTTAGAAAACTTGAAAATTTAAGATAGAATATAGACTTGGTTAACGATGAAGACAATCTTCATATCACTACAAGTACAAAAACTATTATAATGAGCTCTACTGGAACTAAAAAGAAATATAATCGGAATCTAAATTTATGTATAACCACTCTACATTATGGCGAGAATCTATGACTATGATGTTATGTCATATACTTTCCTTACCCTCCCTTTTCAAATCACATACCTAATTGTATGTAATTCCTATACCAATTTTAGCAATCTTATATGGTCCGTTATTTATTGTTGCACCATTTTATATTTTGCTACCAATGCATCATGTATACTTGGATATAATTATGATCAAGGATCACCACCAACATGGATATATTTTAGATCAACATCATGATCGAGATTATGTTAAAAAAAGAAGTCAACATATGTATATATTCAATATAATAATATAGTATTTATTTCTTTTTATTTGTCGCATTGTTTTATTTATTTCATTGTTTAAAAATTTTCAACAGTTGTACCATCATCTGGTATTTTATATTTCTATTAATTTATTTAGTATTTAATTATTTAATATTTATTTTAAAAGAAACTATACATTAAGTATTTAATATTTATATAATCTACCAATTATTATTTATAAGCAAAAATCATATTATTTATTTACTATATATTATATTATTTATTAAATATTTATTTATTGAAATTACTATTTATTATAATCTAAAAATAACCAAAATTAATCTAATTTACATATGATAAATTAACAAAAGCAAATTTCAAATAATTATTTATTCACTTTTTGTATCAAGAAAAAAAAATGTGTCTCACAATAACCATGTGTATGCGATAAAAAATGTAAAATATATTTTATGTGTCAGCAACAACCAATTATTACTATATCATTTTTAATTTGATATAATTATAATATAATTCTATTGTTCTACTTTTATTTTATTTGAAATTTAAATATTTATTGAAATATAGTTTTAAATATATATATATAATATAGGTGATTTTACATACCAAATTTTTAGCTCCCACGAAACGATGAATGCGCATCCAAAGCTGCATTAAGTTTAGCTACAAATTTTGAATTATATATTTATATTTTTTTTATACACTGTCTATGTGCGTCCGCTTTATTTTTGATATCTTTATATTTATTTTACGATACTACAAAAAAAATTAAATTTTAATATTAATTACTTTTGAAATTTACCTTTAATTTTATCGAAATTAATAATATTACTTTCTTTTTTTTTTGTTCTTTTAATACAAAAAAACTAAAATTTTCCAAAAAAACTAAATTTTGTATTCTACTATTTTTTCTTTTAAATTAGAACTAAATAAGGTATAATAGAACCTCGTTTATTGGTTATAAAACTTAACCAATATCAGGTTTTTTTTACATAGATTTTTGCGGAATAGACATGTGCTTTGATTATAATTTATGCATAATATATAAATAATTTTCTTCTCCTCTTCCTCTATGAAGAGGAGAAGAAACTAATTTTGTTGATTCTATCGATGCAGGATTGTACTTTTAATTATTTTAGTACTTTTGGCGTACTTTTCGTGTCATTCTCGTACTTTTGGTGTTCTTTTATTAATATATGTTGTAGATGTTCTTTATTTTATTATTCTGGAGCTTCTGATTATTATTTCAATCCTTTGTCTCACAGATTTTACAGCCTTTAATTTTCCGATAATATTTAATACTTTATTTATTTAAATACTTATTTATTTGAAATACACAGATTAATTATTTATTTTATATGGAAAAAGAAATTGTATTAATGCTTTTATGAATTTTAATTTTTACAAATTGGCTGTACCAATCGAGACGATGTTTACTATCCAGAGCCCATTTGGAAAAAGAGGAAGTTTCCATCTCTCTTTTTTGCATCCGGGCACATTTTAATGATCGTGCGTCGATGTTCAAAATACTTTCTTTTCTTATAATTGAAAATGAAAGCATTCTTAATTTAATTTACTATATTTATTTTTATTTATTACCCTTGATGTCTCTTTGATCTTTTAATTGTTAATTATTTTAATTTTTAATTAGCTATTTCTTGTAGGATTTTATTTTAACTAGTTATTCTAATTTATTATTAATTTATTATATTTCAAAATATGCTAACCATTAATTTACAATAAAGCTGGTATATTAAATAATATAAATAGGTCTATATAAACCTAATATATAGTAAATGAAAGGTGAAATCTACCACAATGTTTTAATAAAAAAATTACAAACATTAAGATTATTTTTATAATATAATTATTTGTATATAAATTTTACCAATTTTTAAAAAAAATATAGGTGGGCAAAATTATCGCGATCGCTACAAAACATGTAATTTTGGTTGATATATTTGGAAATAACAATTATGTTGAACGAAATTAACTGAAAACAATAAGATAATTTTGATAAAGGTCGGCAAAACATTTTTTAATATATGTGTATATCAGCCCAAAATGGGGCAAACCACATTGAGTTAAGAGTGCTCATAAGCCGGGCAATAAGATCATGTTTTTAAATCTTTGGCATGATAAATACTAGAGATTTTTGTTCCGTTTATTTCTGATAATTGATACCGGTTATTACTAACTTCCTTGATAATTTTACATTTGATAATTTTTTTTGCTAGTTTATCGTTGAATTTTTTTACAAATCGCTTTGTGCGAAATTTCTTCTAAAATAATTTGTCCGGGGTGAAACTTTCTTTCTCTACTTCTCCAATTATATCTTTTTTGATACTTTTCATATGCTACACGTAGAGATTTGATAACATTATCACGAAGCAATTTCATTCGATAAGGATATGGTAAAATATCAGTATCTTCTCTGAGTTAATCTAATTTTCTTAAAATGTTATAAGAGATCCATGTGTGACCATATTATTACCAAATAAAATATAATATGGAGATATTCCCGTTGCCTAATGTACTGTAGAACGCAACGCTGATCTTCACGCAAATACGTACGGATCGCAGCTAGAATTGATCGATTCACCCTTTCTGATGCGTTAGCTGGAGGCGAATGATGCCAAAAGTTTTAGAAATTCATTACCAGTAAATTGATTTCCATTGTCTGTCATGACACTTTCAGGAACTCCAAAGATATGGAAAACATCAGCTTCAAGATATTCAATTATCTTTACTGCTGTAGCTTTTCGCAGGGTTTTTAGAACTACAAATTTGGGTAACTGATCTAGGACTATAAATATATAACAAAATCCGTGTTTGACCGTGGATATGGTCCTAACAAATCTACATCACATATAATCTTTGCCAAGGTCTTTCAACTGGAATTGGGCATCCCATAAGTGGAATTAAAGTTTGGTTAGCCGCTTTTAATTCGCGACACGAATCACATTTACCGATATAGATTTTGACGTCTTTAGCCATATTCGGCCAAAAATAAAGCTGTCGTAATTGAACATAAATTACTGTTGAGCCTAAGGAGTTATCTACTCCCCACTTTTGCCATTTTTTTTGTATTTATTGAACTGAACACCCGATATAAAACCATTAGCTTCACCACTGCTTCTCAGTTCTGAAAAAGCATTGTTAATGCCGGTATGACATTGTATTGTAAATTTGATATTTTTCAGAAACTATCCATTTAGAGCGAGAGGTAAAATTTCGTATATTACAAAATATATGAGTGCGAGTAACAAGCTATATTGTAAACAAACCATTTCTGTCAAAAAAAAATCAAAAAAAAAATCGAAAATTTTTATGTCGCTAATGATTTGCCGCTGTGTAGCACCAACAAACCCATTTCTGTCGAGAAATTTGTAGGTTTTATTTAATTTTTTGGTTGGTGTGTTGTGAAAATATAAAAATAAAAATTACAGTTTTAATTGCGCCTACTAATTATTTAAATAGTTTCAATTAAAAAATTGTTTTTTCATATGGTTGTAAATATTTTTTGCCGCCATATTAATAAAAATTTAAATTTTTAATCAATAATTTATTTCAAAATAAAAAAAATAAAAATATCTTTGACAGAATAAAAAAAAAAATATATATTTGACAAAATTAATACGATACTATAGTTGTCTATCATTGAAATTATATTTCTGTTTTAGTCGCACAAATAGGCATTTTTTGGTTTTTGGATTTTTTCAATCCATTGTCATACGGCCATAAAGACCGCATATATCTAGTTGCTGGAAATTATTTAATTTTAAAAAATAAAAAGTACTGTATAATAAAAAAAATATTTGTTAATTTGAAGAACTTAACGGCCAAAAATAAAAAATATAAATCATACGAAAGAATAAAAATATTTCGTAATTGAAATTGTTGTTTTTATTCAAGAGGAGAATACTTTAAGATCTCAACCAACAAAATAAAAATTAAATAGGTGCTCCCTGAAAAGAAGACGCATATGCTTTTACATCAGACTCCAGCAACTTCACAACTAAGAAATAAAGGACAAGAAAAAAAAAATAATTATCAAAAATATTTTAAACCAAATATAAGTTATCCAAATAATGGTAAAAAATCAAAATCAAAATAATAACAAAGATAATCAAGGCAATAATAATGTTCCGGCGTGGGAACTAGGGGGTTCACTTTTATTAAGTAGCTAAGGATAGAAAATTAAGTTGTCCCGAATACCCGTGATTTTTGTAAATATTAAATCACAAAAATGGATGTTTTTTTTTTGTTTTTTTTAATAGTTTTTTATTTTGAAAGCACAAATTTATAGTTCAAATAAATTCACAATTAAAATTTTTTATATAAAATTAAATTTAAATTGCCCAATGGTTATAAAGTTTTATAATTTACTATGATGATAACTCGAATTACAATTTTATTTTATTGATTTACTGATAACACTTGACGCTTCGGTGACTCGATAAAAAAAGAGGCAGACTATTAGTTGCATACTCTATTTGTAGATTGGACCAGATTGTTAACACTCTCTTTTTCGAAATCAATGAAAGCAAAAGCAATTATTTGAGCAGGAAGTTAATGATATTACGGTTATTTTCGAATTTATTTAATTAAAACGAGTGTTAACAATTTGGCCCAATTTAGGCGGGTGATACACCTAAGCTGCGGCTCGAACATTTTGGGGCCTACCGCAGAACGAGATCCTAATATTACTGGTTTTTCGTTCGAGAGCAGCATCGTTAATGGATTAGTCGACCATGGATGGTAATATGATATGACGTACCATGTAGTATGTAGCATTGCGCGATGGGCATTTCCTCCCAGCGATAGATGTTGGTAGTTGAAGTTAAAGCGCTTCAACTCGCTAACTGCTTTCTGTAAGTAAACTAGAAATTATAGTGCAGAAGGATAGGATTGGAATAAAAATAGAGCAGGGTCAAGATACTTGATTTTTTCAGAAAAAGGAAGGAAAAAAATGCATTCCATTACTGCATTGACTGTATTGTAGAAAAGATAATAGTAAGTTAAAATGATATAGTGGACTGTATGGTTGATTGAAGGGACGTAGAAACTGTTGAGTGATATCTTTAAAAAATGAATGAAAAATTCAGAATGCAATTCTTTAATCAGCGACGGAACTAACTGCAAAGGAGCTGAGGTTAAAAAACACATTGGCGATATGCTCCGAATATGCAGTGTAGGAGTAGTTACGACTATTCTGAGATGGTGAGTGAGGTTTCCATGGGGGAGAACGCACAACTTCACCACATGCCGGACGACATCACCAAACTGAGTTTTGATGGTGGCCAGTCGGACCTTACTATCTTTCCCCGGATGCAGCGCGATCACGCGACCTAGACGCCATTCAGTGGGTGGTAGATTTTCCTGCTTGAGGACGAGCATGTCACCTACCTTGACATTTTCTTTGCACATTCGCCACTTAGGCCGCTGGTGCAGCTGTGAAATATATTCCAACGTCGGCAGATGGTTTGGTGTATTTGCTGCATGAGCTGCCAGCGTTTTAAAGAATTACTGGGAGAGTCTAGGAAATCTGTTTCTGGAGGAGAAAGCAAACTGTCTCCGATGAGGAAGTGTCTAGGCGTGAGGCACGTTGGATCCGTTGGATCGCTAGTGAGAGGCCGTGAGTTTAGGCATGCTTCAACTTTTGCTAGCACGGTAGATAATTCCTCGTAAGTAAAAACATAGGATTTCGTAACGCGTCGAAGATGATGCTTTACGGACTTCACCCCAGCCTCCCATAACCCACCATAATGGGGTGTACCGGGAGGTATAAAATTCCAGGTGAGGCCACGAACGGAGTAGACGCGTGCGGTATGATCACTTCCTTCGCGTACAGCCTTTTTGTATTCTAATTTGAGCAAGCAATCTGCTCCGACAAAGTTGGTACCGTTGTCGGAATACAGATTCGAACAAAGGCCTCGTCGGCCGGTTAACCGATCGAAGGCGGCCAGAAAGGACGTGGATGTGAGATCACTTACCGCCTCTAAGTGAACTGCTTTTGTAGAAAACCATACGAATAAACATACATATCCTTTTGTCGTTTGGGCAGCATTAAACCGACCTTTTCGGATTTTGAGACTGATGGGTCCGGCAAAGTCGAGACCCACGTTAAGCACACACGTTCCGGAGGAAGGGCGCTCATAATTTGGCTACGAGTCTGTTTTCTGAACAGAGTACAGGTACCCACTCCGCAAATTTTCCGAGTCGGAATTTTTAGTACTATTTTCACACGGATATCCAAGTTGAATTTCCATCTCTACTAATACATTTACATAATTTATGAAATAAAATTATATTTATAATTTTTATATATTTATAATTTGACATATATTTCTAATTTCAATTTAACAGAAAAACACATTTAATATTAATTCAAATGATTTAACAAAATTTATTAAAATTAATTTAAAAAAAATTGTTAGTGATGATGTAGCAGCAAATTTTTCCTGGTTTGGTCATCAGAAAAATATACCAATTAAAAATTATTTAATTGTTAAATTATTAAAAGGTACATATTACATAAAAAAAACTTAAATTTTGTACATTAACAGTCTTATTTTATTTTCAAGATTCAGCTTTACTCAATTTTAAAAATACAAATGACGATGAAGTCGAAAATTTAATTAAAAAATGGTTTCAGCTAGCGAAAGATAGGTTAAGGAAGCGGCCAAAAACAAAATGAATATTTTTTTTTATAAAATTAATGAATTTTAATTTTTTTTTTTTTTATTGATAATGTTTTTTTATGAAAGGATTATTTTTATTTAACTTATTACCTATAACAATAATTTTTTGTTAATTTTTTATTAAATGAATTTTTTTTTTTGTTAATATTTTAATATAATAAGTTTAGTTTTTATATTTGTGATAATAGAAAAGAATGATTAATACAATATTAAAATGAAATGTACAAATTTTTTTTAAAAATTAAGGAATTTAAATAAATGAAAATACTAAATTTAATTTTGTGTAAAATATTATTTTCATTAAAATATTTAGGAATACTATAGAAAGGAAAATACCAGTATTTTATATAAGGAAATCCGTGTGATTATAACCTGGAAATTATTATGAAATGTATGCGGATAATTGTTATATTTTACACGGAAATGTGTACTATTTTTACACGGAAATGTGTACTATTTTTACACGGAAATGTGTGTGATTTACGCACGGATATCCAAATCAAATTCCTCATAATTTCTCACACACACATTGACAGACTTGGAATTTTTGAGACACTTTTCATACGCCAATCTCACGGATTTCCGCGTGTAAATCGGACTGGAATCCACTTTCCGTGTGCGATTTTCGTACGGATTTTCACACGGATTTCCGTTTGAATTGTTGATTGGGTAGTACAGTTATATATGTGGCTACGCACAATGGTTTGGATACGTGGGATCCAGAATTCTTTCCGGAGTAAAGCTAACATTAAACTGTTCCCGCCATGTAGACAAACGGTATGAATATGACCTACTAAAAAACGGACAAAACGAGAGGACGCAGGAAGGAGTATGGGATACTTTTCAAAATACGAATATGCGGAATATGCTAATCGTCCGTTAGAGCGAACGATTTCAAATTCAAATCCAAAAAGGGATTAATAATAATAATATATTTTATTGAGATATACAAATGAGACGACTAGTCTTTACAATATGTATATACATTAGATAATTAAATAACAAATGAAAAATGAAAAATGCTCTCAGAAATCAATATAATTATAAATGAAAATCAAAAATAAATTACTACTGAAAGAAAACTAAAACAAAATTTAACATGATTTAATTTAAACAATATTTTTTAACATTATAAAGACTTATAACTTACAAGGTTCATACATGCTACGGATCATAAATAAATAAGTAAGATGGAGCTATATCAAAGAACTGAAGTACTGAAAGCAGAGATTACAAAAAAATTTATGCGATGAAGCACTCTTAATAACAACAGGTAGCTGATTTCACAAGGTAACTATATTAACAAAGAAAGACAGATGGCGTAAATGTGTTTTATTATTAGGTACAATAAGATTACAAGTTCTAGAAGGAGGCTTCGTTGCAATATAGGAATACGGGCTTGTTGTTGAGAGTATTCCATATGATAATATGTCGTTTTAGTGCATCGGATGAGACAGAACTTACTATCCGCAACTACTTTAAGAGCTCGGGAATATGAAGAGAATCTCATGAGCAAGATATTACAATAAAACTCAGTTTTTGCATCCACATGAGTGGAGAAGGTTCGTACTGGGGCTGCTTCCAGATCAGTTTCCACGGAACCGGGTTCCCACTGCGGCCAGCGGTCTTCGGAGCGGTATAACCTCTCAGGGCCATGCCACCAGAGTGTATTTGACTTGAGGGCTGAGGCTGGCATGCCGCGCGATGCTATGTCGGCTGGGTTGTGTTCGGATGTGACGTGGCGTCACTGCACCTCGTCCACAGCGTTGAGAACTTTGGTTACCCGATTGGCAATAAACGTTTTCCATCTCGCCGGCGATTGTTTAAGCCACGCAAGAACGATGGTGGAATCTGGCCACAAAAAATATGAGCACGAGGGTAACTCCAACCCGATCATGACAGACCTGAGGAGCTTGGCGAGTAAGACCGCACCGTTTAGCTCCAAGCGAGGGATCGAAATGGTTTTCACCAGGGCAACTTTGGTTTTGGAAGAAATCAAATGGACGGATATTTTACCGTCAGCGTCCGTTGTACGAAGACCCTAAAAATTAATCGAATAATCCAGGAAATCGAATAAATCAAGTTTTTACTGTATTGGATTTTTGGCCACCTAGACTAAAATTATAATTTTAATTCAAAATATATTTCGATTTTTAAAATAATTTATTAAAACAACAAAATGGAAAACATAATTATGTTTGAAATAATGTAACAATTGAAGAGATTAGAAGATGAAGGTGTTAAGTGACATTTTTAAAAAATGTGATATTATTGCACATATGACGGTTTTATAAAATATTAAACTTTGGATATTATTAGTACTACTTTTAAAGGTTTAATAAGGTATTTAATTTTAGATAAATGTGTTAAGTACTTGTTGCATACTGAGCTGCTTGGTTGATAAAAGAGTTAAGATCACTTAACATATTTTGTAAATTTAAGGCAATAGTTTCAACTAATATTTAAGCATAATGGTGTTGAACTACACTTAACACTTTTATAAAAAAAAAATCTGTAACGGTGTTTAGTTCGTTTCGGTTTATTCTGTTTTGTTCTGTTTTGCTCATTTGTTTATGCAGTTTATGCAAATCCACATGATATTGTTATATGGAGAAGACGTGTATTAAATTTGTGTTGGTGACAAATCATACATGTGTACATGGACAGATATCGAAGCTGATAGAGGCAGTGAAGAAGTAGCCATCTACAAATAAAAAATAAAATAAAATGCAGTTGGTACTTTAAAAATATATTACACAAAAACTTTGATGTTTGTTTTTTCATAAATGTGTTAAGTACATAAAATTTTTAAAAAAATTAAGAATTAATGAATTTAATAGTATAAAATTAAACTTGAAGCATGTATTTCTGCTTTGTTTTCAGGTTTTAACGAATCTCTTATTTCACTGCAATAAAAACTGCAGTAAAAATAAGTAAAAACTAAATAACTCAAAATTGTGAAAATGCCGCTTAACACCTTCATCTTATGATCTCTTCAATTAACAATTTAAGATTTAACATTTAACCAGTTTCAAAAAATACTTCAATTTCATTGAGTAAATTAAAAAAATGTGGTGGCACAGAAAATCGCTGCAACATTCCATTTCTTAACTTTTTAACAGATTCGCGCATTTCCGAGTTTGTTACATTTGAGAAATCAGAAGACACATTCATATCATTCAGTTCCTCACCATCGATATCAATAGATATATTACTGATAGCGATGGATTCATTCTGTACACACTCAATAATATCTTCATCCGTCATAGCATCGCCACACATAACATTATCATCGCAATGCATATAATCTGTAAAATCGTCGCTGAAATCCGAAACCAACCTTAAAGAAGTATAATGTCTTTCCATTTCTTCGATAATGTTAATTAACGGAATGTTATCATCGTCATCAGTGAAATGGTCATCATAGAATCCTGACTTCCTAAAACAATTTTTTATTGTTATGGGCAAGATTTTTACATCCCATATTTTCGAAATATGCTTTATGCAATCCAGTAACGTAACATTTGGAATTTTTTCTTTCTTTTCAATGGACTTTAGCATTTCTTTTACAATTTCAGTTCTGTAGTGCACCTTTAAGCATCTAATAACACCCATATCCATAGGTTGGAGAAGCGCTGTTAGATTAGGAGGAAAGAACTTTAATTGGATATTAATTAATTTGGATTGTAAATCTTTCTTATGAGCCGAGCAATTATCAAAGAAAAACAAAACTTTCCGGTGTTGTTTACCAAATTGTTCATCTAACTGCAACAATCATTTTTCAAAAATTGCTGAATTCATCCACGCTTTACTGTTGTATTCATAATCCACTGGCAATGAACTTGCATTTTTAAAACAATGTGGACGTTTTGATTTACCAATCACCAACGGTTTAATTTTTTCGGTCCCTGACATATTACCGCAAAGCATAACCGTTATTCTTTCTTTGCTGTACTTTCCTTTTAGGCACCTATCTCCTTGTAACGCAAATGACTTTCCCGGAAGGCATTTATAAAACAGCCCGGTTTCATCCCCATTAAAAATGTCATTTTCATTGTAGATCTGAATAAGTGGTTTCAATGTGGTATTAACCCAATCTTCAGCTAAATTTTTATCGCATTCTGCTGCATCACCAGTCAAACAACGCCATTTCATGCCAGTTCTTTTTTTTAGTCCATCAAGCCATCCATTACTTGCTTTAAAGTCATCGCACAGCAATGACAATGCATACTGCTTGGCTTTCTCTTTAATCATTTTCCCATTCACAGGAATATTATTATTCCTAGCTTCGGAAACAAACATTTCTACAGCTTTATCTACCATACCGAATTTTCCTGTCCTCAATCGTTTCCTTTTTAGTAAAGATGCGTTATCGTGTACCATTTTTTTAAATTCAGCTTATTCTTACGAATGATTGATAGTGTATTTGCTGGAACACCATACTTCTCTGCAACTTCTTTCACCTTTTGTCCATCTTCGATTTCTTGAATTGCGGATAGTTTTTGTTTTATATTAAGACTTTTATAAGTATTTCGCCCCATATTAAAATAATTACGTTTATAATTTTTTTTATTAATAAAATGACATCGAATTAAACCACGTCCTTTGATTTCTTTTTTATCAACATTACGTCGAATAAAAGCGGATTCGAATTATCAAGGTATTCGAATTATCAAAGTAGGTTTACCTGGAAATCTCAATAGACTGATGGAAAAATCGAATTAAATAGGAAAATCGAATTATCATAGGATCGAATTAAACAAGTTATACCCGTATTTGGTAACCCGATGCAACACCAAAATATTAATAATTCGTTTGTTAATATGTAATTAGTACAATTGACTCAATCAATGAAATGTCCAAAAAATTCCCAAAAAATGTTTAAAAATAAAATTCACAATTAAAAGAATTCAAAAAAAATTTACTAATTTTATTTTTAATTTAAAAAATTTGTTTTTTTTTTTTAAAAAAAATATGAGCGAATAAAAGTTATTAGAACTGTTCTTCACACCAATGAAACGTACCACCAAAAATTTTGATTTGAATTAAAGTTATTTAAACTTTAATTTATCCCAATAAAACGCAACTAGAGAGATAAAAAAATTTTGGTTTGAATTAAAGTTATTTGAACTTTATTTTGTATAAAAGAAATGCACCTTCAAAAAAAAATTTGCTATTTGAACTTTAATTTGTATCAATGGAACGCCACTAAAATTTTTTGGATTTTAATTAAAGTTATATGAACTTTATTTTGTACCAATGAAACGCACCTAAAAAAAAGAATTTTTGTGTTGGCGTGTCATCAATTCTCAATTATATTGATTTGAATGTGTATGCTCAGTAATTGAAAGTACCTTAGCGATAATCTGAGTAATGCTATATATTATTAATTTAAAGTACGAGGGGGGTGTAAAAAAAATTTTGCGTGATTTTTCGAGGAAAAATCAAATAATTTTGTTAATTAATTTTTATTGTATATAAAAATTTAAAAATATTTTGTTTTTAATTTTTTACACCAAAGTACAAATTTTATGTACTTTTTATATATAATTTATAGAAATTTTGATATGTATTTTTTATTTTACCATATAATATAAAAATTAGAAATATTAACCGTGTTAAATTATGAGAATACGGAATGAAATTAATAGTATTACCAATAAATTATATTTATATACATGTAATTTTTGAATATAAAATTACCAAATGGCTACCCGATTGGCAATAAACGTTTTCCATCTCGCCGGCGATTGTTTAAGCCACGCAAGAACGATGGTGGAATCTGGCCACAAAAAATATGAGCACGAGGGTAACTCCAACCCGATCATGACAGACCTGAGGAGCTTGGCGAGTAAGACCGCACCGTTTAGCTCCAAGCGAGGGATCGAAATGGTTTTCACCAGGGCAACTTTGGTTTTGGAAGAAATCAAATGGACGGATATTTTACCGTCAGTGTCCGTTGTACGAAGACCCTAAAAATTAATCGAATAATCCAGGAAATCGAATAAATCAAGTTTTTACTGTATTGGATTTTTGGCCACCTAGACTAAAATTATAATTTTAATTCAAAATATATTTCGATTTTTAAAATAATTTATTAAAACAACAAAATGGAAAACATAATTATGTTTGAAATAATGTAACAATTGAAGAGATTAGAAGATGAAGGTGTTAAGTGACATTTTTAAAAAATGTGATATTATTGCACATATGACGGTTTTATAAAATAACTTTGGATATTATTAGTACTACTTTTAGAGGTTTAATAAGGTATTTAATTTTAGATAAATGTGTTAAGTACTTGTTGCATACTGAGCTGCTTGGTTGATAAAAGAGTTAAGATCACTTAACATATTTTGTAAATTAAAGGCAATAGTTTCAACTAATATTTAAGCATAATGGTGTTGAACTACACTTAACACTTTTATAAAAAAAAAATCTGTAACGGTGTTTAGTTCGTTTCGGTTTATTCTGTTTTGTTCTGTTTTGCTCATTTGTTTATGCAGTTTATGCAAATCCACATGATATTGTTATATGGAGAAGACGTGTATTAAATTTGTGTTGGTGACAAATCATACATGTGTACATGGACAGATATCGAAGCTGATAGAGGCAGTGAAGAAGTAGCCATCTACAAATAAAAAATAAAATAAAATGCAGTTGGTACTTTAAAAATATATTACACAAAAACTTTGATGTTTGTTTTTTCATAAATGTGTTAAGTACATAAAATTTTTAAAAAAATTAAGAATTAATGAATTTAATAGTATAAAATTAAACTTGAAGCATGTATTTCTGCTATGTTTTCAGGTTTTAACGAATCTCTTATTTCACTGCAATAAAAACTGCAGTAAAAATAAGTAAAAACTAAATAACTCAAAATTGTGAAAATGCCGCTTAACACCTTCATCTTATGATCTCTTCAATTAACAATTTAAGATTTAACATTTAACCAGTTTCAAAAAATACTTCCATTTCATTGAGTAAATTAAAAAAATGTGGTGGCACAGCAAATCGCTGCAACATTCCATTTCTTAACTTTTTAACAGATTCGCGCATTTCCGAGTTTGTTACATTTGAGAAATCAGAAGACACATTCATATCATTCAGTTCCTCACCATCGATATCAATAGATATATTACTGATAGTGATGGATTCATTCTGTACACACTCAATAATATCTTCATCCGTCATAGCATCGCCACACATAACATTATCATCGCAATGCATATAATCTGTAAAATCGTCGCTGAAATCCGAAACCAACCTTAAAGAAGTATAATGTCTTTCCATTTCTTCGATAATGTTAATTAACGGAATGTTATCATCGTCATCAGTGAAATGGTCATCATAGAATCCTGACTTCCTAAAACAATTTTTTATTGTTATGGGCAAGATTTTTACATCCCATATTTTCGAAATATGCTTTATGCAATCCAGTAACGTAACATTTGGAATTTTTTCTTTCTTTTCAATGGACTTTAGCATTTCTTTTACAATTTCAGTTCTGTAGTGCACCTTTAAGCATCTAATAACACCCATATCCATAGGTTGGAGAAGCGCTGTTAGATTAGGAGGAAAGAACTTTAATTGGATATTAATTAATTTGGATTGTAAATCTTTCTTATGAGCCGAGCAATTATCAAAGAAAAACAAAACTTTCCGGTGTTGTTTACCAAATTGTTCATCTAACTGCAACAATCATTTTTCAAAAATTGCTGAATTCATCCACGCTTTACTGTTGCATTCATAATCCACTGGCAATGAACTTACATTTTTAAAACAATGTGGACGTTTTGATTTACCAATCACCAACGGTTTAATTTTTTCGGTCCCTGACATATTACCGCAAAGCACAACCGTTATTCTTTCTTTGCTGTACTTTCCTTTTCGGCACCTATCTCCTTGTAACGCAAATGACTTTCCCGGAAGGCATTTATAAAACAGCCCGGTTTCATCCCCATTAAAAATGTCATTTTCATTGTAGATCTGAATAAGTGGTTTCAATGTGGTATTAACCCAATCTTCAGCTAAATTTTTATCGCATTCTGCTGCATCACCAGTCAAACAACGCCATTTCATGCCAGTTCTTTTTTTTAGTCCATCAAGCCATCCATTACTTGCTTTAAAGTCATCGCACAGCAATGACAATGCATACTGCTTGGCTTTCTCTTTAATCATTTTCCCATTCACAGGAATATTATTATTCCTAGCTTCGGAAACAAACATTTCTACAGCTTTATCTACCATACCGAATTTTCCTGTCCTCAATCGTTTCCTTTTTAGTAAAGATGCGTTATCGTGTACCATTTTTTTTAAATTCAGCTTATTCTTACGAATGATTGATAGTGTATTTGCTGGAACACCATACTTCTCTGCAACTTCTTTCACCTTTTGTCCATCTTCGATTTCTTGAATTGCGGATAGTTTTTGTTTTATATTAAGACTTTTATAAGTATTTCGCCCCATATTAAAATAATTACGTTTATAATTTTTTTTATTAATAAAATGACATCGAATTAAACCACGTCCTTTGATTTCTTTTTTATCAACATTACGTCGAATAAAAGCGGATTCGAATTATCAAGGTATTCGAATTATCAAAGTAGGTTTACCTGAAAATCTCAATAGACTGATGGAAAAATCGAATTAAATAGGAAAATCGAATTATCATAGGATCGAATTAAACAAGTTATACCCGTATTTGGTAACCCGATGCAACACCAAAATATTAATAATTCGTTTGTTAATATGTAATTAGTACAATTGACTCAATCAATGAAATGTCCAAAAAATTCCCAAAAAATGTTTAAAAATAAAATTCACAATTAAAAGAATTCAAAAAAAATTTACTAATTTTATTTTTAATTTAAAAAATTTGTTTTTTTTTTTAAAAAAAATATGGGCGAATAAAAGTTATTAGAACTGTTCTACACACCAATGAAACGTACCACCAAAAATTTTGGTTTGAATTAAAGTTATTTAAACTTTAATTTATCCCAATAAAACGCAACTAGAGAGATAAAAAATTTTTGGTTTGAATTAAAGTTATTTGAACTTTATTTTGTATAAAAGAAATGCACCTTCAAAAAAAAATTTGCAATTAAAGTTATTTGAACTTTAATTTGTATCAATGGAACGCCACTAAAAATTTTTTGATTTTAATTAAAGTTATATGAACTTTATTTTGTACCAATGAAACGCACCTAAAAAAAAGATTTTTTGTGTTGGCGTGTCATCAATTCTCAATTATATTGATTTGAATGTGTATGCTCAGTAATTGAGAGTACCTTAGCGATAATCTGAGTAATGCTATATATTATTATTAATTTAAAGTACGAGGGGGGTGTAAAAAAATTTTTGCGTGATTTTTCGAGGAAAATCAAATAATTTTGTTAATTAATTTTTATTGTATATAAAAATTTAAAAATATTTTGTTTTTAATTTTTTACACCAAAGTACAAATTTTATGTACTTTTTATATATAATTTATAGAAATTTTGATATGTATTTTTTATTTTACCATATAATATAAAAATTAGAAATATTAACCGTGTTAAATTATGAGAATATGGAATGAAATTAATAGTATCACCAATAAATTATATTTATATACATGTAATTTTTGAATATAAAATTACCAAATGGTTACCAAAATATACGAAGATTTTTGGTAAAAAACTCCGAATCCGATGTGTTGGTATATAATTTTTATTGTATATAAAAATTATAAAAGATTATTGAAAATTTTTTATGTAAAAAAATTGCAACAAAAAATGTGCAAAAAAAATTTAGAATATGAAATGGCGAGATTGATATAAAATACCGGGACCGATATGCAAAAATTAGAACACAAAATTTTTGATATATATAATTTCACAGTATTACGTGAAATCACCCGAATTCTGATATAAAATTGTTTCATACAATTTTTCAATCAATTCTACCACAAAAATGTAATCTAACAAAATTATGTAAAAATATCTTATATATACGTTCATTCAATCAATCAGCTGGTTTCTAAAATTAGAACAATTAATTTCACCAATCTTATATATTTTTATTAAAAAAAAATGGGTTTAACCGATAGAAAATTTTTGTCCACAATATATTATATGATTTAATAAGAAAATAAAAATAGCATACGAAAAAAAAAATGAAATGAAATGCAATTTTTTATCCTTTATAGTAAAAAATGTTTTATTTTATTTTGAAAATATATATATATATATGTATATATTTTTTTTTTATTATATATTACATAATTTTAAATAATTTTTTTTTTTGTATTTTTTTTTTTTTCGGTAATTTGGGGTAACTTTTTATTTTTTGGGATCAAAATTTGCACTATAAATTTTTAGTATAACTTACATGGAAATTTCTTTTTTGATGATTTTTATTATGATGAAAACTGATGCTGTTGAATTAAAGATGACTTGATGATGTTGTAGATGAAAGTTGATGAATTAAAGCTGAATCTGCTGATGAAAATGATGATGAACTGATATAAAATACTGATGTGATTGATGAAAAAACTATGATGAATTTGATGAACGTGATGATATTGTTGAAACTAATGATGAAATTGATGATTCTTCGTCCACGCGCTTGGGGCCACGTGGTACGAGACTGATGAAATATATTTACTGAATCACATACTTGGGGCCACGTGACGATAAAATTGATGAAATATATTTGTTTTATCACGCGCTTGGGGCCTCGTGATAAAATATTTGAATTTTTGCTGAATCCACGCGCTTGGGGCCACGCACGTGGTCATGATTTTCCTTCACGCGCTTGGGGCCACGTGACGTTGAATTGATGTTAATTTTTCCACTTTTCACTACAACGCTTCGAAGGACCAAATGTTCCGGCGTGGGAACTAGGGGGTTCACTTTTATTAAGTAGCTAAGGATAGAAAATTAAGTTGTCCCGAATACCCGTGATTTTTGTAAATATTAAATCACAAAAATTGATGTTTTTTTTTTGTTGAAAAAAAAATAGTTTTTTATTTTGAAAGCACAAATTGTTTTTTTTATTTTAATTAAGTTCACAATTTTATTATTTAACTTTATAGTTCAAATAAATTCACAATTAAAAAATTTTATATTAAATTAAATTTAAATTGCCCAATGGCTATAAAGTTTTATAATTGACTATGATGATAACTCGAATTACAATTTTATTTTATTGATTTACTGATAACACTTGACGCTTCGGTGACTCGATAAAAAAAGAGGCAGAGTATTAGTTGCATACTCTATTTGTAGATTGGGCCAGATTGTTAACACTCTCTTTTTCGAAATTAATGAATTGAACTTTGAAAGCAAAAGCAATTATTTGAGCAGGAAGTTAATGATATTACGGTTATTTTCGAATTTATTTAATTAAAAAGAGTGTTAACAATTTGGCCCAATTTAGGCGGGTGATACACCTAAGCTGCGGCTCGAACAAATAATAATATTGAAAAATAATTATGAAACATTTCAAAAAAACTCACTGACTTACAAGAAATAATAATTCAACAAAATCAACGTATAACAATTTTAGAAAACTTTATTAATGATAATGATGGTACCCAATAAACTAAACCTATTATCTATAAATGTAAACTCTATGTCAGAAAATTAAATTTAATGAATTTTATAGAAAGAAACAATAACAAACCAGATATATATGAGACAAAATTAAATAACAAGCAGAAATTAAATTTAAATAATTACACAGTATTTAGAACAGATAGAATAGATTCTTTTAAAGGTACCACCTTTAAAAAAATGCAAAATTATTAAACTAAACGAAATTAAATTGTTTAAAAGCATAGAAACAACCATAATTGAAATTAATTTAAGTAGAGATAGTATATTGAATTATATATTTGAAAAATTAAAACTACAACAAAATGAATTTCATTATATATTTTCGGGAGATTTAAATGCAAAACATAAGGATTGGGATAACAAAATAAACAATACGAGAAGGAATTTCAATCCCACCAAAAACAGAAACAGAAACTTTATTCCTTTTGTAAAATATATCACACATATTTTTTAATGTTGTAAAATAATCTTGTGTATATTTCTCTTCTAATTCATTTGCTTTATAATTTTCTGAAAATGTTGTAAACGTATATATTTCTCTTTCATTTTCATTCAACTCTCTTTCAAAGTTATCTATTATATTTTTAATGTTTTGTGATGTATTACTTAGCTGATATTGATTTTGTAGATGAGTTTTTTCTAATAATATTTAATTTTTGTAATTGGTTAATTATTATTTTATTATTATTATTATCTTCTTGTATCAAATTTAAATAAATGTCTACTTCTCTTAATATTTTTAAATTATCTGTTGGAATTTTCAAATTGGTTATATTATTATCATTATTCGTTCTGGATATATTATTTATTTTTTGAAGACGAAATGTTTTTTATTTTTTTTCGCCAATTTTTGTTAGTTTTTATGAATATATTTTCTTGTATTAATTTTTTTGTATTACTAAGAATTGATTTTAATCTTTGTAATTTCCTCTCATACTCTGTATTTTTACGATCAACAAGTTTTAGTTTGTTAATTTGACTAAGGCCCATTTGCTGCATCGCATCATAAATCTACATCTTAGTTATGTTGAACATACAATTTAAGATTAGGTTAAGTTATTTCCCTTTGCACCTTACAATTTGTGTCTATCATAGTAAAGTTTTAGCAAAGACACAAAAAAATGTAACACAACCAACTTCAATTCCTAAAAAAATCAAAAAAAAAAATTTTTTGTTAATGTCATAAATTTCAAAATTCAAAGTAGTTTTTTCATTTTAATTCTGGTCATTATTGTGTTAAAATTGGATATTGAAATTAAAAGTTAGATTATACAATAGTAAAATATTAAAATATGGCAGTGGCAGATAAAAAAAGGAATAGGCACCGATTTAATCTATAAAGTTATAGATTTTGTAAGACGGAATCTTTTGTAAAAAGAAAGTTCATCAAAATTTTCGAAGTATTCATTTCGATTATATAAATTCCTACTTCTAATAATTCTAATATTTCTACATCGTTTTCTAACAAATCCGGAAGTTCGAACTCCATAATAATAAAATATTTTTTTGGCTTTTCAATTTTTTTTATACTTTTTTTTTTGTTTCATTTTATTCTTCAATCAAAATTGCCAGAAAAATAATAAGTTTTACATTTACTATGTCATTACTATGTCACTTCAACTTCAACATAACCTATAAGCTCATCATAAATTACTTATGATCTAGTACATCCTCTACTTAAGTTATGTGGAACTTAACGTGATTTATGTTCTACTTTTACGTTGGTGCAAACCGGTAAGCACAACTTAGACATTTAAGTTGAACATAAATAGTTATGATGCGATTCAGCAAATTGGCCTTAGTATTTTACTTTTATATTCATATAATTTTTTAATTATGGGTGACAAATAATATTTTAAAATTTTTTTTTGTTTATTTCCAGGAATTAATTTTTCCTTTCCTTGAATAATTATGTCCTTAAAACTTTCCAAAGGGATTTCTACCAAAAACAAAAACAGAAACTTTTTTTTTTTATTTTTTTAACTTACGATATTTTCCAATTTACAGGGTTTTTGAACTAAAAATATTTGTAAAATAATATAAAATAACAAACAATATTTGTCTAATTTATTTTATTGCTTGAAATCGCTTTATTTTTATAAAAAACGATTTTATATTTTTTCTATTCCAGAATTCGAATTTTTCATTTTTCTGTTTTTCAATTTATCGGACAGAAAATGAAAGTTTTTTTTTCAAAGTTTCAATTTCTGTTTGCAGAAGTTTGCAGACGTCACATTTCTATCAAATTTCGTTTGCATCCATGACATTATGAAAAAAATCAGCTGTTTTGGTTGTCAGAAAAGATTGTTTATATTTTACTTATTTATTTTTTGTGTGAAAAAGTCTGAAAAAATAGTTAAAATTTTATTTTATTTAGTTTTCTTTTGGTGAAAAGTAAAAAAACAATATTTTATTTAGTTTTATTTTGGTGAAAAGTGAAAAAACAATATTTTATTTAGTTTTATTTTGGTGAAAAGTGAAAAAACAATATTTTATTTAGTTTTCTTTTGGTGAAAAGTGAAAAAAAAAACAATATAAAAAATTGTAAATACATTAATTAGTATTAAAAATATAAAAATGGAGAGGGCTGAAGCTAAAAGAAATTGTAAAGAGGCTAACATTCAAAGGAAACAGGAGCAACAAGAGTTTGAATCGAAGCTTATTTTAGAAGTAGAAGCTCATAAATCTATATATGACAAAACATGTACAGATTATAAAAAAGATAGAAAAACATCAGCGTGGAATGAAATTTCAACAATTTTAGGAAGAAGTGGTAAAAACTATAGTATTAAAAAGTAAATTTATACATTCTCTAAATAGTTTTTTTTTTAATATTTTGTCAGAAGAAATGGGCAATATTAAGAGATACTTTTTCAACTAATTTAAAATTGTCGAAAATAAGTGTTAGCGGTTCAGCAGCGGGTTCATCTATGAAATGGCATCATTTTGACAATATGAAATTTTTAATTCCTTTTGTGAAAGTTCCAAATAAGTAAGAAATATTTTCATATTTATATTTTTATTGTATAAACAAATATCGCTACATTCTTTATTAATTGTTTATATTATTGTAGCAATTGTGGCAACTATAAAGAAAATAGGAGCATAGATGAAGAATTAGAAATAATATTTGGTGAAGAACCTCCAAAAGAAATTAAAAGTGACCAATCGTGGAATGAGTCATGTTGTTCAGTTCAATCTCTGAAAGAGCCCAATAGAAGTTCTTGTGGGCGGAAGCGAACTCAGTCTGAAAATAATGATAATGCAATTTCTAAAATTTTAAAAGCAATAGACAACATTCCTGCAGAATCTTCTACACCTACACCAGACTCTCCTATGTCATATTTTTTTGCTTCAATAACTGGTTTAACAAGTCACTTTTGGCGGGAACAGCAAATTGATTTTGAAGTGGAATGCCTCAATTTGGTAAAAAAAATCGACAGCAGAGAAAAGTAAGATTTTTTTATTAAAATTAAAAATTTTATTAGGATTAAAAATTAGGATTAAAGTATTTTTTTTATTATGTTTATGGTCTAGAAGACATATTTTTATTTTTAAGTATTTTTGTTTAAAGTTAATACTCAAGAAGACTTATTTTTTTATTTTTAAATGTTTTTTTTAAGGTTCATAGTCAAAAAGACTTTTTTTTGTGATTATTTTTATATATATGTAATTATGTTCCTCATTAATTATTAAATTTAAGTTCATAGTCAAGAAGACTTATTTTTGTGATTATTTTTATAAATATGTAATAATGTTCCTCATTAATTATTAAATTTAAGTTCATAGTCAAGAAGACTTATTTTTTTTTTTTTTTTTTTTTTTTAAGGTTCATAATCAAGAAGAAGACTTATTTTTGTGATTATTTTTTATAAGTATGTAATAATAAAATATGTTCCTCATTATTAATTATTAAATTTAAGATCTTTTTTTTGTTTAATACAATTTTATTTTTGAATATAACAAAATTGTTTACATTCTAAAAAAAATTAAATCATTGAATACTGGAATGGTACGTTTCCTTCATTCAAGCACCAATTAGCAAAATGTTCACGCACATTGAACGCTTCTGATGCAGGCTGGTTTGCTCGAGGCTTATCATCGGCTTCTTCTTCTATATCTTCATCAACATCTGAAGATTGAAAGCCTTTAAGAATGTCCTGTAGATCCATTTTTATAAAATTGTGTAAAATACAACTACATAACACAATTTGCTTAGCAAATGCAACCTGCACTTCTATTGATTTTAATAAAATTGTGCTAGTATATACCAAACGCATTCTCTACAATGCGTCTAGCTCTCGAGAGCCTAAAAAATTATTTTAAAAAAAATCATTAAAAATCATAACTACGAAATAAAAGAAAATATTATTGGGTACCTGTAATTAAATATTCTTTGACGATTAGTCAAATTTTGCCCAATTTTGTTAATAAATCGGTTTTAAGCCCAAAAGCTTCATCACCAACTAGTACATAAGGTACACGAGTCTGTGTTCCTGGCAAATTTTTATCTTTTGGAACTTTCAGAACGTCTGATTTAGTAATCCAATTATTTCAAAAAAAGCTATTTGAAAAAATGGCTGAATCAGCGTTGGAATAATCCAATATCAATATCAATCATTATGAACCTATATCTTGCATCTAACTACTGCCATTAGGTTGATCGAAAAAGATTTTTTATAGTTAACAAATAAACTTCCAAACTTTCTTGGGCAGAACATTTCAGCATGTTTGCCGTCAACGGCACCCAAACAGTTTGGAAAGTTCCACCTATTTAAAAAATCTTTACTAATATTTTTCCAGCTTGATGTATTCTGCTTCGGTAAAACTTTGTTCTGAAATTCGGCGTTAATGGTAATAATAGTTTGCAAGATACATCGACGAACAGTAGTAGCTCCCATTAGAAAACGCATACCCAAATCTTGAAATGAGGCTCCCGTGGCCAAAAATCTAAAATAAAAAGTTATGAAATTTGTTTGATTTTATTTACAGTCTCTTAAGAGTACCTTAATGTTAAAACCAATTTTTCTTTTGGTGAAATTGTGTCCTTCCTGAAATTATTTGGAGTCGGCCTGATCCTGTGAATTGTTTTGGTAAGTATTACATCAAACTGATCCTTGCTCATACGATAATAACGAAAATATCGGACTGGATACTCTTCCAATTTTAACGAAATTCTATAAAACTCTCCATTAATTTTCCGGTCAACATTTAACGGATGAATCCAATATTTGCGAAGTTATTTTTTTCTTAATTAATGCCAAAAATAACTCAACATGCAACAAAACTTTCTTCTTATACACTCCCATTATTTATTTTAAATACAAAATTACAACTTTTTATTAGATAAAAAAAAATTGCCGAATATAAAAACAAAACATTTAATTTGATATTTGACGTTTGACGTTTTAATTTTTTTTTCTGTTTCTGTTTCTGTTTTTGGTGGGTGTGCAATGTCAAAATTTGAACAGAAAAGTAAAAAAACAAAAAAAGTTTCTGTTTCTGTTATAATATTCTTTAATATTATAATTAAAGAATATTGCACTATTTTTAATAATATACTGAATAACTATTATCTATTATTATCCAAATAAGCCGAAGACAGCAAAAATATTTGCAATAAAAAACCAAAGAAAGATGCACCATCTTATAGAAACTATCGACCTATAAGTTTACTTCCAGATATTAGTAAACATTTTGAAACTATTGTGAACAATTGTATATTAAAAGAAATTCAAAAAGAAAATCTTTTATCAGAAAATCAATTTGGTTTTCGAACACAACATTCAGCAGTACATGCGATTAATAAGATAACATCTTGATATAAATTGGAATTTAAATAACAATAAGAAATAAGTGCACTGCAGCCTGTTTAATAGATGTTGCAGCAGCCTTTAACTTTAGTATGGTTGAAAGGAATTATATTTAAATTAATGAAACTAGAATTATCGAAGCATCTTTTTTTTATGATCAACATACATGATAAACAATTTTTTGTAACAGATTGTGAGCAACGCCAACTATTAATCATATACTTAAGTAATCTGACATATCACTTTAGATTGTGAGCAACATGCAACAAAACTTTCTTCTTATACACTCCCATTATTTATTTTAAATACAAAATTACAACTTTTTATTAGATAAAAAAAATTGCAGAATATAAAAACAAAACATTTAATTTGACGTTTGACGTTTTAATTTTTTTTTTCTGTTTCTGTTTCTGTTTTTGGTGGGTGTGCAATGTCAAAATTTGAACAGAAAAGTAAAAAAACAAAAAAAGTTTCTGTTTCTGTTTTTGGTGGGATTGGAACTTAACAAAAAGTCCTCAGGTATAGATGAATTTCCACATGTAGTCTTGAAACATCTTTCTTCCAAATATTATAATTAAAGAATATTGCACTATTTTTAATAATATACTGAATAACTATTATCTATTATTATCCAAATATGCCGAAGACAGCAAAAATATTTGCAATAAAAAACCAAAGAAAGATGCACCATCTTATAGAAACTATCGACCTATAAGTTTACTTCCAGATATTAGTAAAGATTTTGAAACTATTGTGAACAATTGTATATTAAAAGAAATTCAAAAAGAAAATCTTTTATCAGAAAATCAATTTGGTTTTCGAACACAACATTCAGCAGTACATGCGATTAATAAGATAACATCTTGATATATATTGGAATTTAAATAACAATAAGTGCACTGCAGCCTGTTTAATAGATGTTGCAGCAGCCTTTAACTTTAGTATGGTTGAAAGGAATTATATTTAAATTAATGAAACTAGAATTATCGAAGCATCTTTTTTTTATGATAAACATACATGATAAACAATTTTTTGTAACAGATTGTGAGCAACGCCACCTATTAAGTAATCTGACAGATCACTTTATTATTTTATTATATATTTGTATTAGTGTATAAGTTTGATGGATGAATAAATCTTCACTTCCGTTTGTTAGTTAGTAATGAAAACACATGTATTTGTATTATTTATTATCTCAACTAATCCCTAGAATCATATAACAATTATCAACCTGAGTGAGTTCATCAGATTCTCACCACTGAATCCTAACTCTCACATGGCGCAGTCGGTAATTACTGCAAATATACAAAATGTCTCTTTTACATAATCTATTAGAAACATCCATTGATGAAGATACTTTTAACCAATTTACGCAACTAGCACTCAAAGCTGAAATCACAAGACGAGGACTAGAGTGCGAAGATTCTTCAAAAGCAGGCATAATTGGTGCATTAATTACAAACAACCAATTATTATTAGCTGCTTTGCAAAAAAAAAACAAAATTTTGACAATAATACAGCATCATCATCCGCTCAACATAACCCTAATAATTATCAAAATCCTCCAAATAATATCCAACATGTCATTTTGAATCCAGACATAACACTAACAATTTCTCAGTGTAATGGTGAAGATAGCTATTCAACAGAAAAATTTTTAAAGTCCATAGAAAAAATTGCAAGATTAAATCATTGGAATGATGACATCAAGCTAGCATTTGCGAATAGTAAATTGACAGTCGTAGCTAAAAGCTGGCAAAACTACGAAGGTGAAAATATCAATGATTGGACCACTTGGGTCGAAGCACTGAAATTAAAATTTGTTAAAGCTCCAACATTTCGTGAGTAGAATGATCGTCTTACAGCTAGGAATCAACGTCAAAACGAAACGATACTTCAATACATCAGTTGCAAATTGGAGATCATATCTAAACCGCCTAACAATATAGTCATTCCCGTTGAAGAACAAATTACATATTTAATAGAAGGTGTAACCGATGATACCGATCGCAGATTACTTCGTGTAGGTATGCCTGATTCAATTAATAAACTTTTCAACATAGCTCAAAAATTAGATGAAGATACAAAATCAAAACAATGTAATAAAAAACAATTTCAATTTTCAAATGAATATTTTTCTCAAAAAGAAAACAAGAATTTCGTTGAATTATCCAAACATAAGGGAACAAAATACATTTGTCCAAGATGCAAAACAGATTATCATCCAGTTTCCGAATGTCCAATCCAATTCCTTGTTCTATTTGTAACAAAACTGGACATTCATTGAGCTACTGTTCAAAAAAAAATACAAACAATTCATCAAAACAAGCAAATTGTGTATTAAAATCAAAATGTAGTAATCGGGGATTACCAATATTTGATGCAACAATTTCGAAGGTAGAAACATTTCGGCTTTAGTTGATAGTGGTTCAGAACAGTCAATAATTGATAGTCGTTTATGTCGTTTTATTCCAAACGACATAAAAATTAACAAGTTTGAAGGCAAGACCCTCACTCTCATCGAAAATGAATGTAAACCAATAGGCCAAAACGATTTATTTGTATGCATTGGTGATATTTCATGTAATTTTGGTCCTGTTGCCGTCGTCAACAATACTCCAGTTCCATTAATAGGCAGTGATTGGAGAAAATCTACAAACGTTACACTGTTAATTGAATCAAATGGTGATAGCCAATTAATCAAAAAATCAAATGACAATGATGCTAAAGTGAATCTAATATTCCAATATTAATTCAAAATGAAATAGATGAACAAATAAAAACATTTTCAAATAATGTACTTCCTCATCACATTCAAAAATTTAAAAGAATCATTGCAAACAATTTAGAAGCATTTAGTACTGCTGATAATGTAATTGGTCATTGTAAAATCGGAGAACATTCAATAGATCTATTAGATGATATTCCAGTTAAAAAGAAACCATATCGATACGGCTTCAAAGATCGTGAATTTATTAATGATACAATAAAAAACTGGCAAAAATTAAATATAGCAAAAGAATCTACATCTGAATATGCTGCTCCGGTAGTTATAGTAAACCAACCGCATCATGAAAGTACACCACGTAGACTTACAATAGATTATTCTGCTTTAAATAAAAACATTGTTGAAGAATTTAATGAAGAAAAGTCAAATAATACAGACGGCGATTCGAAAACTACTGAAATTAGCTTGGAGGGAAATTTGTCAAAAATGTTTACTGGGCACATCAATTAGAAAAAAAGTGGGGTGTGTGATTTTAAAACTGAACGCAAGCGGACATCGGTATAAAAAAGAATAATTAATCTGTAATTTTAATGAATTTAATAAAAGATAAAATTTTGTCATTAACTCAAAAATGTTTTGTTTGATTATGTTCATTATCTTAACATAGTGGTCCTTCGAAAAGAATAAGAAAAGTTCTATGAATAATTATAGTTCATAAATATTGACAGACATTTTGTATTGAAATTGTGCCGTTCGAATTTAAAAAAAAAAAAAAATGAGTACCCAAAGTGAAAATATTCGACGTAGTAATCGAATAAATAAAGGTCGTCCACCACTTAGATATGGTTATGATTCAGAAGGTAACAAATCTCGGAAAAGTTCTGCTAGTATTTTACAAGAAACACAGAGAGAAATTAAAATAACAAGTTTACAATTGAATTTGGAACTTTTAAAAAAAAAAGAACAAGAATTGTTGTGCTCAGATACAGATGACGAAATAGATGGTGCATCACAATTTGGACACAATTCTGTTGAAATGGAGTCTCATAAAAGTTCATCAAAAGTTAACATGGAAACAACAGTTATTGCTACCAACATAAACAATTTAAGGGATGAGCAACAAATTTTGGGTGCTACCAATTTCGATATAAAAAATATCGAAGGGAAAAATGTAAAAAAAGAATTGCCAGTGAAGAATAAATTTAATTATCCTTATCAAAAAACACTGGAATATGATGAAAAACTTAATAATAAAGTAAACAAATGGATTATTGAAAATGAATTAAAAATGGGATCTAATAAAATAAAAAATAATTATGAACACTTTTTAAATGAAATAGATCGAATTCCACAAAACGTACAATTTTGTGAAAATAAAACACAGAATGAATCATTTGAAAATACTAAACCCAAACTCGAGGTATTTAATCGTGTAGTTCAAACTGATAAAATGTATACTAAAGTAAAAGACAATTTTAATCCAGTAGACAATAGTAATATATTAAATCAGTTAAAAGATGATGTCAATAAACTTTCAACATATCTTCATAATTGTCAGTTACAAAACGAAATTTCGAATAATGACGTGATTAAATCTGAAATGCAATTTAATGATAAACATATTAATAATCCCATTATTTCTGGTGATTCATTAACAAAATTTATGGCAAGACAATCGTTTAACAGAGATTTACCACAATTTAGCGGAAATCCTGAAGATTGGCCTTTATTTTATAGTCTTTTTGTTCAAACTACTGAAAATTGTGGATTCTCTGATTCTGAAAATATGACGCGTTTGCAAAAATGTTTAAAGGGTGATAGTTTAAACTCAGTTAGATCATTATTAATATCACCTGAAAATTTAAAGGAAGTTATTGAAACTTTAAAAAGACTTTATGGTAGACCAGAGTATATAATTAAAGCTCTTATAAGTAAAACTAAACTGATTGCTGCGCCAAAAGAAGATAAACCTTTATCAATAATAAATTTTGCTACAGCAGTTAAAAATTTGACAGTTACTATCCAATTGTTAAATAAACAATATTATTTACATAATCCTCCCCCCTCGTGGGTCCTCACCTTGACGTGGTGGGGGGGCTTGAGTAAGGACCAGAGATCTTCTGAGCTATGGTGGGGGGAATGGCAACATTCTCGGTAGGTCCAACCATGCCACAAAGGTCAGAAGATTGATGAAGGTACTGAAACCAAGAGGACCCTAAAACGGAATGAATATGGACAACGAGAAAGATAAAAAGCGTACTGGGATATCAGTACAACTGTCGGAGGAGGTCGTGGCTGCGAACTTCGGCAGTGGCATGGGGGTAAAACCTCATGTCGCCAGTAGCCTCACAGGTAACCCTTCTAACACGATGATTGGAGCAGGTCGTGTTGGAAGTATAACTACTGACTCTGCAACTAGTACGGTGAGCTTGTCAGGCTGTACTAGTGGTCTAGCTACTGGCAAACTACTTATTACAGACACTGCCGATCACTCTGATCAGGAAAGTGCAATTTCTCTTTTCAGCAACGAAGAAGAAGAGCTGCTTCGTTCACCGAGAGTTGGAATGGATACCGGCAGGCCTAGTACCTCCAGGTCCAGACCAACACGGGTGGGCAGGCAAGCTCTAGCAAAATACAAAGCAGCACTGAAGCTAGAAGCGAACCTTGGCCATAAGTCGGACCACACAACCAAAGAGTTGGCGGATTTGACGTGGGCAAGAGGGGTGATAGCAGAAAGCAGAGCTCACTTCGAGAAGAAGAAAGGTTGCAGCGCAAATAACCCAACCTTCTGCAACAAAATAGAGGAGATCACCAGTGGGAAGCTGTCTGAAAAGAAGCGACTGAGATCAGCTGAAGAAACACCACCAGCTACTCAGAAAAAGCGACGCAGTGGCGCTCAACTAGGTGGTCCCTCTAACCTACAAACGAATACCAGCAGGGCGACTTCTTCAAAGTCGGACTTGCTGAAGAAACAAAACTTGAATACCGACAAGACGGCATCTACGATGGCGGACTTGTTGAGGAAACAACTACTGGTGGCTTTGATCGACCGCAGTGACCCACTTGGACGTATGTCCTTGGAAAGATGGAAAATTGTGGAGATGAAGCTAATAGAACACATGATCAATTTGGCCGAAACTGACCAAGTTATGCCAACGTTTGATGGAGCAGGCTGGTACAGAGACGTCAAATTGATTAAATGCAAAGATCAACACACTCTCGAATGGTGCAAGAGGACGGTTCCACTCCTCAAGAACACCTGGAACGGCGCGGATTTAGCCATAGTTGACAGAGCGGAGATACCATCCATTCCGAATGCTAAAGTGCTAATTCCACGAGTACTCCCACCAGAATGCACCCTCAGACTACTGCAGCGGCAAAATCCAGATGTACCATCCAGTGACTGGAAGGTACTAAAAGTATGCGAACCGGTAGCTGAGGACGGTGGACAGCAATTCATCCTCCAAATAAACAAAGAAGCGGAGGACATACTGTACCCGAGGTTTGGTAAGATGGTTTGGGGATGTGGAAGCGTTTTTCTACGTCTCAAAAAGCGTCGACCAGATGACGAGAACGTGAACACGTTGGAAAACCTAGAGGTGGAGAAGGACCTAGGGTTGATCTCCGCAGCCACTGCTAACATCACGCTAGGACCGGAAGCAGATAGTCCATGTACTGACATGGAACAAGACGTCGCTCCGGCCCCAACGAATCAGTCTGCAACACCATCAGATGTTGCGAGTGATTCAGATAAACTTACACCACAGTAGTTTAGCTTCGGCTGAACTACTCCTCACCCTGGAAAAAGGGAAATATGACGTGGCGCTAATACAGGAGCCGTGGATCTCTGGGAAGGGAGATATCAAGGGACTAGCGTCACGGACATACAAACTACTATATTCTCAACAGGAAGGTAAGAAACGTTCAGCCATTTTGGCTAAAAAGAACATTAATATCTTTCTAAAGTCTAATTACAGCACGAACGACCTAACAGTGGCCCTGTGTGAAGGCAGTGATGGTCAAAAACCACTCCTCCTGGCATCGATATACATGGCGCATGACAGGGAATCACCGACGTCAGAACTCCAAACACTGGTGGATGATGCTTCCATACGAAGGCACAACCTAGTGGTTGGTGGAGACGTAAACGCTCATCACAAGATCTGGGGTAGTAAAGATGTCAATACAAGGGGTGAGTTACTACTTAATTACATTTTATGCTCCAACCTATCGATAGCTAATCGGGGCAATGTACCAACGTACATTGGCCCGACTAGTGAAAATGTTTTAGACATTACTCTCTTCTCAGACAACGATACCTGTGTGCTAGACAATTGGAAGGTGTTAGAGAAACCATCAATGTCGGACCACAGGTACATTATGTTTGATATAAACTTCAAATCTAGTAGTACTCCTAGACCATTCAGAAACCCAGTTAAAACAAACTGGGAACTGTATGTAAAACTAGTCGAGCAGAAGCTCGAAAACAAATGCCCAGTAGCTATCTGGAACGTACAAACTCTGGAAGCTACTGTCCAATTTCTCACAAGAACTCTGAGAGCAAGCTTCGAGCAAGCCTGCCCTCTCAGTAAACCCTCTAGTAAGACCTCTCCACCTTGGTGGAACAAGAATTTGAAAAACCAACGTGACACGGTCCATAAATTGTTTGCCCAGGCAAAACGCAAAGACGAGCCGGGCTTGTGGGCGGACTATAAGGACAGTCTTAAAATCTTTAAAAAAGAACTCAGAACCGCGAAGAGAACTAGCTGGAGGGAATTCTGCAACAATATGGAGAATACCTCTGAAACAGCTAGACTAAGCAAGATCCTTAAAAAAACACCTACCCAACCGGTACTTTTGAAGAGATCGAATGGGACCTGGACGGAAGGCAGTAAAGAAACGTTGGAGGCTCTGTTAGAAACTCACTTTCCGGGCTGCATAAGTCCGTCGGGACGACCAGTCGGTCCAACAACCAAGAAAAATAAACGCAAAAAACTCGATTCTAACCTTATAACTCGGAATCGTCTATGCTGGGCGGTAAGCACTTTCGACCCTTACAAATCACCGGGTCCGGACGGTATAATACCGGCCATGCTGCAGAAAGCAGCTGGACTAGTAATCCCATGGTTGCTGGTGATCTTTAAGGGATGCCTAAGGCTGAGCCATGTTCCTGAGTCATGGAATGATGCCACTGTTATCTTTATACCTAAAGCGGGCAAGATAAGTCATGTCAACCCAAAAGACTATCGGCCAATCAGCTTAACCTCCTTTATGCTAAAAACAATGGAAAGAGTTCTGGATGCGTACATAAAGGAGAGTATAGACCCCTCAGTACTATCCAAGTCCCAACATGCGTACACAAAAGGCAAATCGGTCGAGACGGCTCTTCACGAGGTAGTCTCAGTCATCGAAAAAAGTCTTCACTACAAAGAATACACCTTGGGAGCCTTCTTAGATATAGAGGGGGCTTTCAACAATATCACGATTGAATCAATAGTCGGGGCACTCAATTCAGCACGTATAAACAAAGTAGTTAGAGGCTGGATTGAGGTACTCCTGGAAAATAGATTAATCACGTCGAAATGGGGGGGCACTACCGCAACAATTAAGGTTACCTGTGGTACACCACAAGGCGGGGTCCTATCACCACTCCTCTGGAATCTTGTTCTAAATGAAATTCTAAAAACATTGCAAACGAGCGGTGTCAAACTAGTCGCTTATGCTGATGATGTAGTGGTACTTGCTGTAGGCAAGTACCTAAACACCATCAGCGAACTTATTGAGGCAGCCCTGGAAAAGCTCAGTAAATGGGCGAAAGCCAGCGGCTTAAAAGTCAACCCACAGAAAACGGAACTTGTACTCTTTACTAAGAAGTACAGGATTCCGGAATTTCAAGCTCCTAAACTGAGCAACATTACTCTGTCACTTTCCAAACAAGCCAAATTTCTCGGCGTCATTTTGGACAGTAAACTAAGCTGGAAACTTAACCTAGAAGAACGGGTTCTCAAAGCGAACAATGCGTTCTATACTTGCAAACGTATGTTTGGAAAAACGTGGGGTCTAAGACCCGAACTAACTCGGTGGATCTATACAGCCGTGGTTAGGCCTATCATGCTATACGGGGTTGTGGTATGGTGGCCAGCCATGGATAAAAAAGCGTATAGATCAAAACTCGCAAACACTCAAAGACTAGCGGGCCTGGGGATCACTGGTGCACTCAGAACCACATCCTCAGATGCGTTAAACACGATACTTTCTCTCGAACCGGTTGATATATTTGCTAAAAACGTGGCGACGAAAAGTGCGCTCCGCTTGAAGCTAACAGGTCAGCTAAAATGTAGGGAGTTCGGACACTCAAGGATCGGCTTGAACCTAAAAGGTGAATCCGATTACATGGTTCCCTTCCTCTCACTACGTCGCAGATACAGTATTGATTTACTAAGCAGGGAATATTGGGCGCAAAGAGGCCCAGACCCAGCTGACTCGACCAACATCTATACGGATGGATCTAAAATGGATACTGGAGTGGGTGCGGCAGTACACTCTCCAGACCTTGAGATCAACCTTAGCTACAAATTACCAGATCATTGTAGCATCTTCCAAGCAGAAATTCTGGCGATCCAGAAAGCTGCAGAAATTGCTCACGAGCGCGCAATTACTCACACAAACGTTTATCTCTACATAGATAGTCAAGCCGCTATTAAAGCTCTGGCTAGCGCGTATATTAAATCTAAGCTGGTGCTTCACTGTCATCTAGCACTTCAGACTCTGTGTACTAACAAGAGCGTGGTGTTGTGCTGGGTGCCAGGGCACTCTGATATCGCAGGAAACGAAGCAGCAGACAGGCTTGCCAAGAGCGGTGCGAATCTCTTGGGAGCCACACCTGAGCACGTTCTACCCTCGCTACAATCGTATAAAAGAATCCTCGACAGCAAGGCCCTAGCTCAAGCTAGGCTGCGCTGGAATAAACTAACAACGTGCAGAATAACTAAGATTATGTGGGGCACGTACGACGCGAAAAAAACCGCTTCAATTCTTAGCCTATCACGTGTGCAATGTAGGAAAGTAGTAGGTATCTCCACCGGGCACTGCTTGATTGGTAAACATGCACACAGGATGGGTCTCACCACCACAAACCTCTGCAGATACTGCAACGACACGGGGCAAGAAGAAACCCTAGTGCATCTTTTGTGCTGCTGTCCGGCTCTTGCACGCAGAAGGTCGCTAATACTTGGTCACGCATTCCTCACAGATCTGGATGAGGCGGCCAAATGTGGATTGAGAGCTATTCTCAAATTCGCGGAGGCTACCAATTTCCTAGACCTGATGGGAGACAACTTGTCAAATGTTCACTAGCCGTTTAACAGTGGTATCGCTAAGGACCCATGGTGGTCTATGCGTGGTTTTCGACCGCCACTTCTAACCTAACCTAACCTAACCTACATAATCCTCAGTTACTAGAAGATTTAGAGAATAAATTACCAACATTTTTAAATCTAATGTGGTCTGAATATATTGTTGACAAAGAAGACTATTCGTTGCAAGATTTGTCTGATTGGTTGAATATAAAAGCAAATGCTGCTAGTCGTCGAATTGTTCCATATTCTGAAAATACAACAAGAGAAGTCAAACGTTTTAAAGAAAAAGTTTACAGTATAGTTGATGAAACGAAAAATTTGAATAACATTTGTAAATGTTGTCAAAAAAATTGTAAATCTATTGAAGTTTGCGATAAATTTAAAAATATGAATCTTAATGACAAATGGAAGTTTGTAAAAGAAAATTATTTATGTTTTTCCTGTCTAAAACCAAAACATAATTCGCGAATATGTAGAATCAAAAAACAATGTCAAATTAATGGATGTGAAAAAACTCATAATAAATTATTACATAAATTTATTGCATCAAATGAAAATAATATTGTTCTTTGGTCACATAGTAAAGCAATTGATTACAGCACAAAATTAAGAATTTTACCTGTTATAATTAAAGGTAAATTTAATGAAATCAGAACCTTTGCATTGTTAGATCCTGGTTCTACTCTTACGCTCATAAGAGAAGATATTGCAAAACAATTAAATTTAGATGGTAGTAAATCTGCTTTAAGTCTTCAATGTGCTAATGGTGATAAAATGTTAGAAGAACAATCTAAAAGTGTATCAGCTGAAATACGAGGAACTTTTAAAAATGCCAAAAGTTATAAAATTAATAACATGAGAACAATAAAATCACTGCCTTTATTAAAACAATCAATCAATAAAATTCAATTAGAAGAAAAATGGCCGTATCTTAAAAAAGTCGATTTCGAAGAATACGAAAATGCTCAACCTTGCATTTTAATTGGTGAAGACAACGGATTATTAATGGCTACTAGAGATTTAGTTCATACTAAGCAAAATGCACCTGTTGCAAGTAAAACTTGGCTTGGATGGACAATTAGTGATAGTGATGGTACAAATAAATCTGATAGTATTGTGTGTAATATGTATGAAATTAAACCAAATGATGACGATTTACATGAAATAGTAAAGAAATCGTTTCAGTTGGATGATTTAATGATTACACCAAGTATTGATAATCCAAAATCAAAACAAGATGAACATGCACTAAAAATAATGGAATCAACTACGAAGCGAATAACAAGAAATAGATGGGAAACTGGATTAATATGGGAAAATGATAATGTTAAACTTCCTGAAAGTAAATTTATGGCTGTAAGTAGATTATATATGTTAGAAAAGAGGTTAGATAAAAATGAAACTTTGAAAAAGAAATATAATGAAATAATTGATGATTATTTGAAAAAGCAGTATTTGATTAAAGTAAATGAAAATTATTTAGCTGGTAATAGAATTTGGTATTTACCGCATTTTCCGGTAGTTAACCCAATGAAACCCGGTAAAGTTCGAATAGTATTTGATGCAGCAGCTAAATCTAAAAATGAAAGTCTGAATGATAAATTAATAACAGGACCTGATTTATTAAAACCATTACCTGGTGTACTTTTTAAATTTCGTCAAGGTAAAATTGGAATGATAGGTGACATTAAAGAAATGTTTCACCGTGTAAAAATAAATGATGAAGATACTAATTCACAATTGATTTTATGGCGAGGTGATCGTAGAGATATACAACCAAATGTGTACAAAATGACTGCTATGATGTTTAGTAGTGCAATTTATGTGAAGGATAAAAATGCAATGGAATATCAAGATGAATTTCCAGAAGCTGTTTATGCTATTAGAAATAATCATTATATGGATGATTATTTAGGTAGTGCGGATGACGAAAAAAGTGCTTTAAAATTAATCAATGATGTTACTACTGTGCATAAAAATGGTGGATTTGAGATACGTAATTGGAATTGTTCTTCGCAAAAAGTTAAAATGTGTATTCCAGAACAACTTCAACAATTAAAAAGTAATGTCATTGCAATAGAAAAAAACAGTTCGGTGGGTCGAGTGTTGGGAATTGCTTGGGATACGAAACAAGATTATTTTACGTTTTCAACAAATTTTGCAAAAATTGATTCATCATTAATAAACGGAAATAGACGTCCAACGAAACGAGAAATGCTTAAAATAATAATGTCAGTTTATGATCCGCTTGGATTTGTAGCACATTTTATAATCACTGGTAAAATAATGTTACAAAAAGTTTGGCAAGCTCAAATTGGTTGGGACGAGGAAATACCAGATACTATTAATAAATTATGGAAAAATTGGTTGAAAGACTTAAATAATATTGGTGCAGTTCAAATACCACGATGTTATTCATCAAAATTTACAACAGCTGAACATGTGCAATTACATGTATTTGTGGATGCTAGCCAGGAATCATATGCTGCAGTTGCATATGCTAAAGTTAAGGTAAATAATGTTATAAATATAGCTTTTATTGCAGCTAAGTCTAAAGTAGCACCGTTGAAATCCTTAACAATTCCGAGACTAGAATTACAAGCTGCTGTAATAGGTAGTCGGTTAGCTAAAAATATTAAAGATGGTCATGATGTTAAAATTACAGCAACATTTTTGTATACAGATAGTATGACAGTATTACATTGGATCAACTCAGAAACAAAACGGTATAAACAATTTGTAGCTCATAGATTAGGTGAAATAGCTGAACTCACCAACACAAAAGATTGGTTTTGGTTACCAACAAAAGAGAATGCAGCTGATCAAGCTACTCGAGCTGCAATAAATATTGAATTTGGTAAAAATAGTAGATGGTTTTGTGGACCTAATTTTTTATATACAAATGAAAATTTACCCACAAAACAAATTCGTTCTTTCACAAGTTTTGAAGAAATTGTTGATGAAATTCAAGAATTCGTTGGTATGGTAACAACAGATGAAGTTTTATATTTACCAGACGCTTCACGATTTTCTTCGTGGTTAAAGTTAATCAGAACAACTGCTTGGGTAAATCGATTTATTTATAATTGTAATCGCAAAAATATTAAACGAAATGGCGAATTGGTACCAAAAGAAATAGCTAATGCCGAAAATTTATGGATACGTCGTTCACAGCAAAATTCGTTTACCAAAGAATACAAGATGTTAAAGTTGGGTAAAAGTGTCGACAAAAATAGTAAACTATATAAATTAACTCCAATACTGGATACAAACGATATAATTAAATTGGATGGTCGTTTACAAAATGTTCCTGATGAAGATTTGTGTTTGCAAAATTCAATTATATTAGACGCTAAAGATTCATATGGTAAATTATTAATTACACATTATCATAAAATTTTTAATCATATAGGTCATGAATGTGTACTAAACGAACTACGTCAACGCTTTTGGTTAATCTCAGCTAGGCCAATACTGAAACAAGTCAGATTTGAATGTAACAAGTGCAAGTTATTAAGAGCCAAACCCGGAAAAACATTAATGGGCCAACTACCAGCTGTTAGATTAACTTCAGGGACGCCTCCATTTAATTTTACTGGAGTGGATTATTTTGGTCCACTAATTGTAAAAGTTGGTAGACGTGAAGAAAAACGTTATGGTGTTTTATTTACGTGTCTTGTTGTTCGAGCTGTCCACATTGAAGTTGCTTGCAGTTTAACTACTGATTCTTGTTTAATGGCTATTAGGAGGTTTATTGCACGCCGGGGCTGTCCACAACAGATTTTTTCAGACAACGGTACAAATTTTCGTGGATCAGAAAAAGAATTGATAAAAAATTTGCAAGAGCTGGATCAAAACGTTATTAGAAGTTCTTTAACAAGACATCGAATTGAATGGAACTTTATTCCACCAGCTTCACCTCATATGGGTGGCTGTTGGGAGAGGCTGGTCAGGTCAGTGAAAACGTCGTTAAAAGCTATTTTGACAGAAGCTAAACCATCTGATGAATTGTTGTTAACTGTTTTAGCTGAAGTAGAGCATATTGTTAATTCGCGACCGTTAATTGAAGTTTCAAATCATCACGAAGAACCAGAATCATTAACGCCTAATCATTTTTTAATTGGTAGATCTTCAGCTTCTGCTCCAATAGGAAAGTTTGATGATAAAGATTTGTTATTGAGAAAACAGTGGCGACGCGCACAGCGATTAGCTGATCATTTTTGGGTTCGTTGGAGAAAGGAATTCTTACCTACTTTAAGTCCAAGATCAAAATGGCATAGTCTAGGTCGAAAGGTGAAAGTTGGTGACATTGTTTATTTGATGGATGATAATGAAACCAGAGGACATTGGCCAAAAGGTGTTATAGTTCAAGTTTATCCTGGACAGGATGAAATTGTAAGAGTTGTGGACGTTAAAACATCCAGTGGTGTATATAGAAGACCTTTGGTAAAATTATGTGTTCCTGAAATTGATATAGGTAATGAAGATTCAGCGAATTTCAATACCGGTGGGGAGAATGTTGAAGAATTTAATGAAGAAAAGTCAAATAATACAGACGGCGATTCGAAAACTACTGAAATTAGCTTGGAGGGAAATTTGTCAAAAATGTTTACTGGGCACATCAATTAGAAAAAAAGTGGGGTGTGTGATTTTAAAACTGAACGCAAGCGGACATCGGTATAAAAAAGAATAATTAATCTGTAATTTTAATGAATTTAATAAAAGATAAAATTTTGTCATTAACTCAAAAATGTTTTGTTTGATTATGTTCATTATCGTAACAAACATGATCAAAGATAGCTTTCCACCACCGCACATTGATGATGTTATTCACAAATTAGTTGATTCAAATGCTAAAATATTCACAGTCATGGACGTAAAGACAGCTTTTATGACAGTAAGCGTCAAACAAACTGATATAAAAAAAACAGCATTCATAACTCAAGACAATATTTACGAATTTATGCGAATGCCATTTGGGCTTTCAAATGCTCCTAAAACTATGGAGCGAATTATGAAAGAAACATTTAAAAATTCAAAAAATACCATCACGTACATGGATGATGTTGGTCAATCAGAACCAGACATTGATACAGCACTTAATAATCTTAATGATGCTCTAAATCGTTAAATGAAATCTGGTTTACGAATATCTTTAAAAAAATGTCAATTTTTTAAAGAAGAAATTTTTTCTTGGGTTACGGAATTTCTGCTACAGGTATTCGTCCAGATCCGTTACGTTTAAATGCAATAGATAGATATACACATTTTAAAACTAAAATAGTTCCATCTATTTAAAAAATCTTTACTAATATTTTTCCAGCTTGATGTATTCTGCTTCGGTAAAACTTTGTTCTGAAATTCGGCGTTAATGGCAATAATAGTTTGCAAGATACATCGACGAACAGTAGTAGCTCCCATTAGAAAACGCATACCCAAATCTTGAAATGAGGCTCCCGTGGCCAAAAATCTAAAATAAAAAGTTATGAAATTTGTTTGATTTTATTTACAGTCTCTTAAGAGTACCTTAATGTTAAAACCAATTTTTCTTTTGGTGAAATTGTGTCCTTCCTGAAATTATTTGGAGTCGGCCTGATCCTGTGAATTGTTTTGGTAAGTATTACATCAAACTGATCCTTGCTCATACGAAAATAACGAAAATATCGGACTGGATACTCTTCCAATTTTAACGAAATTCTATAACTCTCCATTAATTTTCCGGTCAACATTTAACGGATGAATCCAATATTTGCGAAGTTTTTTTTTCTTAATTAATGCCAAAAATAACGCAACATGCAACAAAACTTTCTTCTTATACACTCCTATTATTTATTTTAAATACAAAATTACAACTTTTTATTAGATAAAAAAAAATTGCAGAATATAAAAACAAAACATTTAATTTGACGTTTGACGTTTTAATTTTTTTTTTCTGTTTCTGTTTCTGTTTTTGGTGGGTGTGCAATGTCAAAATTTGAACAGAAAAGTAAAAAAACAAAAAAAGTTTCTGTTTCTGTTTTTGGTGGGATTGGAACTTAACAAAAAGTCCTCAGGTATAGATGAATTTCCACATGTAGTCTTGAAACATCTTTCTTCCAAATATTATAATTAAAGAATATTGCACTATTTTTAATAATATACTGAATAACTATTATCTATTATTATCCAAATATGCCGAAGACAGCAAAAATATTTGCAATAAAAAACCAAAGAAAGATGCACCATCTTATAGAAACTATCGACCTATAAGTTTACTTCCAGATATTAGTAAAGATTTTGAAACTATTGTGAACAATTGTATATTAAAAGAAATTCAAAAAGAAAATCTTTTATCAGAAAATCTTTTATCAGAAAATCAATTTGGTTTTCGAACACAACATTCAGCAGTACATGCGATTAATAAGATAACATCTTGATATATATTGGAATTTAAATAACAATAAGTGCACTGCAGCCTGTTTAATAGATGTTGCAGCAGCCTTTAACTTTAGTATGGTTGAAAGGAATTATATTTAAATTAATGAAACTAGAATTATCGAAGCATCTTTTTTTTATGATAAACATACATGATAAACAATTTTTTGTAACAGATTGTGAGCAACGCCAACTATTAATCATATACTTAAGTAATCTGACATATCACTTTATTATTTTATTATATATTTGTATTAATTAGTGTATAAGTTTGATGGATGAATAAATCCTCACTTCCGTTTGTTAGTTAGTAATGAAAACACATGTATATGTATTATTTATTATCTCAACTAATCCCTAGAATCATATAACAATTATCAACCTGAGTGAGTTCATCAGATTCTCACCACTGAATCCTAACTCTCACATGGCGCAGTCGGTAATTACTGAAAATATACAAAATGTCTCTTTTACATAATCTATTAGAAACATCCATTGATGAAGATACTTTTAACCAATTTACGCAACTAGCACTCAAAGCTGAAATCACAAGACGAGGACTAGAGTGCGAAGATTCTTCAAAAGCAGGCATAATTGGTGCATTAATTACAAACAACCAATTATTATTAGCTGCTTTGCAAAAAAAAACAAAATTTTGACAATAATACAGCATCATCATCCGCTCAACATAACCCTAATAATTATCAAAATCCTCCAAATAATATCCAACATGTCATTTTGAATCCAGACATAACACTAACAATTTCTCAGTGTAATGGTGAAGATAGCTATTCAACAGAAAAAATTTTAAAGTCCATAGAAAAAATTGCAAGATTAAATCATTGGAATGATGACATCAAGCTAGCATTTGCGAATAGTAAATTGACAGTCGTAGCTAAAAGCTGGCAAAACTACGAAGGTGAAAATATCAATGATTGACCACTTGGGTCGAAGCACTGAAATTAAAATTTGTTAAAGCTCAAACACTTCGTGAGTGGAATGATCGTCTTACAGCTAGGAATCAACGTCAAAACGAAACGATACTTCAATACATCAGTTGCAAATTGGAGATCATATCTAAACCGCCTAACAATATAGTCATTCCCGTTGAAGAACAAATTACATATTTAATAGAAGGTGTAACCGATGATACCGATCGCAGATTACTTCGTGTAGGTATGCCTGATTCAATTAATAAACTTTTCAACATAGCTCAAAAATTAGATGAAGATACAAAATCAAAACAATGTAATAAAAAACAATTTCAATTTTCAAATGAATATTCTCCTCAAAAAGAAAACAAGAATTTCATTAAATTATCCAAACATAAGGGAACAAAATACATTTGTCCAAGATGCAAAACAGATTATCATCCAGTTTCCGAATGTCCAATCCAATTCCTTGTTCTATTTGTAACAAAACTGGACATTCATTGAGCTACTGTTCAAAAAAAAAATACAAACAATTCATCAAAACAAGCAAATTGTGTATTAAAATCAAAATGTAGTAATCGGGGATTACCAATATTTGATGCAACAATTTCGAAGGTAGAAACATTTCGGCTTTAGTTGATAGTGGTTCAGAACAGTCAATAATTGATAGTCGTTTATGTCGTTTTATTCCAAACGACATAAAAATTAACAAGTTTGAAGGCAAGACCCTCACTCTCATCGAAAATGAATGTAAACCAATAGGCCAAAACGATTTATTTGTATGCATTGGTGATATTTCATGTAATTTTGGTCCTGTTGCCGTCGTCAACAATACACCAGTTCCATTAATACTAGGCAGTGATTGGAGAAAATCTACAAACGTTACACTGGTAATTGAATCAAATGGTGATAGCCAATTAATCAAAAAATCAAATGACAATGATGCTATTAAACAAAATTTCAACGCATGCATTCTTACAAAAAGTGAATCTAATATTCCAATATTAATTCAAAATGAAATAGATGAACAAATAAAAACATTTTCAAATAATGTACTTCCTCATCACATTCAAAAATTTAAAAGAATCATTGCAAACAATTTAGAAACATTTAGTACTGCTGATAATGTAATTGGTCATTGTAAAATCGGAGAACATTCAATAGATCTATTAGATGATATTCCAGTTAAAAAGAAACCATATCGATACGGCTTCAAAGATCGTGAATTTATTAATGATACAATAAAAAACTGGCAAAAATTAAATATAGCAAGAGAATCTACATCTGAATATGCTGCTCCGGTAGTTATAGTAAACCAACCGCATCATGAAAGTACACCACGTAGACTTACAATAGATTATTCTGCTTTAAATAAAAAGATGATCAAAGATAGCTTTCCACCACCGCACATTGATGATGTTATTCACAAATTAGTTGATTCAAATGCTAAAATATTCACAGTCATGGACGTAAAGACAGCTTTTATGACAGTAAGCGTCAAACAAACTGATATAAAAAAAACAGCATTCATAACTCAAGACAATATTTACGAATTTATGCGAATGCCATTTGGGCTTTCAAATGCTCCTAAAACTATGGAGCGAATTATGAAAGAAACATTTAAAAATTCAAAAAAATACCATCACGTATATGGATGATGTTGGTCAATCAGCACCAGACATTGATACAGCACTTAATAATCTTAATGATGCTCTAAATCGTTTAATTAAATCTGGTTTACGAATATCTTTAAAAAAATGTCAATTTTTTAAAGAAGAAATTTTTTTCTTGGGTTACGGAATTTCTGCTACAGGTATTCGTCCAGATCCGTTACGTTTAAATGCAATAGATAGATATACACATTTTAAAACTAAAACAGACGCAAAATCATTTCATGCATTTGCATCTCACCACAGAAAATTCATTAAAGACTTCTCGAAAATTGCTTTACCAATAAGAAACGCATATAACACTACACCTTTCATATGGACAAATGAAACACCTGCTGCTGTAGAAATATTAAAAATTAAATTAAAATCACCACCAATTTTGTCACATTTTCGTCAAGATTGTTCAACTGAGGTAGAAGTAGATGCATCACTTAGTGGTCTAGGAGCAATATTAATTCAAAATAAAAATAAACAAAAATTTGTAATTGCTTATGCCAGCCGTGCCTTAGTAGATACAGAGAAAAATTTACATATTAATCAGATTGAAAGTCTAGCAGTTCACTGCGCCATAACTGAAAAGTTTCATATTTATTTGTATGACTTATCTTCATTTATAATAACAACTGACAATTGGACCACAGCATGTTTATTGCAAAATGGTAAACATAACAGAAAATTTGCTCGATGGCTAGTTGATCTGCAATCATACAATTATATCGTCCAACATAAAGCTGGTAAACTTAATACTTGTGCTGACTCACTTTCACGAATACCTGAACATACTTTTTCACTTCTAATTTTAAAGTGTAATGACCACACAAGAATTACGCTTGCTCAAAGTAAAGATCCAGAATGTTGCCAAATCATTCAAATATTACATAATATGTAATAGTACCAACAAATCTGATACGAAAATAAAAGAAAAATACTTCGTTAAAAACGGTATATTATTATACAAAGATAAAAACAATCATCGTATTAAAATACCAAAATCACTTCAAACTGCTGTACTTGAAATGTGTCATGATAATAGTGGTCACATGGATTTTGAAAAAACATCTTCCAAATTATCACAACGATATTACTGGCCTTCATTTTTTAAAGATTGTAAAGACTATGTATCCAGTTGTCATATTTGTCAACAATTCAACAGTCGAACAACAAAACGAATTGGATTTCTACAACCAAGACAAATTCCAAATCGACCATTCCATGCAGTTTCTCTGGATCACTGTAGTTTTCCGGTGGATTGTAAAGATAACAAAAATATTTTAATTATAATAGATCATACCACTAGATTCGTGATTGCAAAAGCTTTACCAGATGTAAGTTCAAAACATGTCATTATTGTTATTATGTGTGACAATGCCACAGGACTAATTTCTAATTCTGTACAACTTTTTTATGCAAAACACAATATTGAAAACGTTACATCACCACCATATTGGGCCGAATCTAATGGTTTAATCGAGCGAACAGTGTGAACTGTTACATCAATACTTAGAAAATATATTTTTGAAAATGATGTTCATAAATGGTCATAGTTTTTACCAGTGATAATACAATATACAATCAATTAATGGTAGCAAACAATCATCAGTTCTACAAACACCATTCTATTTATTACACGGATTTGAATCTAGACTTCGAGATTATTAGGAACGGCAGATGAACATGTTGATAGAAACATACAAATTTTAAATTTAGATCTAAACCGAAAACAATCATTACAACAACTTCAAAAATCACAACATTATCAAAAGCATCACATAGATCCGCATCGACGTGAAATTAACCTAGAAATTGGAAATCTTGTTTTAGCACAAACTCCAGTAAGAACAACTAAACTTTGCCCACAATATGAAAGCGAACCTTTTGAAATATTTAAAATATTGAGTAATAATCTAATTAAAATCCGCAAAATTGATAATTTTGGACAAGAGATCGTAAGAACTGTTCACACAGCACAAATAAAAGCATATAGAGAACGTCTAAATGACAATTTAATAAAATTTGACACTAACCCAGTAAACATTGTACAAGATGATTCTTACAATCTGAATGTTCCAGTTAACCATAGACGTATAGACGTATAATACTGAATGTCCAATATATGTTGTTCTAATAAAAAGTGAAGCCAGCATTGAGCCCCTCTTGGAGGGGCACTGACAGCTATTTGACATAAAAAATGGGATATTTGAAAATAGTGTTGGTACTTATATAAAAAAGTCCCATTCAATAATTTGTCAAATTATTATTTTAAATGAATTTATTTCTACAAAATTTTAGAAATTATGAATGAAATTTTAAATTTAGGAACATATTTAATAAAATTAAAATCTGTAAGTCGCGATATACGATTTTGAGATTGAATATGTGCAACATTATTCAATGCAAATGCAGCGTTTTTATTAATTTAATAGGCAAATGCGTTGAATTTAGTTCAAAAAACGTTGCAATTAATCTGAAAACCCTTTATTTAATCTGAAAATAGTGTAAATATCTACAACAATATATTACCTTATATTACCATGTTTTATATTTAAAAACAAATGCGGTAAATTGCCGAATAATTTCAAATTAAATGTTAAATAAATTAACTGTAATTTTTCCTATTAAGGACTATTTATTTTTTTATGAATTCTGCCGTACTTCTTATACCTGCAGTTTTTCCGTAAACACTAAAAAAGATAAGGTATTTTGGAAAATCCTAAAAATTGTGTAAGTACAATTTAATAGTAAATATATAAAGGGTCCGCCAAATAACTTTTTTTTTTTTGAAAATGCTATAAAAAAAAACTACTGAATATTTTCTCAAATTTCTTTTTTTATTTGAAAGTACAATCCTTCCGGTTAATAATGGAAAATAATTTCATTCAAATGGCTGCCTCGGCTGGCCATGCAGTAGCCTACACGATCGGTCCAATTTTTAAGCACATTATCGATTGTGTGCAGCTGTATTTCACCAATGGCTTCACGAATATTGTCCTTTAAAGCGTCAATTGTCTCTGGCTTGTCGGCGTAACACTTATCTTTGAGGGCACCCCACAAATAATAGTCCAACGGTGTCAAATCGCAGCTCCGAGGTGGCCAAACGACATCAGCTCTGCGGCTGATAATGCGATCTTCAAAAACAGGGCGCAAAACATCGAGTGTAGCTTCGGCTGTGTGGCACGTAGCGCCGTCCTGTTGAAACCAAATGTTGCTAATATCCTCTTCTTCAATTTTTGTGAACAAAAATTCGTTCAACATGGCCCGATAACGATCGCCATTGACTGTAACGGCCACTCCTTGCTCATTTTCGAAGAAAAATGGCCCAATTATGCCTCTGGACCAAAATCCGCACTAAACAGTGACTCGTTTTGGGTGTACCGGCTTTTCAATGTATGCGTGCGGGTTTTCTGTGCCCCAAATGCGACAATTTTGCTTGTTTACATACCCGCCAAGATCAAAATGAGCTTCATCCGACAAGATGATTTTTTTGGCAAAATCGGCATTTTCTGTAAGTCGATCGCAGGCCCACTCAGCGAAGCGAAAACGCATTGGATGGTCAGTTGGCTTGAACTCCTGAACCAATTGGACTTTGTATGGCGTCATACCAAGGTCTTAATGCAAAATTCGTCTCAATGATGTCTCCGAAATGTTCAATTGTTGAGAACGACGGTGAATTGATGTTGATGGCGCTTCACGCACACTTTCTGCCACAGCATCAATATTCTCGGGTGTACGCACTGTTTTTGGCTTTTCACGCTTTGGTTTATCGATGAGGATGCCAGTTTCTTTCACTTTTTTCACAAGATAACGAACATACGGAGCTGACGGTGCTTCTCTTCTTCCAAAATCCGTACGCAATTTTCGCACACATTCTGCAACATTACCATAATTTTCAAAGTAATGTCGCAATATTTCCCAGCGTTCTTCAAGCGTATACACAACCATATTCGTTCAGCGGAAGGATAAAACTAATTATCTGTCAAATCAGACATGAGCTAAGTGTTACCATTCACGAAATAAGCACTAGTTGAAAAAAAAACTTTAGATGGCGGACCCTTTATGTCTATGCAGTTAACGAAACCTTCGACAACACTGAATTTGTATCGGACTCGGACACAGAAAGGCTAAATGATAATGAATCAGAAAATTATTCTGAACATTCCGAATCATCTGCATTAACACAATATGTATCGAAAAGGACAAGAACTCCTCCAAAATGGCTGAAAGATTACGAAATGCATTGACAGGAGTCAAATATTCTGGAGGTCGTGTGAGCAACACCACCTATTAATAATATACTTAAGTAATCTGACATATCACTTTATTATATATTTGTATTCGTGTATAAGTTTGATGGATGAATAAATCTTCACTTCCGTTTGTTAGTTAGTAATGAAAACACATGTATTTATATGTATTATTTTTTATCGCAACTAATCCCTAGAATCATATAACAATTATCAACCTGAGTGAGTTCATCAGATTCTCACCACTGAATCCTAACTCTCACACAGATGGAAAAAAAAGTCTGAGAGTATATATATTTGTAAGTTGTATGATGAATGTCACAATTTATATATAAAATTTATCGTTTACCACCAACTCTTGGTGCTGCTTTTTGTGTAACTTTAGCAGCCTTTTGTTTTGGTGCTTGTTTAGATTTCGCTGGTGCTGAAGCTTTCTTTGCTTAGAAACTTTAATAGCTTGTTCCCGTTGGGCTTTACGTACTTCTGAAGGTAGAAAATGGACTATTACAAGAAACAATATTAGCACTAAATTTATGTTAAATATATATAAATGATGTATTTAAAATAGATTCATTTAGAGAACCCGAAAATAATGGAGTAGCTTTTGCAGATGATTTAGCTACATATATATATTCAAGAGGAAAAGGACCAACAGTGGCCCTATTCCGGTAATTCCCAGGGAATTAGGAATTGGGAGTTTTTAACATATTCGCGCAGTTTGGATTATTTTTTCCCAAAGTGTATTCCGGCGACCGGGAAAAAATGTTTCATGGGAAACTTTAATTCCCAATTCGCGCAGTTTAACTTTGAAAAACTCCATAGCTATTTTGAAAAGGTAAATAATTGCATTAAAAGGAATAAAGATTTTTCTATATTTATATACAATTATATTTCGTAAAATATTTTTTTCAATATTCTACAATTATTAAATATTATTATTACAACTTTTTTTTTAATAATTGTAAAATATTTCACGAAATATAATGTTTTTAAAAAAATGTTATAATGTTAATAGATTTGTATAAAATTATAATTATATTTAATTCTATTCTATAATAATGTATATAATAATAACCAAAACTTTAATTTATAAACAACTTTGACAAAAAATATAAACATCAACATTTGCTTAAGTACGTTTTACACTATACAAAGTGAAGTAAAGATTAAACATTTTTGAAACTACATTTTAGGTGGAAAATACTTCAATTTTTCCCACAAAAATTAACATTGTACTTTGGAATAAATATTTAATGAAGTTTTGTGACTAAGATGTCTTAAATTTTACTTTTTTAGTTAATTTTGAAAACTGAATTTTCTTAATTTAACATGGTGTAAACGCACATAATATGTATTTGACAGGAATTAATTACTTTGCCTGCCGGAATAAACTTTTGGGAAGTAGGAACAAAAAATCAGGAAAAATATTTCGAGGAGATTTTTAATTCCTAATTCCCAATTCCCTGGGAATTACCGGAATAGGGCCACAGATATACAACAAAAATTACAACATTGTTTTAATAGCGTTATGGTGGAGATATTCTCAACATACGCAACGACAACGCGCTACAGCGCAACATTCACAACGGCGTAACAGATAATCTCAAAGTTAAGTTATTGCGTAAATGACATCACAGCTGATTTTATATTATTGAAAAAATTTAATAATTATTTTTATCATCAAATGACGACATTATACTTTAAAACTTATTATTAAAATTATTATTATTAAAATTATTAATTTATTATTAAATAATTACTTATTATTAAAATTTGTATCATCATCAATTTTTGAAATTATTTGTTAATGAAATTAGTTGTCAAATTCCTGCGTTGACAACTTTACGCGCGTTGAAAGTTCAATTTTTCGAACTTCTGCGTTTGCGTTGTGAATGTTTGCGTTGAGATTAACTAGTCCCATACATTTTATATAGGTTGAATATTTTTCTGACAGTGCGCTGTGGCGTGTTGTCGTTGCGTATGTTGAGACTATCTCTGGGGTTAAGTTCTTTTTAAGAAGATTGGCACGGCCTGCAATCTGTCCTGTGTATATACTGTCCTGTGTCAATTTTAAAATTAGTATATAATGGTTTATTTAATTCTAAAATTCAATATGGAATAAGCTGCTGGGGTGGTACATATATTAATAAAATTGAACCGTTGTTAATCAAGCAAAACCATGCTGTTCGTATTATTTGTAAAGTCAGTCGAAGAACTCCTAGTTTTGATTTATTTAAAGGCCTGGGAATTCTTCCTTTAAGACACCTATATTATTACAGAATTCTTAAATTATTTTTTAAAAATTTTAACAATGCCAGAATATATGAAAACTATAGTTTACGTGTAAACACAAGAAATCTTGTAATTGTACCAGTTAATAAAACACACTTTTGTCATTTCTATAATATTACTGCACCGCGCATTTTTAATAAATTACCTGCATGTTGCAGGAATATTAGGATTGAATCAAAATTCTTAATGCAAATTAAATCTTGGCTTTTCTCATTAGATCACTCAGTAATATTTTATGTCATAAATCCTATATCTTAATTTCCTGTAACTTTGTTTTAAAATATATCAACTTATGAATATTTAGTGACATATTTCATTCTTTCTTTTAGCGTTTTTTTCGTTCATGTTCCAATTTCGTTTTATTTACAACATAACATAGTAAAACAATATAACTAAACCCCTTCAACAAATTTAAAAATGTTAAATGAATTAATAGTGCATTCGTCTCTTGTCCTTTTGACAATTGAATGTTCCTAACTATTTCATTTCTAAACTATTTTCTTTTATATTATATGTTATTTGATTTTTTTTTTCTTAATTCTTACACAACTTTTTATCTAAAATTTATACTACTTTATTAAATTGTTATTTTTATTCGTTTTTTTATTTTGTATTTTTTTTCTTGAATTTATTTTTTAAAATAATAGTAAACATATTTTTTTTTATTTTTTAAAATTATGTATTAAATTAATTAATTTTGAATAACTAGGTTAATAATTTGAATTGTGTTGAATTAAGATTATGAAAATTATTTTTTGAACTGAAATGAAATAAAATAAATTTATTATTATTATAACACAAACAATTAATACTCAGATTTCGTCTCGCGAACAAAACTCTGTAGTCAAAATTCAATTTTTCAATCCGCAGCAAATTTTTGTAATCCGCAGGAGCTTAATTACGATCTAAACAGCTTTACGATAAAAAATAATAAGATATGGGCAAGGTATTTTTTTGTTATAAAGCTTTAAAGCTAATAATATTTGTTGTATGCATATTTTAATGAAGAAATTTCGAAGTGAAAATGCACGTATTATATTGTATATTCATGTTTTTTATTATTTCTATTTGTATAGTAAGTTCAGTGAGTTATTTATTTGTTTTAAGGACAAAAATTTTTTGGTTTTTGTAAAAAAATTATTTAGTTCTGGAATTTTTTTTTTAAAAAAACTTTATTTTTAAGAAATTATTTAAAAAAAACACGGTTAGATTTATTTGTGTAAGCATCACTTAAATTGGTCAAGATTGTTTGTTTTGAAGTTCTGATTAAAATACATTAAAAAATTAATTGTGTTGTGTTGTTGTATTTTAAAAATAGAAAATGCCGAAAATTTGGTATGTAAAATGTACAATTAACTCATGTAAAGCAAATAAAAAAGATCATCCTGATAGAAAATTTTTTGAATTCCCACGAAAAATAAATAAATTCAATGAATGGATAAATGCCTGTTCGGAATCAAAAAAGGAAATAATTAATAAGAAAAGGCCCTTTATTTGTTCTTTGCATTTTGAAGAAAAATATATAACGGAAAAACGTTGCCTCAAAAGAAATGCTATTCCCAGTTTGTTCTTATGTTTTTCAAGAAATTATGAAATCCAAGAACCTCTATCAATTTTTGATTGTAATTTAGTTACCGCAGATATAACTTAGGAGCCGAAAGAAATGGAGAATCACCGTCGCCGATTTTTAACCCCAATACAGCTAATTGTACATTTTACATACCAAATTTTCGGCATTTTCTCTTTTTAAAATACAACAACACAACACAATTAATTTTTTAATGTATTTTAATCAGAACTTCAAAACAAACAATCTTGACCAATTTAAGTGATGCTTACACAAATAAATCTAACCGTGTTTTTTTTAAATAATTTCTTAAAAATAAAAAGTTTTTTTAAAAAAAAAATTCCAGAACTAAATAATTTTTTTACAAAAACCAAAAAAATTTTGTCCTTAAAACAAATAAATAACTCACTGAACTTACTATACAAATAGAAATAATAAAAAACATGAATATACAATATAATACGTGCATTTTCACTTTGAAATTTCTTCATTAAAATATGCATACAACAAATATTATTAGCTTTAAAGCTTTATAACAAAAAAATACCTTGCCCATATCTTATTATTTTTTATCGTAAAGCTGTTTAGATCGTAATTATGCTCCTGCGGATTACAAAAATTTGCTCCGGATTGAAAAATTGAATTTTGACTACAGAGTTTTGTTCGCGAGACGAAATCTGAGTATTAATTGTTTGTGTTATAATAATAATAAATTTATTTTATTTCATTTCAGTTCAAAAAATAATTTTCATAATCTTAATTCAACACAATTCAAATTATTAACCTAGTTATTTAAAATTAATTAATTTAATACATAATTTTAAAAAATAAAAAAAAATATGTTTACTATTATTTTAAAAAATAAATTCAAGAAAAAAAATACAAAATAAAAAAACGAATAAAAATAACAATTTAATAAAGTAGTATAAATTTTAGATAAAAAGTTGTGTAAGAATTAAGAAAAAAAAAATCAAATAACATATAATATAAAAGAAAATAGTTTAGAAATGAAATAGTTAGGAACATTCAATTGTCAAAAGGACAAGAGACGAATGCACTATTAATTCATTTAACATTTTTAAATTTGTTGAAGGGGTTTAGTTATATTGTTTTACTATGTTATGTTGTAAATAAAACGAAATTGGAAAATGAACGAAAAAAACGCTAAAAGAAAGAATGAAATATGTCACTAAATATTCATAAGTTGTTATATTTTAAAACAAAGTTACAGGAAATTAAGATATAGGATTATTTCCTTTTTTTCGGAATCAAAAAAGGAAATAATTAATAAGAAAAGGCCCTTTATTTGTTCTTTGCATTTTGAAGAAAAATATATAACGGAAAAACGTTGCCTCAAAAGAAATGCTTTTCCCAGTTTGTTCTTATGTTTTTCAAGAAATTATGAAATCCAAGAACCTCTATCAATTTTTGATTGTAATTTAGTTACCGCAGATAACTTAGGAGCCGAAAGAAATGGAGAATCACCGTCGCCGATTTTTAACCCCAATACAGCTAATAAAACATATTCAAAAATAGATACAGGTGCAACTGAAACTGATTTTACAATGGAGGAATTAAATTTATATTCAGCTTATCATAGTGAAAAGAACGAAACAAATTACTTTGCCGAAAGTGAAACCACCAGTGAAACTGTACAGTGCACTTCCTATAAATGCCAAAAAAAATAGCTTTTTATGAAAAAACAACAAGAAGCCTCTATAAAAAAGTAAAAATTTTGAAAAAAAAAAAAAAATTTAATCCAAAAAAAAATAAGTTAAATAATAGGTTTTTGATACGAGCAATTAATAGACTTGAAAAAAGAAATAAAAAATCACTAAATAAATTAATTGATCTGGAGAAAAGTATTGATGAAATTCCCGATAAAAATGAAAATACAAAAGATTTTTCCAAGATGATTTTAAGTAAAAGAAGAATATACTCATTAAAGGAAAAGTGGATATCACAATGTATATATTTTAGAAGTGCTGCTTTGTACAATTTTATGAGAAATAATTTAGGATTTCATTTACCGCATGTAAGTGCTTTGTACAGTTGGATGGAAATAAAAAATTTGACTCCTGGTTTTAATGCAATAATTTTAACTAAATTAAAAGATTTGTTAAGTACATTTGATGAAAAATCACGAGAAGTTGTTTTAATTTTTGACGAAATGTCCGTACAAGAATTTTTGACGTATAACGAAGTTCAAGATAGAATTGATGGATTTGTCGATTATGGATATGGAAATCGGGAGCCAGTTACTGGAAAAAATATATGTGTTTTCATGATAAGGAGCTTATGTGGTAACTTCAAATATGTTTTGAATTATATTGTAAGTGCTACAACTTGCCCTGTACATGTGCTAAACGAAATATTACTTAAATGTATTGACGTTTGCGTAAACTTAAGTCTCAAAGTTAGAGCAATTACGTGTGATCAAGGTCCATCCAACAGACTTTTGTACAAAAATCTATTGAATGTCAAAGCTATAACAGGTGAAACGCAGTTCAGCTTTATTTACAAATACATGGAAATTTGCTTAGGATTTGACGTTCCACATTTGATTAAATCGATAAGAAATCGTTTGCTAGCCTCCGATTTAAAAACGCCAGATCAACTGGTCAGTTGGAGTGTAATTCGCAATTTGTATTCAATTCATTCCAAAAAATCAACTAAAATGTGTCCTAAGTTGTCAGAAATGCATAACAACCCAACCAGTTTTAAAAAAATGAGCGTTCATTTAGCTGCACAAATTTTTTCCAACACTGTAGATGCTGCAATAAATAGTTTGAACGACCTTAATCAATTTCCAAATAGAGAACTAGCAACTAGTACAGCTGCATTTATTAGCAAAATTAATAGATTGTTTGATGTTTTAAATGGCAAACCTTTAATTATCAGAGAATCTACAGGTATTGAATTCTTAAAAGAAATGAAATTATATTTGCTTAATATTGAATCTGTTAAAAAAACACCAATATATTGCTTTAATGGCCTAGTTTTAACTATTTCTTCAATACTATCTGTTATGAATAGCTTGTTTTCTGCACATGATGAATTTTATTATTTGTACGTAAATAAATTTAATCAGGATCCATTGGAAAATTTGTTTTCACAAATTAGATCAAGAAATGCCAACAAAAGAAATCCTAACGTTCAGAAATTTGGCTCGATATTAAGTAAAGTTATTTCTATTAAAATTATTTTTTCGTCAAAATTTTCAAATTGTGAACCAGATTCGGATGAAATTTTGGATATAGACTGGTCTACAGTGATCGAATCAGATTCTAATAATACAATGTTAGAGCAGGCAAATACTGATTGTGAAATCCATTTTGCTGATGAATTTGACCACACTGAAACAAACAATGAAAATAATAATTATGCTAATAATGCTATTGAAATCTCAGATTTATCAGCAAGATACTTCGCTGGATATTGCTCCTTCAAATTATTAAAAAACATGAGAATACCTTGTGTTGATTGTCTAAAAACTATGAAAAAAGGAGGAAATTTAGAAAATCAAACCGAGCTTTTTATTCATCACAAGGCATACGACAATAATACAACAGATTTCGGAAAATTATGTCCACCAACTGACGAGTTTTTTAAAATTTGTAAATTACAAATACATGTTTTTAAAGAAATTTTTAAAAATGAGCCCCACAAAATAAACATAAAAAAAGATATTGTGGAAAAATGTATAAAAGAAACGGACTTAATGTTTTCTTATTGGTTCACTGCAAATAATCCATGTTATGAGCATAGAATTCACGCTCTTAATTTTATGATTTTAGTACTTCTGCGGAAAACTTCTAAATGGAAAACAAATGATTATACATTTAAAAGAAAGAAAAAATTATCTACTCCAATCCAGAAATTGAAAAATTTAATGCACATTTAATTCTAAATTCTATACAATCCCCATTTTTTTATTACATGTATTAAATTCCATAACAGATAATTTTTTTAAAAATTTTTTATATTTTACGCTGCTTAGGGCGCCAAACAGCTGAAATTTAAAAAAAATTATGCTATAGATATTCTTCATTTTCATAACAATTCAAAAATATGTGTATTTTCGATTAATTTAACATATTTTTTTTTGTTGATTTAATTATAAAATCATAAATAATAAAAATAGCAATAAATTACATATTTTTATAGTATAGGTACTTTTTAATATTGTGTGGATTATATATCTTACAAATTCTAATAAATTTAGAAAATTTTATATATAAATATACTTATAGCATTTTTATATTTTTTATTTTGGAAATTTAATTGATAAAACAAACGAAAGATACCCCAGCAAAAAAATTTAACTTATAAATTGACAGAATTAATTCCAGATTAATTTTAAAAAATATAAATATATTTTTCATCATTTGCAAATTTGTCCCTCAAAAAAAAAAAAAAAAATCATACGCTTATTAGTCATGATGAAAAAGCTTTTATTTATCGTTTTTATTTTTATCGTGTATTTTACGGTATGTTTACATATTGGTACGGTCTCAGTAGATGGCGGTTATATACTAATTGAAAGTATAATTGGAATAATTTTTCTGACAAGAAATCTGGGTAGTAATTGTTTGTGATTATAATCTTAGAAGAAAAAGCTTTATAAAAATAATATTAAATATTAGTTCTTCTTCCAATTCCTGCAACGCTAGTGTCGTTTTATATATTTTGAGGTTATGTTGACAACGTTTGACATTTGCCATTTTGAATATTTTGTTTGAATTTATTGTTTTGAAAACGTGTGTGCGTGCATCCAATCTCGGGATCCTTAGAACCGGGATTCCGGGAATACCGACTTTTTTTTTTGGTACCGGAATCCTGGTGCTCAGATTTTTTTAATCCCGGGATTTCGGTACTGACAACTTTTATGTGAAATTATGCAAACATATTCAAAATATTTGATTACCATAGTAACAGCAAATATGAATTTTAAATAGCATCTCCAAAATAAAGTAAGAAGTCAGGAAATTCAGCTACAAAAGTAATAGTTGCAACTAAAATTCGATTATCATTAAATGAAGAAAGCTTGGATATATTGTGCTTTCTTCGGTCATATTTTAAACTGACCATCAACTCAATTTCTTAATTTATTAATTTTCTTCCACATTCTAACATTTTTGAATTTATATTTAATATTTTTTAATTACATTGAATTCAATTTGTATTTTTTTTTCAATATTCTTTAATTTATAATAAAAAAAATTCTGAAATATTCGTTTTTCTTTTAATTTTTTCTGCTTCATAATTACCCTAATTCCCGGTTCCAGTACCAGGAACCCGGTATTGAAAAAATCTATAACCGAAATACCGGTTTCTTAAAAATGGTTTAGTATTGGATGCTTTATGTGTGATTCTGTAGAAATACAAATAATAAAATTATAAAACAATAATATTTAATTTTAAAACATTTTTAATATTATTAAGTTATTGGTAAGTTCCAGGGTGGCGCTTCCTTGGAACAGTATGAATAGTTTGACGGGGCGCTGACATTGGAGGCGCTAAAATCTAATAATAAAAAAAAATCGAAATTTTGAACATATTTTTTTTCAATGTGTAAAAATATATTTTAAAAAGGAAAAATATTTAATTTTTTTATCGTTGGACAGTATTGTAACACTGTGCATAGTTAATATGAAAAAGAAAAATATCGTGGGATATTTAAAAATCGTTAAAAAAACGCATTGCAAATCCTACCTCCTGGGTGATGTGGAAAGGGATTACTTACGACAAAGAACCTTTATTTTTGGCGCTATTTTAGAAAACTGCACCAGGCGCGAAAATCCTTAGCACCGGCGCTGGTAAGTTCTATATATAAAAAAATAATAAAAACAATATTTTTATACTTCTATTATTATAAATTAATTTGTATTTGAAATTCTAACCTTAATTTTCTAATTGTGGTTTTTTGTCTATTCAATACAAATAACATCACATCTAACATCAAATTAATATTATATTTAATAATTTAATACATATATATATATATATATTTTCTATTTAGAGAAATGCAAAATAAAATAAGATATACATATTCGTCGACTGAATATTGGTTTGGTCCATATGCCATTTACCTTATTTCGAGTAAATTGACTTTTAAGTTTGAAGGTAAATAAATTTAAAATTAGCCGATAGATATTTTTAAAATTTTAATTGTTTAATATATACATATTAATGAATTTAAATTTACTTTTTCATGAATGTGTTGGCAACACATAATAAGTAATTAAAGTTTTTCTGAAAAGGAAATTTTTCAGTTTGTTCCATATCCACACATTTTTTACAACTTTGTTAACATTGTAGGAGGTGGACCAACCCGATTTGGATAAGGAACAATCTAGTTCGAATAAATTTATTTTAAATATAATAAATATTAGTATTGTATTTCAACTAAATAACTACCGATATTTATAAAATAAAATGCGTACAGTTTTTAATTCAAAGTTTATTATAAAAAATAAATTTAACAATATTTGGTAATATAGCTTTTCTTCATAGCTTCTTAATATAACAAAACATAAATTTAAAAAAAAAGAGCAAAATTTGCTCACAGCTTTTCTTCACAGCTAGGTTTCATATTAAATCTTAAGTACAAAATTTATAGCTTTACTTCATAGCAAAAATTAACAAAACTTAAAATTAAAAAAGGAGCAAAATTTGCTCACAGCTTTTCTTCACAGTTAGGTTTCTTATTAAATCTTAAGTACAAAATTTATAGCTTTACTTCATAGCAAAAATTAACAAAACTTAAAATTAAAAAAAAGGAGCAAAATTTGCTCACAGCTTTTCTTCACAGCTAGGTTTCTATTAAATATTAAGTAAAAAAAAAATTATTTATACTAATAATTATAAAATAAAATATTCGTTACTTTATACTTTAATGTTTAGTCTTTAAAAGTTAATACTATTTTTGGTTAATTTTTAATGAGGCTGTAAAATATTTTACATCTTCGGTTGGCAAAAACGGAAATAAGTCCTTTAAATCCGATATTTTCTCCCTGGCAATTTGACGTTCTGGTAGCTTGGCAATTGCAGTTGAAAATAAATTTTTTGGAGTAGCGAGAATTTTTTTTGATGCTTTCTTGTGCAACGATATTGTTTTGTAATTTATTTCTTGGAATGTTATTTTATATTTAATCGTAAAGACACCAATTGCTTCTTTTTCATATAAAATACTTTTAATTTTAGAAAATGGAACTCTACTGTAGTCCAACTTTCCGGCAGGATTCGAATATATTTTGAAATCGGTTGGTTTCATTTGTAATATAACTAAAGTAACTTTTGTGGCTTTCATGTTATGTAGCAACCGGACATAATAAAGAGGACTATGTATTTCAATATTTTTTAGATACCGATCGATGGTAGAGTGCACACAGTCGACTTCCTGAATGTTTGAGTGACCTGGTTCTGAAAACTTTTGGATAATAAACTCTAAATTCGAGTGGGAGTCCAAAAATATTTTTATGGCTGTTGTATTAATTTTGTTTCGATTCTGTGGTACACAAGAATCACTCCACAATATTATCCTCTTAATTAATGGAGAATCTTTTATTAATTCTTTAAATATTCTTATTAGTGCACTAGTGATGTCATTACCAGAACGGCCACTATGTGCCTCTGTCCATACGGCACAATAAGTAACATTTTTTTTATTTGGAATTATAGCTGTACCTGTCAGGTTATAAAAACTTAGCTTACGCTTATAATAAAATGACGATGCATTTCCTTTCGGCAAGTCAATTACTCGTTGTAAATCATAGCATAAAATGCACGTGTTAGGATCAATATTGCTTCTATCGATATCTCGATCTACTTTGCATGCCTGTTTTTCTTGTTTGTGTTTCTCGTAGAATAACTTTTCTTCTTCTGATGGCGATTGTTTTTGTTGAAACAAAAAGCATTTATCGCAAAGGTCTTTCTTTGGCTTATGAAATGAAATATTAAATTCATTGTTGAATGTTTTTCGATATATTGATATTTTTACAGGATCATTATTTTTTTCTAAGTAAAGCTGGTACATTTTTGATAAATTTAAGTCGGTTTCTAAATATAATTTTTGTGTACTTGCACGACAATAGTGAGAATCTATAGTTTTAAAACTTTTAATGTGATCTCGCACTTCATTTAATTTTTCTATAGTTGTTATCCTTTTTACATTTTTTCCTCGTTTCATAGCACGTGGACATCCTGTTTCATTGTCAGTAAAATTTTCGAAACAATAATAAATTCGTCTTTTTGTGATGTTTATCGTGTTCAAAAAGAACAGTCTGCAGACACGAAAAATAATATCGTTAACTTGAAGGAAAAATTTGAATGAATATTTCTTAGCCTCAGATGCTACTCGGCGCCGTTTAATATTTTCACGCTTAACAAATTTGAAGTAAAATTTGATTTTGTCATCATCAGATAAATTCCAAAAATTATCAAATATTTTTATTCTATCAGCTTCAGAAAAGTTTTTCGTGCAAAGAAAAAAACAAGTATGCTTACATGCAGGTTTCATTGCTCTTGCTGGCATCGGTTGGTTCTTCCAGTTATTATATTCTTTTCCAGCCTGCCTTAGCTTTTTATTAATATTACATTTCCATAGGTCAGTATGTTTCTGCCTTTTTTTTGTAATTTTTGGAGATGAAATTTCAGAATCTGTAAAGACGCCATATTATTATTATTATATTTAATACTGGGTTAAAGCTTTAACTAGGTCAAATTCTTACCGTTAAAACTAGAATTCGATGGCAAATCTATCCAGTTTTCTGCCGACACATCATTATGAGGTTGATTATCTTCTATATCTTCTATATTTTAACAAAACATATATAAATATAATAAAAGAAAATATAATAAATTAATTTTAAAAAAATACCATCACAGCTGTTATGCCGATCTATGTCTTCTACTGGCACATAGTTCGGATCTTTATCTGTATCATCACCTATTACAAATAAATTAAAAAATAACAGTAAATAAATATATGAACAACTTAGTTATTTTATATACCTGAAAAATCTAAATTCGAGGAAGACCCGCTTGATGACTTTTCTTCATCCTTATCGGATATTGATTCAGAATCTGAATCTGGTACGATTATATTCATCATACTATTTTAAATATTATTAAATAAATTAATACAAAATTTAAAACTAACTAATACACTTACCTTAAAGTCCGTGGAGACATATCGGGAGGTGGTGACTCCATTTTTTATACGTCTGCTCACTTCTACTATTTTACCACAACTGATGAATTTGAAATACACCGCGTTTGTTATATACTCGTAGTTTTTCCGAGCGTATGTATTAAGGCTATGGATATGGACTAAATTCTTGGTAAGAAAATTTATTGCAGTTTGTACCATATCCATACGATATATTGCATGACAACTAATTTTATATGTACGTAGAACAAACTAGTTCTTATAAATGTAAAACAAAATATTGTTCCATACATATTGATAATGGTTATGGACCAAACTAATTGTAACACCAAAAATTTAAAAAAATATATTGGCTTATTGTTCCATACGCCAAAAAATTGGATATGTCCCAAATCAAAATTACAAATCGTTAAAAAAATGGATATGGAACAAACTTACCATTAAATATCTCAGCAACCAATAAGATTTTTAAAAAACTGATGAAAGATTCTGAAAGAGGGTCATTTGTTACCATAATCTACATTCTTAAGTCAAAAAACACGAAAATGGCGTATGGACCAAACTAATTTTCAGTCGACGATATGGCTCGATGTGATAGTGATGTGAGCCAAGTGAATACTTTTCGTATTTATGTTACTATGTTAGGTGATTCGGGAGCAAAAGACGAAATTTAAGTTAAGGCTGCACAAGAATTTTGAAGTAATTGTACAAAAATTAGCGTATCCATCATTCTTAGATCAGTCTATGAAAATATTTAGATCATTAATCATTCTATGAAAAGGTAATTATAATTATAATTTATACATCAAAAAAAATATTTTTTACTTATTATTCTTATTTATTCTCTAATCATTCAGGATGCTGTTGTAACCCATGCACCTCACGTCGTCAACGGAATGTTAATCTTAATGGAATTATGTCCGATTTACAAAAAAAATTACTAGTTGCTGCACGACATATTTTTTCAAAAAAAAATTGTTACAAGAAAAATTAATAAAATAAAAAAATTAATATAAATTACTTTATTTTATTTATTTTTATTTATAATATAAAAAAAATAATAGGGTCATGAGAATAGAATTAATAAATATCTAGAATGGAAGTGTCAATCGTTTCTCATATAAATTTTGCGTTATACTTCTTATTACACTCCTACATAAATAATCATATATGTTCACAAAAATTAAATCAGCTGAGATGACCTACCCCTACCCAGTAAAAAAAACCTATAAAAATAATGACAATGGATGATACAAATTTATAAATTTATATTATTAATATTTAGAAAATATTAATAATATATGGAAAATAAAAAATATTTATATGAATTTTTTTAATTTTTGTCTGAAGTTGAATAAATATTTTTTAAATTTTCTTATGAAGTGGAATAAATAAGACATGAAAATATTTAAATATGTTAATTGATTTATTTGTAAATATAATTTTAAATTCATAAAATATTTTGTAATTTAATTATATAGTTATTAACAATTATTATTATATTTATTGGCCTGAGAATAATATTAATTTATTATATTTTTGCCTAACTACAGTTTTTTGCAAATTGATTGTTGTAGTTTTTGCAATATGTTTTAATTTAATTTTACAATATTGTTCTATTATAAATTTTATTAATAAATATCTATGGTTTTCTAAAATTGACTGTGAATAATTATGCTCATGTTCATTCATATTAGAAAAAATATTATTTGTAATATCTCTAAAACATGCTACTAACAATTTTTGGTAGAAATTTGGTTTTTTTAATTCATTATCTAATTGAAATAATGATATTTTTCGTTCAACAATTTGACAAATTTTTACCAAATCACAATTTGGTTTAATCAGACCATTCTCCCAATTTTTGCAATCAATTAACAGATGATCACCATAAATATTGATTTTTTTAATGATTCTAAGCATTCTATACATTTAATTTGTTTTTTTAATTTTTTTTTCAACAAAGCCTGCAATATATGTAACTGTATCATGTATAACTGGACTAACATATTTTAAATCAATTTGATCATAATCGTCATCATCTGCAGTTTCTAAATTTATTTCATTTTCATAGCTTTCATTTTGCCAATAGTTTGCAGAAGACGGTATTGTTAAAATATTAGTATTGTGTTAGTCTATGCAATTTGCAATTTGCAGATGCTTTAATTTCATTATGAATCAATAGTCTTTTATAAGCAGATGAAAATTGCATGGCAGTAGGATTATTGTTAAATCCTCCACGGCTTCGTATTGAAGAGAAAAAAGTTTCTATATGATCTTGTGAAAATTTATAGCATAAAATAAATTCCATTTGATGACTTTTTTGACAATAGTCAACATACATATTATTGAAACTTTCAATTGCTACTATAAATCCTAAAAATCCAGTTTATGATTTTGAAATTAAAATTTGTTTTAGGCCATATTCAGTTTCAATTTGTAAAGTTTTTATATATTGAATAGCTTCGTCTAAGTAATTAAAAATATTATTTGCAGTACTTGCACTAATCGGTTGCTTGTACCTCTTACCTAATTTATTTTTCGAATTGAAAATATCAAATAAATTGTTAAATAATTTGATAAATTTAATGGTTGCTTCACAGCTTTTAAAATGTTCATTACCAGACTGTAACAAATATTGTAATGAGGCTGCAACACTGCAACTTAAAGTTTGAGCTGCAAGTTTAGTTTTCATTTTTTGATTTTGAAATTGGATATGAGTATTAGCTAATTTATTTGCTAATAAAACTCCTTCACTTGCTTGTAATTTTTCTAATTTATTTATATAGGTCCATAAAATTGTATTACTATTACCATCGACTAAAATTTTAGAAGCTAGTGTATTTCTAACTAATTTTAACATGTGGCAAATATCTAAAATTAAAAAAACTTTATCCTTTGATATAGGATGTTCAAAATAGGCACGCATATTGTTGGGATGTAAATTAGCTCCAAGAGATTGGCACATAGCTAAATTAGAAGCAGCACCACCAAAAGTGACTGAGGATATTATAAGATTTGTTTGGCTTAAAAAGATTAAAACTTCTTTCAATATGCCTGCTTTTTTAATGGCACTTAAACCATTAACTAAAAAGTAAGCTACCGGAAGTTTCCACCTATTATTTATTGAATTTATTAAAAATACGAAAGCCTCTCTAGCTATATCCCTTTCTTCATTTCCATTATCATCATGATTTCCAAAATCTACATAGCCATGGTATTTTTTTTTATTATGGTCATACTCAATATGCTTTCTAATGGAAATTTCATCCATTACCAAATTACATATAATTTTTCTGTTCTTTGATGAAGCTTCGTCAGTTTTTAGTTTAATTGCTAATAATGCTTCAGAAGTACAGCCTGGAGAAGTGCAGCCATCAACACTTTGATACCACATTCTTAAGGTTCTTTGCGCAGGTAATTTCTTACCGTAAACATTGCGAACATATTCATATGCTCTAGGAGAGTAAAAGTGTAATGTTAACGCAAATGAACGAATTTTTGGTGGATACTTTCCTTTAATTTTTCCTTTTTGAATTTGTTTAAAAAAATCAGAAGAGTAATCATTAGACTATAGAAATAAAAATGAAAAAGAAAAAAACAATAACAGAAAAAGATGGTAGAAAAAGATTATAGAACAAGCGTAAATGAAAACCAAAATAAAAATTAACGAAAATATAAAAATAAATAAAAAATAAAAAATTTAAAATATTTGGTAGCTTTGACGAACTATGTCTTATTTAAATAATAAACATACAACAAACATTTGATGTGATTTATTTTTTAGGACATCGAAAACAACTTTTATTGTTTTAATTTTATTATTCCTGCGACATATTCGCATTCCTAATTTCTGTATATGAGTCCTCTTTATTTTTAATAAATTGCTCAATTTTATAATTTTTTTTGTTTTTGGTTTATATATTTCCACGTTTTCAACAATATTTATTCTTTTCGGTGAGATATTTCTATTATCCATCACGACATTTTACTAAAATAAATACTTGAGAAGTGTTTAAACACATATAAAATATAAATATATTTACCAATAATCATGATTATTATTTATATTTGTGAAACAGCACGGTACAACCCCAATATTATTTTTTATTTTCGTCATTTCAACAGAATTTAAATTTATTGTAGATAAAGGTGATTTTGAATTTTCTATTTTTGAATTTTCTAACATTCATCATATATCATCATTAGTGAACAAGACTTGCATGTTTTCACTACAATAAAATATAAAATTTACAAATAGCTATAAATATTATATTAAAAAAATATCTAACCATTCATCATTATTTAAATTTGGAAAATAGCACGGTACAGCATCTTCTTTTACTTTTCTTGGAGAAAAACCAGTAACATAAAACGAAGAATCTTCAAAATGTGCCGAACAAATTGCAGAATTTACACTAAAAGTATCATTCTGTTTATTTAAAAATGTTATAGCTCCTACCCATTTTTTATATTGTTCTTTATTCCTTGGAAATCTGCAATTTAAAGAGACAATGTTTGTTCGAAAAATATACTACTTTTTATTATCAACTGCCTTCGCCTTACACCCTTTAACACAACATTGCTTTGGCATTTTATTATTATAATTATGCTGTTAAGGCCTGTACGGAAGTCGAGTGAAATGAAATTTTAACGCGATCTCCAAAGCTCTCCAAAGTCTCCGGTGAAATAGTCGTGAAAAAGTTGTGAAAAATAGACAGGTTAATTTGACATTTTGATAATTCAAATATTTTGATAATTCAAATGTTTGTTTATGTTTATAAATTTTTTTAAATTTAAATTTGACTTAAAAATCAAATTTGAGCATCAAATTTAAATTATTGGAGAAAAAAAAAATGTAAATGTCACAATTTCATCGTGAAATAATGTTCAGAACATTATTTCGCTATGAAAAATAATTGTAGACTTTTTGTGCTCCATCTGTTCACAACTTTTTCACGCGACCTGCGTACGACCAGAGCGAAATCATAAGCGTAAATTTTCATTTCTGATTTCACGATGTAAAATTTGTATGAAAATTTCATTTCACTCGACTTCCGTACAGGCCTTTATACTTACTTTATATTAAAAATGTTTTAATAATTCAAAAAAATTAAAATTTAACTGAAATGTCAAACTTTATATTCAAAAATATTTTCATCCCAGTAAAACTATATTTAATAGTATTAAAATTGAAATTTGTATTAGTATTAGTAGGTCAGCTCAGCTGTTTTCAAAAAAAACGATAACGATTTTTGTATAACTGTTTCCATGCTAGATATTTATTAATTCTATTGTCATGAGGTATAGGGGAGAGAAATATGAATTTTTTACAAATTAAACAATAGTATACATATAAATCATCAAATATGTGAAGCAAGAAATGCATTTATGACAAGTAAAAATTTATTCTACAATAAATAAAATTATCAGTAACAAAGTTAAAATAATAGCATATCATATAAAGCTTTATTCAGACCAATTTTAACATATGCAGCACCAATTTGGTGCAACACAAGTCCATTACTAATGGAAAAATATAGAAAGTTTGAGCGTAAATGTTTGCGTTCATGTGTAAATAAATACAGAAATCATAAATGTGAATATAAACACTATTTTTCTAATAAATATATACGAGACCTGCGTCATCGAACCTCGTACGACTACTAAAATTTTAGTAATCTTACAGAACATTTGTATTTACAAAAAGTTCTGAATGGTTTTTGGTTTTTTTTAAATTTTATTTTAAAGCTAATAGTATGGCCAACATAAAATGGTAATAAACAAAAATTTATTTATTGTAATAAATAAAATAACGACAATTCATTTAAAAAAACTAAATTCAACAAAGTTCGTACGATTAATTCTGAAATCAACACAGTTCGTACTATGTGTTCTAATATTGTGTGACGTCACCTTTAGCTTTAATTACACATTCCATTCTTTTGTGCATAATATCATAAAGCTTTTGACATTCTTCAGGTGTAATTTTTGACCATATTTCTGCCAATTTTTCGCGCAATTCATCTTTTGTTCGAGGTCGAATACATCTTAATTTTTTCTTTATCATGCCCCACAAATTTTCAATGGGATTAATGTCCGGACTTGATGATGGCCACTCCATGAAACTTATATTGTTATCATGTAACCATTTCTTGGTAGTTTTAGTAGTGTGGCAGCTTGCACCGTCCTGTTGAAATATAAAATCTTGATCAAAATTCCAAAATTCTATAGAGGTAGCAGATATTCTGTTAAAATATGTTGGTATTTTTCTGCATTAACTATGCCATTACCCTTTGAGAAAAAATGCGAATTCGCTTTTAGCGAACCCAAACTATACTGCTTCTGAACTGCCTTTTCACCAACACATTAATAAAAAATGTATTTTATTCTCTACATAAAAACAAGTTCGCTAGCGTGCCGCTTTTAGTTCTCTAAAAGCGAACTCGATTTTTTTTTCTTTTTAAAGTGTCAAATTTCAATAAACAATTTCACACCACACAAAACAAAGAAAAAAGTGGAAGCTGTATTTTTTGCTGTTTACAATTTTATTGAAATTAAATAATTAAAGTAAAGTTTAAATTAAATAATTAAAGTAACACCAATATAAATATCATAATATAAAATATTATATATAAATATTTTCAATATGCTTTCATTTTTTAGAAAAAAACATTGACTAATTTACCAAATGCATCGCTGGAAAATTACGTGCGAGCCTGCTTAAAGGCAGTGTTAACAGAAGCAGCTGCCTGCAGTTTTTCTTTTGGTCACCATGGAAATATACCAGTTGCAATATTCACAGTAATGAATATTATCAAAGGTAAATTAAAATGTTATTTTCAATATAAAGATTACAATTATTAATAAATTTTTCTTTCAGAATGTGCTCTTCTTAAATTTCCAAATGCCAGAATTAGTGATATTATTCATATCATTAAGAAGCGCTCCAGTATGCCAAAGCTGTTAAAAATGGGCCTGTGCATCAGGAAAATTAGTCAGATGATTTTTTTTTACAACAGAATATAAGTATGTAATGTATTTATTTTTATATACGACTAATACATAATTTTAAAAAAAATATAACAAAATGTATATATTGTGATAAATAAAAAATGTGATGAAAAAAGAAATTTATAATTTTTTTATTTCAACCAAAACCAAAATTTATTTAAATTTTATTTTAATTAAGGCAGTTCGTAAGCGTACCGAATTTGGCGAACCCAAAACGAACCGCCCATGGCGGTTCGTAAACGCTCTGAATTTGGCGAATCCAAAACGAATCACCTTTAGCGGTGTAGAAACGCACCGCATTTAGTGAACTCTTTACGGTTCGTTTTTTATTTTAATTCTCATGTGCTAACATTAACGTTTACGGTCCGTTTACGAACTGCAAAAGCGGTTCGTAAAAGAACTCTTGTATGAAGAAATGACTTCGCTGGCGGTTCGCTTACGGTTCTCATTTCTTATAGGGTAATGAAGCATAACTGTCCAATGCCTTTGTTTGACATACAGCCCCACACCATGAGCCCTGTAGGAAATTTTACTGTCCCTTTTAAGCAATCGGAATGGTATGCTTCATTTTTATTTCGAATAACCCAACCTCTTTGATTTCCAACAGAAACATCGAATTTTGATTCATCGCTGAATAAAACAGAGTTCCATTGGTCCTGCGTCCAATTTAAGTGCTCTTTAGCCCAATCTATCTCCTTTTCTTTTGTTTCACAGTAAGTAAAGGCTTTGCTTTGGCCTGAAGTTAATATGGGTAAAACGTAAAACTACTATTTTCATATTTTAGTACGACAATAAATTACCTTGTAAAATCTATATCCCATAGATTTCATTCGTCTTAGACAAGTTGATGTTGAAATATCTCTTTTTATATTGCCTGACCAAAGAGTTCTTATTTCAGATGTTGATGCTCTTTTTTTTCCAACACAATTTTCTTTAACTGCCAATCTTGTGCAGCAGAAGTTTTCTTTTTGACACCAATTTTCTTTTTTTTGCCAATTTCTTTGGTCTCTTTATAATTTTTTATTATATATTGTACCGAACTTTTAGCGATTTTAAATTGATTGGCTATTTGACCATAAGATTTTGCATTTTTAAATTCATTTATTATTTTTTCTCTAAAATCAAAGCTAATTGCTTTACCACGAGCCATCTTGATACACAAATAATTAAAAAATGCACATCAATGATAAGTTATCATCAATTTTGAAAATAAAAACAACGGTAACTTTAATTGTTTAAATAAATTTTGCTAAATGCATTGTTTAATTAAAGCTAAAGGTGACGTCACACAATATTAGAACACATAGTACGAACTGTGTTGATTTCAGAATTAATCGTACGAACTTTGTTGAATTTAGTTTTTTTAAATGAATTGTCGTTATTTTATTTATTACAATAAATAAATTTTTGTTTATTACCATTTTATGTTGGCCATACTATTAGCTTTAAAATAAAATTAAAAAAAAAAACCAAAAACCATTCAGAACTTTTTGTAAATATAAATGTTATGTAAGATTACTTAAATTTTAGTAGTCGTACGAGGTTCGATGACGCAGGGCTCGTATATATATACATATATATATATATATGAACATATAATTAAGATTGTAAGAAATTATTACAATAATATTCAATAAATTGAAAATAACTCAAATATTTGTAATATATATTATCCAAATGAAATTTTTCAAAAACACGTTAATATTCTGTGTCGACTGATACCGATACGTCAATAGTAAATGATATAAATTCCAACAATATTAGATATGATATCAATATAAATAAAAAAGATGTAAAACTAAGATCAGTAGCAGGTAAAAAAATATGGTCGTTACAAGAGAATGTATAATACTAATAAAAGAATAGCATTCAGTTTTCATTCTTTTTTATTTTTAGTAAATTTTGTTGTTAAGTTTTAGTATTGTAGGTTAATAATTTAAATTGGCTTTTAAAAACAAATTTTCCAAGTAAATAAAAATATTATGAAATTAGAATTAAAGAATAAAACATATATTAAAAACAAATTAGAAAAATTGAAAAATCACTTAGGTGAAAAAATTTTATTTTTTAGGGTGTTCAAATAAGGGCCATTAAAAATTAAATTAGAAAAAAAATTATATAAAAATTCTATTAGTTTCATATAAAATAAAAAAATGTTACATTTTGTACAAATAAAAACATAAATAAAGCACTATTCAAATTCAAAAAAATACAAATATGTTTTTATAGTATAAATAAATAAACATAAAGAAAAGTAAATGTAATGCATTGAACTTTAATGACACATTTAATAATATGCATAAAAAATCAGTTTAGCAACAAACAATAAAATACGGGTTACAATAATGCGTAATAAGAATTATTGCCCAAAACAATAATAAGTAAATACACTCACCTGTTTGTAGTTGTTGCACAACACTTCCTTTTAACAAATCAATCAATAATTTATAAAGCGCTGATGAAGCAATAAGAAACATAAATTATTGGATGAATTTTTGGTTTTATTTGGAGTTTAATTCTGACACTGGTTCTGTACAGGAATTGCCTCAAAAGTAGTAGAAAATAATTTCAAAGTTTTATTTAAAACCAATCAAGTCTACTATACAGACATTGCCTTAGTATAAACCAGATAAACCATACCAGTAGACGATCACAGGCTGAGTGCAAATAAGATTGCACTGCATAAATAAACGCAATAAAAATAACAAACACAACATTAATAATCAGTATGTATTTCCAAATCTCTTAGGGCATTCTGTAGATGACGATTTATTTGAGGATTATAGAGCGTTGCTAAATAAGTTTAAATTACGCGGCAAAATGTACAACTTGTGTATTATTATTTAAGCTTATCTTTAATTTTTTATATTTACAAAATAGTTTTTTATAAAAAAATAAATACTTTTTCATTAAATATTACAGATTTCCTATTCTTGATATAAACTTTAAAAAATATGCCAGAAAAGGGAACAACATAGGCAAATTTAGATTGTCTTAATCTTACTTTTTATGTTGTAGCATAAAAAGCATATTCAATGCTGGCTTCACTTTTAAGATTTGAGATGCTATCTATATATCAAACAATTAGGAAATTTATATGGAAGGAGCATAAATAATGTTCCATCTCTTTTTAACATATAGTAAATTGCATATATCAAAAAATTTGTTTAAAGCTGCGAACAAAGTACATCTCTTTCTTCAGCTCACCAACCTGTCAGAATTAAATGTGTTTAAAATTAAAGTGTCAAATCAAATTGTGTTGAGTTTAAGAGTGGTTGTTCTGTGTTCTTGTGTTCCAAAAAAATAATAAATAAAATAGTGAATAAAAAACATTTATTATCAAAGTAATTAATTACTAAAGATTATAAAGAATTTAATTATGAACAAAAAAGCGAAATTAAGTGAAGTAAAAAAGATTTACATCGTTCCAAACTGCGAATCCATATTAATATTGAAAATAAGTTTTCTTTGCACAGGTAAGTTATTTACATTAATTTTTTAATCGTTTTCACAATATAATAAATAAATTTAATTAAATATTGTGAAAAATTTAATAAAATTGGTGTTTTTATTTGATAATTTTAATTTTTAATTTTATTGAAAATATTGTTTGACAAGCAATATTATCAGCTGATCATTTGTATGTCAGGGTGGGCTCTTTTTATGATTTACTCTATTATTATTATTTTTTTTTTTAAAGATTTCCAAACGATTTTTTGTTAAAAGAAAAATGGATTAAAGTTATTTATGTTTGTGTACATTACATTCCCAATATTACACAAAACCGTAAAATTTGTTCTAGACATTTTGAAAAAAAGCATATAAAAAATTGGTGCAAAGAATTTTTTAACACATGACGCCTTTCCAATTTGTAACGTTACGTAAGTATATGACGTAATTTTTAAATATATTCACTTATTTATATTTTATTTTGAATTTCAGGAATCAAATTATTTCGTCATAAATATAAACATTGTATTGTTACAAAACATATATTTCGGGTTTTGTCGCGTATAAATTAAAAAATAAATTGAAATGTATCTCTGCACTGTTAGCATCGGACACTGATTACGACTTTGAATATACTTTAATTGGGTATAAAATCAAAGGTGCATTGCGCTTTCCATATAATTAATTTAAATGGAAAAATTTAGTTATTTCCTAGCCTCCATACTTTTTTAATGAACATCATTACAACGTTATCTGGTACCCCTAATTAGCAGATTGAATGAAATATGAAATAAATATAGAAAACTATTTCGCGCTATACAACAAATAAATTTTTACAATACATACATACAAATTCTATTATTTTATATAAATTTATATAAATTAGGGGTACCTTGCCAGATAACTCGTAGTTAGTTAGTGATATTTTACATAATATTTACATACATAAATAGTGATGGCATTTTCTGTTTTTCATATTAAATATCAGATATGTTTATTTTATATTACCAAAATTAATGATTTTTTCAGATTCATTTCATACTCTGCCCAATAAGGGTTTTAATTTGATACTACAAACGAGACCTTTCTCTCTTCATCTAAGTAATCCCATACAATTTCAGGGCCCTATGTAGTCACACAGAGTGCCGACCTCTACAATCGAAGTCGATTTTTTTGACTTCAAAGTCCGTCACAAAACACTCCTAATTGAATCCATAAAAACTTAAAATTCTATATGAAAATTTTTCAAAAATAAATTGAAAAATTTGGCCTTGAAAATTTCTTGTGAAAAAAAAAAACAAAACAAAAAATGGAAGAAGAAACAATACAATATAGGTTAAAGACGCATATATGGTTCAATATTATAAAATATTTGATATTTCTTTCCTCTTTCTCAAGATGTTTTTTATCCCTTACTATCGTTTTTTTTTTAGTTCTATTAGCAAAAGCAACAACAAGCAAATATTATTTTATTTTATTCATATTAGTAAGGATTGTAATGGTGGATAATAAACCTCAATAGTCGGCACCACTGAATTTTTTTTTTTGTATTCACCTATGGTAACTTTTACACCGCGGAAGTGATTTGTCATTCAGCGTCTCAATCAATGGCCGACAGAAAAATAATTGTTCGGTGTATGCGTTTCTATCGTGTGTGCGGTCTGTCAATCCATCAATATGGGAAAAATTTTACCGCCTAAAATTATTATTTTGTATGGGTGCTTCGATTGTCGATAAATAATAAAAATTGAGTGAGGGTTGCTGAATGTGCAATAAAATGACAATTGCTGGCAGATGTTTCTCGAAGATAGATATTGTTAGTTAGTTGTCGGGTGGACGGCCGTGAAGTAAGTTGGTATTGCTAGTTGTGTCCATATTTTTTTTAGTTTTAGTGAACAAAAAAAAAAAGGTCATATAATAAAATAAAAAAAGAAAACTGTTTTTTTCCATTTCCCAATTAAGAAAAATTGGTAAATTTTATAAAATATAATAAAAATTGTGAAATTAAATAGTATTTTTCATTCCCTCTAATTTTACAAACAATATTGAAATAAACATAAAAATTGATTTCAATAATAACTTTTTTTTTTGTAAAATAAAAGCTCAGTTTTTTTTCCACTGAGTGAACTGCATTGTAGACATATATAAAACAAAAAAAAAAATTGTATAATTTGTGAAAAAAAAAATGTTATAAAATAAAAAGAAAATAACTCAGAGAAAATTTTGTCTACCATTTTGATTTTTTTTGTGATATATCCAAATTTATGACGAGCGCACCCGTCCACGTGTTTTTGAGGAGATCTTTATATATATGTTGGTGGTAACAAAGGCACCAAATCCTTCAACAGATTCATCAGATTTTTATTATTTTTTATATATACGTTGGTGATAACAAAGGCACCAAATCTTTCAACAGATTCATCAGATTTTTGTTACATGTGTGGGTGGTAACACAGTCACCACACACTTCAACCGATTCATCAGATTTTTATTACATGTGTTGGTGGTAACACAGTCACCACACAATTCAACCGATTCATCAGATTTTTATTATTTTTTATATATATGTTGGTGGTAACAAAGGCACCAAATCCTTCAACAGATTCATCAGATTTTTTTTTGTTGGTGGTGGTAACAAAGTCACCATTTACATTTACTACAACAGATTCATCGGATTTTTATTACATATGTTGGTGGTACCACAGTCACCACACACGTCAACATATTCATCAGATTTTTTTTGTTGGTGGTAACAAAGTCACCATTTACCTTTACATCAACAGATTCATCAGATTTTTTTGTTGGTGGTAACAAAGTCACCATCTACATCAACAGATTCATCAGATTTTTTTGTAAACGGGGATGCCCCAACGGCGCCCACGATTCGGACGAGGTTGCTGCGGTTCCAGGTTCATAATCAGATAAATTAATTTTTTTGTTATATATTTTTTTTTTTGTACAAATTTTGTTATTGATTATATTATCCGATTAATTATTAGTATATAAGTTGAGTAGGGTTAAGTAAGATTAGGACTATAGTTCCGGCACCACCCCTCGTAATAGATTCGAGAAATATATGCCAGTTCGTCATTCAGTATTTCCGATTATATTTTTTTTTGCCAATACAAAACGTTTTATATAAATTAATTGAAAAAAAATTAGTCAGTGGTGTTGCAAGTTGGGGGGAATTTTTTTTTGGTTGAAAATCTGAATTTTAGGATGGAGATTTCTTCATTGGTGTGGAAAGTAGAAATGTGTGGCTAGGAAGGCCTCAACTGCCCCATGCAGCTCCGGATGATCCACCTAAAGCAATGCGATTATTTTAAATTTATCTTGTATGTAGTATATTGTGATAAGGTAGCTTCTACCTTTGCACGCATTCTTTTTGTAATGGTATAATGCGGATAGTAAGAACCCACCCATTTTCCGAGGTCAGTTCTACCCGGCAACGCGTGCCCGCGAACCTTCTGTTTCTATATTATAATTTATTCAATTCTTTCCCGACTTTATTTTTTTTTTTTTGGAAAAAAATCATTCCGAACTTAAATATTTTTTTAAATTTTTTTTCATAAATTATACCTACCATTACAAATGGCGCCCGAGCAGGGACCAGGTTGTTTTCGGTCAGTAGTAGTTCAATTTGCTGTTTTTAAATTAAATTCTAGTTTAAATTAAATTTTAACTTTTCAAAAATTTTCAATACTTATCAAAAAATTTCAAAAATTTTCAAAATACTCACAAAAATTATACCTACCATTACAGGATACAAACCAATTTATTTAGACTCCAAAAACTAAGGAGAACTCTGCCGGGTGCAGCGCTAGTGGCTAAATTTAATGAATTGGAATTACTATTAGATTCTATATACAAAGCCTGTACTCAGTAATTCACTCGCTTTATGGAATTTCTCAATTTTACCTATACCTAGCCCTTTTGTTATAAAGAATCGCTATCATTATTTAGCATTAGCAAGCACTCGTATTGATATAAACATAATAAATTGTTCAAGAAGTACATGTTCCTCGATATTAGGGTTTTTTATAAATAATAAAAGTATATAAAAAGGTATATTATGTTTTTTATATGTTCATATATTATGTCATAAAATATGAATTTATTTTTGTTTTTTTCTCCATTTTAAAATTATATATTATATACCAATATGTGAATGAGCCATGGAAGAGAATTTCTGCTACATAATTTTGCGGCTGAGTGGATCAACCTCGGGAAATAATGATACATTTTTATGATTTTATCATATAATATATTTAAAAGAGCGTTAACTAAATAAACAATACACTATTAAACACAGGATGTGCCTAAATTTGTTATTCAATTCAGTGGCCCTATTCCGGTAATTCCCATGGAATTAGGTATTGGGAATTAGGAATTAGAAATCTCCTCGAAATATTTTTCCTGATTTTTAGTTCCTATTTCCCAAAAGTTTATTCCGGCAGGCAAGGAATTAATTCCTAAGGAAATATTATTGTAGTGTGGAGGGTGGCTGAAGTTGCGCTGTAGCGCTGTCAAATACATATTATGTGCGTTTACACCATGTTAAATTAAGAAAATTAAGTTTTCAAAATTAAAATTTAAGACATCTTAATCACAAAACTTCATTAAATATTTATTTTTGTGGGAAAATTGAAGTATTTTCCATCTAAAATGTAGTTTCAAAAATGTTTAATCTTTACTTCACTTTGTATAGTGCAAAACGTACTTAAGCAAATGTTGATGTTTATATTTTGCCAATTTGTTGTCAAAGTTGTTTATAAATTAAAGTTTTGGTTATTATTATATACATTGTTATAGAATAGAATTAAATAAAGGTGAGAATTTTAATCAATATTAAATATATATGCTTGTAGAGGAAGAGATTATATTTAATATTTCAGATGGCGCGAAGATTACTCCAGTTTTTTGATGACATTTTAACATTTTTTAAAAACATTATATTTCGTTAAATATTTTACAATTATTAAAAAAAAAAGTTGTAATAATAATATTTAATAATTGTAGAATATTGAAAAAAATATTTTACGAAATATAATTGTATTTAATGGTAGAGATAGTCTCAACATACGCAACGACAACGCGCTACAGCGCAACATTCACAACGGCGTAATAGATAATCTCAAAGTTAACTTATTGCGTAAATGACATAACACAGCTGATTTTTAATCAGCTGTTTTATATTATTGAAAAAATTTAATAATTATTTTTGTCAGTTGTTGAATTAAAAAGTGAAAAATTTAAATTAAAACTTACTATTAAAATTATTAAAATTTATTATTAAATAATTACTTATTATTAAAATTTGTAGCACCATCAATTTTTGAAATTATTTCATAATGAACTTAGTTGTCAAATTCCTGCGTTGGCAACTTTACGCGCGTTGAAAGTTCAATTTTTCGAACTTCTGCGTTTGCGTTGAGATTAACTAGTCCCATACATTTTATATAAGTTGAATATTTTTCTGACAGTGCGCTGTAGCGCGTTGTCGTTGCGTATGTTGAGACTATCTCTAGGGTAAATATAGAAAAATCTTTATTCCTTTTAATGCAAATATTTACCTTTTCAAAATAGCTATGGAGTTTTTGAAAGTTAAACTGCGCGAATTGGGAATTAAAGTTTCCCAGGAAACATTTTTTCCCGGTCGCCGGAATACACTTTGGGAAAAAATAATTCCAAACTGCGCGAATATGTCAAAAACTCCCAATTACTAATTCCCTGGGAATTACCGGAATAGGGCGACAGGTAATATAAAATTATGCAGAATGATATAAAACAACAGGTGAAGTTTTGTTAAAGGTATTATATGTTCTTTAGCAAAATACTATTTTATTTTTCATTATTTAAACAGTAACTTGCGTCCTGAACATTTAAGATTTTTAAAATCATCGACCTTAAAATGTAACGCACACACTCTATAAGTTACACGATAATCATCCGATCTTAAATTAACAGCAGCCTACCACTGCATGCACAGTTAAGAAATCTAGAAATCTAAAATATATTTTATTTCGATAATTCATCACAAAAAATAAGTAAGCCTCAAAATAAAATTATTCTGAGTATAACACTATCTACAAATTTGGCTCTTTTCAAATTTAAATTTTTTTGTGGTATAATAATATCGTATTTTTATTGCAACTTTTAAAGGGTTTTTTGAATAAAACATTGATATATTTTAATGTTTATTTAAAAAAAAAAAGTATATTTATTCAAAAAAACATTTTCAATAATAGTAATAATCTATTAAATTTTATATATTTACTTGTAAAGAGTATATCTTAAATTTTCCCGTATTTGATTAAATAAATGGTTCTTGCACCCTTCAACAACATAATAATAACATTTATATTGTTTATTAATCATTTTTTCACTATTATCAATAACTTTTTCACTATATTTTACGTTATTTTACAATATTTTATAAAATATTTTTATTATTATGTCAAAAATTTGCATTTTTTGAAAATTAAAAAGTTTTATCCTGAAAATATTTGACAACCAATCTCGAAATGTTTGACGGCAATCTGAAAATTTCTGACAACTAAAATCGTCTGATACAGCTTGTGAAAGCAAATTATAACTAGCATCTCCTGTTATATATACTCTCAAGATTCTACTTCCCTAGAGACTTTTGCATATAATTTTTATAATTAATTTTTAGACAGGTTTTATGTTTTAGTTTCTACTGTAAATTGTAAGTTAAAAATTAATATTATACTAAGTATAGTAAAAGGTACAATTAAAAACAAACTTTTATTATAATTGCAATAAAAAATAATTATAAAAATGAAAATAATATATTTGCTAAAATGTATATTTTAATCTTTTTGGTATAAAATTGTTTTAAGTTTGTTGCGCGAGAACAATAATTCTGTCTCCGTAACTGATTCCTGGAAGAAAAATTTACATTTACGAATTTTCTGCATGACTTCTTAAGCCGTCCATTGTCCATAACATTATGCAACGTGTTTGTACAATGTGTTGTCAACCGGTTGAAGAAAATTGAACAAAATGGTTGTCAACTTGCCCACACACGATACAACTTGACGAAGTTGTACAACACGTTGCATAATCTATGGAGTATGGACGGCCAAGGCATTATGCGGCCCAAACATTATGCAACGTGTTGTACAACTTCGTCAAGTTGTATCGTGTGTGGGCAAGTTGACAACACGTTGACAACCATTTTGTTCTTATTTCTTCAACCGGTTGACAACACGTTGCATAATGTATGGACGGCTTTAGGAATAAATTTTAAAGATATGTGATACATTACATTTATGTTTACATGTGTCTTAAATATGTGAAATTTTTAACAAAAAGTACTTTGTAGATGTAAAAGAAAGAATATTATAATTTTAATGAAAATAAAATAGTTATTTTATTGAGATTTGGATAGACTAAAAAGCGTCAGCCGGTCTCCCATTGCACGGGTTTTAGTAAATAAATGAAATAAATGCAAAAAAAGCATCTGAAATACTATATACATACGGTACTTATATGATTTTCTATTGGCAATAGAAAATAATTCCTGCAGTTTACTGTCAAATATTACTTTAGAAATGTATTTTTTATTATAAAGGCGTAGCATGCATTTACTTAATAAATACCACACTTCAATGATGCGAAAATTATATATGTACATATATCTTCAAAATTTGGCTATTTTCAAAATTTTTTTTTTTATAGTTCTCAAATTTAAAGTGATGAGCGAGTATAAATTGAATGTATGAATATACTTAGATTCATTTAGTTAAAAAAGCTTGGGGTTTGTAAAGCGTTCGCAGCCAGTAATTTCCAAATAAATTTTATATTTAAATTGTATTTATATATATTAACTATATATATATAAGATTAACAAATATTAAATTTACCTATATATATGATTAACAAAAAGTATTATGTTATGGAAGGCGTGAAGAAGCACAATTAATGCTTCTTCAGAAATAAAAAGTTGCCTGAATTTGTAAATAATTTTATAAAATGAAAGAATCAAAATATGAATTTGTTGCTAAAAGGAATTAAATTAAAATCTAATTAACTAATTTGGCTGTTTTCCATTTCAAAAATCAAATTAAAAATATGAAATAGCAAAATAATTCATTATGTTTCAATAATTTTACTAAATATAAAATACATATTTACATTTTAAAATACTAAGTGCCATTTTTTCAATGCGAGTTAAACTCAGTTTAAAGTTAAACTAAGTTTAATTCGAAAATTCGTTTTTTCAATCGCTTAAACTAAGTTTATCTTCCTTAAACTTAGATAAAATTAAACCACCGATTTTCGTAGTTTAAACTCAGTTTATCTTTATTTTGTTATAGTGTGCGTATTTTTACGCGTATGTATGTCAATTTGATCAGCTGGAAAAATGCGATGACAATTCAAATGTGAAATTTATGAAATTTTTTTTTTGATGTGACATTATTGTTTTGGCATTAATTGTGAAAAGTAGAAATTATTATTAAGAAAAGTGATTTTAAATATTTATTTTAAATGGAAGATTACCAAGATATGTTGGATGATGATGAGGACATTTTAAATTTTACAAATACATTAAACCAAGCCCGGCGTCCAAAAACATTTAATGAAAGAATTGACCATTTTAATAAATGGGATGACTTTGATTTCTTTGCTAGATTTCGGTTGTCAAAAAGCACTGTAATATACGTGTTAAATTTAATAACTGATGAAATTGCTTCACCAACTGAAAGGTATTTTTTATTAAATAATAATTAAATATTTAAATTAATTGAATTTTTTTTAGGAATAATGCTTTATCAGCGCTAGAAATGTTATTGTTAACATTACGATTTTACGCCACCGGTAGCTTTTTAATGGTTGTGGGAGAACACTATTCAACTGCTAGTAAAGTTGTATATAAAGTATCTTGCTCATTAGCAAAACTTCGACCACAATTTATAAAAATGCCAAGCACAGTTATTGAAACCAGTCAAGTTTCCAGAGACTTTTATAAAATTGCTAAGTTTCCCAAGTGCATTGGAGCAATAGATTGTACTCATGTTAAATTACAATCTCCAGGAGGCAATGAGGCTGAAATTTATCGAAATAGAAAAGGTTTTTTTTCCATGAACGTACAAACAATTTCTGATGCATCCTTACAAATTAGAGATATTGTAGCAAGGTGGCCAGGTTCTTCACATGATTGTACAATATTTAATAATTCTGTAATAAGAGGACGGTTTGAATCAGGACAATTTGGAAGTAATGTAATAGTAGGAGACAGTGGTTACGGTATTCGTCCATTTTTGATAACACCTTTAAGTACACCTCAACTGAAGCTGAAAAACTTTTTCAAGAGTCCCAAATTCGAACACGTAATTGTGTGGAACGTTCATATGGTGTTTGGAAACGAAGATTTCCTGTTTTGGCTCTTGGAATAAGATTAAAGTTAGATCGAATTCAGGCAGTTATTGTTGCAACAGCAGTATTACATAACATAGCAGTCATTTTTAAAGATGATGTGCCACCAGTCGATGAAGAACTTAATATGCAAATAGAATTTGTTAATAATATGCCTACATTACTACCAGAGGGAAATCCTACAGCAAGTAACAATCAAAGAAGGCGTCAATTAATAAATGAATACTTTTGTCATCTGTCAGAAGAATAAAACAATATTGTATTTTTATATAAATTTTTATTAATTTTTTTTGTAAAAACATATATGTACATATTTTTAATTCAAAAATAATTACTTTTAATTATTATATTATTAAAAAAAGTATTAATCAAAATGTTTTGTTTGAATTTTAAAATTAAAAAAAATTAAAGCGACATAAAAAAATTCGCATTTGACAATTTATGCAATTTTCTATCAACATTCGAGTATTTCTTAAAATGAAATTTTACATCATCATTGCTTTAGCAAAAATGTGTGGATAATACTCATATTGAAATTGGTAATTCCAAAAAAATATAAATGGAGAATATAAATAATATTCACAACTAGAAAATTTGAAGTTTTCATACTAAAGAAAATATTCCAAAAAAAAATTTATTCAAAATATAGGAACATAAATATAAAAAATAATTTTACATTAGATAACATTATTATATTTTATAAAAATTATTAAAAAAAAAAAATAGTTCATTTTCTTACATTTATACTTAAAATAAAAAATAAATAAATCACAATGATTTTATTAAACATTAAATATGAAATAAAAAATATTGCATTTTAAACAAAAAAAAAAAAAAAATCATATCAATAAAAATCAAATGCATTTGCTGCAGGGTATCATATGTATGATGAACAACAGCGTCAAAATCAAACACCAAAAAGAAAAAATCTATCACCCGAAGAAAATAGTACTGTAAAGCAAAATAGTAATAAACTACAGAAAACTGAAAATTTAGAAATAGAAAGATTAGAAGCTGAACTAAGGGAAGCTAAAAAAGAAATAAAAGATTTAAAAGATATAATAACAGCTCTACAAAATAAAGAAAATTATAACACAGATCCATCGGCGGGAGTCTCTAAACTTATTACAAATGAAACTTCCTGGATGCTACAAATGAAGAAACAAAGAAAACAGCCTACTCCAACTAAACCAATTACAGAAACGCGTCAAAAAGAGCAAAATATAAATAAACAAAAAAAAGAATGAACAAAATAATTCTAGTAGACACACCAGTTGGTAATCAAAAAAAGACTAGAAATAAATCAAAGTTAATTAATCTGGAAAGTATAGGATATACTCCCAGTCCACCAAATAGATTTCATTTGCTAGCACCATCAGATGAACCATCAACTAGCTCACAGTTGGTACGGTCAGCATGTGTTGGAGAAAAAGCGGGATTAGATCAACCAAGCTCAATGAAATCCATTCAAGCTAAGAAATTTAAACCACCACCTGTAATTATTAGCAATATTACTAATTTCGCAGAAATTAACAAAGCACTAAAGGATAGAAATCTGGAGTACGATGCTAACCTATTAAACAACAACCAAATTAAATTAAATGTTAACACAGAAACAGAATATAGGAACCTGACAAAATATGCAAATGAAGCCAATCAATGCTGACAAGCATATACGAGTTGGTAAATAATCTCTCACAAAGAATGGACAAATTGGAAATTTACATCCCAAGCAAAAAGCCTGATAAAAATCTAAATGTCACATAGTTTAAAAATAGCAACGTGGAACGCAAACGGTGTAAAAAATAAAATACACGAACTCGAAATCTTTTTAAACAACAACAGAATAGATATATGTTTGATATCTGAAACACATCTAACCAACCAAATGTATATATCACTCAAAGGTTATAATACTTACTTAACAAATCATCCGAGAAACCAAGCGAAAGGAGGAAGTGCAATACTAATTAAAAACTATATCAATCATTATCAAGAACACTGCCTGCAAAGAGAAGAGATTCAATTAACAATCATTGTAGTAGAAACAGCTAAACAAAAATTATCAATCGGCTCAGCATATTGTCCTCCTAAACATAACCTAAAAAAAACAGAATATAAAAACATTATTAGCTCGATGGGAGATAGATTTATATTAGGTGGAGATTTCAACTCAAAACACGTCGCCTGGGGATCTAGACTTTCCACCACCAAAGGAAAAGAGCTGAAAGAGGCTATCTCAGAATTAGGTTGCAGCTATCACTCCACAGGAAATCCCACATATTGGCCAACTGACAATAATAAAATCCCAGATCTTATTGATTTCTTTATATCCAAGAGAGTCTCATCAAATTTTATAGAATTAGAGGATAGTCTAGATTTAAATTCTGACCATTCAGCAGTGATTTTAACGCTCAGTGAGAAAATAACTTCAAAAATAGCAAAACCGCTATTGAGCAATAAGACAACAGATTGGGAAAGTTTCAAACGAGAGCTGGAAAATGACATAAACCTAAGAATAGAATTACGTACTAATCATCAACTTGATGTCGCAGCCGAAAATTTCATGAAATCAATACAAGCTGCAGCGTGGAAGAACACAAGAAATCTCACCACCATATCAGTAGCTGTTAAATACCCAAGAGAAATCAGATATCTTGTTGAACAAAAAAGAAGGGCCAGAAGAAGATACCAACAAACTAGGGATCCATCAGATAAGAATATTCTAAATAGAAAAGAACAACAACTAAAAAGAAAAATAAAAAACTTCGAAGAAACATCAATGATAAACTATCTAGACAATCTATCAGCAAATGCGAAATCAGACTACTCTCTATGGAAGGCCACAAAAAATCTTAAAAATCCAATTTCCCACATCCCTCCTATCAAGAAATCAGACGGATCCTGGGCTAGAGACAACAAGCAAAAAGCAGATATATTTGCTCACCATCTTGAGGAAGTCTTCAAACCAAACGTTAGCAACATTACCATTCAACAGGATGAAATTCCAAATCCAATCTTCCAAAATATAGAACAAGTGTCACCACGGGAAGTAGCTAATGAAATTAAAAAACTAAAAAAGAAAAAATCACCAGGATATGACCTCATAACATCGGAGGTCCTCTCTCAGCTTCCTAAAAAAGGTATTGTAATGATGACCCTATTAATAAACGCTTCTTTTAGGCTCAAACATTTTCCGGAAATATGGAAAATCGCAGAAATAATCATGCTACCGAAACCGGGTAAGCAACCAAATGATGTCAAATCTTATCGACCTATTTCGCTTCTTCCTATCATTTCTAAATTAGTAGAGAAACTATTTTTAAAGAATTTAAAGCCAATCATAGAAAATAATAACATAATTCCAAACTTTCAGTTTGAATTTCGTGAAAAACATTCTACAGTACAGCAAATCCACAGGATCACAGACGCTATAGAGAAAGCACTAGAAGAAAAACAAATTTGTTCAGCTATTTTTATCGACGTAGCGCAAGCTTTCGATAAGGTTTGGCACGATGGTCTATTACACAAATTAAAGAGCATGCTACCACATCAACACGTTGAATTTATCAGCTCATACCTATCGAACCGATACTTCAGAGTCAGACATGTTGATGAATATTCCGAGTTAAGGGAAATAAAAGCAGGCGTTCCTCAAGGAAGTATCTTGGCACCATTCTTATATATTCTTTTTACAAGTGACTTGCCAGTAACAAATGACGTGCTGGTGGGAACTTTCGCAGATGACACGGCAATGTTAGTAACAGACAACAACCTAACTACAGCTACAAGTAAACTCCAAAGCGCAAACTGTAATATACAAAACTGGACAGAAAAAAATAATATGAAACTGAATGAAGCAAAATCGATACACATCAATTTCACGAACCGAAAATTAAATCAAATACCACATGTATATCTAAATAATAATATGGTTCCTTATGCCAACACTGTTAAATATTTGGGAATGACACTTGATGTCAAATTGAAATGGAAGGAGCATGTGAAAATAAAAGTCACAGAATTAAATATAAAATACAAAAAACTGTACTGGCTCATAGGAAGAAATTCTAGTTTATCAATAAATAACAAAATACTTATATATAATCAACTCCTGAAACCAATCTGGTTATATGGCATTCAGTTATGGGGCTGTGCTAAAAAATGTCATATACAGAAAATACAGCGCTTCCAAAACAAAGTTATTCGCAACATAGTTAAAGCTCCCTGGTTTATCCGTAATAGTGATCTTCATAGGGACTTAAAAATCAATTTAGTAGATGACGAAATTAAACGATTCGCTTTAAAACATCAAGAAAGATTAGTAAACCACATCAACATTGAAGCAGTAAAATTATCGGATAACGAAAATATCCTGAGACGTTTAAAACGGAAAAAACCAATAGATTTAATCTAAATTAATAGCTTCAAAAGTTAATATTCAGATTTTAATTTTAGAAAGCCAGTGGGTGATCTAAAAAGTATAGCAAAACCTAGATGTAAGAATTCAAATGCAAATTTATAGTTGATCTAATGAGACCAGTTTAAATCACCAAAAGACAAAGTTCTAAATAAAAAAAAAAAAAAAAAAAAAAAATATATATATTGTTATAATTGTTAAAAATTAATAAAAAAATCAGTTCATTTTCTTACATATACTTAAAATAAAAAATAAATAAATCACAATGATTTGATTAAACATTAAATTGAAATAAAAAATATTGCATTTTATTATATATACACAAAAAAATAATAATTTATATATTGTTATAGCCACCTTAAGTACATAATGTACATATCACTGCAATAATTGTTTTTTTTTTTAATTTGTATTTCCAGTTCAAGTGCAATCATCCGAAGCTCATGCTCTTTTAATCTGGATTTATTGAGTTTAATTTCATTTGCCTTTTGAATTTCAATTAACTCCAGTTTTGCGCTAGCCACATCCAACCATTTATCATTGGCAGTTATTCTCTTGTTTTTGCAAACTGTCAACGATTTAGATTTTGCTGTTTTTAAATTTTTTGGAGTATAATTTGTCCAATCGCATGTTTTTTTTTTAATTTCAGGTACAGTATTCGGACACACGTTTTCATCTGAAGTTGCAAAATTTTCATCCACCAATTTTGGACTGTTACTTGCTTCAGTGGAAATTATTTGTGTTTCGCTATCGTGTTCAGTTAAATCTTCTATCGCATCTGAATCAAATTGAGCGGACATACCCTCCATTTGGGTTCCCAGCAGTTCTCTTATTTCTTCATCTATTGAAATAATAGAATTACTTTGTACAGGTGGACCACCACCTGTTCCACGAATTGCCATTTTTTCATCACTAAATTTTTTTTTGGAAATTTTTTTTATATTTTCATATTTGCATTTTAAATTTCTCCAGTCCCTAAAAGTGCCATCACTTGCAGCATTAAAATAAATTTCTATTTCTTTCCAACAATCTATTTTTTCTCTGGAAGAAATAGTATCTGTTTTTTTGCACTCTATTATATTTTTATATTTTTTTACGCTATGAATTAATTTATCTATTTCTAGACTAGTGTAATTTGGACATCTTTTTCGGGAATCCATTGTTTTTTTTTTAATTAATTATTTATCATTTATATTTTATCACAAATTCACAACTATAAAAACAAACAAATATGTAATTTAAATTCACAAATTTAAAAACATAAACAAATACACTTTTAATTTTTTTTTAAAACAATTGTCAAAGTTGCCGGTATTGCCATAGCAAATTTAAATTTCCCTGGGAAATAAATATTTCCTTTATTTAAACTCAGTTTAATTATTCCTAGGATAAATTTTTATTGAGCAAACGAATCATAATTTAAACCAAGTTTAAATTTAAACTCGGTTTAGTTATACTTAAGTTTAAACTTTCATTGAAAAAACGGCCCTAAGTGCTAATTTTCGGTTTTCTATATATAATTTTAACTAGAAAAAAGTATATTTCAAACATTCATAACCTTGAACTATTAAATTTTATTATTGTATATATAAAAAGTTTTAAAAATAAATGTATAAAAATATATTATAATTATTTAAAATAATGGAACAAAGATAAACTTTAGATAATTAAAATGTTTGTTTATACAAATATACCACTTTGGAATTTAAAAATTAACATATGTAATGTAATTTTAGTTTAGCTTGGCTACGAATTCTAAAATATTTTATAGCGACATTAATTAATTAAATATACTTTGGTTAATTTATTAAATTTGAAAAAACTATAGGTATTTTCAGTAAATTTTTTATCAGCCGCGACTGTGTGTATTTCGTTTTATAACCAATCAGAAGAAAGAAACAATTAAATGAGGCTATGAAAATGATATGTGGCTGTTTTAGATTCTAATTTAAAATATAAATTAAAAATGACTATCGGAATATTTTTTGTTTAAATTAAAAATTATAATACGAAAAAAACTATGACTAAATGGACTGAAATCGTATTGACTATAAAAGAAATGCGTAATAGCCGCAACCGCGGCTGATAAGCCTCTACTAAAAGAAACACCATTAGTATTAAATGCATTAAGGGAAACAATTATTTATAGTTCAGGGCATTTTTAATACAATTTTATTTATACCCATAAAACCGTAGAACCATCTGAATATTTACTGGAAATTGTTGTGAGGCTAGGTGGTATGATCGACGCTGAACTCCATCTACGATGATTCGTTACAGGTAATCCAATAGTATTTGTAGTAGCAGTTTGTGAAGCCTTCAACGTAGAATTTTTACTCTCCAGACAATTTGTCTCAGTACTTAAATCACTCGATGTATCTAATATTAAAATGCTACTGTTTAAATCTAAAGCCGACCTACTATCATTAAAGTTATCCATAATGGTCGATTCAAGTGGTATACCGATTTCTTGGAAAGAATTTATTGAACTAAAACCACTTTCATCTTCCGTTGTGGTTGAAGAAATTGGTAATTCTTTGTTAATTAATGGTGGTGCTGAATAATTATCTTCCTCAGTTACGTTTTTTGATGAAGACGTTGATTGAACGGAACTATCGGTGGTACTCCTCAATGAAACATGTGATTCACGTGTATTTATTTTACGAGAAAATGAAACAAACGTTGGATCTACGTCTAAATTATAGCATGATCTTAATGCAGTCGCTGTTGGTACAATTTTTTTATTCTGAATAAATGGAATTTCAGATGATTCATTAGGGAGCTGAATTTTTAATAAAGGTGGTTCTTGGGTTTTCAGAAGATTTTGTACTGTTCGTAGTAGCCGAAATGCTTCTTTCGAAAGTTTTTCTGAATCAACTGAAGGTATTTGCAATGGCACAGCTCGTTTCGGTGAACGGCCCCTGTAAAGTAACAAAATTGTTGTTATTTATAATTCTTTTTATTTATTATTACAAAATTATTTTTAAAATTAAATTATAAAATACTAAATGTACTATAATTATACATCATCATTATTTTCTTGGTAACAAAACTACCCTCAGAAAATGTTCAAGTCAAAGATAATAAATTAGTTGGCTAGCATGTATGTTTAATGTATGAACTCCTAAAATTTGATTTTAATTATGGTTTATTAATTCCCTATCGTTAACAAATTAAAAAATTTGAATTTGGTAGCTTAAAATTTACTTTACATTCGGGGTGTATTATGAAAATAGTTGTAGTTTTTTCTACGATACTTGCACCAAAGAATATATAATAGACCAAGGAGTTACATTGCATATTATTTAATTTTGGGTCACCATTATCATAACCCGTTCTCGCAAAGGAACGATTCGCTCTTAAAATGAGGTATAACTAAGTAAATTTTCTAAGTGAGCGGACGTGTTTAAATTTGCTTTAATTAATTAATTAGCTAAATAATAAACATTTAATTATTTTAGCAAATAGTTTTATTAATTTTTTAAAAATATTTGCAATTTATAACAATTAGTTGATATTTAAGTAATTTTTGTTTTAGATTTTTGTAATAATTACTTTATAATAATCATTTTGCATTGCAATAATATAATAATTAAAACAGTGTTAATATTTATATTTGATTACTAGTTTGAATATTTATATTAAGAAGTTTATATGACAAATAATTGCTGCAACCAGATTGTAGTTTGAACTTTTTTTTTTACAAAATTGTTTAACATATTTAAATATGCAACGATGCAGTAGCACACAATGCGCTTTAAATGATAGCATAGGTACACATAATTTAATTGCTTGTAATGGTATTTGTGCAAAATTATATCATCTCCAATGTGTTGGTCTTTCTCGAACTGCAATTAACTCTATGAAAAAATATACAAAAGCTTTTTTGTTTTTTTGTTATGAGTGCAGAAACATTAATCTCTCGCATGTATTGCTCGCAATTAAATCAAATAATGATTTATTAAAGTAATTTACTGAGTCGATTGATTTAATAAATAAAAGAGCTATTAATGCTGAGAAAAAAACGATTAAATTAGAAGAGAACACCAAATCGATCTTGCAACATGTTGATGAAGTTTGTAGTAAAGTTGACGAAATTTTTAAAACATGCAATGCTCACAAAGAAAGCATAGAAGTTGTTGGTAATAAAGTTGATAAATTTTATGATAATATTGAAAGAGTTAAAGATTGTATCGCAACAAATAATGATGTTATAATTGATAGAATGAAGTTTCAATTGGATAATATTCATTCATCATTAAAGAAATTAAAAAATATTTTAGATGGAAATTCTTGTAATTTACAAACATCAATTGAAAAGAATTTGTCATACAACTTTGATAATTTTAATAAAATGAATAATGAAATACACAAACTTAACAATAATTCCGACAACGATGACTTAAAAAATAGATTAACTCTATATGGTAACGAGCTTTTATTGACAAAATCAATTTTAATTAACGCTATTGATGAATTAAAATGTTTCAACGTGAACAAAAGTTTAATTGAATCCACATCAGAATTAATTACAGAAAGAAACAGACTTTCATTTTATTAAAATTATGTTTGTGAGGAACTTAATATTATTAATAAGGAGAAAAGTGGTACTTCAGTCTCTACGACTTCTATAATTAAACGTTCTTCAATATTCATTAAAGTTATGCCAGCTAAAGTTGAAGCAGAATGGTTAAAGGACTTTATTTTGAAAACATTTGGAATTAATGACGTTTTATGTAAAAAAGTCACGCCACGCTCCTTAAGCAAAAAAAAATATTAAAATATTGCAGTTTTAAAGTTACTGTTCAGGTCCATACGGTTATAACGCTGATAGATAGCCAATGCATATGGGAAACTATTGGTGTTCAGTATCCATTTGGATAAAGAAAATTAAGAAAATTAAGAAAAATAAGGTAAAAGTTAATAATAATAATAATAAGAATTCAAACAATGAAAGTAAAAGAAAAATATTAAGTAATGCTAATAAAAATAGTAGAGTAAAACAAAAAAATAAAAATAATAATAATAGTAAAAATAAAATTTTGAATACAAATGCTAGCAATAGTTACCAGTACACAGACGAATACCGATATGACTACAACTAATACAACTAATTTAACTAACATTCCAAATACCATAATTAATCCTCCAAATAATTCCCCTACTAATACAACTAATCCTCCAAATAATTCCACCAATAATAAAACTAACACAACTAATCCAACTAAAATTATCCCCAGTAGTTAGAATGACCATTAATTCGGTAGAAAATGGTGGTTGTGTGTATGCTTTGAGCCGCCTTCATGATCCTAAAATCTATGATAATGTGAGGTTGTTTCTAGCATACTTACATGACGAACAAAAAACCATTTGTGTTCTGGGTAAAACAGTTACCAACATCAAAGCTTTAATTAAGTCCCAGGGTCTTCCAATAGATCATAAGGTTCTTAATAAATTGTATATTAATTATAATGTAGAACAAGGACTTTCCAGGCACGATACCATAACTGATTTGAAAGCTTATGGAAATTATATTAATAATAAAAGAAGAGATGACCTTCAAAGGCAAAGGGAGACGGACTATAGATACTTTAAGTCGTGACCCTAATAATTTAATAACAATTAATCCTGTTAGCTGTAGGTCAAATAATTTACCTGATAATTTATCATTCTATGTTAGAGGTTTACGCACTAAAACTGCTAAAGTATTCGTCAACTCTAAGTTATTAGACTTTGACATTTTTGCTCTAACAGAAACTTGGTTGCATTCTGGAATAAATTCGTTAGAATTATTTGACCATTTTTTTCTGTTTTAGAAAAGACAGGCATAATAATAATAATAATTCAGCTAACTCTAATGGGATTATGCCTAAAGGTGGAGGTGTAATGATTGCTATTAAAAATAATTTTAATATAAATGAAATTATACTTTCACAATTTCCAGATCTTGAGATTGTTGCAATTAAAATAGAACTCACTCTCAAATCCATTTTTGTTATCTGCTGTTATATTCCTCCTAATTCGACATTAAAAATATATTCTAAAGTTGGCCAAGCTATTGACCATATTTCATCTATAATTCTGCCGTCAGATGAAATTTTTGTTTGTGGTGATTTCAACTTACCACATTTAACTTGGTCACCCCACGATGAGGAATGTTTTCTTATACCGAGCAACATTGTGAATTCTGTTGAACACACATTAGTTGATGGGCTCAATTCAAATTATCTTCAGCAGGTTTCAAATATAAAAAATTATTATGGTATGGTGGATTAAAACCAATCCTAAATCTTTTTGGAAATTTGTTAATTCCAAAAGGAAGTCGGATCTATATCCTAAATTTATGTCTTATAAAGGACATACTTCAAATGACCCGACAGTTATCGCGAAGTATTTTAAAGATTACTTCTCCAGCTCATACTCAGGCACGCCTTTTGAGATTGATGAGACAAATTTTCAATACATGCACAGTTATCCTGAGATCACATTACCATCAATCAATTTTTCAGTTTCACAGGTAAGGCAGTATCTAGAGAAATTGAATAATGATACTTCACCTGGTCCAGATAATGTACCAGAAATTATCCTGAGAAACTGTGCAAATTTTCTATCATTGCCATTAAAAATTTTATTCACCAAATCTTTAAATAGTGGACACTTTCCAGATTTTTGGAAAATATCATTTATTAGACCTGTGTACAAAAAAGATTCAAAAAATGATGTGTGTAACTATAGACCTATTGCTAAACTTTCAAGCATTCCTAAATTATTTGAACTCATGATTTATGATTAAATCTATAGTTATTGCTCTGGATTGTTGGTGCCCAATCAGCATGGTTTTATCAAAAAAAAAGATCTACTGTTACCAATCTAGTAGAATCTTGTTTTTCATTCTTAAATAATATGGAGGCTGGGTACCAAACAGACGTAATCTACACTGATTTAAGTAAAGCTTTTGGTCTATTACCTCACAGTGTAATATGTTTTAATTAACTTTGTATATCAAATTGCGAATTAAAAATTGACACAGCATGACTATTCTAATATCCGTAAGTATCGTTGTGGATCTTAGAAATCCTATCCAGTTATTAATGGAATGCTAATATTGTATTACTTTTGCCTAATGTTTTCTGAAAAAGAGTATGACCTACTATTGATTGTTTAAATTGTTTTTAGTTAGTAGTTACAACGAGTACGTGCGTAAATTGTCTTGAAATTTGTAACATTGAGTATGAACAGATCTTAGTTTTCGGACCAGAAATAAATTGTCTTTTGAATAATTTTGAATATTTTTTTTTAAAATACTAATTTCGAAAACTGTAATCTGAACTTAAAATATTACCATGTGAAATCTCGAAAATTATTGTATGTAATTTTAGATGACGAGTTTTCAAAATGTTCTTCATATGATATGGGTGATGAAATATAATCGTTTTGAGCATCTATAATATTTGTACTGCTACGTGCCCGATGACTTATTGTAGTTGTTGAATTATAAATTTGTTGTTGTAGATGATTTTGGTAAACTTGATGTGTGCTTTTTGCTCGAGAGATAGTATTGCTTTCTAGTAAATCCAATTTCCTATGACAACGTTCCAAAAATCTAACTACTTCTTCCATAACTGCACGATACATCTTGCGGCTGGCCTCTACCTAATAAATTTATACAATTACATTTATAAAATTCATTTTAAAATGTATATATTTAAAATTCAGAATACCAGAGCCCTTATAAATATATGAATATTCTGTGGCCAGAATAATACATTGTCATTCACTGAGAAGGTTGCGGTACTTTACTAAGGGCAGATTTATAGCCTGTCAAGAGGTCAAAGACAGAGCAGAGAAAGAATATATGTTCCTGAACAATGTTTCACCATGTTTAAACGTAATGCAAATGAATTTTGGCGTCGATTCGTAACATTTGATGGGCGAACAACCATTATACACCATTAGGTGTACTAATGGTGTGTGCTGTAGCCATTAGGCTATGGCTACAGCACGAGTTTTAAAATTCGTTTCGAAAATATAATTTAGCTGTCATTGAAAGCATTAAGCGCTTTCAATATGTTTTTAAATATTAACAATGGAAAACACTATGTTAATATCAAACATTTGGAACCCATCGAATCAGCTAACCTTTTGCACGTATCAATCATAAATTTTAATGTCAATTAATTTTATTATCGACATATTTTGGTTGGTTAAAAGGTTCAAGTTTTTGTTAAAATAATATATTGTAAATTATAATATTATTAAAAATTATAAATTCGTGGCAGGCTAAATTTTAAATAAAATTAATGTAGCGTACAGTGTTCATTCGATATAATCACCTAAGCTGATTTGAAATTTGTAAAAAAGTTGCTTTTGTAAAATTGTTGCTTTTATCGAATTAAGTAGTATACAATAATTAATTTAAAATAATTAGCGGAATTTTGATGGCAGAATGTTCCACCAGCCCCAGACTATGATATCAGTTAAACTTGCACTATTTTCAGGTAATATTGAGTAAGTATTCACAGAAGATTACGAGTGACAGGAAGAGCAACATATAATCGTATAAGTAGAATTAGATGAACGTATACTTAGAACAGTAAGAGCAAATCCTACAAAAAGTATACGCCGACTTTCTTCTCAATTAAATTTGTCAAGACAACTAATTTAAAGAGTATTACACCAGGAGAGATTGCATCCTTTCCACACAACAGCTGTGTAGTAGCAGGAGATATTACCAGCAGATAAGGCGAAGCGAGTGGAATTTTGCCACTGGTTGATGGAAAGACATACAACAAGAAGGAGATCATTTCAATATCGATTTAGCATAAACGTGTAGGCTGGTGTGATTGGTGATATGTTCATTGGACCTTTTTTTCTGCCACCAAGATTAAACAGTGCAGAATATTTGCAATTTTTGCAAAATGAATTGCCAGAATTGCTAAAAGATGTTCCCCTTGTACAAAGGCGAACACATTTATACCAACAAGATGGCGCTCCAAGTCACTATGGCCGAATTGTTACGGAATGGTTAAATGAAAACTACAGAAATCGTTGGATAGGAAGAAATGGCCCAATGTATTGGCCTGCGAGATCCCCAGACCTAACAGTTATGGAATTTTATGTTTGGAGGACGATAAAAGAAGAGGCATATGTAACCGAAGTAACAATATTAGAAGAATGAGAGGTGGGAGGAGGTCACTTTGAGCAACTGCTATAATCGTATAATGGTAAAATTATTTAAATAACACATTGAAATAAAATTATTTTAATTGAAACCAATTTTTTTTATTATTTTTTATTTTAACACAATTAAAGTTAGAAGCAGAATGAATTAAACTTAGAACCCTAAATCTACTTACCTCTACCTTGGTCAGTATATGGGTAATCACGAATTCAACTTGTGTACAAAATTTCATTGAAATTGGAAAATATATACCCTATGTTCTAGTCTAGAACATATACCCATCACCAGACTTTATAGTTTTTCTATAACTACTTGTAATATATTTTCCTTTTTTTTCCCCAAATATTTTGAAGTCCGATAATGGTTCTACATTTCCATCAAATTAATATTTATGTTTTTGTAAAAGAAATAACATTATATTGCTAAAATATAGACCATAGTAACAAACACCTTCAAATGGATCATCGGAAAAATAAACTAAAACAGTCAAAGATAAACTAAATCAAAATTATATTTATACACGTTTTCCAAATTTACCAATTCCGAATAAATTAAACAGATTTTTATTTATTTAAAAATATCATTTAGTCTCGTTTTTAAACACACTCCAAAACTAGTTAAATAGATATTGTAAATCCAAAAATTTTGAAAAATAAGGCAGATAAATTAAGGAAAGTGATAATAAAAAATAAGTTAAATAACTTAATTGACTGATTCAGAATTAGGCCCACTACATCCTCCGAAACCTTCATGTTACACATGCTGTGGTGGTGGGCTGAGCCAACAACTCATTCGACCAACAACTCTTTCATTTAGTATAAACCAAAACATCTGCGGCGCAGGTGCATGAGACATGGACAGTGACAGAGTAAACGTTCGATCATTGTATTGAATACAAATTTATGGAATTTAAATCTTAATATACATATAAATAAAAAATAGCAATTTTGACAAAAATTTATATGACCATTAAAGAACTTTCCGCAAAGACGAAATTAAAGAACTTTCCGCAAGCCCTGATTATAATCCTTGTTCATGAAAATTTTTGAAAAAATTTTATTCAATATATTTATTGACTTTATTTTGAAAAAATAATGAATAAAGCTAATACTTAAATATTTACAACATAATGAATTATAGTCAATAATTACATGTTTTAGTTGCCAGAGAAGAGTATCAACTTGCGTTTGTAGGATAACAGCTTCAATATTTGATGAAGTTACAGGTACATCTAGCTGTCCTGATCCTATTCCACATGCATGTTTCATCTGATTTCGATTTTCGTCAATTAAATATTGACATTCCTAAGAGAATAAAATAATTTTGGTAACATTAATTATATAAAAATTACACTTAAATCTTAGAAGTACGATAATATTTACATATCCTGAAAATGTGCACGATTTTAAAAATATGATGTTTTTAAAAAATATAATGAAAATATATGTATATAAATTTAAAATACTTAATTATGTTATGATAGAAAAAGCTCAATGATATTTCGTATCCGATTATTATATATACGAAAATAATGTCACTGAGTATCCGATACCTAATGTCCTTTTGATTGGTCATTTCATTAGGTATCCCATATAACAATAAATATCAGATTCTTAGTGTCGTTTCAAAGAGAGACCAACATTGTAGCCAAATATATTGGTTAGTTTCAGTTATTTTATATTATTAATTAATCATTACATTATTTAATTCTGTTATTAGAGCTATTGTATTAATTAATTTACATATAAATAGCAGTGCTATCATTTTTGACGAGATTTTAATCAATTCTTCAATCGAACAGTCTTTTAATATTCTACATGGCTCTATCCGCTGCGGATAAAACAATAAAATTAAAAAAAGTAATTGTTAGAATTAAATCAAAAAGAGATCGAGTGCGTATATTAAATATGATTGGAGATAAAGCTATGGATGTATTTTTAACATTTGATTTAACTGAAGCCCAGCGTGGAAAATATAAAGAGGTGTTACAAGCCTTTGAAACTTTTAGTTCACCAAACAAAAATGTCGTGTATGAAAGATATATTTTTTATAATCGTACGTAAACAAGCTGAAGAAGAACCTTTAGACCATTTTGTTGTGGATATCAAAACATTAATAAAAACAAATGAAAAGATTAATTAGAAAGTTTAGTGAAAGAGGGCATTATTTCGAAAGTATATTACCCACTTATTGGGCCCATAATATGGTGGTAGTTGAAAAAAAGATAATTCTTTTTGAATTTGTCTCGATCCAACAAACATGAACAATGCTATCAAGCGACAACCTTGTTTGATGCCTGATTCATAAGAAATTTTTCAAAATTGTCTAAAGCAAAATATTTTACAGTGCTGGTCATTAAAAGCGGATTTCCTCAAATACAATTAGATGATAATAGTATGGATCTTTGTAGTTTTTCAACACCGTTTGGGTCATTTCACTATAATAGGTTGTCTTTTGGGATTACCTCAGCTCCAGAGGAATTTCAAAAGCAAAGTAGGGGGATATTTGAAGATGAAAATACTATTGTTTATGTTTTTGACATACTAATTACTGGTGATAGTTTAGAAAATCACGATAAAAAGTTAATCATAAATAAATCACGTAGAAATAACATAAAATTTAATCCTGAAAAATTACAATATCAGGTAACCGAAGTTAAATATTTATGTCATGTTTTTTCTGAAGGTATAATAAAACTACATTTAGATAGAATTAAAGCAATACAAGCAATTTAATTTCCAAAAGATAAAACAGATTTACAAAAAGTTTTTAGGTGTAATAAATTCAATTAAATTTTTATTGCCTTAATATATATGTTACAATATTCTTATGACTAAATTAATTAAGAGTTATAGGGTATCCTTAACAACTATGATTTATTTATTTCCATTTATAGATAATAGTAATATGAATTCATAATAGATAGATTTCGAAGGAAAAATGGCAAAAAACCTTAATAGTTAATTAAATTTTATGATTTTTTGTATATTTTATATAATTTTATAGTTTTTTTTTTTATTATTATTATTATTATTACAACTTAAGACTACTAACGAAAACAAACAAATAATTGCTAATTGCTAATCAAATTTTGTATAAGTACATTTGTGGACCTGTTGCATTTCTTATTGAAAGATTCAACATAAGTGGTTATTAAATCAAAAATATATTTCATATTTGAAAGTTTATGTAATTTATAAGTAGAAAAATAAAAAGGTAATACATTTAAAAGTTTAAGGAGTTGATTTTGCTTAACTTGTAATCTTTTTATGTGATGATCGCGCATTTTCCCCATACTTCAGAACCAAATAACATACTACTTTGAAATACTTGGGTAAATATTAGCATTTTGTTTTCTAAACTTAGTTTAGATTTTCTATATATTATAGGGTATAATAATCTAATAAATTTATTGCATTTTTCAATAGTTTTATCAATGTGAAGCTTGTATATTAATTTTTTATCTATATGAATTAAATATTTAATTGAATTTTCCCATTGAATGTCATGACCTTCGAATATTATATTTTTATTTGGAATAAGCGAGAGTTTCCTATTTCTTGTGAAAAATATTGCTTGTGTTTTTTGTATGTTTATTTTAATTTTCCATTTATAATAATAATCATTTTCTTCATTTAGAGCAGATTCTAAATTGTTTATAATTGTATTTGGGTTTGATGATGATGAAATGATAGCTGTATCATCAGCATATAAGCCAATCTCACAATTACTGATTTTAGGGAAGTCAGAAATGAATAAATTATATAGTATGAGAGATATAAGTAACCCCTGAGGAGTACCAGCACTGATATTGTAAATTTAACTTTTTGTATTGTTCAGAAAGACAGAATTTTCTTGAGTAAAGAAATTGTTTAATGATTTTTATTAAATAAATTAGAAAATTAAATTTTTTGTGTTTAAAGTTTAAATATTAAGCCATCTTGCCATACCGATTTAAACGCTTTTTCTACATCAAGAGTGACCAATTCCTGTAGAACATTTAGATAAAAAATTGTTCTCTATTATTTTATTTATTCTGATTACTTGATGGCTGATCGAATGACAAGGTCGAAATCCAAATTGCTCGTCTGGAAATATATTATTTTCCTCAACAAAATTTAGGATTCTTGTTTTTAAACATTTTTCAAAAATTTTGCTTAGTGAACTAAAGGCTTTGGCCCAATAGGGCATAAAATGCGGCATAAAACGCGGCATGAAATGCCAGCATGAAAATTTGATGCTGTCATTTAAAAAAATGCAGCATGAAATGCTAAGGATGGCCCAATGCTGATGTTGCTTTCGACTTTTTTTTTGACATTTTTTTTTTTTTTAGTTGTATTGTAGAGTACTTCAATAATAACTTTAATATATATTAATAAAAAATGAAAGTAAATAAAAGAAAATTTTTAAAAATAACAAAAATTGTTTCATTGGCATATATCGCTTATAATGATCACAAAAAATTAAGAAAATTAAGGAAAAAACGTAGGTTTTGGGTTAGAGAAATATATTTGGATCGTGAGGAACATGGTTTTTATAACACCACTTTTCAACAAATGAAACATAACGATCCTGAAATCATAACGTTTATCCCATAACAATTTGTTTATTTTGACAAATTCTATTATATTCTGCCATATTTTTATATAAATTACACCAACTTTTTTTTTTTTTGAAGCATGCGGCATGAAATATTAAATTTTTTCAATGTTGAACGCCGGCATGAAAACAAAAGCTGGCATGAAAAAAAATATCAAATTTTTTGAATGTCAATTTTTTTAAACGCGGTATGAAAAAAAATGCTGGCATGATAATTAGGCCTTACTGCATTACTACACATGTATTTGATTTTGACAAGCATTTCATGCTCTATTGGGCCAGAGCCTTAAGTAGGCTGATAGGTCTATAACTAGAAGGATTGGATTTGCTTTTGTTCGGTTTACATATATAGGTATAACTGCGGCAATTTTCAAAACTTGAGGAAAATAGCCAATCATCAAACAAACTTTAGGATTTTGCAGAAATAAATAAGTGCCTTTTTATCCAAATTTTTTAAAATGTTTTTAATTTGGTCCGGACCACAAGATTTTTTATTTTTACATAAACTAATATATGATTTAATTTCTTTTACCGTTATATGTTTAGATGTGGCTATTTCACTACGATCGATTACAATTGCACCATCCGAAATTGTTTTTTAGTATCTGCATCACTAAAATTTAATGTTAGCTTATGTTGTTTAGAGAAATATTTCCCTAGCATATCAGCTTTTTCTAGATTTGTGCAAGCAATATTGTTTATATCTTTTAATGTAGGAATTCCGACATTTTTGTTTTTAAGAACTTTTGTTAAATTCCAGAAAAACTTATTGTTTTTGGAAAGATTACCTAAATTATCAGCAAGTTTATTATTATATAGGTTAACTATTTTTTCCCTGATTAAACTATTTAAATTTATAACACGAACTCTATCAATAAAACGTCTATTTCTCTGCCAAATACGTCTGTGAAAATTTCGACGATTTATTAAGAATTTGATATCACCAGTGATTTCAACTTTAACCTATCTAGAATTATCTTTAATAATTTTCTTTTTAATAGATTGATTGGCAGAGTCAAGTAAATATTTTGAAAAAGAGTTAATATGCGAGTCTATAATGTCTATTGTTGGTGAATCTAAATTTGAAAGTGAACTAATATTAATTTTACGCGATAAATTCTTTTTGAATTTTTCCCAGTTAGCTTTATAATAATTTAGAGTAAAATTTGAAAAGGTGTTTAAAAGAGCGCTATTTATTATAAAACATACTGGTAAATGATCTGAATTGAATTTATTTATGGTTCTAGGAGCATCAATAAAAGATTTATAATTTGTTAAAATAATATCTAAAGTTGATGGGTTACCTCTAAGAGAATGTGGATAATATGTTGGATTTGGAGAATATAATAGAGAAAAGTTACTATGAACTAATTTATTATTTAATAGTTTACCCCAAGAATTATTTTTACTGCACTTCCAATTTGTGTGTCTGGAGTTAAAATCACCCATAATTACAAAATTATCTGAAATTTTATTAAAAGTTTGTAGGTCATAATTGAAATGTTCAGCTTCAGATTTGATTAAATTACCACCTTTAAAATAAGCTACAAATATTTTTAAGTCACCGTCGGCTGTGATAATACTAACGCCAGCAGTTTCAAAAGTTTTAGTATTCAGCGAAGGAAGAGCAGAATGCACGATATTTTTGTTAATTAAAAAAGCAACACCACCACCTCTTTTCGAAATATCTCTATAATTTCTGAAAATATTATAAGTATCGCTATTAAAAGATATATTCGAATTTAACCAAGTTCCGCAAATAGCAGCTATTTGTATGTTTTCTGATTTTAATTCATTTAAAAATTCAATTTGTTTGTATTTACTTGTTATTGTTATTAAAATTATTGTTGGTTTGATTTTGAGCGAGCATACTAGCGTAAGAGGGAGAACCATTCTTATACTGTGCAGTAGAAAGAGACTGTTGTTGCCATCGATTCTGTGGTTGTAAATTTTGTTGTATCATTGATTTATTATTACGTTGTTTGTCACGAAGTTTATTTTGTAGCTCAATGTAGGATTTCCTAGCTTTACAGTCGAGAGAACTAGCTTTGTGCGGTAGACCACAATTTGCACATTTTAATAATTGAATTTCCTCAGTAACATTTAACTGACTACATTTAATAGTTTCATGATTACCGGCTGTTTTCATCAAAGTATGAATTTCACCGGTAGAACGAAAACAAATATTAATTGGATGTAAACGTACCTTAACCGTCTGAGATGGTGTGGCAATTTAAATTGGTTCCTCTTCAATTAATTGGCTCAGTGGAGAAAATCGATTTTCATTTCCCATGGTGGTATTAGAAGATTTAAAAGATTTTAATTCTTATTTTGATATTCTCATCATCCAAAGATGATGGAATTTCACAGGTGTATTGTCTTTTAATTTTGAACTACTGTGTTTCTAAAGTACTTTTGAAAATATTTAAACTATTATTGTATACTCTTTAAACAGACTAAACAAGACTGGTGTAAAAAATTATTTAAGACCGTTTGTACCTAATTTATCTGATCTAACCCCTGTTAGAGATTTGTTGAAAAAAAAAATGTATATTTTAATTGGTCTGATCATCATTGTAAAGCATTTAATATTATAAAACAGTCTCTTATTGACTTTCAAAGAGTTAACTAGTGTCTGGTTCTAACAATTTTTTGGTTCTCAAAATTTAATTAACACGTGTTTTTATCTATTATTCTTGTAATGGCTAAGGGCAGTAAAAAAAGAAAAAAATCTCCTAAAGGTGTTGAAACTTCATTAAGTGATTCTAAAAATGCTAAAATTGGTAATTCTTTTGAAAGTTTAGTTGATAACGAAATGGATTTAAGCGAAATAACTACCAGTAAAATACCAAAATCTATTAATCCAACTCCAGTGATTATTGACAGTGATAATGCTAGTTCATTAATTAAATCGTTAAAACAAAATATAATTTTTAAAGAATAAGTGAAATTCAAAATTCTAAAATTCAATAAACTAAAAATTATATTAAAAAGTAATAACGATAAAATTACTCTTATTAACTATTTAAAAGAAAAAAATTATAATAATACTATACTTCCATTCTTTACTCATCCGACAAGAGATGAGAAGCCAATTATATACATTCTCAGATATTATTATTACGATGATGTTGAAATTATCAAAAACGATTTAAAACAAATTATTGCTTCCGTAATAAAAGTCTCTTTCTTAAAAGATGCTAAATCAAATCCATTGTATATGGTAAGTTTTTCTAACAATACCATCTCATTTCATGAGCTAAATACAAATTATAAATCAATAAATTATGTTTATATTAAATGGAAGAAGTTCAAAAATTTGAAAAACAAAGTAACGCAATGTTTTAACTGTCAAGAATTTAGACATGGTGCGAAACACTGCCACAGACCATATAGATGTTTCAAAAGCACATCTCAAAGGCGATTGTCCTAAAAACAAAATCTTATCTACAAATAACATATATAACAAGCTAGACAATCTCTCTAGCACCGATGATTTTAACAAGGAAATTATAAAGCCCAGTTGTGTAAACTGCAATGGCGATCATGCAGCATACTCCAAAAAATGTAAAAAATATGAAGAATATGTTTAAAAAAAATTTAAAAAGAATATTCAGCTTAAAAATCAAAACAATAGTAATGATAACTCCACAAAATATCAGCATTAAAATTTACCACCCATAAATTCTAATAAAAATTTTCCTCCTCTAACTGGATCTTCTGATGCTCAGCTAATTTCTCAACGATCTCCTGAAATTTCTTATAGTACAGCTGCGGCTTCTTCCTCAATAATCCAAAATGCAGATTAACAATTTAATAATAATGAATTCTATTCTCTTCTCTGCGAATTTAAAAAAATCCCTGAAATCGATGTTACTCTAAAACTATATAAAGAATTAATAAATAAATTAAACAATACAAATTGTCACAAAACAAGATTAGGAATATTAGTTCATTATACATTACCATTATGAATATAAATACAAATAATTTAAACAAATTAATTATTTCATCATGGAATTGTAATTCCATTACAAATAAAAAAAATGAATTATACGATTTTATCATAAAATATAAAATTAAAGTATTTCTGTTACAAGAAACATATTTAAAAAATGAAAAAAGATTTTGTTTACATAATTATAAAATTTATCGGGCAGATCGTTGTGAAGGTCGGGGTGGTGGTGTAGCAATCTTAATTCATGATTCGATCCCACATAGTTTACAAAAATGAATAAAAACTAAGTTTATAGAAAATATTATAATCAAAATACATTTTAGTAATTTTGATCTTATTATAGGTTCTGTTTATGCAGCTCCACATATAAACCATAAATCTTTTGAAAATGATATGCAAAAAATTTTGTCTATTAAACAACGTTTTCTTTTGGGTGGTGATTTGAATTCAAAGCACACTGAATGGAATTATGCTAAAAATAATTTAAAAGGCAAAAAACTTTTAAACTTGTGTAATCAAAATCATTATGTCATTCACTGCCCAAATAATCCAACTCATTATTCAACTAGAACAACGCTATCAACTCTGGATCTAGTGAATTCTAAATCCTTTAATTATTACTGTTCTGATTTAACAGTCATAAATAAATTGTCTTCTGACCATCTACCTATATTAATTATAATTAATAATTCTATAGTTACAAAACAAAAAACACTATTAGATTACAAAAAAGCAAGTTGGCGTGGTCTTAAAAGTGAAATCAATGACAATATAAATCTACTTAATCATCCTGCAAACTCCGCAGAAATCGATAAAGAAATTCAACTATTGACTGAGTCAATAAAATCAGCTATGCACAATAATATTCCATGCAAAAATTCATATTTATTTAATTATCCTTTTTCAGAAAAAGTTAAGGAATTAAGTAGTCAACGTAACATACTAAGACAAAGATATCAAAGAAGTCGTGATCCAGTTTTAAAACACCTAATAAATTTCCTAAACAGACAAATTAAATCAGAAATCATTATATTAAACAATATAAATTGGTCAAACAAACTCTCACAGTTAAAAACTGAAAACAATTCTCTTTATAAATTTACAAATATGTTTAGTAAACCTAATAAAAAAATTCCACCACTAAGCTCAGATAACCAAACTATTTATAATACAAAAGATAAAGCTGATTTAATAGCTAACATTTTCTAGCTTCCCATAACATAACTTCCAATACACTTTCAAATTCTACCGTAGAAACAATGGTAAAATATTCTGTAAATTATATTAAAAATACTAGATTAACATCATTCATATTTTTTACTTTTAAAGAAGTAAAAATTGGGTTGCCCTTAAACTTACTTAAAATATTAGCTTCGTTTGTTTCAAACCGTGTCTCCTATGTGGAAATAGATAATATAAAATCATATGAATTTAAAATTCCTGCAGGCGTACCTCAGGGTTCTGTATTTAATTTTTATATAAATGATATAGAAATTTCAAATCTATGCTACTTTGCAGTATATGCTGATGACACTGCTCTTTTAACCGCGACTGACAATCATAATGCTGATAAATTAAAATCAATTCTTGAAACTGAAATAACCCAATTAAAAAATTACTTTGAAAAATGGAAAATTAAAACAAATGATTCTAAAACTGAAGCAGCAATATTTTCTCACTCTCCAATAGCTAAAAATATTTGCAATTTGAACAATATATCAATTAACAATACTTGTATTCCTTGGCAAGAAAAAGTCAAATATTTAGGTGTATTCTTAGATTCAAAATTTACTTTTGCATATAATACTGCCCAAAATATACAAAAACAATCAAAAATAATTAGAATGCTATATCCACTCCTAGTTAAACATAACGCGGTTAGTGTTGTAAATAAAATACAAATATTCAAAAGTTACATACGTCCTATTCTGATTTACGCTTGTCCAGCGTGGTCAAATTGTGCTCAAACGCATAAACAAAAGATACAAACTGTACAAAAGATATGTCTGAGAATGGCTTTAAATATGCCATATATAACAAAAATCGAGATTTATATTAAGGTTAACAAAATCTTTTTATATTAATTTAAATAAATCTAAAAATAAATTAATTACGAGACTAGGTAAAGATATTTATGAAAATAATACATTTCGTATCAAACATAAATTACCAAAACCTAATTTTTTATAGTTAAAATTATAAAAATAAAAAATTTATACAGAATTTACAGAATATGTATATATATTTAGTTTTTAAGTATATTAAGTTAGTAAAGTTAAGTTAAGTTAGTCTATTACTATTTGTAGCATTATTCTCTAGTATATAAGTTCAAAAGTAATATGTCATTATGATGATAGGTTTTTAAAGTTTTCCTGTTAAAATCAAAATAACGGTAATATGTATAAATAAAATAAAAAATCACAAAACTATTCTTGTTCATAACGATATAAATTAAAACCTTTTCTGGTTGGTACTAATTTTCTGACAATAATAATGTAACTTAATGTAAATTAAAATTGTATACATATTATGATGAAATAAATGAAATAATAATAATAATATTATAAAAAAGGAAATTTTAGAGACCAAAATATTAGTTCCATTTGATCCTAGTAAAGGTATAATTATTCAAACTGACGTTTCATAAAATGGGATTGGTGCATGTTTAATGCAAAATAATAAACCATAACCAGTAGCATTTGCTTCAGGTAGTTTATCTGATGCTGAAAAGCATTATGCCCAGATAAAAAAAGATTTTTTGGCAATTGTATTTGCTTGTAAAAAAGTTCACCAATACATTTATGGACATACTTTAGTAGTTAAAACAAGTGATCATAAAGCTATTTTCATATATATATTATATACATTTTATAGTAAATATAATATATATAAACAATATAAAAATTCTACAGTTTCTGACTAAAACTTAAAATATTTGACTGACTAAAAAGTATGAAATAAAAAATAAATAATAAAAAACATTTTTTAAAAATACTTTCGTTTATAAATAGTAATAATAAAACTAATAAATAAGACTTTCTTCTATCTAGAGTTTCAGTAATGGTCAATTGTAGTAGTGTTAACTGCAAACGTACTAGATTAGAAATTCAGTAAAGGTAATGTATAGTAAAAGGGAAGTAGACCCGTTATAAATAAGTATAATTGATTCTGATAAATTCTATTAATTCTCATAAGATCTTTTTACATACTATTAATTCTGATCTGATTTGCTACAATTAATTTTGATCAGTTCTACTTCCCTTTATAAAGGGTCTTTTTCCCTTTTACTATACTTTATCTATACTGAATCTCTAATCTAGTACGTTTGCAGTTAACCCTACTACAATTAACCATTAATGTAAGATTATATAATTTTAATATTCTGATTTATTAGTTTTCAGTCGCATATTACTATTTATAAAGGAAAGTATTTTTAAAAAATGTTTTTTTTTATTTTTATTTTTTTTATTTTTTCTTATTGTAGATCCGGAATTGGTAAGATATTAATACAATTTTTTAAAATTTAGGTATTTCATTACTATATTACAGATTATTTAAATTACAGATTATTTAAATTAACTGGACAAAAATAGAACCATCAGATTATTGGGAATTGGAATTCAGCAACTTTATTATTTGTAAACTTATTAAATCTTTTACCAGCACTTTCTTCTGCATGTCGAGATTCTCAATTTAAATTAATTGAAAAATTTATTCTGTTCTAACCTGTTAATTAAAAAAATAAATCATTTTTATTTTTGATTATCAGAAAAAGAGTTTTACGGACATCTTTCAGATTCTTCTTACATAACAGCTGTGGCATCAGTAATGCGCAATTTCTCAGTTTCTATTAGCCGTTAATGATTATTATTATACCATTAAAACATGTACAAATTGCAGAAGCTGTTCCAAAGTTATTTGAGGCACATTATGTTTTTAATATAACATATGATATAAATTTCAAATCGTTCTGGATGGTCATAAAATTTTATTTATTCAAAATTCCAGGTATATAATAACACCTGCAATATTAAATACACATTTAAAATTTGGAAGAATTTTAAATGAAGAAAAAAAATCGGTAATATTTAATAATTATTAATATAGGAAATTTAATATTAAAGAAAAATTGCATGTAAATGCATAAAAAAAATAAAGTAAAACCATTGCGCTATCAATTAAAATGAATGAAGAACTGAAAATTTTAGAAGTAGTAATCTATATCTGTAAACAGAATTTAATAATATTTTTTATGATATTTATTAAATGTTTAAATAGCATAAACATTATTCGGTACAAAATTTTAATAATGTAATTTTAATTTGATTACGAAGAAAGCTTTCACTATATACAAGATTTATTATACATATATAAATCTTGTATATAGTGAAAGCTTTCTTCGTAATTACAAATCAAATAAAATTGCCACTATTTTCAATTTGAAAACAAGTATTTCTTAGAATTCTTCTTCTTCTTAAAGTGCCTGTCCGTTACGTACGTTGGTCACCATTTCTTCAAGTTGGGTTCTATCTTTGACAGCTCTTAGTAAATTGTTTGCGGACATATTAAACCAAACTTCTAAATTTTTTATCCAGGAGATTCTTCTTCTTCCTCTGCTTCTTTGGCCAACTATTTTTCCTTGGATTGTCAATTGTAGAATTCTGTATTTTTCATTACGCATAATATGTCCCAAATATCTTAGCTTTCTTTCTTTGATAGTATTTATTAGTTGTTTCGATGTGCCCATTCTATTTAGTACTTCCGAATTCGTAATGTGCTCGCGCCAGTTTATTTTTAGAATCTGTCGGTATATCCACATCTCAAACGCTTCAATTTTTCTGATGTCATGATGCTTAAGTGTCCAAGTTTCGACTCCATAAAGCAGAATTGGCCAGATGTAACATTTCAACATTTTTATTTTTAATTTTAAGTTCACAACGCCCTTGCAGAATATATTGTTCATGTTTCTAAACGCCACACGGGCCTGCTCTACTCTTGCGTTGATTTCGGTTCTGTTGTTACACTTACTCGTCAATAATTGTTCGCAAGTACTTAATTTTGTCGACTTTTTCAATTGCTTTGTTGTTCAGTTTTATGCTATCATTGGAATTACTGTTGTTGCTGAAAATTACGTATTTAGTTTTGCTTATATTTATTTTCATTCCATATTCGTTGCATGTTTTATCTAAATTCTCTAGCATTAACTGTAGATCGCGAGCGTTTGTTGCTACTAATACTGCATCGTCAGCAAACCTAACATTATTTTCTACTTCCCCATTAATTGAGATACCAATATCGCTGTTTATAATTGCCTCTCTAAATATATCTTCGGAATATATATTGAATAACAACGGTGAAAGTATGCACCCTTGTCTTACCCCCTTTTTAATTTCTATGCTTTCGGTTAAGCCATCCGGTGTATTTATTGTCGCTACTTGGTTCCAGTATAAATTTTCGATGATTCTTAAATCTTTTCCATCTAAATTTTTTGATGTTAAAATTGACATCATTTTTTCGTGGTTGATCTTGTCGAAGGCTTTCTCTAGGTCAATAAAACAAGAATGGATATCAACATTCATCTCTCTACAGTCTACACCTTTGTGTAAGTGTGTTAAACATAAACAGTGCATCACGTGTTCCTAAAGCATTTCTAAATCCAAATTGAGTTTCACTGATATCTATTTCCAATCTTTTATAAATTCTATTGTGGATTATTTTTAGAAATAGTTTCAGAGAGTGACTCATTAAACTTATTGTTCTGTAGTCTGAACACGAGGCTGCATTTGGTTTCTTTGGCAGCGTGATAAAAGTGGATTTTAACCATTCTTCAGGTATAACTCCGGTATTGTAAATCATATTGAATATATTAGTTAATAATTTAATACCATCATCATCTATTAATTTCAAAACTTCGTTCGGAATTTCATCTGGACCGGTTGCCAGTCTATTTTTAGAATTTATTAATACCGAACGAACTTCATCTTCTAGTATGAACGGACCATCCATATCTGTCGCTGCTGCATTTGCTGTTCTAGTTCTAATATCATCAAACAGTTCAGTTACATATTCTTCCCATCTTTTTATTCTTTCTTCAGGATATGCCAAGATTTTACCATCTTTACTTTTAATAATTCCATGTTTTTTTTTATTTGATTTACCAATTACTAATTTTATTTTCTTGTGCAGCTTGAAACTATCGTGATTCTTTTCTAAACTTTCAATCTCTTGACATTGTTCATCCCAAAATTTGGCTTTCGCTTCTCTGATTTTTTTCTTTATTATTCTGTTAAATTCTCTGTAACGTATAATATTTAAATTTTTATGTTTCCTTCTCTCATACATTAATAATATTATTTCACTTATCATCCACTCTTGTTTTTTTTAAATATTTGTTTTGTTTAATGCCACCTCATTGATCGCTTCTTTGAGTGGTACATTGAAATAGTTTATTTTTGTATTCACATTATTTTCATCTATAATACTTGTTCTCATCGAATTTAACTTTCTATTTATATTTTTTTTTATCTCTTCTCTTTTCTCAGGTATGTCTAAAACAGAAAAATCAGGCTTAGAATAATTAATTTGCTTACCTAGTTTTTTCAACTTTATTTTTAACTTGACAGCTAACAGAATGTGGTCCGATTGGATGTCCGCGCCCGGATAAGTCTTCGCTGATTTAACGGCATTCCTAAAACGCTGGTTAATTAAGATGAAATCGATTTGATTTCTGATGACTTTATTTGTGATGTCCAAGTATATAGTCTTCTTTTCGGCATCTTGAACCAAGTATTGGTTATTAGCATTTTGTTGTCGATGCAGAACTCCACTAATTTGTTGCCTCTATAATTCCTTTCACCAAGACCATATTTACCGACGATGTTATTTACTTCTCCTTGTCCCACTTTCGCGTTAAAATCCCCCATAATTATCGTTACGTCTTCATTTTTTATAGGTTCCATTAATTCATTTAAATTATTATAGAATTCCTCACAAATGGAATCGTCGCAATCTAACGTTGGAGCATAAATTTGTATTAAATTGATATAGTTATTGACATCTTTCAGTTGAATTAGCATCATGCGGTCGTTTTTCATTATTATACTAGTTATATATTTTTTTAATTCAAGTGAAACCATAAAACCAACTCCTTTTCTGTGCTCAGAGTTTGAGCCTGAATATATAAAGTAATTTTTGTTTGTTATGATTTCGCCGCTACCTTTCCAATGAATTTCTGACACGCCAATTATATCAATTTTTAGTCTATTTTTTTCAATTTCTAGGCAAAAACTTTTTACTTTTGTATGAACAGACTTGCCGTGGTATAAATTACATTTTTTTATTCTATTTCAAAGTAATCAAATTGAATATTAAAAGCTACTTGCTTCCTGTGGATTCCACTAAAAGAATCAACGTAGAACAAATGTAAATACATTGTTAATGTGACTTATCAACATTTTCTTTAACATATTTAACTTTATCAATTTCAAAATATGAAAATTATAAGTCGCAGTGCCATCGTATAAGTACTAATAAAAATAAGCTAGATTTGCGTAAATTTTTTTATTGCTTTGAAATTAATAATTAGGGTTTCACAGAAAATATACACGTACACAAATTTTTTTACTCTAATTTAACATGCAATATATAACTTATATTCAGCCAAGCAAGAATCCAAAACGAATAAAAATTGTTACACAAATAGAATGGCACAACAAGCGGCCGGATACCAGATTCGTTCCACTTGGGAACTGTAGCATGAGAAATAATGATTTTTTTGTTATGGTATTTCAATTCTTGTAAAGTGTACTTGAAAGTAAATAAGTTTCTTTTACAATATTTCCAAAATCACAAAATTTTATTCGTAAAAATTTGAGTGCAAGTATATACAACAAAATAAACCATGAAAAATTTATATCAATTTGGTTCCCCCAAAAAGTTTAAATACACATATATTTAGAAAAAATTTAATATGTTATACACGATTATAAAGTTAATTATAATTATTTTAAATATTTTTTTTACTGCTCAAAAACATTTTGTTTTGAAATATATTATTATAATATTATAACATAAATATTATTTTCTAATTTAGAAACCTTAGAGTAAAGTAAATATACAGGAGACGCTATGTGACGCCGTTTTTTGTGGGGGAAAAGAGCTGTTATTTATAGTGACGGCTTCAGAAACTGAAGCTAGTGTATAAAAGCTCTTTTTATTTAAGAAAACCTCATTTTATTTTAGTAAAGCTTTTTTTGTTATTAATTTAATAACCAAATGATAATTTGAATAAATATTTTTATATTTTTGAAATGAGTAATGAAAATGAAATACATAACATATATTTCTTAATAAAAACTATTTTATTGTTGTTTTGTAATAAATAATAATATTAAAATGGTATGTTGAATTCTTTCTAATATTCTGTCAACATATTTACTTAAAAAAATCATATAATTTTCGTTTCCATATCATTAGGGAATCTAAAATATATATTTTTAAATAATTCCGTCTGAAATAATAAGTGCCTCAAAAAAAGAAAATCCTGACTACGACACTGTCACAAAAATTTTGCTAATTGAAAGCTGTTTTAGATTTCATATATAGCTCTTTACAGATTATTTTGACAGCAAATGTGCGGTATATTGACAACTAAATCTCTGGCATATTGACAAGTAAAGGTTCTAAAAAACGGCGACATAGTTCGTAGGGGCAAAATAGCACTATAGCGTCTCCTGTATATTTACTCTAAGTTAGAAACTGCATTTAAATTGTATTTTAATTTTATTGTCAAATTTTATGTCAATAATATGTTTATAATTATAATAATGTGAGGTTAGATTGACAGGTTAATCTCTTAACCGGGCACTTATGTATATCTTTCAAGTAATTAAATTAAAATTCAAACAGAGTTTTCCTAAGATTGGAGGGGTTTTGCATCTCAGTTAGTCTCATTTAACCCGACCATCCTAAACACAAGTTTTTATTTTAACAAAATAGTATGACAAATGTTCAAATTATTCATAAAAAAACAAACAAGAGTGTGGGATCTGACATATCCGTAGATTTAAGTTGATGGCGCTTTTATTTCAAGAAAGTCGTTTTTGCTTTTATGCCATTTTTTTGTTTAGCTCAATTATTTGGAGCTCTCTAGCACAATCAAGTTGAACCCTAAAATATAAATTATATATTGCATTATATTTACAAATTACATTTACGAAATTTATTTACTCTGTTTGAACTTCAATTGAAATTTGATTTCTTTCTTCAGTTGGAGCGTTTAGAGCGAAATTACTTCTTGTAATTTTGAACTGAAACTTTTTTTTAAATATTAACTAATACTTTATTCAATTAAAAAAAAACCTTAAATCATATTCCTATAGCTTCCACTACAATTTTTTTGTGAATCTTTTTAAAATGCGGTTGTTTCGCCGTATACTTTTAGGGGTTGCATTTCCAGCATCTGGTAGCATTTGTGTTGGTACTGCTTTTGTATTCATCTTTTTGAAATATCAATATTAAGCAGCTTGTCTTTTAGTCTCCAATCGTCATCAGTAAAATGTGTTCATTACACATTTACTGTTTTTGTGTTAATATTTGGTTTGCCATGCTTTCATCCATATTTCACTTAAATTCTCATCTTTTGGAAAGGTGAAGAATTTGATATTTTCAATATTATCTTTTACTTTCCAGCTTACACAATTTTTCACTACACAATATCTCATTTTTAATTCTTTTAATTTAATATCACAACACAATTGTTTCTCATACAAATATATTGTTTTTACCCCTGTTCTTAATTCTTCAGTTATTTATTAATAATTACCTTAAATTATATTTATATTTGATATATTTTATTTATTTTTAAACGCACAATTCTCAGTACAAATATAAAAACAAAGTTTGAATTTTTTTTTAAATTGATTTTTAAGTTTTTATAAAAAAATTATATTGAATATTAAATAATTGTTGAGTGTGATTTTATAGTTTTTTATAGAATTTTTTTTTGTTAAATATTAAATTTTAAAATATATATGTAAGTGTAATTATAGAAAAGTACATAAAAATATTTATTAATATGCAATATTTATATACAAAAATATATTTTTAAAATTTTAAAAATTATTTTATTTTCAACGTCAAATATGATTGAATATGAATAATTCTATGCTGCTCATTTTTAAACTTTATTGTTTAATAACGAAATACAACAAAATTTGAGAACTATTTTTTTATTTTAATTTGTTTAACACAAATTTCGTAACAATAATATATTGTATCACAGTTTTTTTTATAAAAATTATTTTATTTTAAATTTAAATTCTACACAATAAAAATAAAATTCAAAAAATTTAAATAAAAACTTCAAAATTAATGTCAAAAACAGCTGTGTTGCCAATGAAGCAAAAATTATTTTATTTTAAATTTAAATTCTACACCATAAAAATAAAATTCAAAAAATTTAAATAAAAACTTCAAAATTAATGTCAAAAACAGCTGTGCTGCCAATGAAGCAATATAATAACCAATGTGTTGTCGTTTTTTTTAACATTCGACTCGCCTAATAGCGAGACGACTTACATCATACCAAATTATTCGTCGGTCGAGTCGAGAGGCAAGAGTCGGAGTCGACTTCTATCATAGGGGTCTGTATCTATTTATATGGAACACTAACGTTTGCGTATCCGTGGGCATTGCGCAGCAATGTACCTCATAATAGCTTTTGTCCGAATTTAATGAAATTTGGCACACTGGATCGTTTGGGTACCTGTTACTGCCGTTTAAAGTTATGGTAGTTCTGGTAATTATTATTTTACAGTGGGTCTATAATGAAAATTATAGTTTGTGTCTATAAAATTTCAGTGGGGTCTCTATAAGCACAGTGCGCTGCTGACAACACTCATAGTATTTATTTCATGACTAAAGTTAAAAATGATATTTTAGTAACTTTCTAAAAGTTGGTAATATGTATAATTTTGGAAAATATTTACAATAATTTAAAAAGCACATTAAACGATATTACAAATAACAACCAAAGATAATTAAGAGTATTTTAATTTGTTTGAATGTTTATATATATATTTATAAATAGTGTAAATTTGATATTGTTCCACGAAAATGTTTCATCATTGATAATTAAAAACCAATCGAAATTAATCTACCACAAACTGAGACAAACATAAATATAAGCAATTTGTGGGAAGAAAACCTTCAACTTTTCTTTCACTTTATTTATTAAATTACTTAGGATATATATTTCTAATATAATATGTTAAACTTATAATATATAAAATTCATATTTTAATAACAGGCCTTAAGTTGTCAAATTTAAGTTAATTTCATTGCAATTCAATTTCAAAGTTCAATAGCTCATAAGATAAAATTTTTATTTTCATTAGCCCGAATAACCATAAAGGATATAACTACATATATCTGTATATATACATTATATTTATATACTAATTATTATTTTAGTAACTAAGTTTAAGTATCATAACTATTGCATATCAAATAAAGATTTTATATTTATTTACATTAGTGGAATTCTCTGGATTTTACTAAACTCAATAGCAGAAATTTTAATCACTCCAAAAGAACATAATATTAACATATTAGTTCATGATGCACAGCATCGATATTTTCTGGAACAATAACTATGGATTGACGACCGCTAAAAATTCATTACTATTAGAATAAAATTTAAATTCTCCAAAACAAACAAAATAGATAAATTGTTGTTTCAACACCAATTCATTTCGGTCGTCACAATATTGTTACGTTAAATCTTGTCAAAATTCTTAATGTATTTAAATAGTCTCGTTTTAAATACATTTTTTTCAAAAAATATAATAAGTTGTGTTAAAACTACTGTACACTAAAGCAATCTCAAATCATCTGTTATGTTTACTAGTAACTGATTCCCGAAATATAAGTGCAACCACAAACTAATAAACTATACAGACGATTATATTAGAATACCATTTCTGTCGACACTGATATTTTTCAAATAAAAAATTATCGGCTTAGCGCAGCTCCATTTATGTGTGTATTGTAAAAATACTCTACCTACCTATAGTTCAATACAAATTGTTTTCATTTCATATAAATGATTTTTGTTTTTGCAAGAGAGAGAAATGAAATCTGAGAAATTTATAAGAATTTAGAAAAAACAGCAAAATAAGTTTTGCACTTTGACCTCCACCGCATTGCAAATCATTTTTGTTATTTAAATTAAAAAACTATAGTTTTATGATTTTTTGAATTTTTTTTTTGGAATTTTAAATTATTTTGTGACTGTGAAAATATCGAAAAATTACTGAAAATTATTTTTATAGGTATATAGCTAATTTTAAATTTTTTGTGGTCATATTTTAACATATTTGTGAATAAGTAGGTACATATATAAATATGCTTTAAATAGTAAAATATACTTTAAGCTGATTCCATGGTAAATTCAATTAGTTATGATACGGAAGATAAAGACGAAGATTCAGTTTACAAAAATTCAGATAATTTTAATGTTGAGTCTAGAATATACTAATCAATATTTCAAACTATATTATTGAAGTTAATTCAATGAAATATGTTTGTGGATACATAATATTTAAAATATTAAATAAAATAAATCGCGAATATTGTAAAAATATTTTGATAAAAGAAAACCAAACATGATCTTAATTCAAAGTGGTTCCTCTTAAACAAATATTATCACAAACAAAATTTTTGTTACAAATGTACCTACTATCAGAATTATTTTATGGGTTTTGTAATTATATTTTTACAACAAAAAAATGTATCTTAGGTTTCTGCATATCATGTTAAAATGTTTGATATTTTTTTTTATGTAATTGGTTTACGACTAATATTAAAAAAATAGTTGAAATTTGTATTCAAAAACAAATAATTCTGAAAAATATCATAAATGGTTTTCTGACGGACCATGTTTAAATCATCGACAGAATATTCTTGAATTTTATTTTTATTCTACATGGCTTGTAGAAAAATTTAATAAACAGAAGTTTTACAAAAAAACGCAAGAATAAGAAGTAAAGCTAATGAAATAAATCGTAATAGAAAGTTAAAAATTATTAAAGCTTAGCATTTAAATTTTAAAATATTTTCAACCAGCTTCTAAAATAAGAAATGAAAAAGATCAATAAAAATATTTTTCAAAATAAAAATAAATATTTTTCTTTTTTAAATAGGTACATATGTACTTTTGCATTAAAAAATAGCCAAATGATTTAAAAAAAAAAATCATCCGAAATAACAAAATTTGAAAATATATTTTTCTATTCTCAATCTCAATTATCCATAAAAAATCATTGCTAAAACAACAACAAATCAATGCAAAACAAATTTGCTCATACTTAATATCTTTTCATAATTACAAATTTGTTTTCTCACAACGTAACTATAGAAACAGAGCCTTACATATTACATTACATTACAGAGTTTTATTGTGTATGTATTTGTAATATTTTTGTGGAGCCAGAGATTTTTTGAATTTTGTTCTGGCATAAAAACGACAAAAATCGTATTCTAATATAATCGTCTGTATAGAGTTTATTAGTTTGTGGTGCAACCCACATATTAATGTTATTTTTAAAACTATATTGTCTGTTTTTGCATGCAACTGCAGTTCAACTTAAAATATGCATTAGTAACTTTATCTACATCTAGAATCTCCCAAATTAAAAAAATTGACAATATTTCACAATTAACTAAATTAACAGTTTAAAATAAAACACTTTAATTTTAATTTCAATTTAATATCTGTATTTTATATATACAGGGTGCCCGCGCTACATGTGCATTAATTTCGGGAGGTGATTGGGCATGACGAAAAATGAAAAAAATCGTTATACAGCGGGCCTCTAAAATGCACCGTTACCGAGATACAGGCTGATTAATTTTTATTAAAATTTCAAAATTTTATAGTTTTACATAAATGGCAAAATTTCGCAAACTATTTAATTAAGATTCTTTTTATTCGACAGGTAATTGTCCTAGCTTTATGCTCTGTTTACAAACTGGCTAAAATTGGCAACTCAAGAAAGAAATCGATAGGTAATTATATTTTACATACGTGCGGTAGAGAGAGAAATATCGTCTAGCCATAATTTCCCCGTGTCTAATTATAGCACAAGACGACAGACTTCGTCTTGTGCTATAATTCGACGTCTTGAAAAGATCTTGAAAAGAAAATTTCTACGTAATTTTTATAGCATTTTATAGCAAATATTTTTTTTGTTTTTTTTTACTTCAATTTTTTTTTTGACATAAATAAATTATTATATTAAAATTATTAAAGTTATTAAAAATTTAAAATTTTCACAACTTTCACAAAATAAAAATGTTTTTTTTTGTTTGTTTCTGAAATGTCATAAAGTTCCTATAATTTCCCCAAACGAAACGATATTTTTCGTTTCATTCTTTCATTTAGAGAAGTTCAGCATGCCGTCTCTTTTTATTTTAACTAAAATTAGAAATTAGCCAATATGTAAACAGTACATTACTTTGATGTATCATTTGATCATATTAAGTGTTGCCAAAGTGCAAATTTAGTATCTCAAAGTTTTGTAAAATCAAAATTCTCAAAAAAGTTACGTAATAAAATATATTTTTTTTAATTTTAAATTAACCGCCATTTTATTCTCCATCAAAAAGCTGAAGGTTTGAAAGCTGTACCTGACGTACCAAAAAAGTTACAGGTCAAAATGTACCTGCAAATAATGACGTGAATTACACAAAACCCTCTTGGTGTAATAAAATAAATTTTATTTCTGGAGCTTAGGCTTAGTTCTAATAACGGGATCAATGTCTGCAGATACGTGTATTCAGCTACTAGAACAAAAGATTGCAGAATATGGACTTTATTTGAGAAAAGATATCATCGGAATTATGATATCACAAGAATTGCCATTGAAAGTATTGTTTGTGAAAAAACAATGAACAAAATGCTGACATTACTTAATAAATATTTTACCTGGCTTCCTAGAGACGTCCGCTTTTTAACAACTATACACAGAATTTTAGAAATAGTTACTAAATAGTTATAAGATACACCTGGATCTTATTTTTATTTAGGAGTGGCGAAAGCCATAGATCATTTTATTAAAAAATATAGACCAACTTCGAGTTTAATTAATTTAGAAATAGATATATAGGAATTGATGGTTTACCTATTTCTAAAAGTAGCAAAAGTTAAATTTCGCCAATTTTGGTAAATATTGTTGGATTCGATGTTTTCGTTGTTTCCGCTTGCCATGGAAAAACAAAGTCGATAAATTTTTCAAAAAAAACTTCGCGGAAGAAATGGAAATTATTGAAGCCTTGGGAATTGAATTTTACAATAAAAAAGTGAATGTTAAAATAAGATGCCTGGTATGCGATTTCGATGCAAGATCGAAAGTTCTTGGTGTAAAATCACATTCGGGTTATTTTTCATGCACAAAATGTATAATAAAAGGTAGAAAAGTTGGATTAGGACATTGTAATATAAAAAGTTGAATATATATAAAAATATTAAATATATTTATATATTCCTTTATGGCCTATGATTATGGCAAAGTTAATTGCCTACGTTACCTTTATTGTTAAGAAGCAAAGGTTTGCTCTTTGGTCTTGGCTATACTAGCCTTAAATCCGTGTTATCTGGCGCGGAAGCCTTTCCTGAAATTCCAATATTTTAAAGGCTTTGGAAGCCAACAAATGCTTATAAGCCGAAATGAATTATGAGAATGCAAGTTTGATTCTAATTTATTTCAATTTTTTCGACCCTTTATATATGGTTCCTTACTTACTAATACAATTAAAAAATAACTAGTAATTTTATATAATTCAATTATTAATACTTATAAACTAATTATTACAATTAAATTTCTTAACACTAAAAATATAACAGTTTTCATATATATATTGTTTTTACATTGTTTTATATCATCGTATGATCGTATGATATTAAAATAAAAGAAGTTTAGTATAAATTAAATCGCGGTAATGTGTATACATTACATCCTTACCCTTTAAAGGATTTTTTTTTTTTTTTGATGATCTTATATGGACCATTAAAAGGATAATCTAGCTTTTTACGATTTTTGATTTTCAACATTACCTTATCACCTATTTTAAGATTTGATGGATTGATATTTTGATCATATTGTTTTTTTCTATTTTCTTTTTCTTTTATTAAAATTTCTCTCGCGTTTTTTAATGAAAAAAGTAATTTAATTTTTAATTCATTTAGATAATCATCATAATTTGAAAACTTTAATTCGTGTTTTTCTATTTGTGATATTTTTGTATGAAGTTTAGGTGAAGTACCAAAAATTAGTTCAAAAGGTGTTTATTGAGTAGACGAATGAGGTGTTGTATTATAACAAAATAAATAAAATGGTATTAATTCAACCCAATTTGTACTGTGTGTACACGTTAAGAAAAATTCATTTAATACTCTGTGATTACGTTCTAAAGAGCCTAATGTTTCGTGATGGTACGGAGTTGATTTCTGATGATTTATTTTGAATGTGTTACATATATGTGTAAAAGTTCATTAATAAATTCGGTTCCTAAATCAGTTTTAAAATTTTTTATGTTTCCATATCTAAGTATAATTTTTTCTGTAATTATTTTTGCTATTGTAATAGCATCTTTACTTTCAATTGGGTAAGCCTCGACATATTTGGTCAATTCACATTGAATTGTTAAAATATACCTAAAATTGTTATATATTTTTAAAGGACCTACTGTATCAATTTGTACTGTTTCGAATGGTTTATTTGTCGTGTCTGTTATTACTAATGGTTCTTTAATATTTTTTGTTTGTTTTGATTTTGCATATATTTCGCAATTCTGTACGTAATTTGTTATCGTTCTATGCATATTCTTCCATATATATTTTTGTTTAATTTTTATTATCATTTTTCTAATACCTATGTGTCCACTGCTGGTTCATCATGATTTTCTTTTAATATTTTATTAATTTCATTTATATCTAAAATTTTAATGGGTGCTGTGAATAGTATAATTTTTAATTTTATTGTAGACTTATCGTCATTTTGTATTTTATTGAATATTTCTTTAAATTCATTGATTTTAATGTAATCAAATATTATGTCTTTGTTGTCTAGAGCAATATGATAAATGTTACTTTTGCATAAAGTATTTTTTAATTTATTAAATATTTGTGTTAAATCGATTTGTTTTTTATTAAATTGTAGTTCTATATTTTTATTTATATTTATTTTTATTTCTTTTATATCAGTTTCTATAAATCTAAGTTTTTTAACATTTTTGATATCTGCGATAGAAATACCTTGCCATATGTGAAGGTGAACAATCTTCTGGTTTGTTATTCCTAAAATATTATCATTTTATTTCTTAGTTTTACTTCTAGTTAATACGTTAACTATTTTATTTTGTGTATGCTCTTTTGGTATCATATCTTTTAATGTATCTGAATCAATCAGTATTCTTGATAAAGCGTCAGCATTGGTATTCATTTTACCTTGCTTATATATAATTTTAAAATCATAATCACTTAAATCTAACCGAATTCGTGTCATTTTTGACGATGGGCACTTTTGTGCGAATAAACCGACTAATGGTCTGTGGTCTGTTACCACTATAAATTGCGTGCCATAAATATATGGGCGAAAAAATGTTATTGCCCAATGTATTGCTAGTAATTCCTTTTCAATAATTGGTTTGTTAAGTTCAGCAGGATTTAATGTTTTGCTTGCATACGAAATGGGTAGGTCATTACTTATTTCCCCTTGCGAAAGTACCGCACCGAAAGCTGATTGTGAAGCGTCTGTTGTAATAATAAATGGTTTTGCAATTTCTACTACCGTAGGAGTAGTTACAAAATGCTACAAATCTTTTAATGTCATCACAATTTTTGGGAATCGGGTAATTTTTAATGACAGAAAATTTTTTGGGATCAGTTTTGATCCCTTTATCTGTGATTAAATGGCCTAAGTAAATTACTTCTTTTTGTAAAAACGTGCATTTTTCTGGATTTAATTTTAAATTGAATTTTCGTAATTGTTCAAAAACTTTTATTAAATTTTGGTTGTGGTGAGTTATTGAATTACCAAAAATTATTATATCATCCACGTAAATAAATGCTTCTGAATTAAGACCAGATAAAGCAATGGTGAGCATTCTTTGGAAACTATTTGACGAAATTTTTAATCCGAAAGGTAATCTTTTAAATTGAAAATGTCCATTATTGGATGAAAAAGCTGCGTATGGTCTTGATTTATTATCTAATGGTATTTGATGGAATGAACTGATTAGATCTAGTGTTGAGAAATATTTTGCATTTCCTAAACTGTCTAGAACGTCTTCCAGTCGAGTTAAAGGAAATTTATCATTTTGAATTTTCTTATTTAATTGTCTAAAGTCCACTACTAATCGCCATTTCTTGTTATCATTTTCTGATTTCTTTGGGACTAATAATAATGGAGAATTATAAGGGCTAATTGAATGTTCAATTATATCTTCTTTTAAAAGTTTTTCGACTTGATTATTTATCTCTGTTAGTTGAGATTGAGGTAATCTATAATTTTTTATATATACTGGGTTTTTATCTTCTAAATTTATGGTTGTGTATAAAAATTGTTTGTACTTAATTTGTCATTCGGTAGATAAAAAATATCAGCGTATTTTTTACAAATCTGTATCATTGATTGATATGTTTTTGGATCATTTTGGTTTATTCTTAAAATTTTCTTTAATGTTTCAAATCTATTTTCATAATTATTATTTATTTTTAAAATATTATAATTTTGTAATGGGACCATTTCTGGTTTGATATTATCAATTGTAATATCAGTATTGCATGTATTTAATATTTTGATATGTGCTATACCTTCTTTTGGTATAATAGAATTTGCTATGAATATGCCTGAAGAAATTTCTTGGTTTAATATTACCATGTCTTCATTTCTTTCTATATTTATGTGACAAATGAATTCAGACCGAGCAGGTATGGTTAGTTTATTTATGTTTGTTGAATTTATTGGTATTGAAAATTCTTCATTATAATACGTTATTAATAATTCTAAAGTTTCAAAATTAATTTTTGCTAAAAAATATTGTAAAAAATCGCGACCTAATATTCCATCGGTTTTTATAGAAAAATTATTTTGAACGATATGCAATTTAATTGGAAATTTATTATCTTGAAATTGGAAATCTGTATTTATAGTACCCAATGATTTTTGTACTTGATTACTATGCCAGTAATAGTGCAAATTTGTTCATCATTTATATCATTTTCATTAATAAATTGTTGTTTTATTATCGAAATATCTCCTCCTGTATCAATCAAAAATTTTATTGGATGATTACTATTTTTTAGAATTAGTGTAATATTAAATGAAGTGGAAACAATTTCAAAATTATTTATACGATATTTAGGGCATTTATCTCCCCGATCAACTGGTGATCTGTGTCGGGGGTATCCGCGTTTCCCGATACCATTGAATTTATATTTTTATTTCTGTTGTAATTATTATTAGAATTGTTATTATTATTACCATAATTATTTCTAAAATTATTATTTGGGAATCTTGTGTTGTTATTTCTGTAGTTGTTATCTTGAAGATTATTACTATCGTATTGACGAGTTTGTTGGTTATTAAAATATCTTCTACCTGACATATTTCTGTTACTATTATTGTTATAGTTACTATAATTATTTCTAAAATTACCATTTCTATAATTATTATTATAATTTTGATTTCTGTACGAATAGTTATTTGAATATCTTCTATTAATTTGATATATATTTGTATTAGTTTTATTATTTGTATCTGTTTCTAAAGCTAATTTTGTGGCATCACTAAAAGTTTTGGGTTGAGCCGCTAAAACAACTGAATGAATCGGTTCTTTAAGATTTGATTTTAAACATTGCAGTGCAAATTGATCATTAAGTTTTGTAATGATTTTTGTAGCTGCTTCATCTTCTCCCACAGATTGGGTCATATTTAATTCATTAATTAATATTTCTAATTTTTCTATAAATTTTGAAGTAGAAATTGTTTTATTATTACAAAGTTCACAAATTTCATTATGTATCTTTGTATATGTTCTAGTATTAGTAAAATTTTTATTTAAAATAATTTTTAAATCATCATATGTTTTGGGATTTTTCTCATTAATTAATTTATTTTTAACTTTTTGTGAAATTTTGATAGTATAAATAAATTTAATGAGTTTTTCGCGATCAGCATCTTTAGTTACTTCATATATATACGCAACAATATTTAAAAATTCTTGAATTTGTTCATGTGAACCAGTGGTTCTTAACCTTTTCAGAATCACGGAACACTTACAATATTCCAAGATTTTTGCGGAATAGTCTAAAAATAAAACATTATATATATATTATTATTATATATATTAATGAGATATTTAGGCCTGATGATTTTTACAAGGCTTTCCATATTTGGTCTTATGTGTGAAATAGCTACTGTTATTTGCTCTTCTACATGCGATAGTCTCGCGTATATTTGTCTTAATATTTGTTACTGTTGAAAAACCAAGCTCGCATAAGTATGATGCAAAAATTTTTTATTGTTTTTTTGGAAATAACTTTAAATTCCTTTTGAACAGAAATCCAAAATTGGTCAGCTGTTATTTCGGAAAATTTCATTTTCAGAGTACTGTCCGTAGACAACGTAACTACGTAACAAATTCTTCCTTCTCTTATAACGAAAACTCCTAGCTTGAGGTGCTCACTGCAAAAAATGGATTTTACAATCATAATTCTAAATATATCACATGCGGGAAAGTATTTCGCAATATTTTCTTCTAATAATGTTAAATGTTGTATTATAATAGAAATTATTTCATCGATATTGCTATTTTGGACTTGGATTGAAGGAAACATTTCTACTGTCCTTTTTTGAATTATTCGCGTTCTCCAAAGCGATATTTTTCTTTTGAAATGCTGATAGTTTGTCAGTGGATGTAAGAATATTTCAGTGGAACACTTTCTCTAAAGTCACGGATCACCAGTGTTCCGCGGAACACTGGTTAAGAACCACGTGAACCATCAAAAATTGGGATAATTTTATTTGAATTTGCTATATTAAACTCCATTTTTTGTTCTAAAATATATGTTAAATGTGATTTTATTTGTCTATATATTACAAGATATTCTTCTTGTTAATTACGTTTACCGCTTTTAATGTCTGAATCTCTTAATTCTTGAATGTATTGTACTTTATAATTATTTATTTTTTCTAATTCTACCTTAATTTCTTCATCTGTATATTCAGTTTTTAGATTTGCTTTCACTCTTCTAAATCTTTTATATATACTTTGAAATGTTCATCTGCCATTAAAATCTCAAATCATGATTATCATTTAACTAAATATTTCTGTCTATAAAAAATCTAAAATATTTTTCGAAGATAAAAAAAAACAATACATTCGAAAAATTGGTTTTTCGAAAATATTTTAAAAATGGTTATTGGGGTGATATTTTTAAAAACAAGATCGCAAAATGTCAAAAAAAAAAAATTTTTTTTTTGTTTACAAAACAAATTTTATAATAATAATTACTAATTGGATAAAGTGAAATATTCTGTATATGTATATGTGTGTGCATAATTTATACTTCTTTTATTTTGTGAATATAATACAATATTTTTTTTTTTTTTTAGTTCATTACAAAATAAATTTAACCTACTTAAAATTAATTTTGTGTTTTGTCTGTTACAAATTTAATTTTTATTTTTTAAATTAATTTTTCGATTTTCATTTTTAATAATTCAATTTTTTAATTTGTACAAATTCAATATATATGTTAATTTAATTATCAGTTTTAATTTTTCAATTTTAATTATTTAATTTTTACAAATTCATCTTTTATTTTTAATTTATTTTGAAATTTATTTTTATTTATTTTTATTTTCAATAGTTTTTTCTATCAATTTAAAATTTTTGTTGAACAATTTATTTATTTTGTTCGATGTTTTGTGTAAATGTCTATCTTGTTTTAATCGCTGTATCTCAGTTATTATTGTGCTTCGTTGTTTCTTCTCTGTTGATTTTTCTAATATGTTATATAATTGCGCCAGCTGTTTTCCATTCTCCCAGGCACTAGAATCCCTTCCGAGAACTGACAGTTCATTTCGGAATAGAGATCAACCAGAACATCACAAAATTGTATTCGAAAAAATTAATTTCGGTTGTGTAACAAACGTACCCATAGATTATATGCACTGTGTTCTTCTTGGTGTAATGAAGCAGTTGCTTAATTTATAGATTAAAAAACGGAAATCTCCATGTTCTATAACGCAGAGAAACATAAAAGCTGTTTCAAATTCAATATTGCTTATTAAACTTCCGTCTGAATTCAATAGACAACCATGAAGTCTGGACGAGTTTGAAAGGTGGAAAGCGACTGAGCTACGACATATACACTGGACCTGTTGTGCTTAAAAAAATACTACCTGAAAAGTACTATACAACCACTTTTTAAACTTATCTTGCGCCATCACTATCTTATCGGATAAGTTTTTGAAAAATGCAAAATTCATCTCCTAACATTTTGTTAACAAGATTTGTTTCTACATCAGAAAAATTATATGGAGCTTCTTCAGCAACTTTTAATATGCAGTTTGCTGCATATGATTATTTAATCATATTGGCAGATGATTATTTAAAATATTCAACATTAGACGAATACAGTGCATTCAAGTTTGAAATTTTTTTATCTGCTATTAAATTAAAAATCAAAAAATTAAAGAATTTAAAATCACTAATGAATTTCCAAACAATTACTGTTTAATTAAAAATAAAATAGTAAAAATAATTGGAATTTTTACAGCAAACGATACTGTTTTTCTAGAAACATTTTAAATAGATTGACTGGAAGATTTTTATACTTTACCATTAAAATCTTCTCTATTAAATATAAAATCGACAAATTTAGAGTGTGTTTGTTCAGAAAAAGTCATATACACATTAAGTGACATCGAATCTAAAATTATTAAAATTGCAACAAAGAACATTATAGTATACTTTCCACTAATTCATGCATTTCAAAATATTTCAGCAAAAACATTAGAATGACAGAATGATTATGCAGAAAAAAACAGAAACACATTCCAGGAATGATTAAAATGATAGGTAATTAATTTTAAACTGAAAAACAATAATAATTTTATTTTTAGATAATTCCAATTTACCAAAAACTACAACTATAAAAACTTTTTATTTAAAACCGTCAAAAAAAGTAAAAATTGTAAAACTATCACAATAATCTAGTAATAAAATATTATTACCAGCACCAGCATCTCCAGATATGTATAAAATGTGGGATCTGTTAAGTACTACGAAATTTTCATCACACGATAAGTTACTGGATAATATTTCAAAGGAAACCCTATCACCTCCACCACAATCAGAAAATTGTATGCAAGGTAATTATATTAAATTGATTTACTTCCATTTTAATGCCAGTTTAATTATATTCAACAATTCGATATAAAATAACAAATAGTTTTATACAGGGTGTCCCGGTTTGGGATGCTAACCCGTTAAGGGGTGGTTCCTTGGTTCATTATAAGCAAAAAATCGTATGGAAGGGGGTGCATTTTCAACACCCACTGAGCTACAGGGTCTTTTAAAAAAGTCCTTCGGAGAAGTAGGTACAAGCACTTATTCAATTATAACTTCTAGCGTATTGAACCTAGAATATCCAAACTAGGCGCGTTTAAGACAATTAATTTACCTTTATTTCGATGTTACCGTTATTTTCACCGGTTGCCAGGTCTGCGTTAAATTGCGTTAAAGTTATGATTTTTTCAAAAAAAAATTAATCAGATTTTGGAAAAATGCCATTTTTCTCAAAATTTTGCCTGGTGTACATTTTTTTTTAAATTTGATTTGGATGCGTCATAGTGTTAGCTACGAAATCGTCATACAAAGCTTTTACCTGCGACTTCTGGTTTGCCCGGTAGAAAGGTAAACCAAAAGTCGCAGTCGTTAAATTGCGTTTCTCAAAATTTTGCCGCATGGCAGTTTCTCAAAATTTTGCCGCATGAAATTTTTTTGTTACCTTTCTACTGGGCAAACCAGAAGTCGCAGGTAAGAGCTTTGTATGGCGATTTCGTAGATAACACAATGACGCATTCAAATATGCACCCGCCTTCCATACAATTTTACGAGTAGTATGAAATACTATGAAGTCTGGTGATGGGTTGGATGGTCAAAAAAAAAAGTTCGCTCAAAATTTTTTTCTAGGCGTTTCCGAGGTTGGGGAGTCCGAAAATGCAAAAAAAGTGTCCGGGGGGACGCGTACGCTTTTTATGTGCGCAGAAACATCTCCTAGAACCGCTCGTCCGATTTTAATGAAACACAGGCTCTAACAGACTTCGCGCAGGTGCCGGTATAAGATGAGATCGATCCTTTCAGTGGGACCATGTCAGATTTCCCCATTTATGTGGGAACCTACGTGTTTTTGTTCTACAGAAAAATGTAAAAAAAAATTTCATGTCTCAGATTTCATGTCTCAGGTAAAGGTTGGTATTGGCCCTAGACAGAACATAACTCTGGTTAAAACTAGGAAAGGCCTTCTGAACTAACACCTACAGAACTGCCAACAAATCCGACTCTCACCTCCTAGAAGGTAGGTAACATAGTTATCTGCCGGGTGCCTCCTGGAAACTTAGTAAGGCTAACGAGAGCGGGTGTATGCTAGTACTTAGCGCAATAACTAAGTAAAAAGATGTCGGTTTTACTGATAAGGTAGGCGGTGACGGAAACTCCGGTAAAAAATGACAACAAATATGATAAATGGAAACAGGAATCATTTCAACTCGAGTTGGGATATCAACTCAAACGTCAGGAGTAGTAGCCGCGGCTCCTGGCGGGCTTGGTTTTATGAACCCCAATGCTAGTAAAACTAAGTCGCCAGCGGAAAAAACTGGAAACAAACATGGAACGACACTGGTAAACGAGAAAAAGACAACCGAAACAATTAGTAAAGAGCCTAACCCATTTAGGAAAGGTGGTGGAGTTATGAGGTCACCACCACCCACTGGAAACAAGCAGAATGCTGCTAGCAAAGAAATAGTAGCTTTGCGTACAAGCAACAGGTCGCGATCGCAAGAAGGCCGAAACAACAACAAAAACGTAAAAGTTCTTATGGAGGAACTTGAGAGATCAAATAACAGAAATCAACAATTAAACGAAGTAATTGATAGAATGAGTAAACAGATAATAGAAATGAAAAAAGAAATAGAAAACATAAAGTTCAAAAACTTACAATCGAGAAAAAACGAAACCAAAGAAATGGAAGTAATAGAAATAATGGAGGAAGAACATATTCATAAATCTAAAGTGGATGAGGAAAGCATCGCTGGCCCAGCACCAGAAACAGAATGGATATTGAAAACAAAAAGACCCAGCAAAAAGAGAAAAGCTGAATCATCACCAGAAATAGTGAACGAAAAAACTACGAAGGATGTAACATTGCTGAAAATAGCAGTAGCCAACAAACAAATAAGCGTAGCTGACAGCAAAGACGGGAAAGAAATTCAGTCAGAAATAAAGCCGAAAGGTGGAAGGAAGCTCATGCCTCCCCCGGTAATTTTAAGTAACGTAAAGGATTACCCACTCGTCAACGGAATTTTAAGCGAAGGGAAAATTAATTACAAAATCAACATGTTAAATAACAGCCAGCTAAAAGTGAACGTAGAAACAGAAGCAGAATATAGAGAGTTAACGAAAACCATTAGTAAAGCTAATGTGCAATGGCACACATATGAAAATAAGCTGACAAGACCTATAAAGGTAATGGTCAGGAACCTGCATCCAACATGTAATCCTGATGACATAAAAACCGAGCTTAGTGAAAGAGGCTTTCAAATAATAGATGTTATTAATAAATTTAAAAAAGAGAAAAAAAATGGAGAAGTCAACTCAATTAGGCTACCATTATTCATGTTAATATTCGAAAACACAGACGATATTAAGAAAATATACGAAATACGATACATACAACATATGAAAGTAAAGATAGAAGCGCTTAGAAACAGCAAAATCATTCCTCAATGTAAAAGATGCCAGAGATTCGGACACACACAAAAATTTTGCCAAAGGGGTCCATTATGCGTAAAATGTGCAGGCAATCATCTATCAATTGAATGCACAAAAGATAGAACAACAAAAGCAAAGTGTGCAAATTGCCAAGAAGAGCACCCGGCTAGCTACAGAGGATGTGTGGTAGCAAAAGAATTGCAAAAAAGAAGATGTATAACGAGCGAAACAAGAAAAGAACCAGAGAACACAACAAAACAGATCGCTACAGCAGCAGTTAAAAAAGGATTATCTTACGGACAAGTAGCACGAATGAACATGGAAAATATAAATCAACCGGAAGTGGCAAGACAAAGCAAGGAGACTGACTCAACTATAATCCAAATGCTTCAAAATATGCAGAACAGGATGGACGAGATTTCAGTAAGACTAGACAAGTTAGAAACTGGAAAACCAAAATTGTACACGCCTAGAAAACGAAATGTCAAGAACAACTTATAAGAAAGATTTAAGAATTGCGACTTGGAATGCCAATGGTATAATTAACAAGAAAATGGACCTAGAACTTTTCCTAAAAGTACTGAAGATAGATGTGTGCTTTATAACAGAATCACATTTATCAACACAGAGTAGCACATCAATCAGAGACTACAAAATTTACAGAACAGACCATCCCTCAAATACAGCTAGGGGTGGTAGCGCAATACTAGTCAAGGACATATATAAACATCACGAAGTTGACTCTCTGCAGACGGACGAATATCAGCTAATTATAATAAAATTTGAGTCAATCAAGCAGCACATCAACATGGGAGCACTTTACTGCCCACCAGGCTGTAAAATAGATCAACAGACATTTAAACAAATATTAGAGTCACTAGGAGACAGATTCATACTTGGTGGAGACTACAATGCTAAACACACGGACTGGGGTTCGAGAATTACACTTACTAGGGGCAGAGAACTTCGGAAAGCAATCATGGAAACAGGATGCCAGTTTATATCAACAGGTGAACAACATACTGGCCTACAGATAGAAATAAAAAGCCGGACCTACTAGATTTCTTTATCTATAAAAAAGTATCTGAAAACTACATGATGATAGAAAATAATTATGACATGGACGCTGATCACTCAGCAGTAATTTTAAAATTATACGAAACTATTGTTAAAAAACAGAATAAACTAACATTAGTCAACAACTCTACGGACTGGGTATCGTTTGGTAGGAAAATCCAAAACAAAATCGACTTGAGGACTAATATATATAACAAGGACCAACTAGAGGAAGAAGCAGAAAAATTCAACAGGATCATCCAAGAAGCAGCATGGAATAATACAGTACTACAAGAGAAAAAAAATAAAGGGATGAATTATCCGGTAGAAATAGTAGAAATGATGAAAAAAAAAGAAAGGAACGCAGAAGATGGCAGCATACAAGAGATCCGACGTACAAAACAACGCTGAACAATTTATCACAACAAATAAAAAGAGCAATACAAAAATATAAAGAAGAATCGATTAACAGTTACGTGAGCAATTTGACAGCTACCAAGGAAACAAACTACTCACTATGGAAGGCAACCAAAAAAATAAGAAGACCGATTTCGAACTCTGGAACAATAAAAAAGCAAAGCGGAGCTTGGGCCAGAAATAATAAAGAAAAAGTGGAAACATTTGCTGACCACTTAGAGCAGATATTTCAGCCAAACGAAATGGAAACACAAACGAATTTGGAACACCGAAACAACAATGATCACGATGAAATACCTATCATCACCACAAGTGAAACAGAGCTCTTAATCAAAACTTCGATGAAAGCAAAGAAAGCTCCGGGTTTTGACTTAATCACAGGAGAGATACTTAAGCATTTGCCACAAGAAGGATATAGTAAGCTCACCCAGATAATCAATGCAGTATTTAAACTAGGATGGGTGCCTAGTATATGGAAAGTCGCAGAGATAATAATGCTGAAAAAACCAGGAAAAGATACAACGGAAGCAAAGTCATACAGACCTATTTCGCTACTGCCGACAATATCAAAAGTGTTTGAGAAATTGCTGTTAAAAAGGTTAAAACCAATAATAGAAAGAAAAGGAATTATACCAAAATATCAATTTGGTTTTAGAGAAAAACACTCAACAATTGAACAAGTACATCGTATTACAAGCATCATCGAAAAAGCGCTAGAAGAAAAACAGATCTGCTCTACAATATTTCTTGACGTGGCTCAGGCCTTTGACAAAGTCTGGCACGAGGGTTTGATCAACAAAATTGGGCGTATGCTACCGAATAAATACGTCGAACTCATCTCATCATATCTTTCACAAAGGTTCTACAGAGTCAAGCAAGAGGATGAGTACTCAACATTGCGAGAAATTAAAGCGGGTGTGCCACAAGGGAGTATCCTCGGTCCAATTCTGTATCTACTATTTACCAGCGATCTACCGGATTTCGAAAATATAACAGTTGCTACTTTTGCAGATGATACAGCACTAATCGCACTAGGCGACAGTATAGAAGAGGCAACGAGTAAATTACAGGAAGCAAGTGATAGATTCACGAGTTGGACAAAAAAATGGAAAATCAAACTAAACGAAATAAAATCGGTACACGTTAACTTCACAAACAGGAAAATAGATAGGACGACCACTATAAGAATAAACGAGGTAAATATACCACATGAGAACACTGCTAAGTACCTAGGTATGACACTGGACGTGAAACTAAAATGGAACGAACATGTAAAGAAGAAAAAGAGTGAGATGGAATTCAGATACAGAGAGATGCTCTGGCTAATAGGCCGTTATTCTAAACTATCGATCAACAGCAAAGTGCTATTATATAATCAGATGCTCAAGCCTATGTGGCTGTATGGAATACAACTCTGGGGTTGTGCCAAGCAAACACACATAAACAAAATACAAACATACCAAAACAAGGTTTTGAGGAACATCGTCAATGCACCTTGGTATGTACGTAACAGCGATATACACAGAGACCTCAAGATACCGTTCGTGGTAGATGAGGTGAAAAGGTTTGCAACAAAACATTAGACTCGACTGGAACAGCTCGTCAACAGCGAAGCACTGAAGCTATTGGACAATACTAATTTAACTAGGCGCTTAAAAAGAACAAAGCCGTTTGAATTAGCTATAGACTTACTACAAAACAGGTAACACATAAAGACCAAAATTAGATAAAAATTAATGGTTAGTCCAGGTGACTAGTTTTAATTTAAGCTGCGCTTAGAAGGTGTTTTTAGTGGGTTAAAGTCCCACACTACTGGTTCCCGAGTGGATCAGTGTCTTTTCAAGATTTTCACCTTCTCTGACCAAAAAAACAAAAAAAAAGAATGTCTCAGATTTGGACTGTTATAGTCTATAACAGCGGTTCTCAAAGTGTGGTACCACAATTGGTACACTGCACTTTTCCAGGTGATACACAAATATAGTAACTGTTTCTATTCATAATAGAAAAGAAATCTGAACAAAAATCGAAAATGAATAATAATTATATTTTTACCCAAATCTAATCTTTTTTTAATAAGTAATATTTTAAAATTTTTAACCAACCTCTAAAAATATGTTCAACTATTTAAGCAATTCATAGAGAAGAGCTTCTGCTATATGGAATGTAGTGTGTGTCTCTGCTACAAAGAAAAAATTAACTCGAAATAATTTCCAATAAAACTATAAAATTTCTAATGCCGTTTAGAACTTCGTATTTTCAGCCATGCTCAGCATAAAAAATAAATATAGAACACGACTCAATCTTGAGCATATCTTGCGATTAAAATTAACTCAAATTAATCCTAATATTTAGTATGTTATTATAACTAAACAAATTCATTGTTCTCATTGAGATGACAATTATTTTTAAAAACAATAATATAATTAATTCTTCCTACATTTATATTCTTTTTATTTTAGATCTTTTGCATGGTATATCCCGAGTATTTTCCTGCCATCCATATATCAGATAATTCGTATCGGTTTTGACCAACGATTTTTACAACTTTACTTTTTATAAATTTTTTTGCAAGTTTTGCATTTATTTTTGCTGCAAAATTGCTTTGGACAAAATTTCTTCTGAAGACAATCTGACCAACTACGAATTTCCTGTCTCTTGATCTAAGATTATATAATTTTTGGTGTTTGCAATGAGCTTTTTCTAATAATTTTAAGACTTTACCGCGCATAATATTTATTTGATCTTCTTTGGGTAAGACTTCGATCGTTTCATTTAATAATTTTAATTTTTTTAGGATAGGGTAAATGGATCCATGGTTGACCATATTACACCTAAACAGCACGTAATAAGGTGAGGTTTGTATGGATTCGTGCACAGAATATCTCAATGACCACGTATTCTTTGGTAAATTAATGTCCCAATCACGATGATCGCCTTTTATATAGGTCCGTATTGCTGCTAATACTGATCGGTTAACCCGTTCCGATTGGTTTGACTGAGGTGAATATATCGGTGTTCTTAGGTGTTTTATTTCATAAGATCTCAAGAGATCCTGAAAGTTTTTGTAAATAAATTGTACACCATTATCGGAAAATATAGATTCTGGCACACCAAATACACTAAAGACATCTTCTTCTAAATAACGACATATATTTAAAGCTGTTGCTTTACGAAACGGTTTCAACAGGACATATTTAGAAAATTGGTCAAGGATACTTAAAATACACGTATATCCTCTTTTTAATTTTGGATATGGTCCCAACAAATCAATGTAGAGACGCTGCCAAGGGCGTTCTACAATAATTTGTTGTCCCATTTCCGGACGTAAAATTATGTTAGGAGCTTTTGACTCTTTACAATCATCACAATTTTCTACATAATTTTGAATTTGCTTGGCCATTCCTGGTCAATAAAATAATTGTCGGACCCTATACAAAGTTTTATTAACGCCGCCGTGTGATGCATTTGGTGCATCATGATATGATTTGACTATCCGGTTGGTAAGTCCGTTCGGTATCCATAGTTTCCATGTATTACTGTCTTGGTCTGGGTCTTCGTTCCGTCTTTCCGTCCTCTTATATACTCGTCCGTCAATTACTTTTAAATCGGGGAGTCGTTCAGTATTGTCTACTACTGTTTTTATAATGTCTAAATAATCGGGGTCTTTAAATTCGCTACTGTCATTGTCAATAACGTTTAATTCTGTCACAACCATCATCTCGTCTAAACAATCGGGACGCGATAATGTATCCGCAACTACGTTCTGACTGCCTTTCCGGTGCTCTATGTTGAAATCGAAGCCCTGCAACTTCAAGCTCCAACGTGCTAAACGTCCGCTCAAGTCTTTCTGACCCATCAGCCATTTTAGACTTGCATGGTCTGTTATTATTGTGAATGGCAATCCTTCGACATAGGGTCTGAAACGTTTAACGCTTAGCACCCCAGCCAGACACTCTAATTCTGTTACGCTATAGTTGCGTTGCGCCGAATTTAATTTCTTAGAAAAGAAAGCGATCGGATGTTCTTTTCCATCTTCTGATACCTGAATCAATACGCAACCCACTCCTGACGTACATGCGTCACATTGAACGTAAAATTGCTTACCGAAGTCAGGGTTTACCAACACTGGAGCTGATGTCAACGCTTTTTTCAGTGATTCAAATGATTGTTGTGCTTCAGCAGTCCACATGAACTTTTTTGTGGTTTTATTTATTTTCAAAGTGTCGGAAAATTGCTGATGATATAAAAAAAAATTTAATTTTACTTTTGAAAATTCGAAAAAAACTTAATTTCAGATTTCATTATTACTAATTTTATAACGTGCTTATTAAAAACTTATACAATTTATTACAACATACTCATTAATATTTACTAAATGTTCTAAATACTTTTCTTAATAATTTTGTAATATTATTTTTCTAACTATTTCTAAGAATTATATTTTTTGTTTTTATAAAATGAATTTCAGCTAATATTTTGAAAATTTTTATTTTTTTAATCATAGTAACCTATTTTGTAACTATAGCAACGCTATAGAAATTTTGTTATATAAACGATTGTGCAACTGAATTATATTCATTCTGAACTAATTATTCAACCGATTCGGTAGTCATTAGACAGCCTTTCTGGTGGTAAACAGTAAAGAATTTAGTAGTGTTTTGAATTTATATAAACAATTTTTTTTAATAAAATACAATTTCTAAGAATTAAAAATAAAAGTTTTTTTAATCGAGAACCCGAAAACACGGCAACCTTATATTGGCGCCCAACGTGGGGCCCGATTTTTTTTATATATAGAAATTGTATCGCGTTCGGTATAAAAACGGAAGGATTACGGAGAAGCATTCGGTTAGCCAGTAAACTAACAACCATTCCAGAAGTAATGAATTTCTCGGACGAACAATTTGAAAGGTTATTAGCAAAGATTAATTCTGCTCAACCACCACCAAAAAGAGGAAGATTTAGTGCATGTACTGCCAGATTCAAAGGTGAACGTGATCCGGATAAAGTGGAAGATTTTATAAACACAATTAATGTGTTCAAGGAAATTGAAAATATACCTGATGCTGAAGCAATCAAAGCATTACCGCTACTTTTTGAAGAGCATGCTGCAACTTGGTGGAATGGAATAAAAGAAGAAGCCGTAGCATGGGAAGATGTTCAAACCCTGTTGAGAAACGCATTTTCACCAGCTAAACCAGCTTATTCAGTATACATTGAAATTTTTTCTGGAAAACAAAAATCTGATGAATCAACTGATGACTTTATATGTAAAAAACGTGCTTTATTTGCTAAATTACCAGTTGCAAATAGACACGTAGAAGCTGTTCAATTAGACATGATTTATGGTCTACTATTAATAAAAATTCGTGAAACTGTGTTACGATCATCATTTGCTACGTATAAAGAATTTTTGGAGTTAGCCAGAGCAGCAGAACAAACTTTTGAAGAAAAACGAAACCAACTAAAAATCGTCACCCCATCAGCAAATAAAATGGAGAAACCAAATCAAAGATGTAATTTTTGTCATCATATGGGACATTCAGCTAACGAATGCAGAACCAAAGAAAAAGCTAATGCTAAGAAAAATGATAAAGATGGTGGAAACAAAATTTTAACAACAAATCTTCATTGCTACGATTGTAAAACACCAGGTTACTATCGTTCTAATTGTCCAAATTGCGCCAATAAATTACCAAAAGCACCTAATAAAGTATCGTTTAATTATTTCAAAACTATAGCCGGTACAAGTTTGCCAACTATTCCAATAAGTGCTCACGGTGAAACAGGCTTAGCTTATTTAGATACAGCTGCACGAACAAGCGTAGCTGGGCGAAATCTGTTTATACATTTATTAAGAAATGGTACTATTTTTAAAAAAGTTCAAGCTGATGTTACTTTAGCAGATGGTAATGAAGAAAACAAAGAAATTTATATGGCAGAAGTTCCAATTATTATTGGTAAAAGATTAAAATTAATAAATTTTGTTGCACTTCCATATGCGGTTGATAATAGAACACTTATTGGTATTGATTTTTTGGAACGTAATGGAATAGTAATTGATTTAGGACAACAATATTGGTATTATGCTGATAATCCAAAACAAAAATTTGATTTTTATGACGCAACCAACACAATTGTTAATAAAAAAAATATTGATAGAGATACATTCAAGGAAGCCTCAGCATTTTTATCATGGTTCGATGATATAAAACCAATTTCACCATTAAAAGCAACACCAATAAAGAACAATTATCCAATTTATGAAGATATTACACCACCTAAAAAATCTGAAAATGAAATAATAAATTATGGTACGCTAACACCTAGAAAATTAAATTATGGTAGTAAACAAAATCAACATGAAAGTACCAATGCTTCGTGGATTAATGATAATTGTTTATTGGATATTTTTAGTATAAATATTTGTTTACGTGAAGATGAAGGTGCTGAATTAGAACAAATTCAAAGAGAACAATTAAATTCACTACTGGAAGAAGAACATGAGTTATTTGAAACCAGTGGTCCACCAAGCTCAATAACTGAACATTATATTAATACGGGTGACCACAATCCAGTAGCTACTACTCCATATAGACTCTCAACAATAAGAAAAAATCAGTTAAAAAATGAATTAGAGAAAATGCTAGATAATGACATCATAGAAGAATGCGAATATGCATGGGCAGCACCAGTTGTGATTGTACCAAAGAAAGATGGTAATATTAGAGTATGTATCGATTATAGACAACTTAATGCGATAACAAGTCCTGATAGGTACCCATTACCTCGCATTGATGACTTATTACATTCAACAATATCTACACCATTTAAAACTACATTAGATCTTCAAACAGGGTACTGGCAAATTAAAGTAGCTGAAAAAGATCAACTAAAAACGGCTTTTGTGACACCATTTGGAATGTTTAAGTTTAAACGGATGCCTTTTGGCTTAAGAAATGCTCCGTCAACATTTCAGCGAATGATGGATCGTTTTCGTATGAGTTTGACTGATATTGTTTTATTAATTTATCTTGATGATTTAATTGTTTGTTCCAAAAATTTTGAAGAACATCTTTATGATATTAAGCGTGTTTTCAAAAAATTAAAAGAATATGGTTTACGCATTAATAGAGAAAAATCTAAATTTTGTTGCTCAACAGTCAAGTATCTTGGACATTTAATCACAACTGATGGAATTCAAGTTGATCCTGAGAAAACATCAGCTATCGTGAATCGACGAGCGCCTAAAAATCAAAAGCAAGTTTTATCCTTTTTACAAACATGCTCATGGTATAGAAGATTTATAAAAGATTTTGCAAATATATCAAAGCCTTTAAGCAATTTAACAAAAAAAAATGCTACTTGGAAATGGGGATGTGAACAAGAAGATTCTTATAATCAATTAAAAAAATTATTGGTCTCAGCTCCAATACTCCAACAAGCTCAAGATAATAAACCATACATTCTTAAAACCGATGCGAGTAATTATGCTTTGGGAGCAGTTCTGGTCCAGGGGGAGGGAGCAGAAGAACATGTCATTGAATATGCAAGCAGGTTATTAACAGATGCAGAACGTAACTATTCTACGATAGAAAGAGAAGCGCTGGCCATAGTTTGGGCAACGACAAAATTCAGAGGTTACATTGAAGCTGCTGATATAACACTGATCACCGATCATCAACCTTTAAAATGGCTCATGAATTTGAAATCACCCACAGGTAGACTTGCCAGATGGGCGCTACATCTTCAACCTTACAATATAAAAATAGTTTACATCTCTGGTAAGAAAAATGTAGTAGCTGATACATTATCAAGACCACCATGTGAAATTAACGATGAATCTCATGTAACTAGTTGTAGTATTTGCAATGTTGAAGTCGATTTTCCATCAAAATCAGCACAAACAATACGAGAAGAACAATTAAAAGATGATAAATTAAAGAAAATTATTACCTCATTTGAAATTAGTGATGAAGATACTGTTCGATGGACTGCGCGTGGTTATTTTATGAATGATGGCATATTGTATAAATATTCTTCTGATTCCGATTCTGAAGAAGCTCAATTAGTCGTTTCTAAGGATGAACGTTTAAAAATAATGGAAAATTATCATAACGACTCAACAGCTGGACATTATGGGGTAGAACGAACAATTGCTCGTATAGCGTTACGATATTACTGGTCAGGTATGAGAAAGGATATTAAAGAACATATTGGTAATTGCATAGAGTGTCAACGTTATAAGCCTACAAACTTGAAACCAGCTGGTCTGCTTCAAACTGTTGCAAGTAATAAAAGATTTGAAGTTTTGGCTGTGGATTTGTTTGGACCATTACCTACGACAAAAGAAGGATATACTAACATTTTAATAGCAGAAGATTTAGCTAGTAGATGGGTGGAAATATTTCCATTAAAAGATGCCACTGCTGAAAATTGTGCTGAAATATTATTTCATGAAATATTTTTACGTTTTGGAATACCTCGAAGATTAAGAAGTGACAATGGCTCACAGTTTATATCTGCTATTATGCAACAACTAGCTTATTGTCTTGGTATTGAACTGAGTTTCACACCATATTATTATCCACAAGCAAATCCGGTAGAACGCAAAAATAGGGATATGAAAATTCAACTATCTATTTTAGTTAAAAATAATCACACCACTTGGGCAGATTACTTACCTTATATTCGGTATGCAATGAATACAGCAAAATGTGAATCAACAAATTATTCAGCAGCATATCTTACATTTGGCCGCGAGTTACGTACATATGATGATGTTAATCACGATTTAAGGCAAATAACTGAAAACGAAAGTTTTATATCACAAATTACGCCAAAATTGTTAAAATTTTCCACTATTCTGGAAGAAGCTAAAGAATCAACAGAAAACATGCAAGATCACAATAAAAAGTATGCTGACAAAAAACGTCGTGCACAAACAATTTTTGAAATCAACGATCAAGTATTGGTGAACACTCATGTATTAAGCAACGCAGGGAAAAATATATCGTCAAAATTTATACCAAAAAGAGATGGACCTTACACTATTGTTAAAAGAGTTGGCAACAGTTGTTATCAAGTCGCGAATAAAACAGCATTAGAAATTCCTTTAGGAACATATCACGTATCAATGCTTACAAAATATCGTGGTGAAGATAGTATTGAACCTATTCAACCACTCCGCAGACGTGGTCGACCAGCTAAAAAGAAGAATTCATCATAGTTCTGGCGTATCATCGGGACGATCTCGACGCCAGAGGGGGAGAATATAACGTGCTTATTAAAAACTTATACAATTTATTACAACATACTCATTAATATTTACTAAATGTACTAAATACTTTTCTTAATAATTTTGTAATATTATTTTTCTAACTATTTCTAAGAATTATATTTTTTGTTTTTATAAAATGAATTTCAGCTAATATTTTGAAAATTTTTATTTTTTTAATCATAGTAACCTATTTTGTAACTATAGCAACGCTATAGAAATTTTGTTATATAAACGATTGTGCAACTGAATTATATTCATTCTGAACTAATTATTCAACCGATTCGGTAGTCATTAGACAGCCTTTCTGGTGGTAAACAGTAAAGAATTTAGTAGTGTTTTGAATTTATATAAACAATTTTTTTTAATAAAATACAATTTCTAAGAATTAAAAATAAAAGTTTTTTTAATCGAGAACCCGAAAACACGGCAACCTTATAATTTCAGTTAATACAATTTCTATTATTTTTAATAATTACGTATTAAAACACATTATTTCAATTATAATATGAATATATTTTTTTTTATATAAATAAAATATAACTTATTTACGATTTCTTCGATACTTTTAATTATTACGAAATATATTTCACAAAATCTATAAAAAAATTTGTTATATAATATATACTATAAAAAAAACTACACTTTCTTCTTAGAATCTTGATCTATCTTTCTATCTTGATTGTTATATCTATTCTTGATTTTCATATATTTATTCTTGATTTTTATATATTTATTCTTGATTTTTATATATTTATTCTTGATTTTTATATATACTTATTCTTGATTTTTATATATATATTTATTCATATATGCTGATAACTAAAAATTTCTAAATTAGTATGCTATTTTATATAAAAAAACTCGAAAATTTTACCTATAAAATTCACGTGTAATTCCTAAATTTTTTCTTTAGGGGTTACTTCTTGGAGGACACAGTAACTTTTTCTGCGTATGATTTTCCTTTAATTGCAAAAAAAAAATAACTTCTATATTATCTGTATCTTTAAATTAATCCGTAATAATAACTATTTTTTTTTCCAATTTTTATTTCAATAGGTATTTAAAATACGAAAATAATTTAAAATGTCTTTTTTCCTTTTTTACGTCTTTTCACCAAAGCTTCTGGAGTCAAAAAGAAGGAAGTCGTGTTTTTTCTCGATATTTTTACATTTTTAGTGCTTCCTAATTAATAATTTTCTTATGGCACCTTACTACCATACCAACATACGCGTAAAAAATCTAGATTGCATTGGAGCATGCGTTGGCCACTCAGTACTAAATTATGTACTTTATTTAAGCTCTGGCAACTTTTAACTTCCGTCTTCTTCCTCAATGTCACAAGTCAAAAGTCAAGTTGTCGGACGTCCATTTTGTAGCATGAAGTATTATTTATTTATTATTTGTTTATTTATTTCTTTTTCTTACTTTTTATTTTTAGGAATTATATATTTTTGTTTCTTTTTAAATTTTTTTAAATTATAAAATAAGATAGCCGCGTAAACGTTATCAGCATCATATGCATATATTTTTAAAACAATGACATAGCATTCCTTAATTTTCAAAGCATATAATATTAATCCCAATTTATACAAAACTTTCCAATTTAATGTTCCTATCTTTACGAAAATTAGGGTTAAAACTATAAACTTGCAATGGGCAAGGTCAATGAATTGGATCGATTAAATTGTAAAACCATATTTGATATTTTGTATCCTTACATATTATTATTTTTTATACTCGTAATTATATAATAAGCTTATACTTATTAAAATTAAAAATAAATACAATAAACTTATATTGAATTTCTTTGATCAAAAAAATCAATCTTTTTTCAAAAAAATCAATTTTTATTTTGATCTAGATCAATTTTTAAATTTCTTTGACCAAAAAAATCAATCTTTTTTTTTATCTAGATCAATTTTAAAAAATATCGATTTTTAGCAAGATTTACCCCTCCTTTTACAAATTTCAATATACTTTTTTAATTGACAGCAATAATTTTGAGTTTCAAATGTCAGTTGGGTAAAAATACAAACACAAAATAAAATCAATCTCGTTGCAAATTTTTTTGAACACAAAAAATCTAAAAATTTTTGATTTGGTCAAAGAAATTCTCCATTAATAAATACTTAATTTAATTTAAAAATATTTTCTAAATTTTATTAAAAAACAACAAATTAATGACAAACACAACACATCCGATATCAAAATACTTAATATAGTTATAAAAAAATATGGGAAGTAGCAATACATAGTAGGGTAAATTGCAATAAAAGAAATCTCAATTAATTTTCGCATTCGCATTTTTTCGAATTTCGCCAATATCAAAAATGCGAATTCGCATCTAGTTTTGCGAAATTCGCGATAGACGGTAGCCGCCCTGTGCTATTGACATACACTTAGATTAACTTTGAAAACAAATCAACCTAAATTTAATATATACAAATTTGACAAGCATGAAAAAATCGGACTGAGCTCAATTCGGAGATAAAAATTATATATATCCCTGACCTTGACTTAAAGCTCAACAACTGTATGTGTTGATTTTAAGTGTTTGCAGCACAATTACTGGTAATTATGATCTTTATATTTCTTTACACTTTTTTTCCGTTCACCAATGTATTTCAAGCAAAATAATATTTCTTAATTTTAAAAATAATTTGTTAAATACATACATATATACAATTCTAATGTGTAAATGTATTATGATTTTTTAAATACCTTTTTATATAAATTTAAATTAAATTAAAATTAACATTTATCAAAAATTTATAGTTTTTTTTAATTTTTAAAAATCTTTTCACAATTAATTATTTGAAACAACTCGTTGAAATTTGAAATATATATACAACACTCTTGAAGAAAGTTCTTGTGACAAGTGAATCAGCGAACACTAATTATAAATATGTATATCACATTTTATTTAACTCATAATTTTTTTTTATTATAATGTAACAAGATTCTTTAGAAATACATATAAATTTATTTATCTCATGATTTATTATAATTAAAATATAAGGTACTTACTTAGTAGATTACCAGCTATTTCAATTGATTGCTTATTTTCTATAGGTATATAATGTATATATGTCTATAGAAAGAAGTAACAATAATGAATATGAATTTTTAAACAATATGCAGACAATATGTACATATAGTTTTCATCCACGAGATATCAAATATAGTTTTTATCCACGAATAAAAATCTGCCTCTAATTAATCTTTGGTTTTTCTTCAGCACTTATGTATACATATTTTAATGTGTGTAAAGTATCAAATTCTCTCAATTGTCTCATAAAGTGAATATATATATATAATACGGAGCAAAAACAAACACAATCTAATTTATTGAATCTGCAGTATACATGGTTTACACGAATAACAATTGTATGTACTGTTATTGTTTTCATTATTTAAAGAGGTTATTAATACTTTAAGAAGAAAAAAAAATCACACCATCCAATAAAAGAGGAAATTTTATTATTATAAAAAAAATCAGTAATAGGAATATGATGGATACAGATATGTAGATATTTCTAGAAAAAATACTATTGCGTCGGTGAAGATATAACACCTCGTAAGTAGCAATTTTTCCAAAAAATACTTTTGGCATGGTTGTAAAATACCGGACTGAATTTTGGTTTCAATCAATATTGATTCCGTTCACATGTTGATTCGAGCGATAATTCGGTCTTAACCAAATTTTGAATCAAATTCTATATAGTATGTGCTCGTTTTTATTATAACTTTTATATATTAGAATATGTATAATGTAAAAACAATTTTTTTGGAAATTTTATTATCCATATATTTTTATCTATATTTTTCAAATTAATTATATGTATAACAACAACTGTTTTTCGAAATATTCATTTTTTAATAGACAACGGTTGGGAGTGATTGCGAAATTTCCAATGCTAAACAGCCTTTTAAGAGAAGGTTTTTACAATCCTGCTTAATATAATATAGTTCTGGGAACCTGGGACCATATTTGTGCATTATCTAAGAAAGTAAGGGATTTTACGAATAGTATGAAATACTATGAAGTCTGGTGATGGGTTGGATGGTCAAAAACAAAAGTTCGCTCAAAATTTTTTTCTAGGCATTTCCGAGGTCGGGGAGTCCGAAAATGCAAAAAAAAAAAAGTGTCCGAGGGGCGCGTACGCGTACGCTTTTTATGTGCGCAGCAACATCTCCTAGAACCGCTTGTCCGATTTTAATGAAATTTGGCACACAGGCTCTAACAGACTTCGTGCAGGTGCCGGTACAAGATGAGATCGATCCTTTCAGTGGGACCATGTTAGATTTCCCCATTTATGTGGGAACCTACGTGTTTTTGTTCTACGGAAAAATGTAAAAAAAATTTTCATGTCTCACATTTGGATGAAATTTAAAACATGGGTTGGTATCATGATTGTCCACAAGCCTACCAAGATACAGGTCTGTAACTTCAGGGGGTCCCTGGTAAAATTTCCGATTAAAATTTCGTATACTCTAGAGCATATAGTAATTTTTATCTAATTAGCATAAATTTTGGTACATATGATAGTTTCCGTAAGTACTTCGTGTCTGTAAAATTTAAAGTCGATACTTCAGTGGGTCCATGTAAAAATCCGTAATTACTTTTCATAAGTTCAACTCTCTATATCTACGGTACCTTTCACCCAATTTCAATGATATTGAATACACAGTTTCATTTAGTTATCTACTTGATACTCCACAAATTTGTAGTTGGTAGGTATAGTACGTTCATGGGAAACTAATATATGAGCAGCTTAGTTTCCGAAGAATATTTGCTTTATGTTCTACAGCTCGTAATTATTATCCGATTTTAATGAAATTTGATACACTTTGGTTGAGTTCATGATTCTGCATAGGTTGACCAAATTACAGGTTAGTAGGATTAGGGGGTCCATGTTAAATTTCCGATTTTATTTTTAATTTTTTTTTTTAATATGTTCTACAACATATAGTAATTGTTAACCGATTTCAAAGATATTTTATATATAGGCTAATTTTGTGATCTAGTTGGCTCTCCTGAAATTTGGAGATCTTCAGGGGGTTCCTAGAAAACAGTTTTAGTTTCCGAATTTTATATAATTACGTGTTTTATAGCATGTAATTATTATCTGATTTTAATGAAATTTGGTACAAAGGTAGACCTGCTGATTATGCATGTGTTGGCCATGATAGAAGTTAATAGCTTCAGGGGGTCCATGCTAAAATTTCCGATTAATATTTCATATGTTCTAGAACATATGGTAAATATTATTCAATTTCAATGAAATTTGGTACAAAGGTAGACCTGCTGATTATGCATGTGTTGGCCATGATAGAAGTTAATAGCTTCAGGGGGTCCATGCTAAAATTTCCGATTAATATTTCATATGTTCTAGAACATATGGTAAATATTATTCAATTTCAATGAAATTTTATACACAGGTTGGATTCGTGAATACGCATGTGTAGACTAAGGTAGAAGTTAGTAGCCTGAGGGGGTCCATGCTTAAATTTCCGATTAATATTTCATATGTTCTAGAACATATGGTAAATATTATTCAATTTCAATGAAATTTTGTACACAGGTTGGATTCGTGAATACGCATGTGTAGACTAAGGTAGAAGTTAGTAGCCTGAGGGGGTCCATGCTAAAATTTCCGATTAATATTTCATATGTTCTAGAACATATGGTAAATATTATCCAATTTCAATGAAATTTTGTACACAGGTTGGATTCGTGATTACGCATATTTATACTTATTATAGTTATTTTAATAATATTATTTATTATTAAAAAAATAAAAATATAAATTAAATCAATAAATAATAAAGATGAGCAATTTTGAAGAAAGCACTGTTTGTTACAAAGATAATGTAAATTACAAAAAACTGTTGGACATAAATCGCTGTTAAACAACATACTATGAGTTATCTGCTCCCCCTAGTTAGCAGCTTTTTTTTTTGTAATTTGTATAATATAACTTTTAGCCTCCTAATATTTTCTACTATTTCTACAAAAAATATAAATCAAAGATCGGAGCAGAAGGCATCTAAGGGACAATCCCACTAAAAACAGAAACAGAAACTTTTTTTTTTTTTATTTTTTAAGCTTACGATAATTTCCAATATAAAGGGTTTTCAGCTAAAAATATTTGTAAAATAAAATAAAATAACAAACAACAGTTGTCGAATTTATTTTTATTGCTTGAAATCGCTTTATTTTTATAAAAAACGATTTTATATTTTTTCTGTTCCAGAATTAAAATTTTTCATTTTTCTGTTTTTCAATTTATCGGACAGAAAATGAAACTTTTTTTTCAAAGTTTCGATTTCTGTTTGCAGAAGTTTGCAGACGTCACATTTTTATCAAATTTCGTTTGCAGCCATAACATTATGAAAAAATCAGCTGTCAGAAAAGATTGTTTTTCTGTTTCTGTTTCGGGTTTTGGTGGGTGTGCAATGTTAAAACTTGAATAGAAAAGTAAAACAAACAAAAAAAGTTTCTGTTTCTGTTTTTGGTGGGATTGACACTTTACAACCAATCATAATGCATGAATGAGTAATGAGAATTCGCATTTATTGTATGAACATTTTAAGTGATGAACAAGAAGGGTAATTCGGGCTTCTCTTTAAAAAAACAATCGATTCCGTGTTGCGAATAAGTTATTGTGTATGAACATTATGTACTAGAACTAGAGGATCAAAAAATAATCTACAGTTCCATGTTATAGGCTTGATTCTCGATTCAAGTCATGAAACTAATCTTTGATTCAAATAAAAAAATAAAGTGTAAGTATATTTAAAAAAAATTAAACATCATATGACTCTCTGAAAAAATATACATTAGATCGCCATTTTCTGAAACATTGCTGTATTAATTCTTTACAAGTTTTACAAAACATTTACAAAAATAATACAACAAAATTTGATTGGAAGTTTTTGAAAGCTTGGCCCGTGGGTCGGAACACCCCTTTTTTATGAATAAGTAGAAACATATTTTGGATCATAGCATCAGAATGGATCAATCGAGAAGTTTGATTCATGTACTCGTGCAATAGAAGGAGTGTTGGAAATTTATGTTTTATTCAAAACATAATTGTAACAATTTCAATATATTATATTGTCGAATTTAATTTTACAATCATTTTAAAAAATCCTATACATACACCGTTTTACTAGTAAGAATTATTCTTACTACGCTTAAACCCTAAAAAAAAGGTGTTCCGGACAGGAGGAACTGGGGGTTCACTAGCGGTTTTTTAATTAATTTTTAATCAACCTTAGGTTGTCACCACAGATCTAAATTTTTTAATCTGCTTTTCGCGGAAAAGCGACCCCGTATGCCCGTACACAACGAAATAAAAGAATATTGTTCTGTGTTTATTCACAATTCTTAACAATTTTATTAACTCACTTTTCCAAATATAAATGTCTATTAATTTCACAATTAAAAAAATATATATTATGAATTAATGTTCTTAATATTTTAAATGTAATACAAAATAATTAAGTTTAGATTAATTAAATTTAGATTTGAAATTTAATGCCGATATGGTCTTTTTTGTATGATAAAAAATTTACACTTGATATTAATTTAATTAATTATAAAAAAAACTGCAACGCTGAACTCTTACGATGATAACTGCTTGACGGTCTAATGCGAAAGAGAAAGAAATCTGGTATTTCGACTCAATTATAAAGATTGGCAATCAATCATTCGATACTCGAAATGGTGTGATTATGGAATAATCAACCGGGATAACCGTAATATGGTACGGTTATAATTTATAAGAGTAAATTTAGAGAGAAATACCGAACGGTGATGAACACAATGATGGTACCGTAGCGGCGTGAACATTTTGGGGCCTCCCCCGAGGAACGTTAGACTCTTGCGGGTCTTACGTTCAAGAGCAGAGTACCATCGTTGGTTACCTTTGGTGGATGAGTCATGTTGAACGACTAGATAGATCCGCTATGGGCATTTCCTCCCATAGGTAAGTTGTTTTTGAGGTTTGAAGCGCCTCGACTCGCTATCCTTTCCTGTAAGTAAAAAACTAAAATTATAGTGCATAGGATGGTAGGAAAGGGAAAACGGGATGTATGATGATAGGAAACTATCTGTGTCGATTTTTTTTTTTTTTTTTGTAATAGACGAAAAAAAGAGTTGCATTGATGAGTAAAATTAATCAGAGATCATTAAATAACGACTAGACGATATGTAGCGGACTGTATTTTTTTTGACGGTTGAATGAACTGACTATTTATTGACAGCTATAAATACTGTTGAAATAACTAATATTAACATTTGATGAAAATAATATTGATAAGGTTACTTTAAATTGTACTGACATTGTTATAGTAGGGATAGCGGGCTATGGATTGAGAACTCATGAAATTAAGATTATTGTGCTGGGGGTGGAGTCAACGATGGTTCCATAGGGAGAACGCAAAGTTTTACCACATGACGAGTGACGTCTCCGTGCTGCGTCTTGATAGTTGCCATTCGCACATTTTTATCTTTGCCCGGATGCAAAGCGATCACGCGACCTAGGCGCCATTCAGTGGGGGGTAGGTTTTCCTGCTTGAGGACTACCATATCGCCCAACTTGACGTTTTCTTTACACGTCCTCCATTTTGGCCGTTGGTGAAGCTGCGAAATATATTCTTCTTTCCAACGTTGACAGATGGTTTGTTGGATTTGCTGCATCAGCTGCCATCTTTTTAAAGAGTTGGTGGGGGCTTCTAAGAAGTTGGTTTCAGGAGGGGATAAAAGACTATCTCCTATAAGAAAGTGTCCGGGAGTGAGACACGTTGGATCCGAGGGGTTACTCGTTAAGGGAGTGAACGGTCGTGAATTTAGACACGCTTCGATTTTTGCTAGCACAGTAGCTAATTCTTCAAAAGTGAAAATGTAAGATTTCGTCACCCGTCGAAGATGGTGTTTTACCGATTTTACGCCGGCCTCCCATAATCCTCCGTAATGCGGAGTTCCAGGCGGTATAAAATGCCAATTAAGGCCGCGAGCGGCATAGAGTTGTGCGATGTAAGCGGTACCGTCGCGCACGGCCTTTTGATACTCGAACTTGAGTAGGCGGTCGGCTCCAACGAAATTGGTACCGTTATCGGAATAGAGGTCAGCACAAAGGCCTCGTCGCGCTGTGAAACGGTCGAATGCGGCAAGAAAGGAGGCGGAGGTAAGATCGCTCACCGCTTCCAGATGAACGGCTTTGGTCGAGAAGCAGACAAACAAACAGATATACCCCTTGGTCGTTTGAGCAGGACTGAAACGACCTTTCCTGGACTTGAGACTAATCGGCCCGGCGAAATCCAAACCTACGTTGTTGCGAAATGCGAAAGGGCTGTTCAGGCATACGCGCTCGCGTGGAAGGGCGCTCATTATTAGACTGCGAGTTTGTTTTCGGATGACTGTGCATGTAGTACAATGGTAAATATGACTACGTACTATGGATTGGATACGCGGAATCCAAAATTCCCTACGGAGTAGAGACATCATCAGGCTGTTGGCGCCATGCAAACACACCGTGTGTACATGCCCAACCAAGAGACGAACAAAGTGAGAGGTCGCCGGCAAGAGGATTGGATACCGTTCACTGTAGGAGAAAGAAGAGTAAGCTAGTCGGCCGTTGGCTCGTATAATACCCTGAGCATCTAAGAAGGGATTTAAAGCTAACAGAGAACTTCGTTGAGCGACGGGAAGATGAGCTTGGAGTTGTTTATATTCCGCGGGATAATGCGTGAGCTGTGTTAGTCGAATCAAACAAAGCTTACTGGTATTTAGTTCCTGTAGACTTAATATTTCCGTATCGAAGCGAGGCGTACCTCGCTTCCGAGACAGACAGTTGTGATGAAAACGAAATATATATGCGATTACTTTCAGAGCGCGTGAGTACGTGGAGAAGCGCGTCAATAAAGTGTCGCCGCTAGTGTCGGTCCCGTGAGATACATGAGTGGCGAAGGCTCGGGTCGGGGCTTCTTCGAGATCCGTTTTAGTTACCCGCAGTTCCCATTGCGGCCAGCGATCGGCTGGATAGCGCAACCAATCAGGGCCATACCACCATAACGTATTAGACTTGAGAGCTAAAGCCGGCATTCCACGAGAAGCAATGTCGGCTGGGTTATCTTCCGATCGAACATGGCGCCACTGCACCTCTCCCACTGCATTCAGCACTTTAGTCACCCGGTTGGCAATAAAGGTTTTCCATTTGGAGGGGGACTGTTTCAGCCAGGCTAGAACGATCGCGGAATCGGTCCACAATACAAAGGTGGAGGTGTCGAGCTCCAACCCGGTTATTATGGACTTGAGCAGTTTTGCTAGGAGAACCGCACCGTTTAACTCCAGTCGAGGGATTGAAATGGTTTTCACCGGAGCTACCTTGGTCTTGGACGAGACCAAATGAACCGAGACATTGCCGTCCGCGTCGGTGATCCGGAGATAAACCGCCGCTGCGATTGCAGACTGGGAGGCGTCACAAAAACCGTGGAACTGAGCATCGCATGTTGGTCGATAGTTAAGCCACCGGGGGATGGTTATATGAGCAATATTAGGTAAATCGGCGTAGAAAGCTTGCCATTCGGCTTGACGAATTGGGTCGACGACGGAATCCCAATCCGTTTTGTCCTTCCAGATGTTTTGTAATAGGATCTTAGCTAGGATTACTACCGGGGACAACCAACCCGCAGGGTCAAACAATCTAGCAATGTTGGAGAAGATTTTCCGCTTGGTGTATGGCGGGTTATTAGTAAATTTCTGGAACGTAAAGGTGAAAACATCATCCTTTACCCTCCAATAAATACCTAACGCTTTGATGATATGATCATCATTAATGGGGAGCATGTCCGCGGCGATTCGATCTTCAACCGGGATATGCTGCAGAAGATCGGCATGGTTAGCAGACCATTTTTTAAGGATAAACCCTCCAGACCTGAGAAGATCTATGAGCTGTTGCTGCACACTAATCAGAGAGGGGATATCGTACCCGCCTGACAGGACGTCATCGACATAGAAATCTCTTTTTAATATGGGCGCCGCAAACGGATAGTTGTGCACTTCATCATCGGCTAACTGATGAAGCGTGCGAATCGCCAGATAGGGGGCGCAATTAACGCCGAAGGTTACGGTTTTCAAGCTATAGTCTTGTATCGAATCCGTGGGGGTTTTCCGATATAATATACGCTGATAATTGACCTGACTGGGATGAATCCAAATTTGGCGATACATCTTCATGATGTCCGCACTATAGACATATGGATATTTTCTCCATCGCAGAATGAGGAGCATCAAATCTTGCTGGAGAGTGGGGCCTGCATACAGTACGTCATTCAAGCTGAAACTATTTACTGTCGAGGAGGAAGCATTAAAGACAACCCGGAGCTTGGTTGTTAAGCTTTCCGGCTTTATTACTCCATGATGGGGTAGATAATAGCTTTGGAATTTATACGGATGATCAAGGTGGGTGCTTTCATGCGGCGAAACCGGGGACATGTGACCCAGGGTGATATACTCATTTAAAACGTCAGAGTACATCTTTTTCAATTCCGGTTTTTTTTGCAGAGATTTCTAGGAACTGAAATATTGTCTAAGAGCTATGTTCCTAGAGGACCCTAAAAAAATGTAGGCTGGAAAATTATCTTTAAACGGGAGTTGAACGGTGTAGCGGCCGTCCGCGTTCCTAATGGTAGTTTCTCGATAAAGTCTTTCACAATAGTGATCCTCCCGGGATAGGAGTTTTGAATCGGACACTTCCTCATCCTCCCAGAATTTTTCGATTTGTTTGTCCAATTGTAGACCGTTAAAGAAAGAGGATTTAATAGGGCTGTGGGATACACCTGATACTAACCATCCAAAAACTGATTTTTGCGCCACGAAAGAATTGTATTTTTTGACCCCATCTAGAAGTATCTGAGAATAAAGGTCAGCGCCGATAATAAGTTCTATATTACTCGGATGGTTGAGAGAGTGATCAGCCAATTGTAGACAGTTTATCTCTTGTAAGGAGGACTTGTCAATTGGCTGCTTTGGTAGCAATCCTGTAAGTTTAGGAAGTACGAGTGCATTGACGGATATTTGTACGTTTGAGTCGATTAATGACGAGATTACAAAAGCACTGGTCTTTTGCGATATTCCACCTTGTGCCGAATTTATTCCTACGATTCGCGTAACGGAGGAACTTGATGGAATCCGTAATCGTTGAAGAGCAGATTCCGCCAAGAATGTCGCTTCTGATCCGGGATCTATAAGAGCTCTAACGATATGCGTGTTGTTATTACTAACAATTTTTACGATAGCCGTAGCTAGAATAACGGATTTGTGGGGTTCATCACTGGCGCGGGGTTGGCCAGCAGTATGATATGAATGCGCAGTTGTGTTTGCTACGGGATTTTCATGTGTATTCCCTGCGGTAAATCTGGGAGCGTTTGGCGACAATTTGGGCTGCGATTGCGGCAATTGTCTTGCTTTCACAGCTTGCATATGCAGCAACGTGTTGTGACGTTTGCCACAATCGTTACAGTTAAATCTGCTTGGGCAAGTATTAAGTTGATGCGACGTTGCAAGGCAATTAATACATAGATTTTTTAGGCGAACTATTTTTTGGTGTTCTTGAATCGATTTATCAAGGAACTTGGGGCATTGCCTGATGGAATGTTTCCCTTTACAGACGGCACATTCGTAATTATATTTAGTATTAGTAGCGAAAATTTGAACCGTGTTTGGTTTACCGCTTTTTTGGTTAACTATTTGTTTGGTTTTATTTTTTGCTTCGCCTATAGCTTCTATGGTGAGTACCCGAGATTTGAGATATTTTTCGAGCGAGGACCAGGAGGGGATTTCTCGGTGATTAGAAAGAGTTTGTTCGAAAAGACCCCTTGTTTCCACAGGTAAATTCTGCGAAACTAAGTAAACAATTAACGGGTCCCAATGGGAAATTTCTATATCGTAAGATGATAGCGCTGCTACCGCACCATTAACAGTTTCGTATAGGTTTTTTAGCGTTGAAATAGATTCTGAGGAGATAGGCGATAGGTCAAGTAAACTTTTTATATGCAGATTGACTAATATCCTTTTATTTTCATATTGCTGCTCTAAAGATTTCCAGGCTAATGAAAATTTTTTTGATTCGACTGGGAATTTGTGAACTATTCGAGCTGCGTCATGTTTTGTTTTTCTGCGCAGATGATGTAGTTTTTGAACATCTGACAGATTTGACGACTTTATGAAAATTGCTGAAAACATATCCCTAAATGAGGGCCAAGTCTCGTATGTACCGTAAAAATCATCAATATCAATTGGCGGTACTCTAATTTGGTCCGAATTACTGATATTCGGATTTGTAGAAGCACCTGGTGAATTGGGTTCGCTTTTTATTGTTGCATTTAAGATTTGATCCTCAACGTTAGCTAAAAATTTCATAAATGAATCTTGAGCCGTATAGAACTTTTTCTTGGCTTCGGATTTCCAAGTTTCAAGTTTTGGTTCGGCTTGAATCGTCGTGAGCATTGCTGCCCTTTGAAATAATTGGTATGATGATCGTAAGTCATCCCAATCTTTGGAAATTATTGATTTTTTAGCTAACAGAGTCCCGTGTGACAATAGGCTTAAATCTGTGGGAATATGGCTTGAAATATCTTGAAAGGTAGTGAATGCAATTAAGAATGTATGGTATTCCTCCATTTTGCACTACTTGTTTAAATATAATTTTCAGCAAAAGAAAAAGTTATGTTAAATTGTAATATCTAACAACCAAGAAAAAATATTTAAATCAAACAAAAAAAAAATTTTTTTTTTAATGTGCAATTCGAAAAAAAATTATTATTGACCACTAAAAAATATTTTAAAAAACACACCAAATTATCGGCAATATGTGGCGTAAACACAAAATTTGAAAATAGAAAAAGAACACGGCAACTTAATAAACAATATTTATATTTAAAAATTAATTTTTTACTAAATAATTTTACCACGAAGAATTAAAAATTCAGATCGCTGGTACAATAATATCGGCGTTTGATAAAAAACCCAACCAAAGAAAAAATTAAATTTTAATAGAGGTTGATACCAATTGAGGGTGCACGTTTAAAAAATTTTAAAGCAAAGAAAAAGCGCTTTATTTGGATTTTATTTGTTCAGCTTTAATACGAAAGCAAATTTTAATTTTTTTTACGGTGGAACATATTATTACAAGTATACCTGTGCATATTTAACATTTGTACAGAAAAATTCGGGAAAATTATTTATTATTGACGCTATTTTAATTGTAAATCGAAATTTTAATTGGTGGATTTTATTAAATTAAATTATCGGCAAATTACAAAGTTTTTCTTCAGAAACGGTGTAATAAGTGTTTGAAAATCATAAAAATAAATATAAAATTATTTTTTCATTCAGCTTTTTATTCAAATTCAGATATTTTTAGTTAATTTACAAATTAATTTTTCATTAGCCTGGAAATCTAAAGATTTCCAGGCTAATGAAAATTTTTTTGATTCGACTGGGAATTTGTGAACTATTCGAGCTGCGTCATGTTTTGTTTTTCTGCGCAGATGATGTAGTTTTTGAACATCTGACAGATTTGACGACTTTATGAAAATTGCTGAAAACATATCCCTAAATGAGGGCCAAGTCTCGTATGTACCGTAAAAATCATCAATATCAATTGGCGGTACTCTAATTTGGTCCGAATTACTGATATTCGGATTTGTAGAAGCACCTGGTGAATTGGGTTCGCTTTTTATTGTTGCATTTAAGATTTGATCCTCAACGTTAGCTAAAAATTTCATAAATGAATCTTGAGCCGTATAGAACTTTTTCTTGGCTTCGGATTTCCAAGTTTCAAGTTTTGGTTCGGCTTGAATCGTCGTGAGCATTGCTGCCCTTTGAAATAATTGGTATGATGATCGTAAGTCATCCCAATCTTTGGAAATTATTGATTTTTTAGCTAACAGAGTCCCGTGTGACAATAGGCTTAAATCTGTGGGAATATGGCTTGAAATATCTTGAAAGGTAGTGAATGCAATTAAGAATGTATGGTATTCCTCCATTTTGCACTACTTGTTTAAATATAATTTTCAGCAAAAGAAAAAGTTATGTTAAATTGTAATATCTAACAACCAAGAAAAAATATTTAAATCAAACAAAAAAAAAATTTTTTTTTTAATGTGCAATTCGAAAAAAAATTATTATTGACCACTAAAAAATATTTTAAAAAACACACCAAATTATCGGCAATATGTGGCGTAAACACAAAATTTGAAAATAGAAAAAGAACACGGGAACTTAATAAACAATATTTATATTTAAAAATTAATTTTTTACTAAATAATTTTACCACGAAGAATTAAAAATTCAGATCGCTGGTACAATAATATCGGCGTTTGATAAAAAACCCAATAAAAAACGAAAAATTAATTTGTAAATTAACTAAAAATATCTGAATTTGAATAAAAAGCTGAATGAAAAAATAATTTTATATTTATTTTTATAATTTTCAAACACTTATTACACCGTTTCTGAAGAAAAACTTTGTAATTTGCCGATAATTTAATTTAATAAAATCCACCAATTAAAATTTCGATTTACAATTAAATAGCGTCAATAATAAATAATTTTCCCGATTTTTTTTGTACAAATGTTAAATATGCACAGGTATACTTGTAATAATATGTTCCACCGTAAAAAAAATTAAAATTTGCTTTCGTATTAAAGCTGAACAAATAAAATCCAAATAAAGCGCTTTTTCTTTGCTTTAAAATTTTTTAAACGTGCACCCTCAATTGGTATCAACCTCTATTAAAATTTAATTTTTTCTTTGGTTGTATTTTTTGTACCAATTTTCAATTGATTTCAAGTACGAGGGTATATTTATAAATATATTCGAGATAATTTTCATTAGTTGAACAACTAATTTTTTGATATGTGTCTATATAATTTTTTATATAGATAATTGTTATATAGGAAATTTTTATATAGGTAATTTTTATATAGGTAATTCCCAACGAATTACTATTTGCAAATAAAATACCAAATGTATGAACGGAATACTTTTGTATGTACTGGGCCGTGTACTTAAAAAATGTAAGTACCACGGGAAAAAATTTGGAAAAAAAAATTTGAAACAAATTTGTAAAGCAAAAAATTTTTTATTTCTAGAAATTTTCCTTAGTTGAAAACTAATTTTGTTTATATATATATATATAATTTTATAAAGATAATTTTATATTGACGATGTCTAACAAATTATTATTAGATCAAAAAATTATATATATATATATCATACAAAAGGACACAATCGGAATAATTTTGTATGTACCAGGGTCGTGTATTAAAAATATAATATCACGAAAGAAAAATATATGTATTAATTAGAACAATAATTTCACCAATATTATAATTTTTTATTATTATCATCAAATATTCGATATATTACAATGCAAAATTAAATAATTCTTATCGGATATTTCCAAGATTTTTCAATTGGAGAAAAATTATCGAATATACCACTATTATCAAAAAAAATTAAAAAGAATTTTTACGGTTCATTCAACCTACAAAAACTAAATATATTTTATGTTTCCTTATTAAGCGGAAGAATACAAGAAATATAATTTAATACACCTGTACAATTCTAATAAGCGTAATGCACAAACCATATAATGTATCGAAAAAACCGAGAAAAAAAATGAAATGAAATGCAAATATTTTTTTTTGTCAATGTAATTTTTTTTTTTTTTATTATTTTCTTTTTACAGATATTTGGGGTAATTTTTATTTTCTGGTGATATATTTTTTTTTTTGCACTATAATTTAATTTTCACTTACTTGAGAAAAATATTTTTGATAATTTAAAATATGATGAATGAGCTTTGATGAAGATGAGAATAGATGATCTTGATGATGATATGATGAACGAGCGATTTTGTTGATGATGAATGAATTTTGATGATTATGAACGAACTATTTTTGATGATGATTAGATGTTCTCGATGATGGTGATTACCACGCGCATAGGGCCTCGTGGTGTTGTTGAAGTTCTATTATACTTTTGGTTAAAAAGTTGATGAATTTATATTCCACGCGCTTAGGGCCTCGTGGAGATGATTTTCTGCACGCGCTTGGGGCCACGTGATGATGATTTTATTCACGCGCTTGGGGCCACGTAATGTATTCGATGCGTTGTCCACGCGCTTAGGGCCTCGTGGTGATGATTCCTTCACGCGCTTGGGGCCACGTGATGTATTCGATGCGTTGTCCACGCGCTTAGGGCCTCGTGGTGATGATTCCTTCACGCGCTTGGGGCCACGTGATGTATTCGATGCGTTGTCCACGCGCTTAGGGCCTCGTGGTGATGATTTCTTCACGCGCTTGGGGCCACGTGATGCTGTTTTCCAAAAAAAAATTGTATATATTTTTTTTTGCCGGTTCGAAGGACCAAATGTTCCGGACAGGAGGAACTGGGGGTTCACTAGCGGTTTTTTAATTAATTTTTAATCAACCTTAGGTTGTCACCACAGATCTAAATTTTTTAATCTGCTTTTCGCGGAAAAGCGACCCCGTATGCCCGTACACAACGAAATAAAAGAATATTGTTCTGTGTTTATTCACAATTCTTAACAATTTTATTAACTCACTTTTCCAAATATAAATGTCTATTAATTTCACAATTAAAAAAATATATATTATGAATTAATGTTCTTAATATTTTAAATGTAATACAAAATAATTAAGTTTAGATTAATTAAATTTAGATTTGAAATTTAATGCCGATATGGTCTTTTTTGTATGATAAAAAATTTACACTTGATATTAATTTAATTAATTATAAAAAAAACTGCAACGCTGAACTCTTACGATGATAACTGCTTGACGGTCTAATGCGAAAGAGAAAGAAATCAGGTATTTCGACTCAATTATAAAGATTGGCAATCAATCATTCGATACTCGAAATGGTGTGATTATGGAATAATCAACCGGGATAACCGTAATATGGTACGGTTATAATTTATAAGAGTAAATTTAGAGAGAAATACCGAACGGTGATGAACACAATGATGGTACCGTAGCGGCGTGAACAAAAGGTGTTTTTTTCAGATAATAAACCATATAGTAAATATTTATATGGGCTAATCAGCCCACGCCAAGTTAATTTAATGAAAAATTATAAATTGGTGTTATTCATTATTTTTTTTTTATTTTCTTATATTGGTGTTATTATCGTCCAAGCCCTATATATGAATTTGAAATGTTATAGAATCAAAAAATTTGATTTTTAGTATGTTCTACAAATTAAATAAATTTTATTTTACATAAAACCAAATTTGTTATCGATTAAAAAAATTAAGTAATAAATATTGAACAACGTTTTAAGACTAATTTGGAGTGTTTTCAACTTATATGTCCAATAACAAACAATATTTCGACATCCTAAAAAATCGATCTCGTTCAAATGGATTTTTCTTGACGTTTAGAAATAGGTGTTCCAAAAATACAAAAAAAAAATTTGTATATACGCTTATAAAAGATTTCAATGACATTTGATACGCATAGGTTGTTATTACCATATATGTAGTACGTTTGTGCTACTGAAATTTGAGATCGCTAGCTTTAGTCGGTACATGCATAGAATAATAAGTATTTGAAGAAGATTCAAGCTTCTTTTCTTTATTATTATTTAAAAAAACAGCTACCAGAATTGCAGCGTATAAGAAATATTTTTAGAAAATTCCAAAGAAAAATTCTCTCGCTCTCTTTTTTACTTTTTTTTTGTTCTGTTGAATGCGTTTGGAAGAATTTTACTATACAGTAAAAATTCTATAAACGCAACTTATCGGAAACGATTTTTGAAAAATAATTGCATTTACAGAATTAAAATTTGTTGCGAATAGAGAAATTTTCAAGTGTTTTTTATGAATTAATATGATATTAATTTAATTTAATAAATCAAAAAAAATGTGTATATTATTTTAGCATATTTTAAATTATAATTACTTTGAAATAAAATAAACTAAAAACACCCCGTTGAAATTAGAGAAAATTACGTTTATAGAATTTTTACTGTATGTATAATTTTATGATTAGCAATTATTGTTTGTTAAAGTGAATGATAATTTAAGTTTGTGTAGCTATTGAAAAAAAAATTAAGGTAAATTAAATTAAAATATTTTTTTATAAAATAAAAATGAATAAAAAATTTATATTCCATTCCCACTATTTATGATTGGAAATTGGAATCCTGAATTTAAAAATATAGAACCTAATTTGCTTAAAAAACCGAAAACAAAATTGATAAAATGTTGTATCGAAAATTATTGCGGTTCAAACAGATCGTATAGATATAGATTATAGAATATATTAGTATAAATTTCCATCTAGAAATTGCAATTAATTTTCCTTAATTTAAAATATACATATACATAATACGAAATATTACAAAAATCGTTTTTTTTCAGAACCAGAAATTATTAAATAAAAGAGTAAAAATTACATTTTTCAATTTCGAAAATCATAATTTTTCAAAAATACATTCAAATTTTAAATCAATTATATTTTTTTATATATATTCCAGAAAGATTTCTAAAGAAGATAATATATTTCAATATACATATTCCGTATATTTGAAAAAATTTAATTTTAAAAAAATATGTTATTTTTCATTTAGTTTTCAACAAAGTATAGACAATACGACAAATAAAAGAAAATTTGGTTGAAATTACTTCTTCGTTTTTACTCTCGTTTTATAGTCGCGCAAAAAACCTAAACACCAAGATTCTGGTAGCTGATTTTAATTTTAATATTTTTCCAATTTGTTCTACTTGAATATTCTTCAAATACTTATTATTCTATGCTACATGGCAAACTAACATATCGTCGACTGGATATTGGTTTGCCGTAAACGCCATTTTGGCACTATTGGACTTAATAATGCTTCCATATGTTTTTGGCCATGCTCTTTTCGAATCTGCTATCTGTTTTCATGTATCTCTATTAGTTTAGCTAATATCGAGTACTTTGTTTACCGTATATCCCACATTTTTGACATAATATAATATTAGAATGCCGCACTGTCACATATACACGTTCATGCGGCAAATTTTGTAAATATTTTCGGTTTTTTTTGTCGTGCTTTTCGTTTTTCGTCATGCCCAATCACTTCCCAAAATTAACGCACACGTAGCGCGGGCGTATATATATATATATACAGGGTGTCCCGGTTTGGGATGCTAATCCGTTAAGGGGTGGTTCCTTGGTTCATTATAAGCAAAAAATCGTATGGAAGGTATTGAACCTAGAATATCCAAACTAGGCATAGGCACGTTTGATAGACAATTAAGTTACCTTTATTTTCACCGGTTGCTAGGTCTGCGTTAAATTGCGTTAAAGGTATGATTTTTTCAAAAAAAAATTAATCAGATTTTGGAAAAATGACACTTTTCTCAAAATTTTGCGAAAAACGAAAAAAATCGTTCTACAGGGGTCTCTAAAATGCACCGTTACCGAGATACAGGATGATTAATTTTTATTTAAAAAAATATTTAGTTTTACATAAATAGCAAAATTTCGCAAACTATTTAATTAAGATATGATCAAATGTATCAAAAACATTTTGATACATCAAATACAGGGTGTCCGCCGGGAAGGTATACTACTTTTTTGCCGCCATTGTGGTAAATGTTAGTCTTGACAGTTCATATTTGGCAGTCGTGAAGTACACACGTGGCAATTTATTATGGAAAAATATTCGATAAACCAACGTGCCAATAGGATGTTACAGCTCGCCCATGACAACCCCGATTTTCATGAAAAAATCATAATGAGTGACGAGGCACATTTTCATTTAAATGGATATGTGAACAAACAGAATAGTCGGTTCTGGGCAATGGAAAACCCTCAAATTATTCATCAGTCACCTTTACATCCATTAAAATTAAAAGTGACAGTCTGGTGTGCAATTTGGACAGGAGGAATCATTGGACCTTACTTCTTTGAAAATCAAAACGGCGTAACGGTAACTGTGAATGGGGAGCGATATCGTGATATGATTGAAAACTTTTTAACGCCACAACTGCATGCTTTGGGCTTGATTAACATGTGGTATCAACAAGACGGTGCCACATCGCATACAGCCAGGATTACAATGGAATTACTGCGAGACCTCTTTCCACAACAAGTTATTTCAAAAAATGGTGATGTTGATTGGCCTCCACGGTCGCCTGATTTAACTGCTCCGGACTTCTTTTTGTGGGGATATCTAAAAAGCAAGGCTTATGCAAACAAACCAGAAACGCTTGAGCAACTCAAACAAAATATTCGTGATGAAATTAATGAAATACCGCGTGAAATGTGTGAGAATGTAATGAAAAATGTGCTCAAAAGGGCTCGCATTTGTGAGGCTAACAGAGGCGGACATTTATCTGATATTGTATTCCATACATAATTGCCGACATTAAATAAAACATATATCAATATAAGATCCATTCTCTTTCATTTAATCAAAAATTATAAACAAACAAAGTAGTATATCTTCCCGGCGGACACCCTGTATATATATACATATATATTATATAAGGGTGCAATTATTTCAGGAGGTGATTGGGCATGACGAAAAACGAAAAAAATCGTTCTAGAGGAGGCTCTTAAATGCACCGTTACCGAGATACAGGGTGATTAATTTTTTTTATTTTTATTTTTTTTATAGTTTGGTCTTTATATATATATTGTATATATATATATATATATATATATATATATATATATATATATATATATATATAAGTTATATCCCAACTCGAATTACCTTTTTCTGACGATTCAAAATTATAAATATAAAATTATTATTTGCTTAAAAATGCTTTTTAAGCATAACAATTTTATCATAATTATTTTTCATAATAATATATTAAATGTGTGGGAATAATAAGATATTTAAGTAATTTCAAATATATAAAAAACTTTAAAGATAATAATATAATAATGTACTAATTAAGCACATTTTTTTTATAAGATATATAATATCTTTTATTTGAATATTTTAAATTTATAAATCTCAAATATGATCAGAAGATTCATTCTGGTTGTAAGTCTTGAACAGATCGGTTTTATTTTAAATATAATTTAAGTTTTTTACATTAGATTTAAATAAATACTATATAAAAAAGTACAAAACGTTTTAACTTGTTTTATTAATTTATATAAGAATAATTTGTTTAGTATCCAATAGTATACTAAACTTATATATATATATATATATATATATATATATATATATATATATATATATATATATGTGTGGGGTTGCACAGGCGGTAACACCGATAATAAGTAATACCAACATTAAAGAAATGCAACGGTCGGAATTGAAGCAACGTTTGGAATTGAAACGTCATTTGACATCTGAGAAAACGCATGGCATTTTTTCGCGAACGAGCATTCGATAGAAGGTTCTCGAAGCAAGAAGTACATTTTTCTGTTGGCTCAGTAGTTTAAAGTTTCACTTCAGTAATTATATTATATTAGTCTCTAGTAATAGTTAATCATTAATTAAATAAACATTAACAATTTATAACGTAAATTGGCCGTTTTATTGAAATCCCCACAAATTGGGGGCTCAACCGTATACCTAAAATTAGAAGCTGAAAAAATTAGAAGCTGAAAAAGAAGAAGCAGTTAAAGAAGAAGCTGAAAAGAAAATTCAAGAAAAACCCGGAAAGTTCAAGAAAAGAAAATATTTTTTTTTAAGGTTGTACCTTTTTTTTTAGTTATAAAAAAAAAAAACTACACATAAGTACAGTACAGCTGACATGTGGTAAATATATTTGATGTAATTTTTTGATACATGTTAATTTGGTGAGTACATGAAAATTAGAATTTTATTGAAAATAAATTACAATTGATACAATTTAATTAAATTACACGTGATACAATATACAATATATATAAAAAAAAAAAGAGTAACTTCTGCATTTTTGTCATACGATTGTACCGTACGTAAAAATACCGCTACGTACGTTGTATAAAAACGAAATCGTTAATATATCATACAAAAAAAAAAAAATTTCCGAATAGAAATTATTAAAACCATACCGTGTCTCATTTTTTTACTTCGCAAAATTCCTGAAATTTGCAAGTTTTAAATACGCAAAAATATTCCAGTATAACAAAGTCATGTTGTTCGAAAAAAAAATTGTTACATTTTTTTTTTGAATTGTTCGTACAACAATTTAAACCGAAGTACAGGGTAATTCAAGGAATTCGTGCGGCAGTTAACAAATGATATACAATTTAATAAATATGGGTACATATCAAAGAATAAATATATGAATGTTAAGGTAACATTAAAAGAAATTTTTATTAAAATTGGTGTATCATAATAATATCTGAATAAAAACAATTCGAAATCTACAAAATCAAAAGGTGTGAAGTTAAAAATAATTGTTGAACAATATTAACATAACGAAAATACAGTAACATTTTTTTTAAATACAAAGAGAACAGTTTATTCAAAAAAAAAAAAAAAAAATTTAAAACAACTTTATAAAATAAATAAAAGACAGCGTGATTAAGAAATTTTTTTTTTCTCAAATAAATATTTTTCAAATAAATTTTTTTTTTTCCGTTCTTCAATAAATAATATAAACCAAATAAAATTTGGTTTATATTATTCGAAAATATTCGATTAGCTTGAAAGTATACTTTTAAAAAAATAATTAATTAAATATAATATTAAAATTAAAAAAAAAAAACATACTTTGTCATGGAATGTTTTTGTTTTGAAAATTGTTAACACACCACATTATTAAAATATGTTTATAAAAAAAATACAATATACAAGAAAGTCAAAAATATTCAAAAATAAATAATTTTTTTGGACCTCGATTTTTTTTTTAAATATTTCAAATATTTTCGAATATCAAAGAAAAAACAAATTTTATCAATCTGTAAATAAAAAGTAAAGACTTATCGTAAAATAAAACCCAAATAAACACCGTTAGTTTTAAAAAATAAATAAATTGATAATTAAAATAAAACACCACAAAGCTTACGCAGTATATCAAGAAATTTACGCAGTTTATCAAGAAATTTATGCAGTTTGTTAAGAAATCTATGCAGATTATCAAGGAATAATCAAAAAATAGTCAAGAAATTCACGCAGTTTAGTAAGAAATTCATTAACATAAATTTATCTAAATCATTAATTAACAATAAAATAAAATAAATTAAATTCTATGTAAATTAAACCATATAGTAATAAATAAAGAAGCACAAAACAAAATAAAACCGATTTTCAGCTATTACTTTTACTATCCATTAATACTAAATTATACCATTAAATTATATCATAACAGCCGGAAATTGTAGCATACAACAATAATAAATAAAACAAATTAAAATTTACGTTTTCTTTCTTCTTCAACAAATAAATCATATAAAAATTAAATAACTTTTCAGTAATAAACATAAATTTTTTTTTTGGAAACTAAATGGAAGCAGATAGGGATGACAATAAAATGCCAGACAGTAAAGAAAAGGATAAAAAACTACAAAAAATCGAATCGGAGCTGGAAAAGCTGAAAATGGAAAACGAAAAGCTGAAAGAGATAATCAAAAAAGAACGTAGTAGAAGCGAGCAACAGTTAAGTGAAAAATCAAAAGAATTAAAGAATAAAGAGCAAGAGTTAGCTATGTTAGAAGAAATTAATAAATTAAAAACAGAAAATCAAATAATGCAAGCACAAGTAGATCCACAAGTAACAGTTAGAGAAACCGTTCAATTTAAAGACATCCTAAACATATTACCAGAATTCAATGGTACAGATGATTACGATGTAGAGTCATGGATAGCAGACGTCGAAAGCGCTGCAAACGAAATGAATTGGACAAATTTACAACATATTATTTTCGCCAAAAGATTGCTAACAGGTACAGCAAAGCTAGCACTAAGAGCTAATTCGAATTTAAATACTTGGCAAGTTTTAAAAGAATTTTTAATAGAAGAATTTGGAATGAAAATGAATGCAGCAGATATACATAAAAAACTAGAAGGAAGAAAACAAAGAAATAATGAATCGATTCAAGAATACTTTCTAAAGATGAGGGAATTGGCTACTAAAGGATCGTTGAAAGATGAAGCATCAATAATTCAGTACGTAATTAATGGAATCAAAGATAACCCAAAAAATAAGAGTATGTTATTTGGAGCGACAACATTTAAGCAATTTAGAGAATTGCTAATACCATATACGAAATTCAAAGAAAGTATTGATATTGGTTACAGAGAGCACAAAGAACGTTACACGAATAAAGACAACAAATACACACAACCAACCATAAACAACGAAAAATCAAAAAGATGCTATAACTGTGGGAAGATAGGTCATAAAAAAACAGAGTGCAGAGAAAAAACACCTAAATGTTTTTTATGTAACGAGTTTGGACACATAGCAAAAGAATGCAAAAATAAGTCAGTCAAGTGTATAACGTTACATAAAAACAAAGGAAAATTGGTAAAAATAAATGGTGTGGAAACGACAGCACTAATAGACACAGGCAGCGAAATTTCAATAATACGATCAGAAGATTATGCGCGTATAGGATCACCACCGTTACAAGATGTTGTACTGGATATTCAAGGATTAGCAACAAATTCAATAAAAACCAAAGGTTATTTCCAAAGCGAATTAGTAATTGACAATAATAAATTCAATACAAACGTACACGTAGTATCAGACACATCACTGAAAATACCAATGATAATTGGCACAGATATCTTAAATAATACAAATATTAAAATGACTTCAGATGGCGTGGAAGTAAGCAAGTTGGATGAATCACTAAAAACATGTTATAACGTTACTAACACAAAACAGGAATTAAATATAGGAAATACAAAATACAAAGAAGATATAAAAACATTAGTACAAACGTATAATCCACAACAGAACTCCGAAGACGTAAACGTAAAATTGAAGATCATATTAACCGATGAAATTCCCACAGCGCAAAATCCTAGAAGAATAGCACCAATAGAAAAAAAAATTGTTGACGATCAAATAAAAGAATGGCTGGAAGATGAAATTATAAGACCAAGTACATCGGAATACGCAAGTCCAATACAGTTGGTGAACAAAAAAGACGGAACAAAACGATTGTGCATAGATTACAGGAAACTGAATAAAAAAATAATTAGAGATAGATATCCCTTACCACTAATAGAGGACCAACTAGATGCACTTAGTGAAGCAAGAATTTTCTCTACTTTAGATTTAAAAAATGGCTTTTTTCATGTAGATATAGAGGAAGATAGTAAGAAGTATACATCGTTCGTAACACCATCGGGACAGTACGAGTTTAACAAAGCTCCGTTCGGGTTATGCACATCGCCGACAGTTTTCCAAAAATTTATTAATAAAATATTCAAACCGCTGATAGAAAAAAAATATGTATTGTTGTATATGGACGACATCGTAGTGTTAGCAGAAACATATGAAGAAGCTCTGAAAAATTTAAAAGAAGTTCTGAAATTGGCAGAAAAATTTAACCTACAAATAAATTGGTCAAAATGTCAGTTCCTATGTGAGGAAATCGAGTATTTAGGTTTCAAAATAATTAATGGTAAAGTTTCTCCTTCAGATTTAAAAACAGCGGCAGTAAAAAAAGGGTTGTCGATCTTTTAGATAAACAACTTTTTCTCAATTCCTACTCTCACCTCCACGTGGTGCCTCCTGGAAGTCTGATGTTACCTGGTAAACCATTCGGTCTTCACCGGGTGATGTAACATTGGTATAAACAGGTGGAGCAATGGGTCTTTACCGATTGTGAAGCTTGGTCAGGTTAGCAAACGAGAGAGGGAGAAAAATCCTATATACTGAACTGACAGTCAGTCACTATATAGGTAGGCGTCTGTTCTCCATGTTAGGGGCGGCCTTTTTAACTTACCTGGCGGCAGGTATAAAACGTACTTCCTTTTTTATTGATGTCAATAATAGAAGAAAAAAATCGAGTAGGGATATCTACTCAAACGTCGACAGATGCTGCGCCTGTCGGCGGGCCTCTCCTCTTCAAGGATAGGTCGCCAGCAGCCACGGTCTTAATGGTTACGAACACGGTATTGAATATTGATAATGGCAATGAATCTGACAAGGTACCTTTTCCTATTACCCGGGGGGCGGATAAGAAATGGTACCTTCGTTGGAAAAAGAATGGGAAGTCGGATGATGAAATTTTTGTCCTTCTAAAGGCTCGACGGGAGCGTTTAGATGCCACGGTAGGGACTTCCTCTTCTAGGAGTGATGAAACTCATACTCAAGCTGGTGAAGCTTCGAGTAAAAAGCGTAATCGTTCCGGGGAGGAGGTAGCCCCTAATGCAAAAAGAGCCATCAGGGTGGAGGGGCAGTCAGAGTCTAAGACTAGGGCTGTCGGTCCACCTAAGGATGACCCTTTAAAAGTGGCTCTAATAGATAGAGGACATCCAGAGGGTAAAGTTCCCGGTCATTACCAGGAAATACTAATGAAGAAATATGAAGATTGGCAGGTAGAAGTCCTATTGACTGAACCCGTGAATTTTGTTCCACAGTTTATGTGGAGTAAATTCAAGGGTGATGTACTTAGGATTACCTGCCTAAATGAAGAAACAGTTTCCTTCCTTAAGGAACAAGTAAAGTTGTGGGAACCACTGTGGCCAGGGGCCGAACTTTCAGTGGTGGGTATGTTGGAGGTTCCGCGTTTGGCCAGAGTAACACTCTGGCTGAATAATGATAGAAGGGAACCGAAAGATGTCCTTAAATTGATTGAGGTCTTAAACCGGAACATCAATTTAAAGACATCGGGTTGGTCGATCTACCATAGGGAGATCAAAGAAGAGGGTCAGCTTCTGATTATGGGAGTCGACAACGAGTCTCTGATGACTCTTAAGAAAGAATCTGGAAAAGTCTTTTACATTTCTAGAAAGGTGATAATTAATCTCCCAAAATCAGAGGGCGATGACCAAACTGGTATACCTAGCAAGGATATCGATCTTGATTCCTTGTTGGGTGGTGTTGGTGAGTTAAATGTTGCGTCATCCGATGTTGGCACTGATTTCACCAGTTTATCTGATGAAGATACGCTGACTGACGATGAAAATGTTTTAAATAATACCTGTGTATTTGTAGAAAGGGCAGTATCTTCGGATACTACTGATGAAGAAGAAGATAATCAAGAACATTAGATGAAGGTTGTCCAGGCAAACCTTCATCGTAGCGCGGCCGCCACAGCCAAGCTAAGGGAACGCCTTTTACTAGGTGAATTCGATGTGGCAATCATCCAAGAACCTTATACCACAACTAGTACAGCGGACAATATGAAAAAATGGCGCGATGTAGAAGCAGAAAGTAGCGAAGAAGAAGACTTCCTGGGATTTGCAGAAGAAGACATGTAAAATAAAACGCAGAAAAATTTGTTCAGGTGCTTAAAATCGATAAAGAAATACTCAACTAGATGGAAAATTAAGAAGTACCTACGATGTATTGGAATTTTAATAAGCTCAAGATGTAATCACATAAGTAAGAAGTAAAATATAAAGATGTCTAAGATACAGTAAAATCAAAGAAGGTCAAGATGTAGCAAAGCAGCAAAGATGTAAAAAATAAAGATGAAAGTTAAAGAAGCCTATGATGCAAAAGATGTAAATAATGATGACATAATTAAAAAGTATTCAAAATGTAATATTCCAATACGCAAAGAATGAAATTAAAGATATCAAGATGTAACAATACGATGTAAAAATGAAAAAAAAAATGCTAAGAAATTCCAATGCAAGGGTAAAGACATAAAATATAAATATTAATACTATGTATTATTAAAAAATAAAGAATGTATTTTAAAATCCTGTCAAATTAAAAAAAAAAAAAGAAAAAAGAGAAAATAGTATAAATATTAATACTATTATTAAAAAATAAAATAATGTATTTTAAAACTCTGTCAAATTAAAAAAAAAAAAAAAGAGAAAATAGTATAAATATTAATACTATGTATTATTAAAAAATAAAATAATGTATTTTAAAACTCTGTCAAATTAAAAAAAAAAAAAAAGTGAAAATAGTATAAATATTAATACTATTTATTATTAAAAAATAAAGAATGTATTTTAAAACTCTGTCAAATTAAAAAAAAAAAAAGATAAAAAAGTATAAATATTAATACTATTATTAAAAAATAAAAAATGTATCTTAAAATTTTGTGAAATCAAAAAAAAAAAAGAAAGAAATAGCATAAATATTAATATCATAAAAACGCAAACATAAAAATTTAAACTGTAGTAAAAATAATTTTTTTTTTTATTTGCCTTATCAAAAGTAAAAATGAAGTATTATAAATAACAATGATAATTATAATTAAAATGAAAAGACATTAATTTTGATGTTTTTAAGCAAAAATAAAGTAACGTAAATAATAGTGATGAAATAATTATAAAATGAAATTATAGTAATTCTGATCTTTAAATTCAACATAAATAATAAAACTTTGATTTTTTTTAGTAACACGATGATAAGGTTACAATTTTCCAACTTAAGATATGTAAATACTTAAAGCTTAAATACTTGTTAATGTACATAAAGAAAAATCAAAATATTATTATATGAATCAAAATATTATTATATGAATCAAAATAGTGTTAAATAAAACAAAATAGTGTAAATTATGAAAATATTTATTGTAAATCTGAAAAAAAAAAAAGAAGAAAGTAAATATGTAAATTAGAGCTAATAGAAAATAGTGTACAATGAGTATCGATTCAATAACGAAGTTTACGATAAAGGAAGATGTAACATTTACGGGGACGAAAATTATGATCAGGATGGCCGATTGTGGGGTTGCACAGGCGGTAACACCGATAATAAGTAATACCAACATTAAAGAAATGCAACGGTCGGAATTGAAGCAACGTTTGGAATTGAAACGTCATTTGACATCTGAGAAAACGCATGGCATTTTTTCGCGAACGAGCATTCGATAGAAGGTTCTCGAAGCAAGAAGTACATTTTTCTGTTGGCTCAGTAGTTTAAAGTTTCACTTCAGTAATTATATTATATTAGTCTCTAGTAATAGTTAATCATTAATTAAATAAACATTAACAATTTATAACGTAAATTGGCCGTTTTATTGAAATCCCCACAAATTGGGGGCTCAACCGTATACCTAAAATTAGAAGCTGAAAAAGAAGAAGCAGTTAAAGAAGAAGCTGAAAAGAAAATTCAAGAAAAACCCGGAAAGTTCAAGAAAAGAAAATATTTTTTTTTAGTTATAAAAAAAAAAAACTACACATAAGTACAGTACAGCTGACATGTGGTAAATATATTTGATGTAATTTTTTGATACATGTTAATTTGGTGAGTACATGAAAATTAGAATTTTATTGAAAATAAATTACAATTGATACAATTTAATTAAATTACACGTGATACAATATACAATATATATAAAAAAAAAAAGAGTAACTTCTGCATTTTTGTCATACGATTGTACCGTACGTAAAAATACCGCTACGTACGTTGTATAAAAACGAAATCGTTAATATATCATACAAAAAAAAAAAATTTCCGAATAGAAATTATTAAAACCATACCGTGTCTCATTTTTTTACTTCGCAAAATTCCTGAAATTTGCAAGTTTTAAATACGCAAAAATATTCCAGTATAACAAAGTCATGTTGTTCGAAAAAAAAATTGTTACATTTTTTTTTTTGAATTGTTCGTACAACAATTTAAACCGAAGTACAGGGTAATTCAAGGAATTCGTGCGGCAGTTAACAAATGATATACAATTTAATAAATATGGGTACATATCAAAGAATAAATATATGAATGTTAAGGTAACATTAAAAGAAATTTTTATTAAAATTGGTGTATCATAATAATATCTGAATAAAAACAATTCGAAATCTACAAAATCAAAAGGTGTGAAGTTAAAAATAATTGTTGAACAATATTAACATAACGAAAATACAGTAACATTTTTTTTAAATACAAAGAGAACAGTTTATTCAAAAAAAAAAAAAAAAAAATTTAAAACAACTTTATAAAATAAATAAAAGACAGCGTGATTAAGAAATTTTTTTTTTCTCAAATAAATATTTTTCAAATAAATTTTTTTTTTTCCGTTCTTCAATAAATAATATAAACCAAATAAAATTTGGTTTATATTATTCGAAAATATTCGATTAGCTTGAAAGTATACTTTTAAAAAAATAATTAATTAAATATAATATTAAAATTAAAAAAAAAAAACATACTTTGTCATGGAATGTTTTTGTTTTGAAAATTGTTAACACACCACATTATTAAAATATGTTTATAAAAAAAATACAATATACAAGAAAGTCAAAAATATTCAAAAATAAATAATTTTTTTGGACCTCGATTTTTTTTTTAAATATTTCAAATATTTTCGAATATCAAAGAAAAAACAAATTTTATCAATCTGTAAATAAAAAGTAAAGACTTATCGTAAAATAAAACCCAAATAAACACCGTTAGTTTTAAAAAATAAATAAATTGATAATTAAAATAAAACACCACAAAGCTTACGCAGTATATCAAGAAATTTACGCAGTTTATCAAGAAATTTATGCAGTTTGTTAAGAAATCTATGCAGATTATCAAGGAATAATCAAAAAATAGTCAAGAAATTCACGCAGTTTAGTAAGAAATTCATTAACATAAATTTATCTAAATCATTAATTAACAATAAAATAAAATAAATTAAATTCTATGTAAATTAAACCATATAGTAATAAATAAAGAAGCACAAAACAAAATAAAACCGATTTTCAGCTATTACTTTTACTATCCATTAATACTAAATTATACCATTAAATTATATCATAACAGCCGGAAATTGTAGCATACAACAATAATAAATAAAACAAATTAAAATTTACGTTTTCTTTCTTCTTCAACAAATAAATCATATAAAAATTAAATAACTTTTCAGTAATAAACATAAATTTTTTTTTTGGAAACTAAATGGAAGCAGATAGGGATGACAATAAAATGCCAGACAGTAAAGAAAAGGATAAAAAACTACAAAAAATCGAATCGGAGCTGGAAAAGCTGAAAATGGAAAACGAAAAGCTGAAAGAGATAATCAAAAAAGAACGTAGTAGAAGCGAGCAACAGTTAAGTGAAAAATCAAAAGAATTAAAGAATAAAGAGCAAGAGTTAGCTATGTTAGAAGAAATTAATAAATTAAAAACAGAAAATCAAATAATGCAAGCACAAGTAGATCCACAAGTAACAGTTAGAGAAACCGTTCAATTTAAAGACATCCTAAACATATTACCAGAATTCAATGGTACAGATGATTACGATGTAGAGTCATGGATAGCAGACGTCGAAAGCGCTGCAAACGAAATGAATTGGACAAATTTACAACATATTATTTTCGCCAAAAGATTGCTAACAGGTACAGCAAAGCTAGCACTAAGAGCTAATTCGAATTTAAATACTTGGCAAGTTTTAAAAGAATTTTTAATAGAAGAATTTGGAATGAAAATGAATGCAGCAGATATACATAAAAAACTAGAAGGAAGAAAACAAAGAAATAATGAATCGATTCAAGAATACTTTCTAAAGATGAGGGAATTGGCTACTAAAGGATCGTTGAAAGATGAAGCATCAATAATTCAGTACGTAATTAATGGAATCAAAGATAACCCAAAAAATAAGAGTATGTTATTTGGAGCGACAACATTTAAGCAATTTAGAGAATTGCTAATACCATATACGAAATTCAAAGAAAGTATTGATATTGGTTACAGAGAGCACAAAGAACGTTACACGAATAAAGACAACAAATACACACAACCAACCATAAACAACGAAAAATCAAAAAGATGCTATAACTGTGGGAAGATAGGTCATAAAAAAACAGAGTGCAGAGAAAAAACACCTAAATGTTTTTTATGTAACGAGTTTGGACACATAGCAAAAGAATGCAAAAATAAGTCAGTCAAGTGTATAACGTTACATAAAAACAAAGGAAAATTGGTAAAAATAAATGGTGTGGAAACGACAGCACTAATAGACACAGGCAGCGAAATTTCAATAATACGATCAGAAGATTATGCGCGTATAGGATCACCACCGTTACAAGATGTTGTACTGGATATTCAAGGATTAGCAACAAATTCAATAAAAACCAAAGGTTATTTCCAAAGCGAATTAGTAATTGACAATAATAAATTCAATACAAACGTACACGTAGTATCAGACACATCACTGAAAATACCAATGATAATTGGCACAGATATCTTAAATAATACAAATATTAAAATGACTTCAGATGGCGTGGAAGTAAGCAAGTTGGATGAATCACTAAAAACATGTTATAACGTTACTAACACAAAACAGGAATTAAATATAGGAAATACAAAATACAAAGAAGATATAAAAACATTAGTACAAACGTATAATCCACAACAGAACTCCGAAGACGTAAACGTAAAATTGAAGATCATATTAACCGATGAAATTCCCACAGCGCAAAATCCTAGAAGAATAGCACCAATAGAAAAAAAAATTGTTGACGATCAAATAAAAGAATGGCTGGAAGATGAAATTATAAGACCAAGTACATCGGAATACGCAAGTCCAATACAGTTGGTGAACAAAAAAGACGGAACAAAACGATTGTGCATAGATTACAGGAAACTGAATAAAAAAATAATTAGAGATAGATATCCCTTACCACTAATAGAGGACCAACTAGATGCACTTAGTGAAGCAAGAATTTTCTCTACTTTAGATTTAAAAAATGGCTTTTTTCATGTAGATATAGAGGAAGATAGTAAGAAGTATACATCGTTCGTAACACCATCGGGACAGTACGAGTTTAACAAAGCTCCGTTCGGGTTATGCACATCGCCGACAGTTTTCCAAAAATTTATTAATAAAATATTCAAACCGCTGATAGAAAAAAAATATGTATTGTTGTATATGGACGACATCGTAGTGTTAGCAGAAACATATGAAGAAGCTCTGAAAAATTTAAAAGAAGTTCTGAAATTGGCAGAAAAATTTAACCTACAAATAAATTGGTCAAAATGTCAGTTCCTATGTGAGGAAATCGAGTATTTAGGTTTCAAAATAATTAATGGTAAAGTTTCTCCTTCAGATTTAAAAACAGCGGCAGTAAAAAAAGGGTTGTCGATCTTTTAGATAAACAACTTTTTCTCAATTCCTACTCTCACCTCCACGTGGTGCCTCCTGGAAGTCTGATGTTACCTGGTAAACCATTCGGTCTTCACCGGGTGATGTAACATTGGTATAAACAGGTGGAGCAATGGGTCTTTACCGATTGTGAAGCTTGGTCAGGTTAGCAAACGAGAGAGGGAGAAAAATCCTATATACTGAACTGACAGTCAGTCACTATATAGGTAGGCGTCTGTTCTCCATGTTAGGGGCGGCCTTTTTAACTTACCTGGCGGCAGGTATAAAACGTACTTCCTTTTTTATTGATGTCAATAATAGAAGAAAAAAATCGAGTAGGGATATCTACTCAAACGTCGACAGATGCTGCGCCTGTCGGCGGGCCTCTCCTCTTCAAGGATAGGTCGCCAGCAGCCACGGTCTTAATGGTTACGAACACGGTATTGAATATTGATAATGGCAATGAATCTGACAAGGTACCTTTTCCTATTACCCGGGGGGCGGATAAGAAATGGTACCTTCGTTGGAAAAAGAATGGGAAGTCGGATGATGAAATTTTTGTCCTTCTAAAGGCTCGACGGGAGCGTTTAGATGCCACGGTAGGGACTTCCTCTTCTAGGAGTGATGAAACTCATACTCAAGCTGGTGAAGCTTCGAGTAAAAAGCGTAATCGTTCCGGGGAGGAGGTAGCCCCTAATGCAAAAAGAGCCATCAGGGTGGAGGGGCAGTCAGAGTCTAAGACTAGGGCTGTCGGTCCACCTAAGGATGACCCTTTAAAAGTGGCTCTAATAGATAGAGGACATCCAGAGGGTAAAGTTCCCGGTCATTACCAGGAAATACTAATGAAGAAATATGAAGATTGGCAGGTAGAAGTCCTATTGACTGAACCCGTGAATTTTGTTCCACAGTTTATGTGGAGTAAATTCAAGGGTGATGTACTTAGGATTACCTGCCTAAATGAAGAAACAGTTTCCTTCCTTAAGGAACAAGTAAAGTTGTGGGAACCACTGTGGCCAGGGGCCGAACTTTCAGTGGTGGGTATGTTGGAGGTTCCGCGTTTGGCCAGAGTAACACTCTGGCTGAATAATGATAGAAGGGAACCGAAAGATGTCCTTAAATTGATTGAGGTCTTAAACCGGAACATCAATTTAAAGACATCGGGTTGGTCGATCTACCATAGGGAGATCAAAGAAGAGGGTCAGCTTCTGATTATGGGAGTCGACAACGAGTCTCTGATGACTCTTAAGAAAGAATCTGGAAAAGTCTTTTACATTTCTAGAAAGGTGATAATTAATCTCCCAAAATCAGAGGGCGATGACCAAACTGGTATACCTAGCAAGGATATCGATCTTGATTCCTTGTTGGGTGGTGTTGGTGAGTTAAATGTTGCGTCATCCGATGTTGGCACTGATTTCACCAGTTTATCTGATGAAGATACGCTGACTGACGATGAAAATGTTTTAAATAATACCTGTGTATTTGTAGAAAGGGCAGTATCTTCGGATACTACTGATGAAGAAGAAGATAATCAAGAACATTAGATGAAGGTTGTCCAGGCAAACCTTCATCGTAGCGCGGCCGCCACAGCCAAGCTAAGGGAACGCCTTTTACTAGGTGAATTCGATGTGGCAATCATCCAAGAACCTTATACCACAACTAGTACAGCGGACAATATGAAAAAATGGCGCGATGTAGAAGCAGAAAGTAGCGAAGAAGAAGACTTCCTGGGATTTGCAGAAGAAGACATGTAAAATAAAACGCAGAAAAATTTGTTCAGGTGCTTAAAATCGATAAAGAAATACTCAACTAGATGGAAAATTAAGAAGTACCTACGATGTATTGGAATTTTAATAAGCTCAAGATGTAATCACATAAGTAAGAAGTAAAATATAAAGATGTCTAAGATACAGTAAAATCAAAGAAGGTCAAGATGTAGCAAAGCAGCAAAGATGTAAAAAATAAAGATGAAAGTTAAAGAAGCCTATGATGCAAAAGATGTAAATAATGATGACATAATTAAAAAGTATTCAAAATGTAATATTCCAATACGCAAAGAATGAAATTAAAGATATCAAGATGTAACAATACGATGTAAAAATGAAAAAAAAAATGCTAAGAAATTCCAATGCAAGGGTAAAGACATAAAATATAAATATTAATACTATGTATTATTAAAAAATAAAGAATGTATTTTAAAATCCTGTCAAATTAAAAAAAAAAAAAGAAAAAAGAGAAAATAGTATAAATATTAATACTATTATTAAAAAATAAAATAATGTATTTTAAAACTCTGTCAAATTAAAAAAAAAAAAAAAGAGAAAATAGTATAAATATTAATACTATGTATTATTAAAAAATAAAATAATGTATTTTAAAACTCTATCAAATTAAAAAAAAAAAAAAAGTGAAAATAGTATAAATATTAATACTATTTATTATTAAAAAATAAAGAATGTATTTTAAAACTCTGTCAAATTAAAAAAAAAAAAAGATAAAAAAGTATAAATATTAATACTATTATTAAAAAATAAAAAATGTATCTTAAAATTTTGTGAAATCAAAAAAAAAAAAGAAAGAAATAGCATAAATATTAATATCATAAAAACGCAAACATAAAAATTTAAACTGTAGTAAAAATAATTTTTTTTTTTATTTGCCTTATCAAAAGTAAAAATGAAGTATTATAAATAACAATGATAATTATAATTAAAATGAAAAGACATTAATTTTGATGTTTTTAAGCAAAAATAAAGTAACGTAAATAATAGTGATGAAATAATTATAAAATGAAATTATAGTAATTCTGATCTTTAAATTCAACATAAATAATAAAACTTTGATTTTTTTTAGTAACACGATGATAAGGTTACAATTTTCCAACTTAAGATATGTAAATACTTAAAGCTTAAATACTTGTTAATGTACATAAAGAAAAATCAAAATATTATTATATGAATCAAAATATTATTATATGAATCAAAATAGTGTTAAATAAAACAAAATAGTGTAAATTATGAAAATATTTATTGTAAATCTGAAAAAAAAAAAGAAGAAAGTAAATATGTAAATTAGAGCTAATAGAAAATAGTGTACAATGAGTATCGATTCAATAACGAAGTTTACGATAAAGGAAGATGTAACATTTACGGGGACGAAAATTATGATCAGGATGGCCGATTGTGGGGTTGCACAGGCGGTAACACCGATAATAAGTAATACCAACATTAAAGAAATGCAACGGTCGGAATTGAAGCAACGTTTGGAATTGAAACGTCATTTGACATCTGAGAAAACGCATGGCATTTTTTCGCGAACGAGCATTCGATAGAAGGTTCTCGAAGCAAGAAGTACATTTTTCTGTTGGCTCAGTAGTTTAAAGTTTCACTTCAGTAATTATATTATATTAGTCTCTAGTAATAGTTAATCATTAATTAAATAAACATTAACAATTTATAACGTAAATTGGCCGTTTTATTGAAATCCCCACACATATATATATATATATATATATATATATATATATGTGAGATGGCGGCACCGGCGTTAGCATCTTCCATCGGCAATGTTGCCTACACTGCCAAACGCCGGCGCCTGTCGTAATGTCAAGGAGAAACCAACGTTTCTTGACATTGAGAAAATATGAAGCCGGTCTCTTAAGTTTTTACCTTCGAGTCGAGTGAATCAACATTGGATTGCTATACTTACTATATTTGGATTACTATATTTACAATTATTATATTATTTTTACTATTATACTTACCTTTTTATTTAATTTTTGTATTCACGCTTTGCTTTGATTTTTGGCTGCTTAATTTTTTATTTGCTAAATTTGTAGTTTGATTAATTAATTTCATACTTACGCTTATAATTTTTTTGTTGCTAAATTTAATCTTATTATTAAAAAATTATAGTTTCATAATTAAACATTCGCTTTATTATTTATTCCTACACATCCCACAAATTTTGGGGGCTCAACCGGGATAAAATCAATTATCATATAGTAAAGAAACTAAACCTAACCTAACTTTTTGTGTAGAAATTGTAATAAAGTGGAACGCGTGTGAGATAAATTCAAAGACACTAAAGACAATTATAAAAATTTCGGCGTGGTTAATTTTTTTGTTTTAAAAAAAAAAAAAACGTAAAGACAATTATAAAAATTTCGGCGTGGTTAATTTTTAAAAAAAAAAAAAAACGTAAAGACAATTATAAAAATTTCGGCGTGGTTAATTTTTTTTAAAAAAAAAAAAAACGTAAAGACAATTATAAAAATTTCGTCGTGATAAAATTAAAAAAAAAAAATTTAACGTGGAAAATAACGTGTAAAGATAATTGTAAGAATTTCGGCGCGATTGGTAAATAGTAAAAAGGCAATTGACGATTGAGGAAATTTCGAGTGAGAAATTCGAAAATAAATTTTGTTGTCGTGTGGGTAGTAAGTACATCCAAAACTTTTCGTGGAGCTAAGCCATTAAAGGAAGCGAACGTCTGAATATTACTCTCGGTGGTGTTAACCCAATTAACTAGCGGTATTGGTAAGACGTCGGTAGTGAAAGTCATATGAGTTGGCTTCGATAAACCGACTGCTGGAACAATAGGACGCAATTAAATCATAAGAATTTAAAGGGGTAAATTAATAGGTTAACGCATTTTATTTTTAGATATAAAAGGTTAGAGTTGAAATGGAGGCCGTACAAGAGCTGAAGATGTTATACGAAAAGGCTATGGAAGAGATCCAAGACTTAAGAAGCAGGGTTTCAGAAACCAGTGATCGGGACATGCAGGATCTGATCGACAAGGTGGGGCAGCTGGAGCTGCAGGAAAAAAACACAAAAATAAAAATTGAGGAGGATTCGAAGCTGTGGTACCAAGAGAACCAAGAGCTGAGGATGCTACAGGACACGGTAGCGAAGATGGGGCAGAAAGAGGCAGAAATAGCAGAGCTTAAAGAAAAATTAGTTAAATTAGAGCTGGCAAATGGTGGCGACACACAGGCGACGACGGCGCAACAAAAGTTCACCATCTCAATCAGGGACATTGAGGAAATTTTTCCCAAATTCAGCGGGATAGGTAATTTGACAATTAACAAATTTTTAAATGAGTTCGAAACGAACTCGCTTTTAGTAGGCTGGAACCAGGTTCAGAAATATTTTTTCTGTAAGAAGCTGCTACTTACACCAGCTAAGGAGGCAGTGGATCTAGCTCAGGTGAGAAGTTACGCCGAGCTAAAGGCATTTTTAAAGCAGGAATTTGGCCGGAGTTGTTCGGTCCTCGAGTGCCATAAACGATTGATGCGCGAAAGAAAGAGACCGCACGAAACGTTCTACGAATACGTGGTCAGGATGCAGAATTTAGCGGACGGCGCGGATGTCGAAACGAAGGCGTTGATCGACTGTATAGTGGACGGCATCGCAGACGACAGCGGCAGAAAATCATTTTTGTATGAGGCGACAACAATTAAACAGCTAAAAGACAAATTGGAAATTTACGAAAAGAAAATTATAAGACCAATACATAGAACATATCGGAACGAAAATCCACAACCAACGGCAGCCAGACAACCGGAATCGAAAGATCACCAAAAAAATCGCGCGACGCGGATAGTATGCTTCAAGTGCAACGAGCGGGGGCACATCGCGCGAAATTGCACAACAAAATCTGCAGCACCGACAATGTCAAGTGGCACAGCACCGTCGCCGGTCCGATTCACATATGGAACGTCAAATGTGGCCAGGTACAATTTAAGGCACTAGTAGACACGGGTAGTATTGCCAGCTTTATAAGAGAAGACGTCGTTGCGAAGTAAGAGAAGCCGCCAACTTTAGAAAAAACGTCGCGGATTTTTGTTGGTCTAGGCGAAGTCGAAGAAACGGCGATAGGGTGTTTCAACACGGACGTTGAAATAAATGGTGAGTCTTTCAACATTAGATTTTATGTTATGTCTTTTAAAAAATTAGGTATCGAAGCGATTCTGGGCACCGATGTTCTGAAAGACGTAGAGCTGCAAGTCGGCCCGTCAGGGGTGAAATTAACAAAATTAGAAAAGGAAGCGGAAAACATCTATAATGACGCCGTGTTCAAGGTAGAGTGCACAAGCGACGAGTTGCATGAAATTTGCTCAGAAGTTCCAAAGCCGTTTCGGAAGGAAGTCGAACTGCTGATAAAAAATTACAAACCCGAGAAAACTGAAGGCTCTCGTATCCAAACGAAAATTGTCCTGACTGACGAGGAACCAGTAGCGTCGAAGCCGAGAAGACTAGCCCCGCTGGAAATGAAGGTGGTTAACCGACAGGTGGATGAGTGGTTGAACGAGGGAACCATTCAACCAAGTGATTCGGAGTATGCAAGCCCAGTAGTCGTAGTTCGGAAACGCTCGGGCGACTTCAGGGTGTGCATAGATTATAGGCGTTTAAATAAAAAATTGGTTAAAGACAGATTCCCATTGCCGTTAATCTCGGACCAACTGAACGACCTCGCTGGCTGTAAGTTTTTTTCAACGTTGGACCTAAAAAATGGATTTTTCCATGTGCCAGTACATCCTGAAAGCCGCAGATATACGTCGTTCGTCACGCACAACGGGCAGTACGAGTTCTTGAAGACGCCGTTTGGTCTGTCCAGTGCGCCAAACAATTTTTGTCGCTACGTACAAGACGTCTTTCGTGAGCTGCTTCGGAAAAATGTAATACGAGCGTACATGGACGACATTTTAGTGCCATCGAAGGACGAAGCTGAAAATATAGAAAAGCTGAAAATGGTCTTTGAAATAGCTCGAAAGAATGGTCTGGAGTTCAGCTGGAAAAAATGTAAGTTTATTCAAACAAAATTAGAATACCTTGGTTTCATTTTAGACGAATCTATGGTGATGCCATCAAAGCATAAAACGGAAGCGGTGTCAAAGTTTAAACAGCCACAAAGGGTTAAAGATATACAAAGCTTTTTGGGATTGACCGGATACTTCAGACACTTTGTACCGATGTACTCGGTAGTAGCGGCACCATTAACGCATCTGTTGAAAAAAAACATGCCGTTTCACTTTGATGAGCAGTGCCGTGCAGCGTTCGTAAAGCTGAAAGACGCGATAACAACAACTCCAGTGTTAAGATTTTACGACCCAGAAGCTGAAACAGAATTGCACACAGATGGCAGCCAAGATGGATTCGGCGCCATATTGTTACAGAGGAGAAACCCAAACGAACGCTTCCATCCTGTACAATTCTACAGTAAAAAAACATCGGACGCAGAACGCAAATATCACTCGTTCGAACTAGAAACCCTGGCGGTAGTATATGCGTTAAAGAAACTGCGGCACTATCTGCTTGGTCTGAATTTTAAAATTGTGACGGATTGTTCGGCACTTCAGAAGACATTAACAAAACCAGATAGTCCAAATAGGGTCAAACGATGGGCAATGGAACTGCAGGAGTATTCGTTTACAACCGAACATCGTCCTGGTACACGCATGCGGCACGTCGACGCACTAAGTCGCCACCCGGTCAATGTGATCACGGACGGGCTAATCGCGAGCATCCGTGCCGGCCAAGATGACGACCCGAGATTACGCGCGGTAAAAAAACTGTTGGAAACGGGACCATTCGAGGACTATGGAATAGAAAATGGAATATTGGTGAAGCTGGTAGATGGCCAAAACGTTATGGTGGTGCCATCCAATCTTCAAAAAAAACTAATTACCGCAGTGCACGATGATGGGCATCTAGGTGTAAAAAAGGTGATTGAACTAATTAAAAAAGATTACTTTATTTCTAGCTTAGAAAACCTAACCAAGCATTGTATCCGCTGTTGCATTAAATGCATCCTAGCATCTAAGAAGTCAGGAAAAGGTGAAGGACTGCTAAACCCAATCCCGAAGGGGGACAGCCCGCTAAACGTGTATCACCTAGATCATCTGGGCCCGTTGGATGAGACGGCCAAAAAATATAAGTACGTCCTGGTGGTGATCGACGGATTTTCTAAATTTGTGTGGATATACCCTACGAAAACCTTAACCAGCCAGGAAGTGATCAGCAAATTGAATATTCAAAAGGCCGTGTTTGGCAACCCAGCGAAGATGATTTGCGATCGTGGGACAGCATTCACATCGGCAGAATTTACAAATTACTGCAAAGAGGAGGGAGTTCTCCTGAGAGAATCGTAAGAGTTAGACGCGTATTTTAAACTTTACCCGTAAATAATTAATTCAAGTAAAACTATAATTAATCAATAACTATTTATAAAGTATTAATAAAGTGTTAAAAATAATATATGACAAAATGTGACAATTATCAAATTAATGTAAATAAAAAGGAAACAAATCCTTTAATAATTAAATTTAAAAAGCAAAATAATAATTATAAAATGGCACCCAAGCAAAAAAAAAAGAGTAGTGAAAAAAATCATGATCTTTACATGGATAAATTTAAAAACCAATTTCAAGAAAATAAAGCTTTAAAAAAACAAATTAATAGTTTAAATGAAACCATTAAAAATTTACAAGAAACAATATCAAATTTGTGTAATAATAATAATTTAAATTCGAACATAAATGAATTAAGAAATATTTCTAAAAATGACAATCTTTATAATTCAAATAGTGCTAATAATAATACAGATGTGCAAACAAACAAAACAATTAAAGACTTAAAAAAAATTTCAAATTACGATAAAAATAATGAGCAAGGCATAACTATGGACTATAGTGAAAATGAGTACATTGAATCAGAAGATGAAACACGAGCAAATTCCCCAACAAGAGGGAGACAAAATGAAAATAAAAAAGAAACAGAAAATAAATTACCCCCTATTTATGTATATTGCAATGAAATTAGAACTATTGTAGATAAAATTAAAAATGCAAAAATTGAAACAGCACAATTTAAAATAAAGAAAGTTAATAAAACAAAATATGCAATATTGACAGTTGAAATTAATACATATAAAAAAATAAAAGATATATTCGTTGAAAATAAATATGATTTTTTTACGTTTACACCTAAACAAGAAAAAAATAAAACACTAATTTTGAAGGGACTGGATGCAAATGACAATCCAGAGGATATATTACAAGCATTAAAAGAGTTTGAAAATGAACACATAAAATTCATAGAGGTTAAACGACTTAAAACTAGACATTCAATGATTAATAAATATGAAACTGCATTATTTATAGTACAAATATCTAATGACTCGAAAATAAGTGAAGTATTTAAAATAAGAGAATTTGAATACAGAATTGTTAAATGGGAAAAATTAATTAAAAAAGATGAAATAATTCAATGTTTAAATTGCCAAAGGTATGGTCATACCGCTAGTAATTGCAACCTACAATATCGCTGTGTAAAATGTAGCGAACATCACAATCCAGGAGAATGCAAAATATCTAAAATTGATATGGGAAATGAGAAAGAAATGGAACAAAATAGAAAGCAGTTAAAATGCGTATTATGTCAGGAAGAAGGACATCCAGCCAATTTTAAAGGCTGCCCAAAATATGTTATTCTAAAAAATAAACTACAGAAAAAGAAAGAAGAACTAGAAGCCAGAAGAATCATGAAATTAACTATGGTAAACAACATGTATAAACCAGGGACATTATATTCAGCAATCGCAAAGCAAAATAACAAGGACAAACCGCAAATAAATCATGGTAACAATAATCCAGGACAACATAAAAGTGACCCATCAATAAGAGAGGTATTTGAATTAATTAAAAATATTAGTATTAAGGTAGATAAGATAGAAAAAACACAAAATGAACAAAAAAATAGAATAGATTTACTATACACTACATTATATGATATTAATTATGATTAGTTTAAAATGTATTAAATTAATAGCGATAAATATAAATTCACTAGTTTCAATTAATAAGCGTTTATATTTAAATAAATTCTTAAAAGATAATAGACCAGACATTGTATTGTTAAACGAAACAAAATTAAATAAAAAATATAAAATAGAATTTGATGGATATAATTTTATTCGTAATGATAGAACTTTTGAACCAGTAAATGGAGGGGGAACAGGAATATTAATTAAAAGCAATATTAAATTTTTTGAAATACGAAAAGCATCGATATTAAATAACAAATGTATCGAAACAACAATTATCCAAATAAAAACACAAAATAATCAAAAAAATGTTCATAATAGCTATATACGCTTCACAAAATAATAGCGACAAATTCAAAGAAGAATTTCAAAATATATTTAGACTCCTAGAATTAAACAAAGAAGACAATTTTTATATCATCGCAGGGGACTTAAATGCCAAGCATAGAAGATGGGATAATGAAATAAACAATCCGAGAGGAACTTTTATAAATGAATGGCTTAATAAGAATGAAATAGAATACAGAGCAGAACTCTATTCTACTAACTCACCAACATATCCCCGGTCAGGATCATATTTAGACATTGCACTATTAGATAATAGATTAAAACTAGAATTAGATGCACTATCTAATAAACTAAACACAATTACTTTTGACAGTGACCATAAAGCTGTGTATTTACAAATAGAAAAAAATGAGAACCAGTTCTTTAATCTCGAAACAAATCATTCTGAAAATAAATTAAACTTTAATAATATAGATTGGGAAAAATTTATAAAAATTTTAACTATAACGTATAACTCAAAAAAACATGGTAAGAGATATTTGGTCCCAAATGACAGAAATTTAAATAACAACGAAATCCTTAAATATATTGAAATATTAAATGATATTATATTAACCACAATGAAAAAAACAATTCCAAAACATAAAAAGAAAAACAGTCTAGATAAATACAACTCCACTATTATTAATAAATTAATTAAACAAAAAAATACTTTAATAACGAGTTTAAATTACCTAAGAAAGAGAAACCTAAATAATAGACATGAAATACAAATTGGTAGACTGAAATCATTAATTAAAAATACGAAAAAGCTAATAGATGATAACATTAAAATTATATGTAATTCACACTGGAAAAACCAAATAGAAAAAATACAATTAAATGACCAAAATATGTTTAGAAACATAAATAAATTATTTCGAAAAAAAGAGGAACTAAAAATCAATGATCTTAAAATTAATATAAATAATACATCAGTAATAGAGCAATTGAATACTGATGAATTATCCAGAGATGAAAATAACAACTACATGTTAACAAACATTAAAGATAAATTAACAGCTCTAGGAATACATTATGAAAACATACACAGATTAAATAACGATAATACAGATATTATAACTATAACAAAAGTAAAAGAAACTTATAATTTAATTGACAATGAAATAAGTAATAAAATAAACAACAATATAAAAATTACAAATTTCAATCAAAATAATAAGTCAAATGGTAACAAACTAGACAAAAATACGTTCATATCACTAATAGATTTACAACATATTTTTAAAAATACCAACACCAAAGCATCATCAGGTATAGATGAAATTCCTAACTTAATATTGAAACAAATGCCAAAATTTATAGTAGAAAGTTATTGTTCAATATTTAATAATATGATTAATAACTATTATTTTCCTGATGAATGGAAAATGTCTAAAATTGTACCTATTAGTAAACCAAATAAAGATAAATCTCAATTGTGTAGCTATAGACCTATTAATTTGTTGCCAAATATAAGCAAGATATTTGAAAAAGCTCTACTATTAAAAATTAATAATGAAATTGAAAATAAGAAAATGTTAACTAATACGCAATTTGGATTCCGTAAAAATCATGGAACTATACATGCAATACATAAAATGGTATCTGATATTAGTTGGAACTTAAATAATAAAAACTGCATAGGAGCTTGCATGATTGATTTATCCACAGCATTCGACACATTATGGCTAGAAGGTTTAATTTTTAAACTAGTTAACAAAAATTTTAACCGAGATTTAGTATATTTAATAAGAAACATGATATTTAATAAAAAATTTACTGTCACTCATGGAAAAGATCAATCAGATATATCATTTTCAGTAAGAAACGGTTTACAGCAAGGTACTATTTTAGCACCAACCCTCTTCAATATATTTATTAGCGATATATATGAGGATGAAGCATTCAATGAAGCAACAAATAATGGTATAAGTTATGCTGACGATCTCACTATTTATACGAGTAATAAGTATGTAACGACTACACAAAGCAAACTACAAAACCTATACAATACTGTTTCAAAATATCTGTATAAATGGAATTTTAAAATAAATGATGATAAATGTGAAACCATACTATTTAGAACAGGATTAGAACAAGCTAATTATAATATGAAAAAAAATTGGAAGAAATTTAAAATAAAAACAAGAAATGGTGAGACAATAAAAAACACTAATAATGTGAAATATTTGGGAGTCTATTTAAATCAAAAATTAAATAACACATATCATGTTGATCAACAAGTAAAAAAAACTAAAAAAGCATTTATGATATGCAAAAATCTGTTTTATAATAAACATTTAGACCCCAAGATAAAATTAATCGCATATAAAGCAATTATTAGACCAATTATCACATATGGATGCCAAATATGGTTTAATATAAGCGCGTCCAATATGGAAAAAATTAGAAAATTAGAAAGACAATGTCTAAGAGCAATCACGGGGAAATTCAGGACTCCACAAAGTTTGTACAAAAAATATTATAGAAATAAAGAACTATACAAAAATATGAAAATAGGAAGAATAGATAACTTTATAATCAAACTTATTAGAAACTTTTACGCTAAAAGAAAAACAACAAACAACAGCAACATAGATCATGTTTATTATCAAAATAACGAATATTTAAAGATGACACTGGAGACGGGATTCACCCCTCCCGAAAGTTTTATATATCTAGATGAAAGAAACTATACACAGAATGAAAATGCGGTACCAATAATTTACAATATAAACAGAAGAACTACAAATCAAAAAATACAATATAATCCTTCACAAATCGAAAATAATATGTACAGATATGATTTATTTGTACCAGAATATGATATTAAAGTGCGACGAAAGTATGAAGAGATATGTTGGTGGTTAAAGGAACCAAATAAAAAATAAAAAAATAGAATAATTTAATATTCATCAAGCTTTTTTTTTATATAGGTTAAGATTTAGGTTAAGTTTTATACATAATAAAATATATTAAAGTAATTGTAGTTTTTGAACAAAATTTTCTACAAAAATACAATAAAATAGAATGATGTATAACAAAAATTCAAATAGGTTGACAGAAAAAACAATGTTATAATATTAATTAAGAAAAATAATTATTTATAGACTTCCATTGACGGAGCGATAAATATTGAATAGAAAAACATGGAATATACTAGCTTTAAGTAAAAAAATGTAAAAGAAATTGTTAAAATCATTGAATAAAGCACAATTAAAATTAAAAAAAAAAAAACTGCAAAGAGGAAAATGTTGAGTTGCACCATATTACCACCGGAGTACCGCGAGGAAACGGACAAGTAGAGAGGATACACCAACTAATTCTGCCCACCCTGGTAAAATTAAGCCTTGATGACCCAAGAAATTGGTACAAATATGTGGAAAGGGTACAAATGTGCATAAACGCAACGTTTCAGAGAAGCACGAAATATGCACCATTCGAGATCATGTTCGGGGTGAACATGAAAAGAGGTAGTTTACTAAATAACATTTTACAAATTTTAGATGAGGAAGCAATAGAACTACAAAACCAAGACCGAGATGAGCTGCGAGACACAGCCAGACTAAACATTCTACACGCCCAGGCAGAACAACGCAGAACCTACAATAAAAAAAGGAAGCGAGCCACAGAGTATGCAGTTGGCGAGAAAGTAGCGATCAAGAGGACGCAGTTCGCACGAGGGTCCAAGATTAAACGTAAATATCTTGGCCCGTACGAAGTCACAGCGGTAAAAGACAATGACCGATATGAACTATTACGGTATGGGTATTACGATGGAGACGGGCCCATCAGGACGACGTCGGCGGCAGACTTGATGAAGCCGTGGATGCCGGAAGATTCTTCGGGGACCGATGAAGCGTAGGATGGCCGTGTGAGATGGCGGCACCGGCGTTAGCATCTTCCATCGGCAATGTTGCCTACACTGCCAAACGCCGGCGCCTGTCGTAATGTCAAGGAGAAACCAACGTTTCTTGACATTGAGAAAATATGAAGCCGGTCTCTTAAGTTTTTACCTTCGAGTCGAGTGGATCAACATTGGATTGCTATACTTACTATATTTGGATTACTATATTTGGATTACTATATTTACAATTATTATATTATTTTTACTATTATACTTACCTTTTTATTTAATTTTTGTATTCACGCTTTGCTTTGATTTTTGGCTGCTTAATTTTTTATTTGCTAAATTTGTAGTTTGATTAATTAATTTCATACTTACGCTTATAATTTTTTTGTTGCTAAATTTAATCTTATTATTAAAAAATTATAGTTTCATAATTAAACATTCGCTTTATTATTTATTCCTACACATCCCACATATATATATATAGACCCCTATCCCCTATGATAGAAGTCGACTCGACTCTCGCCTCGCCAGTCGCCTCTCGCCTCGCCATTCGACTCGACCGACGACTAATTTGGTATGATTGAAGTCGCCTCGCTATTAGGCGAGTCGAATGTTAAAAAAAACGGCAACTTGTTGCTTATTATTTTACTTCATTGGCAGCACAGCTGTTTTTGACATTAATTTTGAAGTTTTAATTTAAATTTTTTGAATTTTATTTTTATGGTGTAGAATTTAAATTTAAAGTAAAATAATTTTTATAAAAAAAACTGTGTTAAACAATTATTGTTAAGAAATTTGTGTTAAACAAATATAAATTAAAAAAAATTTAAAATACATATTAGTTTTCAAATTTTGTTATTAAACAATAAAGTTTAAAAATGAGCAGTGTAGAATTATTTTATTCTGATAATGAAAGTGAGAATCAAAATAAAAAAATAAATCGCAAGATCCTTAGGGACAACTCAAATCCACTGGACTTACCGAATAACATGTAAGAGTATTATAATATTAAATGTTTTTATTAATTAAATTGATTTAAATTTTTAGGTTTATACAATATTTCCGTTTGTCAAAGGAAGCATTTAGTTTTTTATTAAGGAAAGTAGAAGACAATCTAAATCCAACAATTAGATCTACATCTGTTCCTCCAATAATAAAACTGGCTGCTTCCATGAGATTCTTTGCTGAAGGAGGATATCAAAAAGGTGTAGGCAATGATTTTACTGTTGGTGTTTGTCAGTCAGAATTTTCTAGGGTATTAACGGAAATTCTTAATATTTTTGAAGAAAAAATAAATCCAGAAATGATAACGTTCCCAACAACAACATCAGAGCAAACTCAAATAAAGCAGCACTTTTTTAGTAAAACTGGTTTTCCAGGAATAATTGGTGTAATTGATGGAAGCCATGTAAAAATTTTCTCGCCAAAAAAAAATCTACAACATATATATTTTAATAGAAAGGGGTTTTATAGCATAAATGCAATGATTGTAAGTATTATACATAATATTTATATATATAAGTATTTTACAAATATATTTTTTTTTCTCAGGTTTGTGATCATTTGATGCGCATAACATTTGTTGATGCTAAATATGCTGGTTCATGCCATGATGCATCAATATGGAATTCCAGTGAATTAAATAATTACCTTGAAAGTTTTGAAAATTCATACAGTTGGTTAATAGGTAAGTTTAAAATGTAAAGTCCGATTCATTTAAAAAAAGTTTTTTTTTAGGCGATAGTGGATACCCGCTCAAACCACACTTAATAACACCATATAGAAGTGTTGGAAACCCTCAAACTGAGGAACAAAGAAAAAAAGCTCGTTTTAACAAAATTCATTCGAAAACAAGAAATATTATTGAAAGAACATTCGGAGTTTTGAAGAATCGTTTTCGATGTATATTAAAAGAGCGAGAACTTCATTATGAACCAGAAAAGTGTAAGAAAATTATAAATGCTTGCTGCGCTTTACATAATATTTGTTTAAAATATAATGTAGAGTTTGAATACAACGTCGTTGATGAAGAATTATTAGAAGAAGATGATGAAAATGATATTATACAAGATGAAAACGAAGAAGGTGTAAATATAAGAAATAGAATAATTAATGCAATTTGCTAAAATTAAAATATGTACATATATTTAAATTAAATTATATTCTTAAGTTTTTAATTTATTAAATTCTTTTTATTTGTTAAAAAAAAGATGCCATTAAATTAAAGAATGCGTTATTTACATCACATATTTTGTATCAGTCTTTTATATTCTAATATTTAAGAAAATATGAAAAATATAAAATGCTTTAAATTGTCATGTTTATATATTTTATTTTAAGAATGAAAACATAAATTAAAATATAAATTTCAACATAATTCATACACGATCAAATACAACATTTAACATAATTCAAACACGTCATAAATTGTTTTAGTTTGAAAATAAAATATATTTTATTTGAAAATATTATTATTTTAAATTACTATTTGTATTTATATATTACATATTTACATATTTTAAAATAATAAAATTTACATTTCAGTTAAACATTTTTTCTAATTTTCTTTTTTTGTATTGTAATGCTTCTCTTTTTATTTCCAATTTAATTTTATTATTTTTTGTTTTTTCTTTTAAGTATTCTTTGTATAATTCTAATTTTTCTCTTTTCATTCGTGTTATTTTTTTTAAATAATTGGTAGATTCCCTTCCTTGTTTCTGTATCTGTTCTAATGTTTTTGTTTGTCTTTCCAAAAACGATCTCCGTTCATCTTCAAATTTATTTTTAGTATTTTGATTTCGAATCTGTATTGTTGGCCTAGATATTGGTTGGTTAGGTTCTTGCTCAACATTATGGAAATCATCCTCCTCTATCATCATTTCATCCATTTCTGCATTCAATACTGAATCAGTTATATGTCGTGATGGGATGGATGATGTTGTTGATGGAGTTGCTGCAGGCATGGATACCACTGTTGATCGAATTGCTGACGTTATTGTTGTCGGTAAACCGAAAACCTGCCCTTGCGGAGCAACAACTTTATCTATTTCCATCAATCTGATAACTCGATTTTCCAAATCATTAAAGGAGAGTTGACGATAAGGTCCACCACCAGTTGCAACTATCTCCTTTTTATTGGTAGTCAATTTTTTTTTATATTGAATCTATAATCTTTCCATACCTATAAAAAAAACTATAATAATACCAAAGAAATATTATAAGAAAATAAAAAATATACTAACTTTAGCCCAACCGTCAACTTCACGTATTGGTGGTCCTAGTGAATTTAAGTTCGTAGTTAATTCTGTCCAAATATTTTTTGTTTCACTTTTAGATAACAATTTCCCTTTCGCAAATCCAAAAAAAGATGCCATTAAATTAAAGAATGCGTTATTTACATCACATATTTTGTATCAGTCTTTTATATTCTAATATTTAAGAAAATATGAAAAATATAAAATGCTTTAAATTGTCATGTTTATATATTTTATTTTAAGAATGAAAACATAAATTAAAATATAAATTTCAACATAATTCATACACGATCAAATACAACATTTAACATAATTCAAACACGTCATAAATTGTTTTAGTTTGAAAATAAAATATATTTTATTTGAAAATATTATTATTTTAAATTACTATTTGTATTTATATATTACATATTTACATATTTTAAAATAATAAAATTTACATTTCAGTTAAACATTTTTTCTAATTTTCTTTTTTTGTATTGTAATGCTTCTCTTTTTATTTCCAATTTAAATTTATTATTTTTTGTTTTTTCTTTTAAGTATTCTTTGTATAATTCTAATTTTTCTCTTTTCATTCGTGTTATTTTTTTTAAATAATTGGTAGATTCCCTTCCTTGTTTCTGTATCTGTTCTAATGTTTTTGTTTGTCTTTCCAAAAACGATCTCCGTTCATCTTCAAATTTATTTTTAGTATTTTGATTTCGAATCTGTATTGTTGGCCTAGATATTGGTTGGTTAGGTTCTTGCTCAACATTATGGAAATCATCCTCCTCTATCATCATTTCATCCATTTCTGCATTCAATACTGAATCAGTTATATGTCGTGATGGGATGGATGATGTTGTTGATGGAGTTGCTGCAGGCATGGATACCACTGTTGATCGAATTGCTGACGTTATTGTTGTCGGTAAACCGAAAGCCTGCCCTTGCGGAGCAACAACTTTATCTATTTCCATCAATCTGATAACTCGATTTTCCAAATCATTAAAGGAGAGTTGACGATAAGGTCCACCACCAGTTGCAACTATCTCCTTTTTATTGGTAGTCAATTTTTTTTTATATTGAATCTATAATCTTTCCATACCTATAAAAAAAACTATAATAATACCAAAGAAATATTATAAGAAAATAAAAAATATACTAACTTTAGCCCAACCGTCAACTTCACGTATTGGTGGTCCTAGTGAATTTAAGTTCGTAGTTAATTCTGTCCAAATATTTTTTGTTTCACTTTTAGATAACAATTTCCCTTTCGCAAATCCAACATTTTTCTCCATAAATGTTACCATACCATCAAATTGTTGTTGATTAGTTATTTTTTGCCTTCACAAATAAAAGAAACAGTTTTTTTTATTATAATTATTTTATTTATAACAACAATAAGCATCCTCTTAAGTAAAAAAAAAAAAAATTAAAATCTGTTATGTTTAGATTTGTTTGCTTGGATACTATGAAATTTTATAAATTTAAAAAAAAAAAATAAGTAAAATAATTTATTTATCATTTACTTCAATTTTGTTTTTATAATAATTTCACATATCATAACAAAAAAAATTAAAATCATATTTGACGTTGAAAATAAAATAGTTAATAAAATAGTTTTGTAAATTTTAAAAAAATAAAAAATTTTTGAAGTGAGGAGTGCATAATATATAAATATTTTTATGTACTTTTCTATATTATACTTACATATTTTAAAATTTAATATTTAACAAAATCTCACTCAATAATTATTTAAAATTCAATATAAATTTTTCAAAATTACTTAAAATCACTTTAAAAAAAATTCAAACTTTTTTTGATATAAATTTGTACTAGTCGCCCAAAAATTTCTGGTCGAGTAAAACGGCGACTGTAGTCGCCAAAAAGCGAGTCGAGAGCGACTTCCATCATACCGAATATTCGCTAAAACTCTCGCCGGCGAGTGTTTGGGCGACTTCTATCATACCAAATTGTCAAAGTCGAGGCGAGGCGAGAGTCGAGTCGACTTCTATCATAGGGGTAATATATATATATATATATATATATATATATGGTATTGAGAATAAGATTTTAATTCATTTTTTTATTTAATTTATTCGCTCTAATAAGTAAATTGTATATAAGCAATGGAAGATGGAAAATATATATATACATATATAAAGTAAAATTAGACAAAAACTTTTCTTCGGAGAAGGTTATAATATAATGAAAGATCAAATTTGAAGAAAAAAAATTTAGTTTATTTTCATACAATTCTTTTCATATAAAAATCATCAAAGTCTACAGTAAATAATATCGAAAAAAAAACTAAAATTACATGTAATACTTATGCCCTTTTTCTTTTTACTCTAAAATCTCAGATTTTATGTTTCAAACGAACATAAAATCCAGATTATTTTTTTGTTTGCTATTATTGGTTCATTTTAATAATATATACGTTTCAAAACCATATGAATGACAATCTCATGGTTTACATTTCAAAATATACCAATACTATGAAATAAAAATTCTGAAAGCAAAAAAAAAAAAAAAAAGTGGAAAATTCAAAAAAACATAAAAATTGTGGAAAATTGCTCTAGAGCAGTCAAAGAAAAAGCACAATAGTTATATTTATTTATTTATTGAATTTATAATTATAAACTATATAGTTATAAAATAATTATAAAAAAATATTACTTATAATAAGTACATCAAGTTGAATAAGTTTTAATTTTCAAAGAATTTAAAATAAAATATTTTTGTTATAAATTTTAAAAATACGTGACAAAGAACAAACAGCACCAAGCACCATAGACAGATTATTCAGTACGTGATGGAATTGTAAATTTAACCTTAGATAACAATTGAAAAAGAATAATGTGATTAATCCCTATTTTGATTGCATTTATACCTATTATTACTTCCCAATCATTAATAAATGATTGATAAGTAACAAACAAACAGTGCTTTGTAAAAAGCGTTAGTTATACTTTGTTATAAAATTCAGAATTTTTGATACACCAAGAATGTTATTTTATATAATTCGGAATTTTGATAGAGACCCAGAGAAATTACCGACCCACTAGATAATGAAACTAACTAACTCGCTTACCAAATTTTATTGAAATCGGAAATAATTACTACGGTGTAGTATAATTAAAGGTATATAACATAATGACATTTAATTCGGAAAATAATCTGCACTAATTAATAATTATTGAGTGAGATTTTATAGTTTTTTATAGATTTTTTGTTTGGTAATTATTAAATTTTGAAATATGTAAGTGTAATTATAAAAAATACATAAAAATATTTATATAATATGCAATATTTATATAAAAAAATATATTTTTAAAATTTTCAAATTATTTTATTTTAAATAAGATTGAATATGAATAATTCTATGCTGCTCATATTTAAACTTTATTGTTTAATAACACAACAAAATTTGAAAACTAATATTTTAAATTTTTTTTAATTTATATTTGTTGAACACAAATTTCTTAACAATAATATTATTGTAACACAGTTTTTTTTATAAAAATTATTTTACTTTAAATTTAAATTCTACACCATAAAAATAAAATTCAAAAAATTAAAATAAAAACTTCAAAATTAATGTCAAAAACAGCTGTGCTGCCAATGAAGCAAAATAATAAGCAACGAGTTGCCGTTTTTTTTTAACATTCGACTCGCCTAATAGCGAGGCGACTTCAATCATACCAAATTAGGTCGACTTCTATCATAGGGGTGATTGTTAAATTTATAAATAAGAAACAAAATTATAGGCTTTTTCTCAAAGCTACAAAACATAAAAACTTAAAAATTAATTGACATAATATTATTGTAAATATAAAAATAGTTAATAGTTAAGAAAAATTATATAACATTCATTTATGAAATTAAACTAGGCTTAAAGCATAGACACAAGTGTCTATGCTTAAAGTTAATAAAAATATTATAAATATACGATAAAAAGTCAAAGAATTTAAATATTGTTACCTGGAGAATTGTATTCAAATGGCATACTTCTTCGATTAAACGTGTCACTAACTACTAACATCTTGAGGTACAGAATATGGGTATAATATTAGTTACAGTAAAGTATTGTAGCAAAATCACATAAAAAAAGCTGCTAACTAGGGGGAGCAGATAACTCATAGTATGTTGTTTAACAGCGATTTATGTCCAAAAGTTTTTTGTAATTAACATTATCTTTGTAACAAACAGTGGTTTCTTCAAAAATTGCTCATCTTTATTATTTATTGATTTAATTTTATATTTTTATTTGTTTAATAATAAATAATATTATTAAAATAACTATAATAAGTATAAATATGCGTAATCACGAATCCAACCTGTGTACAAAATTTCATTGAAATTGAATAATATTTACCATATGTTCTAGAACATATGAAATATTAATCGGAAATTTTAGCATGGACCCCCTCAGGCTACTAACTTCTACCTTAGTCTACACATGCGTAATCACGAATCCAACCTGTGTACAAAATTTCATTGAAATTGAATAATATTTACCATATGTTCTAGAACATATGAAATATTAATCGGAAATTTAAGCATGGACCCCCTCAGGTTACTAACTTCTACCTTAGTCTACACATGCGTAATCACGAATCCAACCTGTGTACAAAATTTCATTGAAATTGAATAATATTTACCATATGTTCTAGAACATATGAAATATTAATCGGAAATTTTAGCATGGACCCCCTCAGGCTACTAACTTCTACCTTAGTCTACACATGCGTAATCACGAATCCAACCTGTGTACAAAATTTCATTGAAATTGAATAATATTTACCATATGTTCTAGAACATATGAAATATTAATCGGAAATTTTAGCATGGACCCCTTCAGGCTACTAACTTCTACCTTAGTCTACACATGCGTAATCACGAATCCAACCTGTGTACAAAGTTTCATTGAACTTGAATAATATTTACCATATGTTCTAGAACATATGAAATATTAATCGGAAATTTTAGCATGGACCCCCTGAAGGTATTAACTTCTAACATGGCCAACACATGCATAATCAGAAGGTCTACCTTTGTGCCAAATTTCATTAAAATCAGATAATAATTACATGCTATAAAACACGTAATTATATAAAATTCGGAAACTAAAACTGTTTTCTAGGAACCCCCTGAAGGTCTCCAAATTTCAGGAGAGCCAACTAGATCCCAAAATTAGCCTATATATAAAATATCTTTGAAATCGGTTAACAATTACTATATGCTGTAGAACATATGAAAAAAAAAAAATTAAAAATTAAATCGGAAATTTAACATGGACCCCCTAATCCTACTAACCTGTAATTTGGTCAACCAATGTAGAATCATGAACTCAACCTGTGTACCAAATTTCATTGAAATCGGATAATAATTACAAGCTGTAGAGCATAAAGAAAATATTCTTCGGAAACTAAGTTGCTCATATATTAGTTTCCCATGAACGTACTGTACCTACCAACTACAAATTTGTGGAGTATCAAATAGATAACTAAATGAAACTGTGTGTTCAATATCATTGAAATTGGGTGAAAGGTACGGTAGATATAGATAGTTGAACTTATGAAAAGTAATTACGGATTTTTACATGGACCCACTGAAGTATTGTCTTCAAATTTTACAGACACCAAGTACATGCGGAAACTATCATATGTACCAAAATTTATGCTAATTAGATAAAAATTACTATATGCTCTAGAGTATATGAAATTTTAATCGGAAATTTTACCAGGGACCCCCTGAAGTTACAGACCTGTATCTTGGTAGGCTTGTGGACAATCATGATACCAACCTATGTTTTAAATTTCATCCAAATTTGAGACATGAAATTTTTTTTTACATTTTCCCGTAGAACAAAAACACGTAGGTTGCCACATAAATGGGGAAATCTAACATGGTCCCACTGAAAGGATCGATCTCATCTTGTACCGGCACCTGCGCGAGGTATGTTAGAGCCTGTGTGCCAAATTTCATTAAAATCGGACAAGCGGTTCTAGGAGATGTTGCTGCGCACATAAAAAGCGTACGCGTACGCGTCCCCCGGACACTTTTTTTTTTTGCATTTTCGGACTCCCCGACCTCGGAAACGCCTAGAAAAAAATTTTGAGCGAACTTTTTTTTTTGACCATCCAACCCATCACCAGACTTCATAGTATTTCATACTATTCGTAAAATGATATATTTACCAGGCGAATCTCATTCAGATAAGATGGGTCTATAATTGATGTTATTTTCAGCATTAGTATATGGCAAATTAAACGACTAGCATCTTGGGGTAATTCACCGTCGACGTCGTAGTCAGGATCTTTTTCGTTGTCATCAAATGTAGACTCAGAACTAGTGTCACATATTTCTTTTTGCACACTGAAATATTATATCTTTAATATTTTTAATTAAATGTATAAATAATTTATAAAAATCATATTACCTTAACAGTATTGTAGATAATTCGGGAGCTGGAGATGTCATTTTAAATATTTCACTAAAAAAAAATTAACACGACTTAACCCATCGGTTAAGTCGTGTTAATCGGCTGCTAAAACACAACTAAATTGTAATATAAAATCCAAAAACAACAAAAAATTTAAAACGGTATTTGCATATACTATACACATAAGGCAATACAAAAAATTACAAAAATAATCTTGTGGAACTAAGTATATGCAAATGCGTGTAACAGATGAAATCGCGAAATAATTAATTTATTTTATTTAAATTACCATGTTGTTGGTATTATATTATTTTACTAATGTCAATAACAAATGTCAAAAAATTCACAATTTTTAGATGACAGTATGTCATAATTATTGCCATATTAAATAATAACTGCGGGGAATGGAGAAGGTGACGGTTAGAGTGCGTGGAGATCGGTAGGAAGAAGTATGGATGGTATGGGAGAGACTGCGCGAAATATACAATGAAAAAAAATTGGCGGGAAAAATAGCGTGGGTGAGAAGGTTTAGAAACTAGAAAGAAAAGAAATTTTAGGAGAGAAAAGAAAAAAATAGAAATTAGGAAAGATCGAACGATCGGACAAGGTTTTGAGAGGTGGTAAGTGGAGTTTTAGCAGTTGAGATTGTTGGTTGGATTTTTTTTTTCTGTAGTGAGATATGAAAATTAAAAAAGATAATTAAATAAAATTAAATTAAATTTTGTTGTGAAATTTTGACTAAATATATAAAAAATTATTAAATGAAAAGAAAAAAAACATTAAATAAATTCTATTAAATTGACACCAAATAAATAATAATAAAATGTGTTAAAATTTTACCTAAAATTAAAATAATATTAAAATCAAAACTTAAAAGCCATAAATTTTGGTTATTTTTATTTGGTGCAATAAAATTAATTACAAATAATATAAAATATATTTTATTATATTATTTTAAAGTTATATGGTGTAAAATGAAGAAAACTAGAATCTAAAAATATAAAAAAAAAAAAAAAAAGAGTAGATAACCGAAATTTTGCAAATACAAAATTAGTTTTTTTTTTTGAAAGTGTTGTTTTTCCTTTCGATAATTTTACAAAAAAAATAAATAAAATAAAATTATATATTAAAATAAAATAAAAACGACATTTTAAATATTAAATATGTAACAAAAAAAAAAAAAAAAAAAAAAGAGAAAAAAAAAAATACTCAGTTTACATAAAATGGGTACATATATGATAAAAAAAATAAGAATTGCAAAAGGAAAATTTGATTATAATTTTTTTTTTAATTAATAAAAATGAATTTAACGAAAATCTAAAGGAGAAGTGCTGGAAAATCACATTAACTAAATAAATTAAAGTAACAGAAAAATAAATTATGGAAGGAATTTGTATTCTTTTTTTTGGTTGATACATTATTTTTTTTAAAATTATTGAAAATTAATTCTAATAGTAAAATATAAAAAAAAAAAAAAAAAAAATAAAGTAGAATCACGGATAATCTATATGGTTTCCCCTAGTAAAATTAGTATTTTGGTTTTTTTTTTTTTATTAATTTTGTACAGGTTCCTGTGAAATCAGTACTGGCTTCGCCGGAAATCCAAGGTAATTGTTTTTAAATTATTTTTTTATATATGGTCAAAAATTTAAACATAATTTTTTTTATTAAATTAAATTAAAGTATTAAAGTACCATTTATTTTTTTTAAACTAAATATAACAAATATTGTAATATTGTAAATAATTTTCCAATCACATTACATAAAACCTAAAATAAATTGAGCTATATTTTTATTGTAATATCAACCAAATTGGCGGTGTTTTATTTATTTTACCAGGACCAAACGACTTCCTCTAAAATGGAGTAAAATTCATAATGGGGTGAGAATTCACCGGAAGTTTATTCGCCATCCCTTTTCCTCATCCTTTCTATTTCCTATGAGTATGTTTCCCAAGTGTTGTGTTGTGATTTTATTTATTATAGGAATCTGGCTCCGGGATATTGTCTCCCACGCCCCCCGGCGAAACTCAGCCCGGCTGGAAAACAGGAGGTGAAGGCAATAACCCATTAAACCTGATGAATACCTCCATACCAGGATTTGATGTGGTAGCGAAACCAGTTTTTTTTTTCTAGTTTAGCTGTTACATAAAATGGCGCACAACGTGGGGCCAGCGCGGCTGTCAAATGCGAGGGAAATTGTGATTCAAAAAAAAAAAAAAAAAAAAGAATTCTAAATTTCAGTGGAAATTATTGTACTTTAAATTGTTGGTTCAAATTTTTTTTTTGAATACATTTTACGATAAAGTTTGGTGGTCCAAAAATTTAATCAATGTATAAATTTATAAATTTTATTTAGTTTTGATTATGTAAGGTTGTCCTTAAATAAATCCAAAAATAAAAATTTATATAGTAGAGTAAAATTATTATGATTATATAATTCGATGATTGTAAATTAATAAAAAAATATAAAATTTCGGAGTTATGATAGATATTAGGTAGTCCTAAAGCTAATCCTTCGATAAAATTATTTGAGATTTAAACCAAAAATTTAAATTGAGTTGCAATTCAGCTAAAGAATTTTTTTTTGATCGCTTTACAATTACAATTTTCTTCGTATAGTGAAAAAGCGACAGTGCCGCTACAATTGGTTTGAGAAGTCGGTAACTCCCAATTGTAGTTTCCTATAATCAATTAATCGATTCTTATTTTTGTTTTTGATTTTGGTTAAAATAATATCGATAATTTTAGATAAAATTGCGGTTGTCCGAATTTTAATCGATATCGATAATAAGATAATGAGATGTTTAAATAAAATTTTCCTTTCGGTTGTTCCGAATGTTAATCAACATAATATAATTATTTTAATGTTGATTAATATTTTTTTTTCTTATTATCAACAAATAATAAAAATAAAAATAATAAAATAAAAAAAATATGTACAATAAAATGAATGGTTTATTTTAAAATAAAATGAAGTGATATTGAAGCAGGTGGTCCTGTTGTTAATCCTTCAATTATAAAATATTTTGGCCGAAATCAAAGAAATTCTTAAACCAGTTTCCTTCCCTTGTCCTTTCCTTGTACTCCTTGTGGTGAATAAATGAATGGTGATTTACCACCCTAATTCCAAACATTAATTGAACAGCAATTTTGTATTTTTTTCATATATAAATTATATTGAAAGCATTAAATACAATTAAATATATATAAAATATACTCAAATTATATAAATAGAATTATATTAGAAATATATTAAATAAATCAGATTTACAATATATATAATTGAATTTAATAAAGAAAAAAAAAAAAAAAAAAAAAAAAATATAAAAATTTTACTATAATTATCAAAAGAATTAAAATATTTTTTTTTATTTTTTTTTTGTGAGAATTAAAAATATTTATAAATCGATTAAAAATATTGTTTATCTGGAATTCCAAATTGATTTATAAATATTGCATACAAATAGGTGGAATTTATTTAATTTTTTTTTTTTCCGGATTGAAACGGAAGTAATTGATATCGAATTTTAACGTTTAAAATATATTTTTTTGTAATGGATCCAATTTACCTTGAAAAGGACGAGCTAACCTATGAGTTACAACTCCGAAATCAGGATCATGTAACGAGTTCAGTAGGTAGAGGAAGAACTTTATTGAAAAGTTTATTAGACAGCGAAAAATTAGAAAAAAAAATACATATGTTAGTGAAATTAGATTCGCCGTCGAATGAGTTAGGTATATGTAGGGAGAAAATCGAAATTTTGAGTGATTTAGTTGAGTTAGGGATACAAGAAGTGGATGAATTTAAAATTTATAGTGGAAATAGTAGATTGTACCACGTTCAAAATAGATTGAGAAATTTAGAAGAGTTTAGTCCAAACTTAAAACCTTCAATTAGTATTTTGAGCAATCGGATTGATGAATTGTGGAAGAAAATTGAAACTTTTGAAAGGCAGAGAGCTGAATTAACGGTTACAACGAATGAGGAATTGATAAGTTTGATTAATCCGAGTTTAAACGAAGGGAATTTAGGCGATGGAGCGCGAGCGTTAGAGCTGCCGCAAAGTACTAGGAGTAATGTGGTAGGTGCTAGATCGAAAGAAAATTTACTTCATTCTAACCTACAACCCAATTTATCATCGGTTTATCGGACTCAACCGAATACGGTAACTGCAGGGTGGAATAGTTTACCGCGAATGTCTACGTCTGTCAATGTATCTTCGTACAATCCTAATCCGTATGTCTTTCCTACAATTCCTTCAAATCCTGATCCGTTGTCTTATGGGTATCACCAAACCCCTTATTTTCCTCAATCGTATTATCCGCGACAAGATTATAATCTACCGAAACCGGTTGTAAATCTAGTACCTGTAAAAGAAAATGAAATGTTGAGAGAATCGGGAATACCGGGAATAAATCGTAATACCGAAAATAATAATGTTCGGTTTGACGATGATAGATCGCGTACCGTGAGTCAACCGGTTGATAATAGATCCAATCCGGTACCCAAGTGGCAGATTCGTTTCGATGGTTCGAGTAAAACCATATCGGTAGAACGATTTTTATTTCGAGTAGAAAAATTATCGGAAGCGGAGAATTATCCATGTCAAAAATTAATTTATTCAATTCACCATTTGCTATCCGGTAAAGCTGAAAAGTGGTACTGGATTTATTTAGAAAAGTATGATTCAGAAGACTTAACGTGGGAAAAGTTGAAATCGGACATTAAAGTAGAGTTTGAAGATCAAGAAACGGATAAGTTCGGTGATTTTCGATTGGAGATTGAAGAATTAAACCTACGGTTGAAAACAAAAATGACAGAAAACGAGTTATTATTGCGGTTACAAGCGAATATGTTGCCGGAGTTACGCGAAAAATTATTAGTGTTAAAAATAGAGAATGTATCCGAGTTGGACAAACTGTGTCGGAAATTTGAAAAATTATGGTCGGAAATTGGAGAACCGATATTTTGTAATCCGCGTAATCGTCGCTCGAATATTAATGAAATAAGTGAGGGAAATTTAAAAACAATCTTACCATCAAATTATATAAACCGTGTAGAAACAGTCGCAGCCGTAAGTCCTGCGAATCCAATTATAAATAATTCACCTAGAAATACAAAGGATTATATAATTTGTTATAAATGCAAGGATATAGGTCATATCGCTAGAGAATGTCCAGTATTACATACAGGAATCTTTTGTTATTCGTGTGGACAGAGGGGTGTAATTAAACCACACTGCAGAAACTGTAGTCCGGGAAATATTCAGACGGGTTTTGCGCCGAGGGGGAGTCAACGCCCGTCACCCAGTTATCCTCCCAGGGTATCGGAAACCACCAGTACCCAAACCTCGACGGAATAGTAGCGGGAAAATCGGAAAATTTAAATAAAAATATAAAATCGTTGCCTGAATTAAATAAACGATATAAGAAGGAGATAGTTGAACAAAATTCGATAAATAATTTAGATAGAATTAAAGATAGTTTTAGAAATAGGGAATATTTTAGGAATAAGAATATAGAAAGAGGAAATTTAAGAAGGGCAAATCTGTCAGTTGAAGAGGATGGCAGATATGTAGCAAAAATAAAATTAGAAAATAAATCATTATATGGATTAATGGATTCGGGAGCAAGCATTAGTTGTTTAGGATTTAATGGATTAGATCTATTAAAAGAATTAGATGTTAAGTTTTCAAAAATGAAATCTGTAGCGTGTACGGCAGATGGCGCTAAACAAACCATAGTAGGTTTCGTAAAATTGAAAACCGAATATAATAATATTATCAAAACAATAAAATTTTATATAATTCCAACCTTAAATAAAGGTGTAATATTAGGTGTGAATTTTTGGCAAGCCTTTAACATAATACCGGCCCAAATTTCAGAACTATCGGAACCGGAAATTAAGACCGGTCATAAATTGTCTATGGCAGAGAGAGCGGAATTGGATGAGGTTAGAGATTTATTTCCATCTCATGCTAAACAAGGGTTAGGGAGAACGAAAGTTCTAAAGCATAAGATTGATGTAGGAACGGCAACTCCTGTTAACGCGAAGCCATATCCGTTTTCGCCTCGTAAGAGGAAAATCCTCGATCGAGAGATCGATAAAATGTTGGCTGAAGGCATAATAGAACCCAGTCAAAGTTCATGGTCTTCCCCGTTGGTAATGGTGGAAAAGAAAAATGGTGAAGTACGTTTGTGTTTGGACTCGCGTGCGGTCAACAAAGTTACGACGAAGGATGCGTATCCTATGCCGAACGTAAATTCGATCCTTGGCCGAATTCGAAAACCGCGGTTCATTACATCGTTAGACTTGAAACAAGCTTTTTGGCAGGTTGAATTAGACCAAGAATCACGGGATAAAACAGCTTTCGTGGTCCCTGGTAGAAATTTGTATCAATTTGTAGTTATGCCTTTTGGTTTAACTAATTCGCCCAAAACCTTATGTCGCTTAATGGATAAGATCATTCCATATGAGCTACATGAAGATGTCATTGTGTATTTAGACGATTTGCTCATTCTTTCTGATGACTTCAAATCTCATATGAAGTTACTAAGGCAGATCGCCAAATGTTTGGAAGTTGCGAATTTGACCATTAATGTCGAAAAGAGCAGCTTTTGTCAAACAGAAATCAAATATCTAGGACACATAATTTCCGGGGAAGGAATTAAACCTGATCCTTCCAAGGTAATTGCCATCAACGAATTTCCGCGTCCAAAGTCCGTCCGTCAAATCCGAAGATTTTTAGGAATGACTGGGTGGTATAGCTGGTTCATCCAAAATTACGCTGACACGGTAGCTCCAATTTATGATTTGCTAAAGAAGAACAATAAAGATAAGTGGTCCGAAGCAGCCGAGATGGCCTTTATCGGAGTCAAAAGTAAGCTGACTGAAGCTCCGGTTCTGGTAAATCCTGATTTTAGTAAGCCATTTTACATTCAATGCGATGCATGTATGTCAGGGGTAGGTGGTGTTCTTTTCCAGAAGGACGAAAACGAAAAGGAACATCCAGTAGCGTTTATGTCTCAAAAACTGTCAAACACCCAGAAAAATTATAGTGTGACAGAACAAGAGTGTTTGGCAGCCCTGTTGAGCATTAAGAAGTTTCGTCCTTATGTAGAAGGATCCCACTTTACCCTGATCACAGATCACGCTAGTCTGAAATGGCTTATGAAAACGACGGATTTATCAGGACGGTTAGCTCGATGGAGTTTAAAGTTGCAAGTTTTTGACTTCGATATTGTTCATCGAAAAGGTAAGGAAAATATAGTAGCTGACACTTTATCGAGAGGTGATGTTGATTTGTTGTTCGGTCAAATTAGTTCTATTGATCTAGAAAATCCTGCGTTTTTGGGTAAAGATTATGAAGAACAGAAGCATACCATCATAAATAATCAGAAGTTACTACCAGATCTGAAAATTATCGATAATGTTATTTATAAACGTGTAGATTTTCGTCGACCGGGGAATGATGTTGAATGGCGTGTTTGGGTGCCACCAGCTCTTACTGATTCAGTCATTGCTAAAAATCACGATGATCCACTATCGGCTCATCTCGGATCAGCCAAAACTTTAGAAAAAATAAAAAGATTTTATTATTGGCCACGTATGGGGAGTCAAATTTTGAATTATGTTAGTAATTGCGAAACCTGCAAGGAATGCAAGCCTGCCAATAAAACACTTCGACCCTTAATGGGTAAAAAGGACATTCCTGAACCACCATGGCAGAGGATTTGTATCGATTTGTTGGGACCGTATCCAAGGTCCACGAAAGGTAATACGTTTATATTAATAATTTTGGACACGTATACCAAATTTGTGTTGCTGAAACCTCTTAGAGTTTCAACAACTGGTCCAATAATAGCGTTTCTAGAAAACGACGTTTTCAATTTATTTGGTGTACCCGAAACAATATTATCCGATAACGGTGTCCAATTTGTCAGTAGAGAATTTAAAAATCTTTTAATCAAATATGGCGTCCGACATTTCATTACAGCTTTATATAGTCCCCAGGCTAATCAGTCTGAACGAGTAAATCGTACACTGCTGTCATCGATTAGGGCATACATTAAATCAGCTACCATACATAATAAGTGGGATGCACATTTAGGTGAAATAGCTTGTGCGCTTCGTAACGTTATCCACGATTCCACTGGTTATTCACCCTATTACCTCACTTTCGGCTATCACATGCTCTCTCATGGATCATCCTATGATCTTTTGAGGAAGTTGCAAGCCTTAAGTGATGGTAATATACCTGTAGTTGATGCAAATTTACACCAGGAAGAAGTTAAAACTGATGTAATGAATCGTTTGAAAAAGGCTCAAGAGAAGAATGAACGCATTTACAATTTACGTTCAAAACCTATAGAATACGTATCGGGCCAAATTCTATACCGTCGTAACACTGCTCAAAGTGACCAGTCAAAAAAGTTCAACCACAAACTAGCGCCGAAATTTTTGAAATGCCGTGTAGTAAGGGTCGTGGGTCGATGTTGTTATGATGTCCAGGATTTGGATACCAACAAAATATCACGCCGACACGCGAAAGATTTAAAACCGTGATCTATAAAATTTAATAACGATTTCATCCTATCTTTTTTCTAATTTAGTTGAGTTCAGGTCTCACTACAACTTAAATTAGTTTTGTAACAGATGAAATCGCGAAATAATTTATTTATTTTATTTAAATTACCATGTTGTTGGTATTATATTATTTTACTAATGTCAATAACAAATGTCAAAAAATTCACAATTAGATGACAGTATGTCATAATTATTGCCATATTAAATAATAACTGCGGGGAATGGGGAAGGTGACGGTTAGAGTGCGTGGAGATCGGTAGGAAGAAGTATGGATGGTATGGGAGAGACTGCGCGAAATATACAATGAAAAAAAATAGCGTGGGTGAGAAGGTTTAGAAACTAGAAAGAAAAGAAATTTTAGGAGAGAAAAGAAAAAAATATAAATTAGGAAAGATCGAACGATCGGACAAGGTTTTGAGAGGTGGTAAGTGGAGTTTTAGCAGTTGAGATTGTTGGTTGGATTTTTTTTTTCTGTAGTGAGATATGAAAATTAAAAAAGATAATTAAATAAAATTAAATTAAATTTTGTTGGTGAAATTTTGACTAAATATATAAAAAATTATTAAATGAAAAGAAAAAAAACATTAAATAAATTCTATTAAATTGACACCAAATAAATAATAATAAAATGTGTTAAAATTTTACCTAAAATTAAAATAATATTAAAATCAAAACTTAAAAGCCATAAATTTTGGTTATTTTTATTTGGTGCAATAAAATTAATTACAAATAATATAAAATATATTTTATTATATTATTTTAAAGTTATATGGTGTAAAATGAAGAAAACTAGAATCTAAAAATATAAAAAAAAAAAAAAAAAGAGTAGATAACCGAAATTTTGCAAATACAAAATTAGTTTTTTTTTTTGAAAGTGTTGTTTTTCCTTTCGATAATTTTACAAAAAAAATAAATAAAATAAAATTATATATTAAAATAAAATAAAAACGACATTTTAAATATTAAATATGTAACAAAAAAAAAAAAAAAAAAAAAAGAGAAAAAAAAAAATACTCAGTTTACATAAAATGGGTACATATATGATAAAAAAAATAAGAATTGCAAAAGGAAAATTTGATTATAATTTTTTTTTTAATTAATAAAAATGAATTTAACGAAAATCTAAAGGAGAAGTGCTGGAAAATCACATTAACTAAATAAATTAAAGTAACAGAAAAATAAATTATGGAAGGAATTTGTATTCTTTTTTTTGGTTGATACATTATTTTTTTTAAAATTATTGAAAATTAATTCTAATAGTAAAATATAAAAAAAATAAAAAAAAAAATAAAGTAGAATCACGGATAATCTATATGGTTTCCCCTGTTGTTATTTATATTTAATAAAACACGAATATAAATTTTAGATATATTAATATTTATTTAAACAAAGAAAAAATAAGAGCGTCCTTTTCATTTTACATAAAACTAACTGAATAAAAAAAATCAACTGTCATATCAGTTACTATGTTTACATGAGTTATAATAATAATTACTGTGTTTACACGATAGCCATAATAGTTGTTAGTGATTTGAAATCTCAACACCCTTTCTCACTAAAAACTATTATTACTTTACATATTTTTATTTTATTATTGAAATTTATGATAATTAAATAATAATTTTTTTTTATTCATTCAATATTTTTTTTAATATGATAATTAAATAATAATAACTTTTAATATTCATTCAATAGTTTTTTCTTATGATAATTAAATTTTATTTTTGCAAGCCCTTTTGTGAATACATCTGCAATTTGATCATTCGTGCTAATATATTCAATCTTAATCTCATTATTTTGAATCTTTTCTTGAACAAATTTCAATTTTATATCAATATGTTTAATTCTTTTTAATTTACCTGGGTCATTTAAAATTGATATACAAGCTTGATTATCTTCGTAAAATATCATTGGTTGACTTATATTTATTTCCATCTCATTTAGTAACTTTTTAATCCAAATTCCATCTGTAAGACATTCACATAAACTTACTACTTCTGCTTCAGTTGATGATAATGCAATACATTTTTGTTTTCTAGATGACCAACCTATAACATTTCCATCAAGCATGAAACAATATCCACTTACAGATTTTCTATCAATTTTATCTTGTCCCCAATCAGCATCTACATAAGCTTCAATTTTGTAACAATATTCTGTTCTTTTATATACAAGTCCAATGTTAGGCGTTTTCTTTAGATATCTTAAAATTCGTGTTAAATGATTATATAATTGATCTGTTGGTTTTTCTTGAAAACGACTGTAATAATTAAGTGCGAAAGATATATCCGGTCGACTACATAACATTAAATACATAAGACAACCGATTAACTCTCTATATGGTTTATTACAAATTTTTAGTTGTTCACTATTTTCAATATTGTAGAGTTTTTCTTCAATTGGAGTATCAGAAGTTTTACAATCTGAAAAACCAAACTTTTTAAGCAATTTATTAATATAATTTTCTTGTGTTATTTTTAAAATTCCATCTTGTTGGTTATAATCTATTTCCAAACCCAAAAAATATTTTAATTTTCCTTTTTCTTTTAATTTAAATCTTTTTTTAAAAAGCTTTACTATTTTATTTATTAAACTTAAATCTCTTGATGATAAAATAATGTCATCAACATATAACAGTAAAAATATGATTTCCTTATTTTGTTTCATTTTAAATAAACATTGATCACTTTGTGTATTTTCAAAACCGATATCTTCCATAAATTTTTTAAAATCTTTATTCCAACAGTTTGCCGATTGTTTTAAACCATACAACGATTTTTTTAATTTGTATACATAATCATTTTCAACTTTATCACCATCTGGAGGATATATATATACATCTTCATTTAATGTTCCGTTTAAAAATGCATTACTAATATCTAATTGAATAAAGTGATGGTTGTTTTGATTTCCAATTTCAAGAAGTGTTCTGATTGTTGTTAATTTTGCTACTGGTGAATAAATATCAATTTTTTCAAAATTGTCTATTTGTGCAAAACCTCTCACTACAAGTCTTGCTTTAAATTTCATATTTTTTTCTTCTTTTTCCTTATAGGTAAATACCCATTTGGTATCTAATATTTTTTCATTTTCAGGTTTTTTTACTTTTATCCATGTCTCATTATTTTTAATCGCTTTTAATTCATTTTTCACAGCATTTTTCCAATAAGCTGATTCATTGTATTTATCAATATCGATATAACTATCTGGGATTTCTACTTCTGCTACATAGTTACAAGCATGTATTACATTAAACATTTCATAATCATTAAATTTCTTTGGCATTTGTATATTTCTTTTCGGTTTATCTTTTGTTTGATTTTTAGTATGGTCATTAATCTCAGTATCAATTTCTGTTATTTCATCAATATTTTCATCTTCATTTTCGTTCACAATCTCTTGTATATTTTCTTCTTCATTTTCGTTCACAATTTCTGGTATATTTTCTTCTTCATTTTCGTTCACAATTTCTTCATTATTTTCATTTATATAATTTTTAAAAATCAATTCATTTTTTTTTTGATTATTATTTTCCAGGTTTTCATCTCTAAAATTTTCATCAAATCTTATATCTCTTGCAATTATAATTTTTTCTCCTTCTTCGTCCCATAATCGATAACCATTTTGAGCATAACCAATCATTTTATATTCTTTACTCCTCTTCTCCAATTTTCTTAAATGCCCCAAATTTTTGGCATATGCTTTGCATCCAAATATTTTAATATTTAACCACAATTCTGCAGGTGTTACAGAAACAGTTCTTGACGGACTTCGATTTAAAAGATATGTAGCTGCTTTAGCCGCTTCCCCCCAAAATTTATTACTCAAATTTGAATCATATAACAATGCTCTTGTTTTTTCCATAATAGTACGATTAAGTCGTTCGGCTTTTCCATTCAATTGAGATGTGTATGGAATTGTTACATCTAATTCTTTACCTTCGTTTTTACACCATTCTTTTAACACATTGTTTATAAATTCACCACCGTTGTCACACCTTATTTTAGCTACTTTTAGATTCATTTGATTTTCAGATTGATGAATAAAAGTTTTTATATATTCTTTGGCTTCACTTTTATGTTGTAGTAAATATATTTGGCAAAAATGAGTATAATCATCTAATATTGTTAAAATATACTTTTTATTGTCCCACGTTGTTTCCTCAATAGGTCCAACAATATCTGTATGTATCAGCTGTAATGGTCTTTCAGCTCTAGTTCTTATATTATTAAATGGTAATCTTGGTTGTCTAGATTCTAAACATATTTTACATAGCCCTGTTATTTTTGGAATTAAATTCATACCATTTACCAATTTACTTAATATTTTTAAATTATTTTCACTTAAATGTCCCATTCTTCGATGCCAATTTTCATTTTCAGTTAATAAACAATTTTCAGATTTTTTCTTATGTATCTCAACTGTATAAAGACCATTATCTTGTTTTTTACCATCCACTACAACTTTTCCATTTTGTTTTATAAAAACTTTATCTTTTGTAAATGTAACTATACCATTATTATTTGTAATAGATTGCACTGATATTAAATTTTTACTTAAATCTTGAGCATGTAAAACTTTTTTCAATATACATTCAGTACCATTAAATTTTCCAATATAATCTGAATTAATTTCATTATTTTTCTTTGCAGTCATAATTTTAGTTTCACATTTAGTAATATCAGATAACATATCAACACAGTTTACAATATGAGTTGTTGCTCCCGAATCAACAATAAACTGAACAGAGTCTTGTTTATTTTGAATAAAATTGACATTTTCATTTTTAATTTTATTTGAATTATTTTTATTTTTTTCATAATTCATAAATACAGCTGCGTTGCTATTTGAATTTCTATTTTTGTTCTTAAAATAACAGTCTTCAGTTTTATGATTATTTTTATTACATACTGTACATTTTTTAGTTTCAAACTTATCTTTATTTTTATAAAAACAATTTTCAGTTTTATGATTACTTTTGTTACAAATTTTGCATTTAATTTTATTTTGTTTACAATCTTTTTTAAAGTGACCATATTTACCACAATTAAAACAATTTTTACTTTTCGACATAAAAGCTGTTGTTACTTCTTTTTCATCTAAATAAGTACTCTCTTCTAATTGTAACCTTGAAATTAAATTCGATATAGTTCTTTTTTCCTGTTCTGTTGAATCCCATGCTGTAACTAATGTTTTATATTTTTCGGGTAATATTGTCAGAATTTTCGTGATAATCATTGTATCATCAATTTTATCTTTTAATTGATTTAGTTGAAATACAATATTTTGTAATTTACCCACATTTGATAATACGTCGACATTTGTATCAAATTTGAAATTATAAAAATTAGATAACAACTTACATCTTTGATGTTCTGTATCCCTTTCAAAAATATTGTTTAATGATTGCAACATTTCATAAGATGTTTTAAATGACATTATATGAACTAATAATGATTTGTCCACTGAAAATGTTATTAACCTACGTGCTTTTGCATCCATTAATTTCCACATGAGTTGATTCTTTTCTTCTGTATCTTCATATTTTAGATCTCCATTAGCTATTTCTAGTATGTTTTCAGCTTCAAGGTGAGTATATACTTGAAACTTCCATATTGGATATGATTCAGCACCTTTTAATTTTTCAATTCTTTGCTCTACATGTTCAGCCATTTTGTATTTTACAAAAAAAATATTAAATATTATTTTTTTCAGTTTTATTTTTTTTTAGTTTTTTTTTTAGTGTTCTTTCTTTATTCTTTTAGTTTGGGTCTGGGCCCATAACCTGTTGTTATTTATATTTAATAAAACACGAATATAAATTTTAGATATATTAATATTTATTTAAACAAAGAAAAAATAAGAGCGTCCTTTTCATTTTACATAAAACTAACTGAATAAAAAAAATCAACTGTCATATCAGTTACTATGTTTACATGAGTTATAATAATAATTACTGTGTTTACACGATAGCCATAATAGTTGTTAGTGATTTGAAATCTCAACATCCCCTAGTAAAATTAGTATTTTGGTTTTTTTTTTTATTAATTTTGTACAGGTTCCTGTGAAATCAGTACTGGCTTCGCCGGAAATCCAAGGTAATTGTTTTTAAAATTATTTTTTTATATATGGTCAAAAATTTAAACATAATTTTTTTTATTAAATTAAATTAAAGTATTAAAGTACCATTTATTTTTTTTAAACTAAATATACCAAATATTGTAATATTGTAAATAATTTTCCAATCACATTACATAAAACCTAAAATAAATTGAGCTATATTTTTATTGTAATATCAACCAAATTGGCGGTGTTTTATTTATTTTACCAGGACCAAACGACTTCCTCTAAAATGGAGTAAAATTCATAATGGGGTGAGAATTCACCGGAAGTTTATTCGCCATCCCTTTTCCTCATCCTTTCTATTTCCTATGAGTATGTTTCCCAAGTGTTGTGTTGTGATTTTATTTATTATAGGAATCTGGCTCCGGGATATTGTCTCCCACGCCCCCCGGCGAAACTCAGCCCGGCTGGAAAACAGGAGGTGAAGGCAATATCCCATTAAACCTGATGAATACCTCCATACCAGGATTTGATGTGGTAGCGAAACCAGTTTTTTTTTTCTAGTTTAGCTGTTACATGCGGCTAGACAATACAATTTATTTTTTACCGCCTTAAGCACAAAACCTGTGGATATGCAGCAAATCAATATGAAAAAAACTATGATTTGTTACTTCATGTCAATGGTACATATTTGTACGGCACACCAAAAGCACGACAAAAAAAACCGAAAATATTTACAAAATTTGCCGCATGAACGTGTATATGTGACAGTGCGGCATTCCAATATTATATTATGTCAAAAATGTGGGATATACGGTAAACAAAGTACTCGATATTAGCTAAACTAATAGAGATACATGAAAACAGATAGCAGATTCGAAAAGAGCATGGCCAAAAACATATGGAAGCATTATTAAGTCCAATAGTGCCAAAATGGCGTTTACGGCAAACCAATATCCAGTCGACGATATGTTAGTTTGCCATGTAGCATAGAATAATAAGTATTTGAAGAAGATTCAAGTAGAACAAATTGGAAAAATATTAAAATTAAAATCAGCTACCAGAATCTTGGTGTTTAGGTTTTTTGCGCGACTATAAAACGAGAGTAAAAACGAAGAAGTAATTTCAACCAAATTTTCTTTTATTTGTCGTATTGTCTATACTTTGTTGAAAACTAAATGAAAAATAACATATTTTTTTAAAATTAAATTTTTTCAAATATACGGAATATGTATATTGAAATATATTATCTTCTTTAGAAATGTTTCTGGAATATATATAAAAAAAAATAATTGATTTAAAATTTGAATGTATTTTTGAAAAATTATGATTTTCGAAATTGAAAAATGTAATTTTTACTCTTTTATTTAATAATTTCTGGTTCTGAAAAAAAAAAACGATTTTTGTAATATTTCGTATTATGTATATGTATATTTTAAATTAAGGAAAATTAATTGCAATTTCTAGATGGAAATTTATACTAATATATTCTATAATCTATATCTATACGATCTGTTTGAACCGCAACAATTTTCGATACAACATTTTATCAATTTTGTTTTCGGTTTTTTAAGCAAATTAGGTTCCATATTTTTAAATTCAGGATTCCAATATCCAATCATAAATAGTGGGAATGGCTCCTTTTTTTTGTAACTTTTTTTCAAGGAAATTATTTTGAAAATATATAAGATTTTCCTTGCTACGAGTATTTCGAATGCTTATTTTACAATTTTTATTCCAAATAGTAAGTAAAGCATTATCTTTGGGAAACCTGAGTAATCTTATGTTTTTATTATTATTTCTTTTTTCGTTGCATATCAAAACGAGAATTTAATATAAATTTTTTATTCATTTTTATTTTATAAAAAAATAGCTACACAAACTTAAATTATCATTCACTTTAACAAACAATAATTGCTAATCATAAAATTATACATACAGTAAAAATTCTATAAACGTAATTTTCTCTAATTTCAACGGGGTGTTTTTAGTTTATTTTATTTCAAAGTAATTATAATTTAAAATATGCTAAAATAAGATACACATTATTTTGATTTATTAAATTAAATTATTTTCACGTATATCATATTAATTCATAAAAAACACTTGAACATTTCTCTATTCGCAACAAATTTTAATTCTGTAAATGCAATTATTTTTCAAAAATCGTTTCCGATAAGTTGCGTTTATAGAATTTTTACTGTATGTATAGTAAAATTCTTCCAAACGCATTCAACAGAACAAAAAACAAGTAAAAAAGAGAGCGAGAGAATTTTTCTTTGGAATTTTCTAAAAATATTTCTTATACGCTGCAATTCTGGTAGCTGCTTTTTTTTAAAAATAATGATAAAGAAAAGAAGCTTGAATCTTCTTCAAATACTTATTATTCTATGGTTGTACCGACTAAAGCTAGCGGTATGCACCCTTATATAATATATATATGTATATATATATATACATACATCATATATTTCTTAACAGCATTTTTACTGGCGAGATTATGTCCAACATAACTTTCTCTGACTTTTGTATATTTTATTCGAACACACCGAAACCGAATATAATAGATGTAATAACAACACAAAAAAGTTTTCTATTACAATAAATATTTAAAAAAAATAATACATATAGTTATGTATCTTTTTACTAACATAAAAATAAAATAACATATTCCGTTTTTTTTTTTTAAATGGGAACGATTTTTTTTATTGACAAAAGTTTTCTATTACAATAATATTTAAAAAATATAATACATGTAGTTATGTATCTTTTTACTAACATAAAAATAAAATAACATATTCCGTTTTTTTTTTTTAAATGGGAACGATTTTTTTTATTGACAAAAATTGAGTTGTTTAATTTACAGAGTGTTGCTTATAACTGAATCTTATTTGTATATTCTTAAAGTTCTAAATTAGCATGCATGTAAGATTAAAGAATAGGAATATGCAATATTATATGAGAGACCTGATTAATATTATGAGAATTGTCAAATCAGCTTGAAATTATGAATTAATATGATTCCTAATTTCTTATCTGTTTATTTTTCTTATGAATTTATTATGCAGGTTTATAATTAAATTGTGTGAATTGTCGAATCAGCTTTTAATCGACAATTCTTTGTAAATGAAATATTTAAATATATAACATCTCCCCCATATAAAAGTTTTTGGTCCTCCAAAAATAAAATTTACTTAAACGGGTCATCCTTAGCATTTTCCTTTTCTTTAATAATTTCAACATTGGTTGTTACATTTAGATTATTTTTTTTTTCTTACATGATATAAATATTATTAAAATTATTGTTACAATAATAGTTATAAAAATGATTGTACTTATGGATATATAATTGATAATATTATTTTTATATTCAATATACTCTAAAGTTTCTCTATTTTCAATTGTTTTTAGATGTATGCTTTCAAGAGTAAAATTTTTTATAATTTTTTTTTCAGTATAATTACTTAGCAATGGAATTATTACGTTATCTTTGAATTCTTTGATTTTAGAAGTATAGTTAAAATTGTTTATACTAATTTTACAATTACTGAATTTGATAATATTATTATTTTGAATTATAATTTCATTGTCAATACAATTTTGTATAATTTTTGAAATATGTAAATTTTTTGTTATAATAATATCTTCTTTTATTAATTTTATGGATTCTACTTTATTAATTTTATAAAAGCAAGTTCTATTTTCATTAAATATATTATTAATACAATTATCTTTGTGAAACTTAAGATTACTTTTTTTTATAACATTTTCATGGTATTCATATATTTCTTTTTTTTTTATTATAATATTTTGAATATCCATGTTTAATTCTTCGTTATTTTTATTTGGAAAGGGTATAATAAAAGCATTGAAATATTTCTCTTTAGTGAAATTTGGTACCGATACTACGAAGATTAAAAGATTATTTTTAAATATTATACTGTTCTTTATAAATGGTATTGTATCTATTGTAATATTATAACTATTAATTTCTTCGTCTGTAAAGATATCATGAGCTAAAATGTCTAATCGACTTAATAAAATTATATCTTGTAATTTCTCCAAATGTCTATTAATTAAAGTGATATCAGCGTACATGTATAAAAAGAATTTAATATTATTGCCTGTAGAAATTAATTTGTTAGTTTCTAGTGTAATATTATTTAAATATTCACTGACGATAGTTTGTTGAGAATTTATGTGATTTGTAATTTCTTGAAGACCTTTTATTAGCTTATTATTGATTATAACTTGTTTATTATTTTGTTCTGTAAGTTGTTTACTGTTGATATCCAGATTTTCTAAGTGTTTATAGATTTCATTAGAATCTTCGCTATCCATAGTTCCAGCTATAATTTTCATAGCGCCACCAAGAATATTTATTAAACCGCGTCGAGAACGACGATGATTGATTAAATTTGGTGTTAGTCTATTTAAATTGTGCTGTAAGTTTAGAAATTCTCTATGAAGTAATGGGTATTCGTTATCATGATTATTCAATCCTAATAGTTTAATATTTGTTTCTATAGTTTTTACTATTTCAATATAATCTGTTAAATTAACTATGTGTAATATTTTTGTATAATTTTCAATTATTGGTTTTTCGGTAAGGCGCATGAGAACGAAACCATTTATTTCTTGAACTTGTGTAACGTCTATAGATTGCATTAAGATTGGTGTAATAAATATCATCATAAATAGTTTGAATTCCATTTTCTAAAATTATAAAAAGAATTTTAATATTTTTTTTTTGTTTTACTCTTGATGTTTGTATTTTCTTTTCTGTTGTTTTTTATGATATTTAGTTAATCGTTTGTTAGTAGTGTCTGTTACATAATTTCCTTCAATTTTATATTTGTTTAATTTTTTATATTTAGGTTGAATTTTTCCTATTTTTCTATTTATTACAATATTTTCATTTAAGTTTTGATTATTGTCGTTGTTTTTATTAAGTTTTTGTGTACGTTTTAATTTATTTTGTTCGAATCTGTCTGCTAAAGTTTGTATTTCTGTTTTGTCATAGTTTTTATTTATTATGTCAATTGGTTTTATTTTAGTAGTACAATGAATAGTCGAATTGTAAATTGTTATAATTTTGAAAATTTTATCATCTAGTTCTTCCATATAGTTGTTATCCTTATCAACTTCCATAATTCTCAAATGTTCATTGAGGGTTCCATGTAATCTTTCAACATCGGAATTTCCAGTCTTAATACCAGCTGTTGTGGAATGGAATTGTATTTCATTATCTATTAAAAATTGTTCAACTGCGTTATGTATTATTCCTTTTTCATTGTCTGATATTAGTTTTTCCATTTTACCTAAGTAAATTATTCTTTCTTTAATACCTTTTAAAATCGATATCCACGTTCTATCTTCTAATTTGTGGATGGTCGCGTGTTTTGAAAATTTATCAATCATAGTCAGGTACATAATATTTCTACACGGAAACCAAATATCCATATGTACTATATGATTGAATTTTTTAGGTGATTCTGTGAGTTCTTGCAAAAACTTTGGTGGATTTCTATCATGTTTTGCAAGGTTGCATACATCACAGTTGTTTATAAATTTGTGTATAATTTCTATCATTTTAGGAAAATAATACAACATTTTTAATTCCATAAAAGTTTCAGATATACTTCTATGGTTTGATTTTATATGTTTTTCTTTGATGATATTTAGAACTTTATTTTTATCTACTAAATCAATTAATTTAATACCTGATTTTAACATTTTAAGACTTTTATTATTCGCAAAGTATTGAATATACAGATTTTGAAATTTTATGTATAATGAAATATTATCACAATATACACACATTAAACCTTTATCTATGATGCATCGTTTCATCATATCTAATAAATTACTATCTTCTGTAATATGAATAATGTTTTGACATTTTTTATTAACAATTTTATTTATAAATTTGTTTTTATCACTATTATACAAATATATTTGATTTTTATATATATTTACTGGTTTTTCTGTAATTCTAATGTAGTTTGAGTCATCTTCGGAAGCACTATGTATAGTTGCACCAGTTGATATAATTTCATTATTATTACAATGCTGGTTGTTGTTAATTTCGAACTCGTTAAAAATGCTTAATAACATACTTTCATTTTTATTTTCATATTGATTTGATTCTGAATAAAAACGGCTTAATCCATCAGCGACATGGTTATCTTTACCTTTTAAATAATTGATGGTAAAGTTATATTCATTCAGCTTTATTTTCCAGCGTTGTAATTTCATATTTGGCTCTTTCAAACTGTTTAACCAAACAAGAGGTTTGTGATCTGTTTGTATTACAAATTCCCTTCCATATAGGTAAGTGTGAAAGTGTTTAACTGACCATACAATAGCTAGAAGTTCTTTCTCTATAGTTGAATACTTTTTTTCATGTTCATTTAATGTCCGAGATGCAAAACATACTGGATGATTACTTTGGCTTAATACTGCACCAATTGCGTTATTAGAAGCATCTGTCGTTACTGTAATTTTTTTATTAAAATCTGGATTTATCAGAATTGGATCAGATGTTAGCAGTATTTTAATTTTATTAAAAGAATTAATATATTCTGTATCTTTTTTATTAATTTTAGAATTTTTTTTTTAGATATTTTATCATTGGATATGCCACCTTGGCATAATCTTTAATGAATTTTCGAAAAAAAAAAAAAATTTAATTTCTTTTTGAGTGGTGGGTAAGGAAAGTTTTTGTATACATTCCACTTTTTTATAATCTGGTTTAATACCACCGTTTGTAATTATGTGCCCTAAATAACTTGTTGAACTTTCTGCAAAGTTGCATTTGTCAACTTGTATTTTAAGATTGGCTTCTCTTAATTTTTGAAGTATTTTTTTTATAGAACATATATGTTCTTCTAATGAACTAGAGAAAATTAATATATCATCTAGATATACTATACAAATTTTATTAATAAATTCTTTTAAAACGTTGTTTATTAAACGTTGGAATGTCGAAGGTGAATTTTTTAGACCCAATGGCATTCGAGTGAACTCATAATAACCATTTTCTGTAGAAAAGGCAGTTTTTCTTCTATCATCTGGGTGGACTTCAATCTGATGAAACCCCTTTGCCAGATCTATAGTTGAAAAATATTGACACATTCCCAACTTATCGAATAGTTCATCGATATTTGGTAAGGGAAATTTGTCGTTTACTGTGTTATCGTTTAATTTACGATAATCTATTACTATTCTCCATTTTTGCTTATTGGAATTGTCCATTTTTTTTGGAACAACCCAAATTGGTGCGTTATACGGAGATATACTATTCGTTATTATGCCTTGATCAAGCATTTCTTTAATTTGGCGATCTAGCTCTTCTCTATGAACCTATGGGTAACGATAACTTTTGGTATAAATTGGAATATTATTTTTTGTTATTATTTCATGTTTAATTTCATTCGTAAATGTTAAATTATTTTTTTCGTTATAAAATACGTCTTTATAATTATTTAAAACTTGATTAATTTTGTTAACGTCTTCTATTTGTAAATGTGAAGCAAAGTTAATTTCAAAAGGATGAGGATTTGATTCTTCTACATTATTTGATACTACGCAGTCTCATTACTATGAGCACTGTTATAATAAAATTCTTCATGACTATTTAAGAAAAATGGTATTTTTGCATTAGGCGTAATAAGTAATCTTTGTTTATAATCAATAACTGAATTTAATGGAACTAAAATATTATTTCCTATAATTCCATCATAATGATCATGGAATTGAATTTCTATAAAATCTACTTCGCTTTTTTCATTAAATATCTCAAATAAAGGAAACCTGCATTTAATTTTAGAATGGATAATTCTATTTAAAACTTTAAGTGTTTGTGGAGGAGTATTAATTCTCCACTTTGGTTGGCATAAATTAGTATTTATGATGCTCAATTCAGCACCTGTATCTATTATAAATTTAAGTTTTTTTACTTTAGTATTAATTATTATATAGGGTAGTTGTTTAGTGTAGTTGCATGAAAATTTTGATTTTCAGGAATTTGGGTATTTACAGAAATATCCATTGGTTCCACTGTATTGTTATTGTTAATGTTATTATTAGTATGCGTATTATTTTTTTGATTATTATTATTGGCATGATAATTTGTACGTCTGCTATTTGAAAAACTTCTTGAGTTTGAAAAATTTTTGTGTGTCTGATCTAGTATTATTATGATGAGTTTGCCTATTTTGGCTATTATTGTTATTTGTATAATTAGACCTTTGTGTCTGTGTACTATGTAAATAATTTCTTTGATTATAATTTTGATTGTTATTACTAGAAACATTTGATTGGTTTCTATTATTATTAAAAGTACGATTATTATGATTATTATTGTTATTATTTTTTTCGAAATTATTACGATTAAAATAATTTGGTCTTCTGTATGTATTATTTTGTAGAGATAATCCGGTAAATTTTAAATAACCATTTGATGCTATAATTTCATGTGCATCAGCCAATGTTTTAGGGTCTCTATTAATAATAATGCCACGAACGGGTTCTGGCAAGTTTTCTTTAAAAACGTTTAAAACTATTCTATTATTGCTATCAGTTTGTTCCTTTGTTGCAGTACCATTTAATAGGTATGAATTATTCAGTCTACACAATAAGTTGTTTAGCTGTTTATAAAATTCTTCAATTGTTGATGTGCAACGGCATACTGTAATGTAATCTAAAAGTTTAGAAATTGATGTCTTTTCTCCATGAGCTGTTACTAATATATTTTTTAATTCTGTCCATGTTTCTATCCGTCCACTTGATATCATACTATTCCGTGCGTCTCCTACAATTCTGTCTTGTATATAACCTAACATAATTTTTTTATTTTCGACAGTTAAATTTTCGATCATAGGTATCAATGCTTCTATTCTATCTAGAAAATTTGCCAACATTTTTTTTCTCCATTAAATGGGCTTATATTGGTTACACATTTAATAAGTAAATTGAAAAGTTTAAGTTCAGAATCTTCCATTATTATTTATTTTTACAATTATTTATTTAAGAAGTTAAATATTTTGTTATTTAGAATTAATAATGAAATATGTACTAGTAAAATTATTTTTGATATGACTACACAATAATATACAAATTTATTTATTCATTAATTATAAGATTCTTATATAATTTTATTTTTTTATTAGTGTACCTTTGATGTTCTGTTTTGAATGAGAATGATGTATGGCTGTAAATTTTGTTGTATCTTTTAATGTTGATTTTGTTGTAATTTGTATTTTGCTGTTGATTTTGTTGTACTTCACATCACTGGTAATGTTCAACTTCGTAACACTTCACTGGTAATATTCAAATTTTACTGATAATATTTAATTTATTTTTATTTTATATTTTGTTGTATTTGAATTGTTCAAATTTCTGGTAATGTTCAAATTTATTTATTATTTTTATTTTTTATTTAGTATTATAAAATATTTTTATATATTTTATTTATTTTTTTTCTAATTATTATGTTCTTGTTATTTTGTCTATTTTATTTTGTGTTAATCACTAATTTTGAAATAATTAACTTTAATAATACACTAGAATCAATAACTCTGGTTAAATGATTATCAAATGAGTTTTAAACACTTATCAAATTTTATTTCAGTATTTTAATTATCTTTAATTAAAAACTTTGATTTTATTTGATAATTTAACACCGTAACTAAAACTTTTTGCCTTTACCGACTGCGCCAGTTATGTATCTTTTTACTAACATAAAAATAAAATAACATATTCCGTTTTTTTTTTTTAAATGGGAACGATTTTTTTTATTGACAAAAATTGAGTTGTTTAATTTACAGAGTGTTGCTTATAACTGAATCTTATTTGTATATTCTTAAAGTTCTAAATTAGCATGCATGTACGATTAAAGAATAGGAATATGCAATATTATATGAGAGATCTGATTAATATTATGAGAATTGTCAAATCAGCTTGAAATTATGAATTAATATGATTCCTAATTTCTTATCTGTTTATTTTTCTTATGAATTTATTATGCAGGTTTATAATTAAATTGTGTGAATTGTCGAATCAGCTTTTAATCGACAATTCTTTGTAAATGAAATATTTAAATATATAACAATATAGTTTTAATTATTTTAAATTACTATTGGTACAGTAAAAATAACTATTGGTTTTTGCAGTAAAAATATATTGCAATTGCTTGTTAAAATATATCTCTCGGGAGGAACTTCAATGTTTTTAAACTGTGTATACTTAATAATTCTTTTTTAAACATATCTCTAAGGAGAATAAAATAAACAAAATTCCTAAGAGGCCAAGTATATATAATATGCAAACTTTACGAAATTTATAAACAAAAATAGAGTAACTTTATTAACAATCCAAATTTTTTAAAGACATCCGCTGATATAAAACATGAATGCTGCTAAAGTTTTATATATTTTGCATATATGTATGTACAATCGCATTCAATAAGTTAAGATTGACTATCGTAAAATCCTTGTGGGAAAGGATCTGTATATACTTAGAAAATAAATTCATGTAAGTAGGTAAAGTTAAATTAAATCATTTCTTTCACAATAAAAATGTATTTTCATATACATTATTTTAGTAATTAACCTTAAAGGGCTAACCATAGAAGACTTTTTCTGGCTTAAGGAAATGTAAGATTATATGTAAAATGTATGTTGTGGCCATACAGACTTATTGCTCAGTTTTGTCAAGTTTCGTTAACTTATTTTGGCTTAAGCAATTGAGATTTCAATCGCACATTCTGTGTCGAAATTTGACAGTTTAAAAAACAAGAACGTTTTTTTAATTGGTCTTCAATTTTTTTCAAGTTATTTATTCCTTCCACTGCAAAAAACAATAATTTTAATTGTTTTAATTGTTTCAATTTTTTTAATCCATTTTTCCAAAATGACAATGACAGACTTCAAAAACTGACATTACGATTTTTACAATTTTGATAAGACTTTCGTTGACTTTTCAAATTAATTACGCCAGACAAAGTCTTCAATGGTTAGCCCTTAAGAAGACTATTATTTCAGGGTGATTTAACCTTAGAGTAAATATACAGGAGACGCTATAATCGAAAACCATATAACTACGAGTTAACAAGGAACAAAAAAATCGTTTTGTGAGTGCCTACGACCTACGACAAATATTCCGTAGGCAAGGCACCCACCTCGCACACATAATATAATGTCTCTCAAATAAAATAGAAAATCTCATTCTTTAAATTTGTGTTTTGTGTATCGAAGCAAAACGAAAATCAAACGAAAAAAAATATTTTCTAGCAATATTCAAGTATTTTTTACATATAGCAAAAATTTAATTTTTCAATTTTTTGAAATGCAGAAAATATACTTATAATTTTAGGATTAACAATTAAGATATCATTTTTTCTGATTCATATGCAAAATTTTTAATATGCATACATAACAATGGAATTATAGGTAAAGGTATAAGAGGTATTAGGGCATGGTTCGATTAATCGTTAAAATTATGAATTTGGCAATCAATCGAATAATTTCTGGATTTTTTTTAAGGAAAGTAAGTAAAAATTTATAATATCAGTTTTTCCGGAATTTTATTTTTAAAAAATGTTGAAAATAATTTGGCAATAGAAATTTATTAAAGGCTATATTTTATTCGATTTTTATAAAAAAAAAATGGAAAATAACGATTTACTTATTGGTAATTCAAATCCTTTGGTACAAGGTACAAAAGAGGTCAGTTAAATATTTGTACAGAAAAAACCGCAAAACTGCACTTAGGTATCAGTATATAAGGATTTATACAAATTAATTATAGATACCTAAATATTTCAAAAAGATTTTATATAAAAAACGGGGAATCCAGCTTTTTTCATTGGTAATTAAAATCTTTTGTGAAAAGGTAGAAAAAAAGTAAAAGTTAGTTAAATATTTCTACAGAAAAAATCCCACTAGGAAAGAATAAAGGATTTATAAAAATTAATTATAGCAAATATAAAAAACGGGGAATTTAGCTTTTTTTTTATTGTTAATTCAAATCCTTTGCGACAAGGTATATAAAAAAGCATATTAAAGCTAGTTAAATTGTTAAATATTACTATTAATTCATAAGTAAATTGTATCGAGACGTGATCAGAAAGCAGAATAGAAACCATCATTTTGTGTAAAAATTAAAATCATAATTTTTGAATTTTAAAGTCAAATAAACTTATTTTTGTTTAACAATGAAGTAGTTATTTATTTATCGACTCAAAAACTGAACAATTAATCGTTAATCGATTTTCTTGCGATTTGTGGAATTTGTACTAAATATTTAATGAAGTTGATAAAAAAACTTTATATTGCTAATTCCTATACCTATACCTCTACCTCAAATTTCATTGTTAAAAATTTTGCATATGAATCAGAAAAAATTATATCGTAATTGTAAATCCAAAAATTATAAGTATATTTTCTGCATTATTATTATTATTATATAGTATATATTATATAGTATTATATAGTATATTATTTGAGGAGAATAGAAGGCAAATTTTAAAAAGTCACAAAAATAATTAAATATATAAAAAAAAATATTAAAAATTAAATTAATTAGCTTCAAAAATATAATAATTATATATATCTGTGAATTCACAGTACATACTTTTAATTAATTAATATTGTTTATAAAATGTGATTATGAACGAAAATGAGGAAGATTTTGAACCCCAAAATTTTTTTAAAAGAACATCGGATAATAATTTAGATGCTTCTGAATCGGAGGAAGAAAAAAACAATAAGTTTATAAAAATGGATTCTGTTATGATAATAATAAAACTAATAATGAACTAAAATGTGAAAATTCTTTTCTTAGAAATGAAATTAACAAATTACATGAATTAGTTAATGATTTGACAAATAAACTTAATAATCAAATTATTGAATCAACAGCAAGTGATGAAGATTTAATGCTGGGTGTAAAGGAAACTGATTTTAAATTGGTAACAAAAAGAAAAAAAAAATTAAAAAAAAAGAAAAATTTCAACGAAAATTTGAATAATGTTAGTGCAGCAACAAGTGATAATGATATTGCGATAACTAAAAATAACAAGGAATGTGCAATAATCACACAAAAAAGCTTTTGTGGAGAAAGCTTTTGACTCCGTTTGGCATGATGGTTTAATTCATAAATTATTCATACTAAATTTTCCTACATACTTAGTCAAAATTATTCAAAGTTTTTTATCTAACAGATACTTTGCTGTTAATATAAAAGGTTCATATTCAACACATTTTCATATTCCTGCAGGCGTACCACAAGGCTCATCAATAAGTCCAATATTATATAATATTTTTACATATGACATTCCTGTTCCTAATCTTACAGATATTGGACTTTATGCTGATGATACGGCAATCCTATCTGCCTCTGATTCTGTGTTAGAAATTAATGACAATTTAATTCAAGCATATGATGAAATTAAAAGATATTTTCATTGTTGGAAAATTAAAATTAATGATGTCAAAACCAAAGCAATATTTTTCTCTCGTAAAACCAAACATAGTAATCTACCCCAATCAAACCTAAGCCTTAATGGATTAGATATTCCGTGGAACGATTCTATTAAATATTTAGGAATCACTTTCGATAAAAAATTAAAATTTAAAACTCACATTGACCACACAATTAAAAAATGCGACACACTGATTAAACTACTTTACCCCATTATAAACCGTAATTCGAAACTGTCCAAGGATAACAAAATAATCATTTATAAAACAATATTTCAAAGTATATTGTTATATGGTTCTCCTGTTTGGGGTAGCTGTGCTAAATGTCACATTAATATGCTACAGTTAAAACAAAATAAAATATTAAAAATGGTGTTAAACCTCCCGTTTTTCTTTTCTACAAGCAAATTACATGATTTGTCCAATACGGAGTTATTAGCAAGTAAAATTCTAAGTCGGTCACTAAAATTTCAAACTAGTCTTAGTTAGTATTAGTATAGATTAATCGTTGATGCCTGCTTGTCTGTTGTTTATTCAGTTTAAGCTTTTAGGTTAAGTTAGTTTAGTTTAATTTTTCATAATTAAGGTTTTTTATTTTTTCAAATATTTTCCTTAAACTTTCACTACAATCATATATGAGGGGCTCAGAATCAGAGTGGCCTAACCCACATGATTTTTTTTTTGCTTTTATTTGCTTAATCGGTGCTAAAGCTACTCTAGAATATAATGCTATTGATCACGACAAAAAACAAAAAAAAATTCTATATTATTTTTAAAAAAATCAGTTTTGATTCTGAACGAATTATTAATTTTCGTCAAATTCAGAGTGGCCTAACCCACAATGTGGTTTAGGCCATTATGATTTTTTAAAAATTATATGCATATTAATATTTTATTATATTATAAATATAATGTTTTTTATTGTTGACAAAAAAAAATGATTTAAAAACAATATTTACAGTTTCACTAATATTAATTTGTATAATTTTATATAGTGCTAGTAATAACTGTAAGTAATATTTATACTAATTAATTGTCATTTATTTTATATTATCGTATTTATTAAGCTAGTTATTATTGGCATTAATACAACGTTTGCCAGATTTATTCGAGAAATTTAAAATTTATAGTTACTTTTTAAAATACCGCGTGTTAGTTTATTTCAGTTTTTTTAAAAAATTAATGAAATATATTATATAAATATAGTTAAAAATTGTATTTTTGAAACAATATAGTAATATAAAGAATGTAATAAAACCCAAAACTTTATCAAATTATTTTATTTTAAATTTATTTTAAATTTATTTTCCCATACACATGTTGCAATTCTATCGCACTTTACGTTTGAATTGTCGAAACTGCATATTTAGCATATTTGATGGGAAAATAACAAAACTAAGTCTCTCACTTCTATTTCCAAATCTAAGCTTTCATAAAATGTTTTAATTAGATTTTAAGTCAGTTCGTTCTCAACTCTTATATCGTAACAATTAAATAAACTTAATATTACCAGATAAATAATAAATGTAATTAATATTAAAGTTGAAATAAATAAAACTTATAAAGAATAAAAGTGAAGTTGTTATCATTTTTAGAAGAAAGGAAAATTTAATTAACTGGCGCAGTCGGTATTTGAAAAAAAATCCAAATAAACTTTTTTTCCGAAAAATAATAAAGAACGTTTAACAAATATTAAAAGAAAGTGTTTTTTGTATAACTGAAATTTTATTTTCGTTGAAGAAGATTATTTAAAAAAAATAAAAATTTAATCAAGTGTAGTTCGAAGAGAACATTACAATCTTTTTTAAATAAAAATTAAAAAGAAACAATTACTTTCTAAAGTTAAACTACCTTTATCGTGAAAAAAAAATTACAATTAAAATCTTCCAGTTTCCGAAGTGATAACAATAACAGTTTTTACAAAAATATACTACTCTCTATTTACAACAAATAGAATAGTATTAAAAATCAAATTAAAAAAAAAAAAGTGAATCAAAATTATTATCATCGAAGCTGATCATCAAGAAATTATCATCATCACAGCTGATCATCAAGAAGTTATTATCATCAAAGCTGATCATCATCACCATTGCAGAGCTCGAAATAGAAAAAAAACCCTACAGGATCAAAGCAAGTAGTTTTTGTAGAATTGTATAGTTTTTTGTTTTTGAATAATAAATCTAGAAATAAGTAGTTGCAAAAATCGAGGTTATTAATTAATTTAATCAAAAAATAAAAATTAAATCTTAAAATTAAATACGCAGTTATTATTCTTGATAGTAGTGTTTTAAAATAAAAATAAAATGAATCAGCAAACTTTGAATGTTATGGATTTTTTAACTAAAAATATTAGTTATATTACTCCTTTTAGTGGAGACAAATATAGTTTAGCAGGTTTTTTATCTAGAGTTGATACACTTATACCTACTATAGAAACCCTTGAGGAACAATACAAAGTAGTTGTCCTAGGTTATATCCATGATAAAATTGTAGGTAAAGCAAAACAAAATTTATTTAAAACTGGACCAATAACAACATGGTCCCAACTCAAACAAGCCCTAATACGCAACCACGGCGAACGAACTCCTATAGTGGATATTATTGACGAATTAACTTTATGTAGATGTGAAACCACTATTGAAAATTTTTATAACAAAATTACATTAATTAATACTTTGTAAATTAAATAATGCTTATATGCTGAACGGCGAAGGCACATCGGTTCAGATGGACCACAATCAAAGATTGGCGCTAAAACATTTCACCTTAAATTTACCTTATTTAGCTAAAAACCTTATTGGTTGTCAAAATCCAGAGACTTTGGACGATGCTTTTGACCTTTTAAATAAATTTGGATACTTATCATTTTCAAATAAAAGTCATCCAAATAGAAATAATAATTCCAATAATTTTAGGAATCCCCAAAATAATAATAATAGGCAAAGAACCTATAATAATAATAATAGTACTAAAACTAACACAACCGATCCAAATCGCTTAAACCATAATGAAGAAAACCATAGCGGGAACTATCGTAGAAATAATTATAACAATAATTATAATCGTAATAACAATTATAATAATAATAATAGAGATAATAGACATAATAATAATAGGGACAATAACTATAATCGTAATAACAATTATAATAATAATAATAATAATAATAGAGATAATAGACATAATAATAGGGACAATAGACACAACAATGAGGCCGATCGTAGCGTACGAACGCGTCGCTCGAATAATAGTAATTTGTCAAACTCTCAAAATAATAATGCTGAAGAACCAATGGATATTTCCATGAATATTGGTCAATATCGTAACGACGATCCTCAAAATTTTCGGCAGGTGCAGGAAAACAATTGCCCTATATAGTAGTTAATACTAAAATTCGTAATTTAAGGTTCATAATAGATAGTGGTGCTGAAACAAGCATTATAAATCCAAAACTTTGTAGTTCAAAGTGGAAAATACCACCAAAAAATAAATTTATTAAAGTTCTAAATCGGGTAATTCAAACTAATGCTCGTTATAGTTTCCCAATTTTTAATTTAATGAACCGGACGATTATTTTATTGAATTCGAAGAATACGAATTTCACAATTATTTTGATGGCATCATCGGAAACAATATTCTTGATAATTTAGATGCCGTAATTAATTATAAAAATCGTATATTAGAAACGCGTAATGCAAAAATATCATTTTACTTAAACGCGGAAGAAGAAATATATGACAATAAAAGATATTGTGACGAATCAATCAATATTTTTAGTTGTGAAAATTATGCTTCTAATAATAGTTTATTTGACAATATTTCTAAAACTGTACATAGTAATGAAGCAAAAAAATTAGAAATACTTTTAAAGTCGTATAAAGATTTATTTTTCAAAGAGGGCGATAACCTATCATTTACTAATGAGATAAAACATGAAATAAATACAAAAAATAATATTCCCGTGTACAGTAAACTTTATCGATACCCCGAGGTCCACAGAAAAGAAGTTGATAAGCAGATTAAAGAAATGTTAGATCAAAAAATAATAAGACCAAGCAACAGTCCGTATAATTCACCCATATGGGTCGTCCCAAAAAATCAAATAGCTCAAATGTACAAAAATGGCGTTTAGTTATAGATTACAGGAAACTCAATGAAACAACGATTGATGATAAGTTTCCAATGCCCAACATTGAAAGTCTTTTTGATAAGCTAGGGAAATGTAATTATTTTAGTACACTTGATTTAGCCAAAGGGTTTCATCAAATTGAAGTGTCACCAAAAGACCAAGCTAAAACAGCATTCTCAACGGCCAACGGTCATTTTGAATTTTTAAGAATGCCTTTTGGGTTGAAAAATTCACCCTCGACATTCCAACGCCTAATGAATAATGTCCTAAAAGAGTTTATAAATAAAATTTGTGTAGTGTATCTCGACGACATATTAATTTTTTCTACTAGTTTCGAAGAACACTTACAATCTCTAAAGAAAATATTGCAAAGACTGAGAGAAGCTAACTTAAGTTACAAATCGATAAATGTCATTTTGCTAGCCAGTCTACAAAATATTTAGGACATGTAGTAACTAGTAACGGTATAAAACCGGATGACGCGAAAGTAAAGGCAATTCAAAATATGTCATTGCCTAAGACTATTAAATCTATACGTCAATTCCTTGGTATTACGGGATTTTATCGTAAATTTATAAAGGATTACGCAAAAATTGCATATCCAATGGTGAAAAATTTGAAAAAAAAATATAAATTAAATGTAAATGACACAGAATATCAGAATTCATTTACCAAATTAAAAACGCTTCTCATTAGTGACCCTGTATTAAAACCACCCGATTTTGATAAACATTTCACTCTGACTACTGATGCTTCAAATACAGCCATAGGAGCAGTTTTAAGTCAATCTAACCATCCTATTTGTTATGCTTCGCGTACTCTAAATGATCACGAACAAAAATATTCCACAATAGAAAGAGAACTTTTGGCTATTGTATGGGCTGTAAAATATTTTAGAATGTATTTATATGGCCGATTATTTACAATTTGTACTGATCATAAGCCTTTGGTATGGCTGAGCAACATAAAGGAACCAAATATGAAGCTTCAAAGGTGGAAAATACAATTAAATGAGTATAATTTCAAAATAACTTATTTAAATGGAAAAGAAAATAATGTTGCCGACGGACTAAGTAGGTACGTTGACTACGAAAATGAGAATTATTCACTCAATATTTTATTCAATAATGATTCTAACAATGAAGTTGGATCTACTGATGCCACAGTCCATAGTGCAGCCGAAGACGAAACCGATTACATTTATATCACGGAAAAACCCGTTAATTTATACAAAAATCAAATTTATTTAGAAAAAGGCACGAAAGAAAGGTCTTTTATTAAGATAGTATATAAAAAAATTCAAAATTTTGTTACTATCGACGAAAATAGCAATTTGTTAGAAGTTATGAAAAATATGTTTAAAGATAAAGGTATTATGTGTATGTACTGTACCGATAACCAACTTTACGTTGAATTTCAAAACTTATATGTCAAATATTTTGCTAACAATAAAAATTTAAAACTGCTTAAGTCAAATATTAGACTAATCGACATATCAGATAAAGAAAAAATTCTCTCTATAATTAAAGAAGAACATTTATGTAAAAACCACCGTGGTATTAATGAAACTTTTAATGAAATTAAACAAAAATTTTACTACCCAAATTTATTAGAAATTATAACAAAATTTATTAATAACTGTGAAGTCTGTTTACTAGCTAAACATGATCGACACCCAGTTAAAATTCCATACAAAGTAACAGAAAGTCCATGCAATTTTAATGAAATTGTTCATGTTGATATCTGGTTTCCTTATCCGAAAATTATGTATCTAACTACCATAGACAAGTTCAGTAAGTATGCTACAATTTACGAGTTAAGTGATAGAACGTGGATTTCAATACTGAAAGCATTAAAAGAACGAATTAAATTTCTTGGAAAAATGAAAAAACTCGTATACGATAACGAACGGTGCATTTTACACAACTCTGTTGCACTTTTCTTAAAAGAAAATCGAATAGAAACACATGTTACAACCGCAGGTAACAAGACCGGAAATGCAGATATCGAGAGACTTCATGGCACCTTAAATGAACACCTTCGTATATTAGAAGTAGAAAAGTCCACGGAAATGTTAGATGATAAGATACATAAAATTATAACAATAATTAATTAAACACTATACACTCGACAACTAAACTTCGCCCTTTAGACTTTATTCAAAAAAACTTAAATCGTAGTGATATAGAAAATTTAGCAAGAGAATTCGAAAAAAATAAATGTAGTAAAATTAGACAACTAAATGAATCTCGCGATAAAACATATGAATTACATGAAAACGTCGTAGTAAATAGGAAAGTACAAAAAATTAAACCTAAGTACAAAAAATTAAATAAAATTAAAAAAGATGGTAATTATATAATCGATGACAGTAATAACCGGAAAATTAGATATAACCCAAATCAACAAAAACGAAAGCTTAAATACCAAATTTAAATATTCGCTTCTCCTGATATTTTATTTATACTTCATTCCAAATGTTTTGGGACAAACAATTGAAATAACAAACGTTAATAATGAAAACGGTTTTTCGTTACTCAAACTCAACGAAAATTTAGTTGTAGATTCCTATACGAAGATCCTTCACATCATTGATGTAAAGCAGTACGATGAGATTATAAAGGCTATTGAAACGAATATAGAATCATTGATGCTGGGCACGGAATCTGATGAGTATAAGTTATTAAATAGGGAGTTACTACTAACAAAACATAATTTAAATACTATAGTTCCACATATATTTAGGAAAAAGAGAAATCGAAGGGGGTTAATTAATATTTTAGGAACCGGCTTGAAATTTTTAACTGGTAACATGGATAATGACGACGCCAATGAAATTTTTGAGCACTTACGAAATTTAGATCAGAATTCAATACAAATGACAGACCAAATTAATAAGCAGGTCATAATAAATAATAATTTAATAAAAAATTTAGACGAAGTAGTAAATCATGTAAATAATCAACAATCACAATTAAACAGTTTTCTTGAAAAAGTATCTAACGATACAAACGATATTCGAATATTAGTAGACAAATCAAAATTTATATTGCAAATTTACGCAGACATTAACTTAATAAATAGACAATTAGAAAAAATGACCGATATTGTACTTATGAGCAGACTTAATGTACTCCCACATGATGTCCTAACAGACGTAGAAATAGATAAATATAACATTTCAGCAACTATGCTACCATTCATTCGCAATAGTGTATTAATAAAAACCAACCTTCTTATTTTCGTAGTAAGCATTCCAAAATTTACTAGCGAAACATATTACAATGGTTTAATTATCCCACTTCCTAATGAACAACAAGAAGAGCTAGATCATGATGTAGAAAAAGTATTAATTAGAGGTAATAATTTGTATTTAAATAATAAAGAAATTCTTTTAAAGAAAGATCTAGAGCTTCATCCGAATGATTGTATTCGCAATGTATTTAGAAAAACTAATATTTGCAAGTTGAAATTTAATAACATTACTTCCATAGAAGAAATTTATGCTGATCTTATTATTACAAAAAAATATTCCTATTACCACAATAATTCAAAATTGTGTAGAACATAAATATACTATCAAGAACAGTAGCATTATAAAATTCAGTAATTGTAAAGTAAAAATAAATGATTTAATTTTTGAAAATAAAATAGAAAAGGTAACAATTAGTAATATAATCCCAATTATTCATGTAAACTTTACAAAATTAATCAATAATCTTACATTGGAAAAATTAAGCATAGAAAATGTTCAAAATAGAGAAATAATAAAATACGTTGAATTTAAAAACAATGTCATAAACTATACATCTTTTGGAATAAGTACAGTAATAATTATAGTCATAATTGTCATAATTCTTATAATTTGTAAAAATAAATGTAAATTTGGAAGCAAAAGTGAGACGGTTACTAAAGTTGAAATTTCTTCACCTCAAATTCATTATAAAACTAATTCATTGGGTTCTACTTGCTCTCTCCCTCAAATATTACCATTTGCAGAGACTGCAAACACTTTAGGCGGTGGAGGAGTAATATAAAGAATGTAATAAAACCCAAAACTTTATCAAATTATTTTATTTTAAATTTATTTTCCCATACACATGTTGCAATTCTATCGCACTTTCCGTTTGAATTGTCGAAACTGCATATTTAGCATATTTGATGGGAAAATAACAAAACTAAGTCTCTCACTTCTATTTCCAAATCTAAGCTTTCATAAAATGTTTTAATTAGATTTTAAGTCAGTTCGTTCTCAACTCTTATATCGTAACAATTAAATAAACTTAATATTACCAGATAAATAATAAATGTAATTAATATTAAAGTTGAAATAAATAAAACTTATAAAGAATAAAAGTGAAGTTGTTATCATTTTTAGAAGAAAGGAAAATTTAATTAACTATATGAATTCAACTTCTTCTCCAGGTATTTAGCTATATAAATAAAATTAATAAAAGTAAAAAAAAAATTCATCTTGTTATTTTGAAATTTAGATATTTTTGTGTTTTCTGGGTCAGAATATATTCCTTCTGATCAGGATAATTATTCAGATATTTTAATATCAATTAAATCCTTGCGAAGGTAATTTTTTTATGGAATTATATACTAGAAAATATGACTTCATAATATTATATTTTTTTATGTGTTAGATGAATTATTGCCGTGTGCAACAAAGTCCGCATAGGTTAAGAAATCCGAATAATTGAAACATAATGTGAGAAAATATAAAAGAAATTCTGGTAAAAAATATAAAAATACCAAAAACATTATTATACCAGAAAAAAAATTGAAAATGGTAACTGCAATTGCAGAAATATTTGTACAGCTAAAATTAATATTGATTAACTAACCATTTTTTTTTTCAAATAATCAAATATAAAAACAGAAAACTTTACGGTCTTAAAAATTAAAAAGAGACAAATGAGTGCTCCAGATTTTTTAAGCCACGATATCGCTTATCCGATTGGGAGAGCAATATCTATTTAATACTGGAGGAATTAATTAAATACATTCCTCCAGTACATCATAACTTTTATAAATGCATACGTACTGCAAATAACACCGAAGAAATTATTTTTAGTAAAAGTGAAGCAGAAGAATAATAATTATTTAATAATTAATGTTATTTTTAATTCTGAAAAATAAATTTTATTTATATATTTTTTTTTCTTCTAAATATCTATTTTTCATACTTTTTTTATTAAAAGTCGCAATAATACACCTTTAAAAAATATTTCAAATTTTCGACCTATCCCGCAAATTATAATTTTTTTAAATTATTCTGAAGAATCAGAGTGGCCTACCTAACCCACAAAAAATGTCCTTTCCGTTAAGATTTTGATAAAATGGCATACATCAAATTAAAGTAGAGGAAAATCTATAATTATAAGTTTTTATTTGGCATCAATATCTTCATAGTGGACATTTCACAAGCACATTCAATTATCATGTTTTTTGTTTTGTATTTTTCTCGAAATAATTTGAATGTGGGTTAGACCACTCTGATTCTGAGCCCCTCATATAATGTAATAACAAATTTTATCTGTTGATAAAAAATTTTTTTTTTTTATTAAAGACTTGTAAAGGTTTATCCTAATCTCTAGCCTAAGTAAATCAAATGTAATTTTGTTTTTCTAATGAATTATTAATAAATAAATAATAATAATAATAATAAATACAAATAATAATAATAATAACTTGAAAAATTATAAAAATAGTGCTAATACCACAACATTTAATGAGAGTGAAATACCAACAAATAATATAAATAACAATAAATTTATTGAAACTTTAAGAAACAAGAATGTAAATAAAAAAGCTTTTAATAACAATAGCAACATAAATAGTAATACTACCAACAGTAAGACCAACAATATTGTGGGCAATATCAATAGTAACACAGGTGAATTAGGTAATTAAATAATAAAAAATAAAAAAATTCCACCAATAAATGTTTTAAACCAAGATTCTAAAGATATTATTAAGTTGTTATTAGAAAATGTTAAATTATGTAAAACTGACTTTTATATTAAGCAAATTAATGTAAAAAAGTTTGCTATATATGTTAATAACATTGACAACTTCAATAAAATTAAAAATATTGTAGATGTAACTGAATCGAATTATTATTCTTATACGCCAATTGAGGAAAAAAATAAAACATTTTTATTAAAAGGTTTGGGTGTAAATGAAAATGTTGAATATATTATGCAGTATTTAACTGAGTTAAATTTTGAAAATATCAATTTTGTAAAAGTAGATAGGTTTAAAACGTCAAAATCATTAAAAGATATTAAAGTATTACCTATTTATTTGGTACAAGTTGGTCCAAATAGTAACATATCAGAACTATTTAAAATAAAGTACGTGAACAATCAAGTTGTAAGATGGGAAAAACTGATAAAAAATGATATTTTACAATGTAAGCGATGCCAAAGGTTTGGACATGCATCTCTAAATTGTAAATTAGAGTATAGATGTGTAAAATGTAAAGATAATCATGCTCCTGGGGAATGTGGTTTAACAAAATCTAATGATAATAAAGAGATGTTATTTTGCATATTATGTAAAACTACAGGTCATCCAGCTTCATACAAGGGTTGTCCAGAATATGCGCGAATTAAAATTGCAATGAAAAATAAAAAAATAAATATTCGTGAAAAAACTCAAATTAATTCTAAATTTGTAAATAATTATACATCGCCTAATAAACCTCTCTCACAATTATTTTCTCATGAAAATAATATTATAAATAATAAAGATAAAAACTTTGAAAATACAGAATTGTCAGATATTAAAAAAAGCTTAGAGATGATTTGTAATTAAATTACAACAATTGATAAATCGACAAAATTAAATTCAGATCGAATTAAATTTTTATTTAACTGTTTAAAAAATGGAAGTAATTAAAAATCTAAAAATCATAACGCTAAACGTAAATTCCATAAATTCTTTACACAAGCAACATTACTTGTTAGAATTTATTAAAATCAATAACCCAGATATTATGCTAATTAATGAAACTAATCTTAATAGCAATCAAACATTATATTTTGAAAATTATTTTATGATTAGAAATGATAAGTGCAAAGACCTTAAAAATAGAGGTTTTTTAATATTGATACTATTAAAAAACAAGCTTTTAAATGTATAGATTCTACTATAATTTCATTGAAATTAAAAAGCAACAAACAATTAATATTGGTATCACTTTATGCTTCGCATAAAAACTCAAATTTATACGCCAATGAATTTGCAACGTTATTTAATATGATACAACTAGATAAACTAGATAATTATTACATCATAAGTGGTGATTTTAACGCAAAACACACAAATTCGAATAATATCTATAATAATGATAGAGGTATTGCATTAAACTCTTGGTTAAACACTCAATCTATTGTATTCAAAGCAGAATTATATTTTAGTCAAGTACCTACATATCCTAGATGTAGTTCATTTTTAGATTTATGCATATCTGATAACAGATTAAATTTTAATAGTCAATACTTAGATACGTTAACTTTTGATAGTGATCATAGAGCGCTTAGTTTTATAATCACAATTGATAATAATGTAGAATTCATATATGCACAATTAATTCATGATAAAGCTTTTAACTTTAATAAAACTAATTGGAAAAAATTCAGGAAAAAATTAAATGAAAAATTTGACTTGCTTAAAGAAAATAACCCAGATTTTGTACCAAATAACCGAAATTTGAATACCGCAGAAATTGATTATAATTTAGACAAATTAAATGAAATAATCAAAACAACAATGCTAGATGCTATTCCATTAGTAGATAAAAAGATGTATTATAGAGATTATAGCAATGTCATTACTAAGAAACTTCAAAATCATAAAAGGAAATTAGTGAGTACTTTACATAAATTATATAGGTTAAATCTAAATACTAATGATCATAGAATAATTAGAATTAAATCAATAATAAATAATGTAAATATATTAATTAAAATTTTTTTTGACATATCCATAAGCAATTATTGGAAGGATAAAATAAAAAATATTCAGCCATCGAACAACATGTTTCCTGTACTTAATAAATTTTTTAGAAAAACTGAAAGTTTAAAAATAAATAAACTAAAAATAGATCAAGATCAATTAAATTTGCTTAGGGATAACGATATTAATCAAAATAAGTTAAAGGTTGAAAATGATACATTAATAATTAGAAATAGTAATGAAGTAGCTGATATATTGGGTTTATCATTTCAAAAAAAAACATTTGCTGAATTCAAACAATAATGAACAATTGAATATTTTAATAAACTCATCAATATATAATTTCAACGAGAGAACAAGTTCTAGCCTAAATATTATGTCATTTTCAGATACCTTAAAATCTGATCAATTAAAAATCGAAAATACTTTAAATAATTATTTTATTACAAATGAGCAAAATAAACAAATATTCCTAAGCTTAAAAAATAAAAAATCATCAGGTATTGATAAAATTGCTAATACAGTGCTTAAACAACTTTCCGATAAAATATATACGGCATATACAATTATTTTTAAATAATTGTTATTTCCCAAATCAATGGAAAATAGCTAAAATCATAGCAATTAGAAAACCAGGTAAAGATCCAACAGACCCAAATAATTACAGACCTATAAGTTTAATGTGTAACATTAGCAAAGTGTTTGAAAAAATAATACGAAAATCAATTACTAATTTTATTGATGATCATAATATTCTACATAACTGCCAATTTGGATTTAGACAAAATCATTCTACCATTCATGCAATTAATAAATTGGTTTCCGATGTAAATTGGCATATAAATAATAAAAAATGTATAGGAGCGTTATTAATTGATTTGAGCGATGCTTTTACCACAGTCTGGCATAATGGCCTAATCCATAAATTAATAGAATATAATTTCCCGGACCACCTAATAAAAATAATTAAAAATATGATTTCAGAAAAAACGTTTTATGTTGATATCAATGGAATAAAATCTACAAAAAATTATAATATTTTAAATGGGTTGCAGCAAAGCACAGTCCGTTCACCAGTGCTATTCATATTATATATAAATAGTCTACTGGAGATATTAAATAATTTACAAACTACTGATGAAATAAAATGTTCTATTGCATTTGCAGACGATATTACGATTTATGTTGCTAATAAGAACTTAGATATTATAGAAAAATCATTACAAGAAATGTTCAACACAGCTAGGGATTATATTAATTCTTGGAGATTAAAAATTAATCATAATAAATGTGAGTTGATTTTGTTCAGAAATATTCTAAGATATTGCCATACAACTGTCCGTAAAAATTGGAAAAAAATTAGTATTAGAACAAACGAGTACACGAATATAAAAACATAAAATTCGGTGCGATATCTAGGTATTCACTTACAAGCCAATTTGAATTATACATTACATATCAAAAAACAACTTGATAAAGCTAGGAAGGCATTTTTCATTGCTAAAAAATTATTTTACTCTACTCACCTGTTACCAAGAGTTAAAATAATTGCATACCAAAGTTTAATAAGACCAATATTAACATATGGATGTCCTATTTGGTACAATATCAGTGCATCAATTATGGAAAAAGTAAGAATGTTTGAACGAAAATGTTTAAGAGTCTGCTTGAACCAGTATAGAAAACCTGATACAAATTTTAACATTTTATTTCGAATAAAAATATTTATAACTGGACCAAAATTATTAGAATTGATAATTTCGTAATATCTCTTATTAGAAGACATTTTAATAGAGCAGCATATATTGAAAATAATACACTGATTTCTCACTCAATTTATCAATGTGATGAATACATAAAGAGCTCTATGGATTCAGGATTTATTCCGCAAGAGAGCTTTATATACTTAGATAAACAAAATTATTTCCAAAATGAAAACAAAATACATACACTGTATCATTTTAATAGGAGAGCAACAGATAAAAAAATAAATTTTAATCCGAGGGATATCAATATAGAACTTTTAAAATTTAGCACAGAAATATCAACAAAAGATCAACATAAAAAATGCGATAAATCCAAATAATGGTGGTTTAATTAGTTTAAGTAGATTAGGTTTATATTTAAGAATAGTTTAGATTTATTTTAGTTTAGTCTTAAGATTAGTATTAATAGTTTTATATATATAAAAAAAAAATATGATAAATATTAATTGTTTTTTAAATAAATTTTTACAATTAATAAAAATTTGAAATTATAGATATATAATCAAAATTAATTGATATATTATAACTAAAAAGTAAAGTAGGAATTTCTAAAATTTCGGATAAAACATAATTTAGAGAACTCCAGTGAGGGTCAATAATATTATTTAAATAATAAATGCATCAGTAGTTTTAAGTTTTTACTGAAATAATTATAATAATGAATGAAAATAAAACAAAAAAAAAATTATTAAAAAAAAAAAAAAAAAATTACATATTTTTTTATTTCAAAAAAATATAATAATCCAAATTAGAAAATATTTACTAAAATATTTCCATATTCAATAATTTGATATAATTTAAAATATGTATACATATTTTCCTTCTTTCTTTATTCATTATCGTTAACCAACGAACGTTACTTCGTTATCGAGAAATAAAAAAAATAATATCTCTAAAAATAATATCTCAGAAAAATGTACATATTTTTTCCTCCTGTTAACTCGTGTTTATACGTAGTTATAATGGTTTTTGCTATAATGCTATTTTGACCCTACCTCTGTCGCACATGTGTATACCGCACATTTGCTGTCAAAATAATCTGTTAAGAGCTATGTATGAAATTCAAAACAGCTTTCAATTAGCAAAAGTTTTGTGAGTGTCGTAATCCGGATTTTCTTTTTTTGAGGCACTAGGTCAAGCTCCATTAGTCTTTTAAAAGTCGTGATGACTTTTTTTCTAGCAAAAATGAAAAGAGATAGCATATAAAATTATACAGTACAGACAGAGATGAAATTTCCCACTACTGTAAGAAATTTCGGAAACATTTTGACATTTTAATTTATTTTTAATTTAATTTTATGTTAAATTTCTTTGACTAGATCAAAAAATTTGAGATTTTATGTGATCAAAGAAATTTGCGACGAGATCGGTTTTTTTTTTGTGTGGTTTGACAGTTGAATTTAAGTTAAAGCAAAGTAAATATATCAACTAAAGGCACATTCCATAACTTTAATCAGTTAATTTGTAATTTAATATTCAATACTTTTCTGGACAAACACTAAGTATATTGGTATTGGTAAGTGGAGGGGTAAATCTTGCTAAAAATCGAGATTTTTGAAAAAAAAATTGATTTTTTTGGTCAACAAAATTCAACATTAATTTATTTTCTCAGCATTCAAAAAAAAAAAATTTCAAAAAAACATCGTCAACTATGATTTCAGAAAATTTTAATAAAAAAAAGTTGTTCACAATCAACTTTTTTTCGGATACAACATCTTTTTTGTTGGATTCAACGACTTTTTTTCGGAGACAGTACATTTTTGTTGGATTCAACGACTTTTTTTCGGAGACAACCATCTTTTTTGTTGGATTTGATGACTTTTTTTCGGAAAAAAGTCGATGTTCCGTCGCTACCGCACTCATGCTTTTTTGTATCTTGCATAACTTCTTCTTGAAAAAAGTGGTGACGACTTTTAAAAAAGACTAATGGAGCTTGACCTTTATTATTTCAGACGGAATTATTTAAAAATATATATTTTAGCTTCCCAAATAATATGGAAACGAAAAGTAGATTCAACATACCATTTTAATATTATTATATTACAAAATAACAATAAAATAGTTTTTATTAAGAAATATGTGTTTTATATTTCATTTTATAAAAAAAAAGCTTTTCTAAAATAAAAAAGTTTTTATACACTAGCTTTACTTCAACGATTTAACATATAATATTCTTCCTCTTATGTATGCAAAATAATGTGATGGTCAGGATTTAATTTAAGTATTCAATAGCCTAAATGAAAATAGCAAAAATTAATTCAATAATTATATAATATATAATAGCAAATTAATTTTTCATAATTTAAATTTAAATGTCTGGCTCTGAACAATGTTGTCCTCAACAATTATTATATTTTATATTATTTATGATTACTATGATAAAAATGTTGTTTATAAATATAAAATATGAAGCACAATAATCCTACCAAAATGTATACTTATATTTTATTCTATATTATAAAATTGTGTACCTGTTTCTCCGAAGTTAACGAGGAATCATTATGGTTGCCAATGGTCGTTCCACTGTATACAGATTTTTTGTTTAAAAATTCACTACACGTAGTGACATCATTTGATGTGACTGTTAAATCTTTTCCACACGAATGTTGTGTAGGGTGATTAAAATCTTTAGATATTGAAGAGCTGTTATCTAATCCTAAATTAATAGAAAAATCCAATGATTTTATTTCATTTGTGTCTAGTGTCAATGAACGAGCAAACGAACTTTTGAAATATTGACACGGTGTATTTAAATCAAAATCCGAAAAACTAGTTCTCTTATTAATATGAAGTTTTTCTAATTCTTTGTAATTAGATTTATTATTCAATGATAGATTAAACGTATGCATTCCAAAATTATTAGTTGTACATTTTGGAATTAGGATTTCATTGCTTTGAAGTCGTGATTCCATTGGTAAGATATTTCGTTTACTCATTTGTTTCGTAATATATTATATATTTCACTGTTTATTTTTAAATAAGTTGAAAGGATGCTATAAATTAGGATTTTTTTAATTAAATACCGTTATATGATTTAATTTTTATTATCAAAACAGTTTCATGCACTACACTAAAATTGTTCTTCAAAACACATTTCTCAAAATTCAACTTGTTTAATATTAAAATAACATCAGAGAGTAGTAGACACAAACAGTTAGTAATAGTTTAGTAAGTACAGCTCTTTTGTTTTTTGAACCCACACGAATTATCCCCCACATCACTGACACTGCGCTACACTAACTGAAACTGACTGGACTGAAATGAAATCTAACTATACTCCCTTTAAGCACCATTCGGATTCAATTTTTCTGATTCCAAATTGATTTAAAATTGATTCCAAAATTTTAATATGAGAACAAAATATTCTCTCAAATTACACACAACAAATACAACAAGCATTTTATAATATTTTATTTTCTCATACATGCAAACATAACAATGTATCATAATATCATATTAAGTTTTATTATTTTCATTGTTCTGTCGTCCCCGTGCACAGTTCACAGCGTTAATTGTTTTTGTGTGCAGTAGCAGTACAGTCGCCATTATATTTATTTTCCATAATTTAAAAGTAAGTAAATGAATATCTATTTATTTTATTTATGAAAATGTATTAAATTTGTAATATACAAAACTAATCTTTTTATATACTTTTTAATTTTAGATGAAATGAACACATTTATTTTCGATAGCGAGGCAGTTACATATGGAACATATTATAAAATGGCAACGGGCAGAGTTACGAGAACTAAGGAAAAGTTGAAGGAAAATATTTAAATATAAAAAAAAAATTATATTCAAAATGTCATCTATAACTTATATTAAATATATTAAAAAATATAAATATGGAATATAAAAAATAATATTATTATTAAATAAATATTTATATCTAAAAAAAATATTAGTTTACTTAATTTTTGACTCCAATTTACATTATTTTCTATTCTACTTCAATCAAATTTAGATCATTTTTAATTCAATTTTTTTTCATTTTTGTATAGTTAGTTCAATTTGGTATCAATTTTAGATCAATTTGGATTCAATTTTAGTTCATTTTCGTATCAGAATTAGTTCATTTTTAATTCAACTAGTTCTTTTTTGTATCATAATTACAATTAGTTCAATTTGATATCACTTTAAGTTCAATTTGGATTCAATTTTAGTTCAATTTGGATTCAATTTTAGTTCATTTTTGTATCAGAATTAGTTCATTTTTGATTCCAAATGGAATCAGAAATATGTTCAAAATGAATCCAATTTGAATCAAAAAGTTGAATCCAAAATTTGTCTAATAATGGAACATCAATTGAATCAAAATTGATTCCAAATTGAAACTCAAAGTTGATTCAAAATTGAACTCTGCCATTAGCTGAGTTCATTTTTGAATCAATTTGGAATCCACTTGTTTAAAGGGCTTCTCTTCTTAAAGGCCCCATACACAATCACACATGTTATTAAACTTGGTTTGTCACTGTCACGGGAAAAAGTATTTTTTTCACACACCGTCACACCATAATCGAATAATTCAAAGGTCTGCTTGACAGTTCAATTTGTTTTTACGGTGACGTCATCGGCAAGATTTTCTTTATAATATGTATGGAATTTATTAGATTTTTCGAATAATTTGTAAATTATAAAGGGAAAATAAATAAAAAATGTAATTATTATGTAATAGTTTTTTTCAGTTTTCTCTTATCATTTTTTTCTTGTATTAATTTTTTATTTAAATTTCTTATTCTAAAATATAAACGACTTTTAAAAAATAATAATTTTACACTATCATACACATCTATAGTATCACATTGATTTTTATGATATTTTAAATAATCATTTCTAAAATTTAATGTTTTATTATTAATTTCATTAAATATAGTTTCTAATTTTAATATTTTATTCATAAATTTTTGTGAGGGTTTATAGAGACCTCCTTCCGAAACTTGATCCACCCAAGTCAATGTTTTATTATTCAATTATTTTGCAGTAATTTGGCCCATATTTACACACCCAATTTTTTTAATTATATATCCAGCCAAATACTCCAAACCATCGTATGCTAGTTCATCAAATTGGACAATTTCTAATTCCTTATTTTCATCTTGAATGGGGCGGTATTCTTCTTCATCTATATTGCTTAAATTCAAATTAATATTGCTAAACACAATTAATGCTATTAATTTTTTCTCCAACTATATAATTTTTAGTTCTCTAGCACATACCAATGACACCCTGAAGGTGAGGAGTATGTAAATATTATATATTTGGAAACAAATTTAATTAATTTACTCTGTTTGAACTTCAACTGACATACAATTAGGATTTTCATTTTCAATATTTTCGTCTCTATAACAATATCTTGCAATTCCTCACGCTGACTAAAAAAAATTGTAAATATTATTTTATAAAAAGTAAAAAAAAAAATATTCTATACTTTAAATCGAATTCGGCTATTGCTTCCCGTACATTTTGTTTAGCTGTTCTTTTTATTATGCGTTGCGACCTTTCGACTGAAATGCGGCTTATGTGAACATTTAAAGTTGGAACAGCCTTTGGATCCAACAATCTTTTATTTAATGGAATGTTCATTAATTTGTCCTTCAACCGCCAATCATTATCAGTAAAATGTTTGGAACAAATTGTTCCAGATTTAAAATTAACATTTTCTTTGCCGCATGCATTAATCCACACTTTTTTTATTTCTGGATCTTTTGGAAATTTAAAATATTTAATATTTTTATCATGCTGCTTCCAGCTAATACAGTCTTTAACCACACAAAACCTCATTGTCAAAATAAAATTATATACACTTTCTAAAAATTACACAAATCGTTTATTAAATTGTTTTATTGTTTATTAATTTATTTATTTTTCACTTCACTTTCCATTTATTTGTAAATTATCAATAATATAATATGTAATTTTAATTGTAAAATATTTAATAATAATCACAATAATAAACTTAAAATCCCAAATTGTCAAATTACCATAACAATAATAAAAAAAATTTCTCCCCGATGACGTGAAATTAAAAAAAAATGGCAGCTGTCATTCAATATCGAGCAGACCTTTAAATTATTCGATCATGCCGTCACACATGTTGTCAAACATCAGTTTATTATTAAACTTCGAAGCGAAAGGTCGGACATTTTTATGTGTGCTTTAATTATTGACACACACAATAATTGATGTTTAATAATAATTGTTGTTTTTTGGTCTTTCAGGAAAGCTAATTACTCGAAATACCATAATGTTGGCACATAAATATCTTCAGTACCTGTACCGGCAACGTGATTTTTCGTTTTTAAAACTTTGTTCAATTCGCACCTACATATATAAACTACGTATGCTATTAAGTCTCTTCAGCATTTCTAAATTTGGTTCGATTTCGTTTAATTTTTCTAACATTTTTTCATATCCAATATTTTTTAAAACTATTTTTATATACATCGCTTTTACATTTCCACAATTTGGGATGTTCGCGATCGCGATATAAATTAAAAAAATCGCGCCAAATATTTAATACTGTCGCCATGTCTATCTTACATAACTTTTCTGAAGAATGACGGATGTGTCACAAACAGTACCATACATTGTCACACATGTTGTCGAACATGCCGAAAAATCAAATTTGTTTAATTTTTATCAAACCGCTTGACGAACTGTGTGAGCAATATATCCCAATTAATTAAAACTTATTGTAATACTTTCCCACGAAAATTAATTTAAATATTTTCTCATAATTCACATTACGATAAAATGCAAACTCCAATATTATAAATTACCTTGAATTAATTCTCATACCTAAAAATTGCATTAAGTCGGACGAGGATATTGTATTACAATTTTAAATTAATAAAACAACATAAATATAATTTGAATTACATTTATCGTAACGTGACTTATGATGATTTTCATAAATATATTAAGCTAAGAAATTATAATATTAGTTCAGTTCCTAATTAACTCTAAAAGCTTTCGGTTCTTGTTAAAATAAAAATTGTTTCTTGTCAAAGTGTAAAACTTGTAAAAACAATTAATTGTTTAAATAAAATTATATTTTTTAACTACAGAATTTTTGTGTTTGAATTACATTTATTTATTTTTTGTTATTATAAATATTCTAAAACATAATTTGTGTGTCACACCGACAAACATGACCATGCCTACATACGATCAAATCTGCATGACAACATTGTTGTCCAACTCATGTTGGACAACATATGTGATAGTGTATGGGGCCTAAAAATTCTATGCTCTAAGGATGAACAACACTTTGTTCTACGGCTTCAATACTACCCAGTGTGCATAATTCGGAGTTTGAGAATTTTTTCTTACTAATTCCGAAGGTGAGCGAGCGAGAAAGAAGCGTATCAGAGGCAGATGGAAAATAAAAAAATAAACATTTGCTAAATTTTGAATTATTTCTTTTTTGATTTTCCATCTTCCTCTGATACGCTTCTTTCTCGCTCGCTCACCTTCGGAATTGGTAAGAAAAAATTATCAAACTCCGAATTATGCACACTGGAATTTATATTCCTTAAGAATTCTTTAGGAATATTTATGAAAATTCTTAAGGAATTTTTATGAAAATTCTTTACGAATACTAATAAAACAGAAAGTTTACAATAACTTGTGTTTAAAAAAGTATTAACCTTAAAATTATTTTTAATTAGCCGCACACGCGCTTAAAGTTAAAGATAATTTATTTTCATTTTAATAAAATAATTGTTAATTTCGAAATTTAATAAATATAATTTAGTTTCATTTTCATAAAATAATTGTGAAAAAATATTGGAGAATATTAAAGGTAGTACCAGTACTTGTTTAATTAAATACTAATTTGGTAATTTTTGTGGTAAATTTTCTAATATTTTTATATAACTTTGCTATGACTTTCGCTTATTAAATTTATTTTATTTTTAGTAATCCATGAAATTCAGTCTTTAAAAAAGAGCATTAGGAGTATTAGGAAAGGAAGTTTACAGTTTAAAAGAGGAAATTAAAGATATGAAAAAATCATCGCAAAACAATGTGAACAACTTGTTGCCACCATCATTTGTTTCCAAAGAAGATGTAATGACCTTTGAAAATAAATTAAAAGAAAATGAAAATGACGTGCAAAACATTTTGGTAAGCTAAATTAGATATTAGGTGTAAGCTATATTTAATATCATTTATTTATTTTAGAAAAATTATTTTTTATCAACACAATCAGGAGATTTTCTTACTTTTATTAAAATTATTTTTAAAAAATTAATGACTGATAACGTTGGCATAATCGTTTACTTGGTTGGGTTTGGGAGCTGGGAACATTGCTATCAAGCATTTCCAATTAATAACTATTTTGAAAAGTATGCATATTTTTTTGAAAAATTATATTATTTTGTAATTTTAATATTGTAATTTTAGATGTTATCAATATAAAGTTTCCGGCTGTTACGGTAGAAGAAATTGATATGAATATTAAAAAAGTGTTTTTAATAGATAGAATTTAAACAACAACTTTTTCGCACTCCTCAACTAATGCCAAGGAACATTCACCTACCCATTGGGTTAGGCTCAGATGGTTGAAAAAAATCTTTAATTGCTTAGCACAAGCACATAATAGATAAATTATAATTATTATTATTAAATATCATAAAACAAATAAATAAATATATACAAAAAAGAAAAGAATTTAATAAACATTATCAATGTAATAAATACTACTAAAAAATTAATAAAAATTAACAATAAAATAAAAAAAAAGAAAATTACTATGTACAAAAAATTCACAATAGATGTCCACCAAGAATTATTGTAAAATCGCGTATAATCTCTTTTTTAAAACATGTTTTTGAATATTGAAGTCAAAATCAAGACCGAATTCATTGGCATTTCTCAACATTCTGCCGATGGGTTCATTCATACCATAAGAAGTACGATGGAATTCAGTAGAAAATGTACCCATGGTTCTCAGAGGTCTTATATTTACCCGTAAATTTAACCTATTTAAAATGTGTGTTTGAATTACATTTATTTATTTTTTGTTATTATAAATATTCTAAAACATAATTTGTGTGTCACACCGACAAACATGACCATGCCTACATACGATCAAATCTGCATGACAACATTGTTGTCCAACTCATGTTGGACAACATATGTGATAGTGTATGGGGCCTTAAAATTCTATGCTCTAAGGATGAACAACACTTTGTTCTACGGCTTCAATACTACCCAGTGTGCATAATTCGGAGTTTGAGAATTTTTTCTTACTAATTCCGAAGGTGAGCGAGCGAGAAAGAAGCGTATCAGAGGCAGATGGAAAATAAAAAAATAAACATTTGCTAAATTTTGAATTATTTCTTTTTTGATTTTCCATCTTCCTCTGATACGCTTCTTTCTCGCTCGCTCACCTTCGGAATTGGTAAGAAAAAATTATCAAACTCCGAATTATGCACACTGGAATTTATATTCCTTAAGAATTCTTTAGGAATATTTATGAAAATTCTTAAGGAATTTTTATGAAAATTCTTTACGAATACTAATAAAACAGAAAGTTTACAATAACTTGTGTTTAAAAAAGTATTAACCTTAAAATTATTTTCAATTAGCCGCACACGCGCTTAAAGTTAAAGATAATTTATTTTCATTTTAATAAAATAATTGTTAATTTAGAAATTTAATAAATATAATTTAGTTTCATTTTCATAAAATAATTGTGAAAAAATATTGGAGAATATTAAAGGTAGTACCAGTACTTGTTTAATTAAATACTAATTTGGTAATTTTTGTGGTAAATTTTCTAATATTTTTATATAACTTTGCTATGACTTTCGCTTATTAAATTTATTTTATTCAGTCTTTAAAAAAGAGCATTGAAGTATTAGGAAAGGAAGTTTACAGTTTAAAAGAGGAAATTAAAGATATGAAAAAATCATCGCAAAACAATGTGAACAACTTGTTGCCACCATCATTTGTTTCCAAAGAAGATGTAATGACCTTTGAAAATAAATTAAAAGAAAATGAAAATGACGTGCAAAACATTTTGGTAAGCTAAATTAGATATTAGGTGTAAGCTATATTTAATATCATTTATTTATTTTAGAAAAATTATTTTTTATCAACACAATCAGGAGATTTTCTTACTTTTATTAAAATTATTTTTAAAAAATTAATGACTGATAACGTTGGCATAATCGTTTACTTGGTTGGGTTTGGGAGCTGGGAACATTGCTATCAAGCATTTCCAATTAATAACTATTTTGAAAAGTATGCATATTTTTTTGAAAAATTATATTATTTTGTAATTTTAATATTGTAATTTTAGATGTTATCAATATGAAGTTTCCGGCTGTTACGGTAGAAGAAATTGATATGAATATTAAAAAAGTGTTTTTAATAGATAGAATTTAAACAACAACTTTTTCACACTCCTCAACTAATGCCAAGGAACATTCACCTACCCATTGGGTTAGGCTCAGATGGTTGAAAAAAATCTTTAATTGCTTAGCACAAGCACATAATAGATAAATTATAATTATTATTATTAAATATCATAAAACAAATAAATAAATATATACAAAAAAGAAAAGAATTTAATAAACATTATCAATATAATAAATACTACTAAAAAATTAATAAAAATTAACAATAAAATAAGAAAAAAGAAAATTACTATGTACAAAAAATTCACAATAGATGTCCACCAAGAATTATTGTAAAATCGCGTATAATCTCTTTTTTAAAACATGTTTTTGAATATTGAAGTCAAAATCAAGACCGAATTCATTGGCATTTCTCAACATTCTGCCGATGGGTTCATTCATACCATAAGAAGTACGATGGAATTCAGTAGAAAATGTACCCATGGTTCTCAGAGGTCTTATATTTACCCGTAAATTTAACCTATTTAAAATGTGTGTTTGAATTACATTTATTTATTTTTTGTTATTATAAATATTCTAAAACATAATTTGTGTGTCACACCGACAAACATGACCATGCCTACATACGATCAAATCTGCATGACAACATTGTTGTCCAACTCATGTTGGACAACATATGTGATAGTGTATGGGGCCTTAAAATTCTATGCTCTAAGGATGAACAACACTTTGTTCTACGGCTTCAATACTACCCAGTGTGCATAATTCGGAGTTTGAGAATTTTTTCTTACTAATTCCGAAGGTGAGCGAGCGAGAAAGAAGCGTATCAGAGGCAGATGGAAAATAAAAAAATAAACATTTGCTAAATTTTGAATTATTTCTTTTTTGATTTTCCATCTTCCTCTGATACGCTTCTTTCTCGCTCGCTCACCTTCGGAATTGGTAAGAAAAAATTATCAAACTCCGAATTATGCACACTGGAATTTATATTCCTTAAGAATTCTTTAGGAATATTTATGAAAATTCTTAAGGAATTTTTATGAAAATTCTTTACGAATACTAATAAAACAGAAAGTTTACAATAACTTGTGTTTAAAAAAGTATTAACCTTAAAATTATTTTCAATTAGCCGCACACGCGCTTAAAGTTAAAGATAATTTATTTTCATTTTAATAAAATAATTGTTAATTTAGAAATTTAATAAATATAATTTAGTTTCATTTTCATAAAATAATTGTGAAAAAATATTGGAGAATATTAAAGGTAGTACCAGTACTTGTTTAATTAAATACTAATTTGGTAATTTTTGTGGTAAATTTTCTAATATTTTTATATAACTTTGCTATGACTTTCGCTTATTAAATTTATTTTATTCAGTCTTTAAAAAAGAGCATTGAAGTATTAGGAAAGGAAGTTTACAGTTTAAAAGAGGAAATTAAAGATATGAAAAAATCATCGCAAAACAATGTGAACAACTTGTTGCCACCATCATTTGTTTCCAAAGAAGATGTAATGACCTTTGAAAATAAATTAAAAGAAAATGAAAATGACGTGCAAAACATTTTGGTAAGCTAAATTAGATATTAGGTGTAAGCTATATTTAATATCATTTATTTATTTTAGAAAAATTATTTTTTATCAACACAATCAGGAGATTTTCTTACTTTTATTAAAATTATTTTTAAAAAATTAATGACTGATAACGTTGGCATAATCGTTTACTTGGTTGGGTTTGGGAGCTGGGAACATTGCTATCAAGCATTTCCAATTAATAACTATTTTGAAAAGTATGCATATTTTTTTGAAAAATTATATTATTTTGTAATTTTAATATTGTAATTTTAGATGTTATCAATATAAAGTTTCCGGCTGTTACGGTAGAAGAAATTGATATGAATATTAAAAAAGTGTTTTTAATAGATAGAATTTAAACAACAACTTTTTCGCACTCCTCAACTAATGCCAAGGAACATTCACCTACCCATTGGGTTAGGCTCAGATGGTTGAAAAAAATCTTTAATTGCTTAGCACAAGCACATAATAGATAAATTATAATTATTATTATTAAATATCATAAAACAAATAAATAAATATATACAAAAAAGAAAAGAATTTAATAAACATTATCAATATAATAAATACTACTAAAAAATTAATAAAAATTAACAATAAAATAAGAAAAAAGAAAATTACTATGTACAAAAAATTCACAATAGATGTCCACCAAGAATTATTGTAAAATCGCGTATAATCTCTTTTTTAAAACATGTTTTTGAATATTGAAGTCAAAATCAAGACCGAATTCATTGGCATTTCTCAACATTCTGCCGATGGGTTCATTCATACCATAAGAAGTACGATGGAATTCAGTAGAAAATGTACCCATGGTTCTCAGAGGTCTTATATTTACCCGTAAATTTAACCTATTTAAAATGTGTGTTTGAATTACATTTATTTATTTTTTGTTATTATAAATATTCTAAAACATAATTTGTGTGTCACACCGACAAACATGACCATGCCTACATACGATCAAATCTGCATGACAACATTGTTGTCCAACTCATGTTGGACAACATATGTGATAGTGTATGGGGCCTTAAAATTCTATGCTCTAAGGATGAACAACACTTTGTTCTACGGCTTCAATACTACCCAGTGTGCATAATTCGGAGTTTGAGAATTTTTTCTTACTAATTCCGAAGGTGAGCGAGCGAGAAAGAAGCGTATCAGAGGCAGATGGAAAATAAAAAAATAAACATTTGCTAAATTTTGAATTATTTCTTTTTTGATTTTCCATCTTCCTCTGATACGCTTCTTTCTCGCTCGCTCACCTTCGGAATTGGTAAGAAAAAATTATCAAACTCCGAATTATGCACACTGGAATTTATATTCCTTAAGAATTCTTTAGGAATATTTATGAAAATTCTTAAGGAATTTTTATGAAAATTCTTTACGAATACTAATAAAACAGAAAGTTTACAATAACTTGTGTTTAAAAAAGTATTAACCTTAAAATTATTTTCAATTAGCCGCACACGCGCTTAAAGTTAAAGATAATTTATTTTCATTTTAATAAAATAATTGTTAATTTAGAAATTTAATAAATATAATTTAGTTTCATTTTCATAAAATAATTGTGAAAAAATATTGGAGAATATTAAAGGTAGTACCAGTACTTGTTTAATTAAATACTAATTTGGTAAGTTTTGTGGTAAATTTTCTAATATTTTTATATAACTTTGCTATGACTTTCGCTTATTAAATTTATTTTATTCAGTCTTTAAAAAAGAGCATTGAAGTATTAGGAAAGGAAGTTTACAGTTTAAAAGTGAAAATTAAAGATATAAAAAAATCATCGCAAAACAATGTGAACAACTTGTTGCCACCATCATTTGTTTCCAAAGAAGATGTAATGACCTTTGAAAATAAATTAAAAGAAAATGAAAATGACGTGCAAAACATTTTGGTAAGCTAAATTAGATATTAGGTGTAAGCTATATTTAATATCATTTATTTATTTTAGAAAAATTATTTTTTATCAACACAATCAGGAGATTTTCTTACTTTTATTAAAATTATTTTTAAAAAATTAATGACTGATAACGTTGGCATAATCGTTTACTTGGTTGGGTTTGGGAGCTGGGAACATTGCTATCAAGCATTTCCAATTAATAACTATTTTGAAAAGTATGCATATTTTTTTGAAAAATTATATTATTTTGTAATTTTAATATTGTAATTTTAGATGTTATCAATATAAAGTTTCCGGCTGTTACGGTAGAAGAAATTGATATGAATATTAAAAAACTGTTTTTAATAGATAGAATTTAAACAACAACTTTTTCGCACTCCTCAACTAATGCCAAGGAACATTCACCTACCCATTGGGTTAGGCTCAGATGGTTGAAAAAAATCTTTAATTGCTTAGCACAAGCACATAATAGATAAATTATAATTATTATTATTAAATATCATAAAACAAATAAATAAATATATACAAAAAAGAAAAGAATTTAATAAACATTATCAATATAATAAATACTACTAAAAAATTAATAAAAATTAACAATAAAATAAGAAAAAAGAAAATTACTATGTACAAAAAATTCACAATAGATGTCCACCAAGAATTATTGTAAAATCGCGTATAATCTCTTTTTTAAAACATGTTTTTGAATATTGAAGTCAAAATCAAGACCGAATTCATTGGCATTTCTCAACATTCTGCCGATGGGTTCATTCATACCATAAGAAGTACGATGGAATTCAGTAGAAAATGTACCCATGGTTCTCAGAGGTCTTATATTTACCCGTAAATTTAACCTATTTAAAATGTAGGACGAGGAATATTCTCCTTGGAGTACAGGGGGAATGAACACTATATCTGCTACCAATCGTCTTTTTTCTAATGTTTGTAAATATAAAATGTTTAAACGATTACAATAGTTAGAAACATTATTAGTGTAAGATAAATATTCATCTGGAATAGCTCTTAATGCGAATTTTGCAAATTTGCGTTGAACCATTTCAAGCCTACCTACATCAGAAGCATAATGGGGTGACCAAACTTGACAAGCATACTCTAATATCGGACGGACCAGGCTATTGAATAAGGATCTGGTAACACAAGGGTCATCAAATTCCTTAGCCCAACGTTTCATAAATCCTAACATTGAATTTGCTTTATTAATTATATAATTAATGTGAAATTTAAAGTTAAGCTGGACGTCACAGTAAACACCGAGATCTTTCACCACAGTTACTCTAGGAATACTCATATCATTTAAATAATAACAATTTGTACTTGGGATCTTTTTTCTTGAAAACGTAATGAGTTGGCATTTATTTACGTTAAGATCTAGGTTATTCTTTTTGCACCAAGTAGAAAAGTTATTAAGATCGATTTGTAATTCTAATATATCACTCCTGGATCTAATATTTTTGTATATTTTCATGTCATCCGCGTATATATTTACATTACTACGATGTATTATATTCACAACATCATTTGAGGGGCTCAGAATCAGAGTGGCGTAACCCACATGATTTTTTTTTTGCTTTTATTTGCTTAATCGGTGCTAAAGCTACTCTAGAATATAATGCTATTGATCACGATAAAAAACAAAAAAAAATTCTATATTATTTTTAAAAAAATCAGTTTTGATTCTGAACGAATTATTAATTTTCGTCAAATTCAGAGTGGCCTAACCCACAATGTGGTTTAGGCCACTATGATTTTTTAAAAACTATAGGTATGCATATTAATATTTTATTATATTATAATTATAATGTTTTTTATTGTTGAAAAAGAAAATGATTTAAAAACAATATTTACAGTTTCACTAATATTAATTTGTATAATTTTATATAGTGTTAGTAATAACTGTAAGTAATATTTATACTAATTAATTGTCATTTATTTTATATTATCGTATTTATTAAGCTAGTTATTATTGGCATTAATACAACGTTTGCCAGATTTATTCGAGAAATTTAAAATTTATAGTTATATTTTTTAAAATACCACGTGTTAGTTTATTTCAGTTTTTTTAAAAATCAATGAAATATATTATATAAATATAGTTAAAAATTGTATTTTTGAAGCAATATGAATTCTACTTCTGCTCCAGGTATTTAGCTATATAAATAAAATTAATAAAAGTAAAAAAAAAAATTCATCTTGTTATTTTGAAATTTAGATATTTTTGTGTTTTCTGGGTCAGAATATATTTCTTCTGATTAGGATAATTATTCAGATATTTCAATATCAATTAAATCCTTGCGAAGGTAATTTTTTTATGGAATTATATACTAGAAAATATGACTTCATAATATTATATTTTTTTATATGTTAGATGAATTATTGCCGTGTGCAACAAAGTCCGCATAGGTTAAGAAATCCAAATAATTGAAACATAATGTGAGAAAATATAAAAGAAATTCTGGTAAAAAATATGAAAATACCAAAAACATTATTATACCAGAAAAAAAATTGAAAATGGTAACTGCAATTGCAGAAATATTTGTACTGCTAAAATTAATATTGATTAACTAACCATTTTTTTTTTCAAATAATCAAATATAAAAACAGAAAACTTTACGGTCTTAAAAATTAAAAAGAGACAAATGAGTGCTCCAGATTT